>CM040400.1:21211667-21811667 GCA_022702515.1 Ilyophis sp. 1 JC-2022
TGCGGTGGGAACACATTGCCCAAAAGGACCTGTTTTTATGTCTTACTTCTAGTTTAATTGCTGTGAGGAGCCCCTGTGAACATTTCATACTGATGTTTTCTTTTTTGTTTTACCAGTCGTCTAAGTCTTACAGGCATGCTTTTCACCCAAAAAAAGAAAAGCCTACTAATCATCTTTTAGTGTTTTAGGGCATAGAATGCTGGAAGAAGTAACACACACAAACAGACACACACACACACACACACACTCAAAGCTCTTGGTCTGGCAGCCCCACTGGCCTGAGGGAGTAAGAGAGAGAGAGAGAGAGAGAGGTGGAGAGGGAAGCATAATCACTTGTTAGAGATCTGGTCTGGATACGGAGCCAGGCTTGACTCCGGCACTCCTCGCTCGCGCGCGGTTTCTCACAGAGCCACGGTGGGAACGCGGCGCCTCCTCAACCCCATCAAAGTCTCCACTTTTCCGTTTCAAGTCCCTTTGTTTCGTACTGACAGAAGAGGCCAAATCTCTTCAGTCACCGTTCGGCTTTTTGACGAAAGGCTCTTGGCACATTGGGTGTTGTAGTTTTACTGATTTACCGCCCAGCCACACAGGTAATGTCTGCACCTTTGTTATCCTTTACCACCATCCACACGGCAATGTTGTTTCAGTAGAGAATATTAAGCAGTGATCCAATGTCCTGTTAAAAAACATCAAAATTCTCTCCCCGTAATGCTAAGTGCTACATGCTGAGGACTGCTAGTTAATCCTTCCGCAGCAAAGGAAGAATTGTAAATTATTTATGTGTGGCGTGTTTATATTAAAATGGGGGTCCTCAAAATGGATTTGGGCTCTCAAGGGACAACCATGTGGATCCAAGAGAGTGGGGGTGGGGGTGGGGGTGGGGTCCTCCATCTTAAATATGCAGAATGAAGCACATCAAGAATGTTACATTCAGCGTAAGCTTAAACGGCCACACTGTTTGGCAGGTTGAGTAATCAACAAAATGAATGAATGCTTCATTAATACATAATGATAACGATGATAATAATAATACCGTTGTATGCATTAGTAAGGTAAATCCGGTCCTAAACAATGCGAGAGGGCTTTGAAGAACTGCAGGTTAACCGCTTGTTGTGGTGCTTGCTAAAGACAGGATGCTGATGTAGCAGGGATTGTTGCAGTCATAGAAGCTCCTGTTTGGAAATGTGTAAGTCCTATAATACCAATCCACATTCCCTGAACAAGCAATACAGGGCTTTAGTGAACGGCATAGGTTCGAAGAAGGGATGTCACCTGGTCGTCAAGGATGAGATCACATGACTTCCTGTGCACATCAGTGCAGAAAATGTGGATAGCAGTGGTGGAGAAGGGGAGGAGGAGGGATGTCAGAAAGTGTCAATCAAAAAAAGAGAGTGCCCATATGTGGTGTTTTTACGCTTACAGGAAAAACATAAAACAACTTCGGTAATTGTTTAGGGATTATCTAAAAACTCTCGTCCCAAATCTTCATTCAAATCTTCAAATCAGTCAAAACCCGGCTCCAAGTTATCCCCAGCCTTAGAGTTATGTATTTGCTAAAGAGACCCTAAGGAAGAAAAGCACAAAGAAAACTAAAGAGAAATGCTAATGGCAGCGAGATATAAACGGAGACTTGACATGGTATTTACAAACGCGCCGAAAGCTGTCTGATAAGACGCGCCGGTTAAGAGCAAATCCACGGAAGGCAGCGATGGCGGGCGCGCGTCTCAGCCCCATCAGATGTTCATTTTTTAGCTGTCAGCGCGTGGCCCTGTTCGCCTGCCAAGTTTCCTCTGACGCGCCCCCACCGCCTGCAGCGTGCCCGGAGCTGCTGCTCTCTTCACTCAGAGCGTTGATTTCATTTCTGTTAGCCGCGTTAGTGCTGATAACCCCCCCCCCCTCCGCTCGGCGCCTTCGCTCCCGTCCCGCGTCGAAGGCGGCTCCTCTGATGAGCGCCGCTCGGCGAGTGAAGACGAGCGACCGAGGAGTCTTTAACGCGATGGCCGCTCGAGGCGAGGGCCTGCCGCGGCGTCAACCGCCGACTGCGATTTTTACAACCGTTCTTTTATTTATTTAGTAATCTCTTTTCAGTCAATCCCATGCATCGTGTCGCTATATGGGCAGCTATTGAGTTTATAATAGTGGTTATCAGCTTTTGTAAATTAAGCACGTTATTATTGTCGCTCGTTATTATGTCATTGTGTGCCCGTTTCCCAAAATTACTCCGGACCCCGCCCGTCTCTGTGGATCCTAAGCCTCTTTGGCAGCCTGCCACGGGGTCAGCCCACTCAAGTGGAATTTAAAGAGGGCCTTTGAACGTAATAGGTTGTGACTGGCATTGGTTATGTGCTTCAGTGCGCCATTGATTGAGCACTTGTTTGTTAAATCACTGTCAGTGACACGTGTGGTCACTTCGGCCCTGAGAGAGAGAGGGAGAGAGAGAGAGAGAGGGGGGAGAGAAAGAGAGAGAGAGAGAAAGAGAGAGAGAGAGGGAGTGGCTCCCAGTGTCTCACTGTGGTGAGAGACAAGGGGAGGAGAGTGAGGCTTTTTCTTTACTTGAGAGGCTTTTCACCATGAGGGGCCCTTCACTCCAGCCACCCACCCCCCTCCCCTTCTGCCCCCCTCCTGCACCCCATCCCCACAGGCGGCTTTTTACAGCTCTGGGGTCAGCCCCCTAAAGGTCAATGTCACCCAGCCACTCAGGCCAGACTGACACAGCTGCCTGAGAGGCAGAGCCGTTTAATGTCTGTCACACATTCGGATAGCTCGCCATCCCCCGGAGCAGTTCAACACCTCCACTTAAAATTATCTTTAAGTAATGTATCATGTTTATTTATCATGTACATACGGTATACTGGCCAGTATCTGAATTAGATGACTTCCGCTTTTTTCTATTTAATGGTAAGATTATTAAAGTGTATAGCATGTGGCATATAGCTGTGGCAGGCTCATGATATTCTAAGTACAGCTGGGGGCACTCACAGATGCTGCGCACAGAATGCTGGGTATTTTGCTGTTGTGCTGGAAGGGACTCAAAGTTAAACAGTCTTCACCTTTAAGATGAGGCCTTTTGATCTGACAGTAAGCCGTTCCCTTTAATCGACGTGCAGCTATGCCTGTCAGGAGCTGAGATCTCCATCCAGGGGAGGAGCAATGGTGCTGACCCGCAGGTGAGCGGAAAGTTCCGGTAATAGCAGTCTCTCAGTGAGAAGAGTCATGTCGTGACGACAGTGTTCAGGGTTCTCCGAGGATGCCTTAAATGCAGAAATGTGTGTCTTGCTCCTGATAAACTGTTCACCTGATACCCATACAGAAATTAAATATGCCAAAATAAATTAATAAAATGGAATATTATGAACAAAATAATTACCACAGCATTATTATTGAAACATATTTTTTTAAATGTATTGTGAAATATATCATGAAATATATTTAACGTTATGCCAAAAAGTCCACATATTTGCAATATATTGCAGTAAGTTCCAATTCCATAAGCATGAAAAAGCTGGTGTTTTGAGTGCCAAATCTATACCATTTATTCACTGCTCGTCCCAAACTGTAAAGTGCCCTGCCCTATTGCCTGGGAACAGAAAAACACTTCCTAAAATGTCCCTGTAGCGCTGTAACGACAGCATTGGACGCTCACCAAAAAGAAATCACTTTGAAGCAGTGTTTAGACAGAGATTTAAAACAGAGCTTTAAACAGAGGCGTTACGCCCCCGGTGCACACCTCACAGTGACGCCGTCATCACGGGAAACAGAGCGGCGAGGCTCGGTTCCACCTCCACAGAGTTGCTTAGCAACAATAGCGACACTGACCTTTTAAAAGTCAGAGGGACGGGCGCTTCAGACGCAAGGAGCGCGGAGCTCTTTGACGGGGCGTACAGGTGAGCGTTTCACTGAAGCACTTTCACAGCACTGCAGCGACTGAAAAATGAGACAATGTACCTGTAATCTACCCAAAATGTAACATTGTAAACCCACACACCCTGCCCCATCCACCTCTACCACCCCCACCGCCACCCCAACATCCGTTAAGAATCCATAAAAGATTGTTTCTTCTTCTTTGAATGTGAAGCTTGTCTGTGCTGTTGTTCCGTCTCGTCGGGAGACTGTTGGCATTCAGCAGCGCAGGAGTCTGAAGGTGTTTTAAACATCTAAAGCGCTGTTTTCGCTGTCTCCAGAGGGAAGATATGCAAGGCTTCTTGACTGAAGAATAATGGTATTACAGAGCTGCCTGGAAGGTGTATTTGCACTGTAAATAACAGTGTAATGGATTGGATCACACGTGCGTGTTGTTTTGATGCAGGAGGTTTTTCTGGAGTTTTTTTTCTTCTTCTGCTTCTTCTTATGCTTCTTCTTCCTCTACAAACATTTGGTTCATCTTCAAAATTAAAGGTATGACTGTGGAAAACTAGTAGAGAAAGAAGTCAGGTACAGCAGCCAGAAGCATAGGTGGCTCACAGATACTGCTCCTCTGCGATACCAGTGATTTCCCAGCACTCTGTCCGACTATATCTCTGTCGCTCCTGCAACCTGTCTATCTGACCGCCATTCATCCTATGCGTCTGTCCAATAACATGCTTCGCCCGCAGTCCGTCTGTCTGACCGTCTGGCTGTCCTGCAGTGCAGGTGTTGCACAACTGGGTTGTCCCCGTTTGATGGCGGAGGAGCCCCCGCCAAATACGAGTCACGTTTGTTGTCGTCAAACACGTTGGACTGTAGAACACAGTTTTCCGGTCTTCCAGTTTCCGGACGCTTTATTTTAGCGTGACTGGCTGATTCGTACCACTGTATTGATATTTTTTTTCGTCTGTTGTTTTCTTACAATTTGGATTTCCTTTTCCATCCCAGCAGGCTGGGTATCAAGTAAGAAGGAATGAACAAAAACCACATACATTCCACAGGTGGCCTGGATTGGATCTAAACAGCAGACCTGTATTTTGTTTTTTTTCAGAAAGCCTTTACAAAACAGTGACACAACTTGCCATTGTAGCTGTATATCCCTATTCATTATTGATAGTCTGAGCTTACATATGCCACGTGCTACACATGTAATATAGATTTACCCATAGATTTTCAGAGCCAAGGCCTCATTTGTACTGTGTGAGGTTTAAGTTTGCCACCAACCTGTCAACAGGGGGTGTGGGGGAAAAGTTTGCGGAGGACTGTCTGTTTCCACATTTTTGGTGTTAATGACATGGCAACTGTTTCTTTCTGTTTTGTGAGAGGCCCTCGTGAGCGTCATGGCCCGAGCTTGGTGGATGGTTAGCACGAGTATGCCGTTACCACCTTTGGATCACAAGACGACCAAACAGCGAACAGAGGTGCCATGAGAGGTGTGTCGGGTGTGTAAGGGTCTGTTTCTGCATTCTGTGTGAGCTGCTCTTAATTATATAACTATTCCAATCATTAACATGAACCAACATTTCCCGTAAATGTCTTGACGAGGTCACTAATGAAAGCTGTTTGTGTTTAGGAAATATTGTACTGTGATTTAATCAGTTCTGGTTTATACAGCTGAATAGCTAATTCACCCAGGGTAATTGGTGGAAACTAATATCTGCACACACACCAGCCCTTCAGGAATATAACTGTTTGCCTGTATGTCTTTCTTTCATATATTTAAACTTACAAATTTACCAGATACTAACTGACATGTAAATGCATGCAGGCACCCTGCCTGCTGATTAACACTGGGTTATTTTCTTGTTGGAGTGACTGAATGCATACATCGGTATGTATAACTTTGCAAATTGCAATCTGTGAACTAAAGCTTATACAAAAAAACATTGAATCAGTGATTTTGAACTATTGAATTCAGAACTGCATGATTTTCACAAATACGTCTCATTCCGTCTGGCAAGTGAAACATTTGGAGAGTTTAACAAAAAGAGAGGAGGATTAGAGTGAAAGATTTGTGTCCAGAAATAAAGTTCGCCACGTTCCTGCTCTCGGTTCCCATGGCAATGCCTGACAGCTCAGCCCAGTGTTTTTTTATTGCATTCTGTCATATATCTGACCATCACAACTCTCTCCTCCAGACTCAGGTCTGATGTCAAAGCCCTGTGGCCCGTACACTGCTCCGCAGCTCCACTGAACACACGGTGAGACGGCGACAACACAGAGGTTCTGGGTATGACACAAAAGGAATGTGCAACAGCATATTCAAAGACTTACATGTTCACTTAGAAACAAGCCCATTGGGGCAGCTAGATAGCTTTTGCTCATCAAGACCACATCCCATTGACAAGGTCCTCTGGCCAATCAGGTGCACATAATCGGCCTTCACAATCCGCACGTGGAGTGTCCTCCCACTCCTTCCTGTTTTTGAAGAGACTGTGTGATTTTCCTCAATTGCCACAGCTTCCAATGATGATCAAGGTGAGAGAAAAAAAAAGTTAGATCAACTCTTAGATCAACTTTTAGTATTAAATAAACTCTAAATGTTTTTTGTTTTTTTGGTAATATGAGTCCAGCAGGGACAATATATGTGATATTGCAGTTAAAAATACTCAGAGTTGATTTTACACATTTTGCTGTATACAGAAAAAGGTGGGTGTGAGTTTGGTTGAAAAGAAAAAAACACAGCCAGAGGGATGGGCGTGTGAACAGGAAGTGAGCTCACAAACAGCCACTGCATTCTCTGTGTCACCGGGGTTGCTCTCTCAACGGCCTCGGTCGACCCGCACTGATCGCAGCGAAAGCAAACGGGCCGCGCGCGCGCACGCCTTGAGCCGCGCGACCTCCCCGACCCCAGCGCTGTAATCTGCGCCGCTCTCAGTCGGCAGCCTCGCGCGAGAGGACAAACCTCAGCGGCTCGCCTCACTCCCATTTGTCTCGGAGAGAGACCCCTACCTGTGCTCTTTTTTTTTTACGACGTACACCTGTCTGTTTCTCTTTCTCTGAAGTCGCTCTATGCCTCACGCTCTTTGCTTATGTGGGAGCATGCACCTCTGAGACTCACATCAGCGCACGCACATCGGTCAAATCAATTCTTCAACTGAACATCTTGACAAAGGATTGAATATCTTTATTCCCTTTCCAGGAATTTGTCATTGTTTAAAAGATGCTTACATTTACTTAAAACGGAAACAATGGACATATAGCATATCACGCATTTTAAACATTAAATATTTAACATTAACAGTATCAGGACGGACAGTTTATTTGACAGATTTTTTATATCATTATTATTGTTTCAGATTGTACTGCAAATAAGTAATACTTTCTGGATATCTGAATCTTAATATGAGTGAAATCCAGGTGCAACAGTAAACCTCCCTGAATGTCAGTACAATCTATATTGCCTCTCTGAAAAATCTGCAATGTGCATTGCAATTCAGTTTTTTTTCCACTAGAATTATAAAAAATGCAGCTGAACATCACCTATGTTAAGCTTACTGTCACATTAATCACAAAGCCAGGGTACGTAGAAAGCTGGGCTAAAAGCCCCTTCTGTAATTATACGATACAAACACGATTCTTTGTTTTTATAACGATAAGTTGCATACAGTTGAGTTTATTAAATTTGTATGCGTATCTTCAGCATTTCAGGGGGCATTCAAACCCGTAAACCCCTGCCATGGCTATGTCTCTGGAACTTCTGTCCGGAATTGAAACCCTAGTGTGGTTCAGTGGGTCATTGGTAATGAGCGCACATTCATTCGGTACCGCACACGGTGGTAACACAGCTGCAGCTCAGCTATGGGAAAATAATTCAGAATTAATGGCTTCTAATCTAATCAGGTGTAAATTAATATATTGCAAGGGTGAAATTAATAGCATTGGCCTGCAATATCACGTGTAGCTGACAGTCACCAGAGGTAAATGAACATAATGTGAAGGGTTCACTCGGGCATCAGTGCAAAGCGCTTGGCTCCACTTTTGGACTGTGTCAGAGGCACCTGGGGTCAAACGAAAGGATTAAAGCGCCATCTAGTGGCATGTTCCAGACGTGCGCTTGATCTTAGAGCAGCACTGTGACAGTCACAAGAGAAACAAAACTGTCCCTTGAGCCTGGCTTCCACTGACAACCAACCCCCCCCCCCCCCCCCCCCACCACCACCACCATGCACACACACACACACACACACACACATAGTCACAAATACACACACCTCCACCATCACTGGGTGCCGTGAAAAAGCTTCTGAAGTACCTCAGGTACCACTGACCAACAATAGCAGGGCAGGTAAATGAAAATAAGGCTATTTTCTGGATGAGTCTGTTTTAGGTAAAGTCTATGCAGTGGTATGTGAGCTCTATAAATCTGGAAAGTGACCGGCCATTTTATAATTGAATTTTCCTCCCGCTAAAGGAATATTATCTTTTAAATTGTCCTTATAACTTATACGGCTTGATGGGTACTACAACGTCTACACAGGCTAATGACCTTTTGAGGTTTGGCAATATTCTTTCTCAACATCATGGCACCGCAGAATCTTGTCAGATATTACCAAATATATAAATGTCTTTTTTTCCCCATGTCATAGCACACGGGATGTATCACAGTTTGTTTACTCTCACTCTGACCTCGCCTTCTATCACCCTGCTCTCTTCTCCTCTCAGCCCGAAATCTATCCTTTCGCCCTGATCCCCGATCTCTCCTCTCGCCCTGACCTTTGATCAAGCCTTTTACCCTGATCTCATCTCCTCGCACTTTGGTCGCGTAGCGTGGCTGTCAAAGGAGAGATCCACTGTTCCGCTTCGTTTTTGGCCATGATGCTTCTCTAACTACAATGTTAGAGTGTCTGCTGTACGATTCGCCACCCCTGTGAAATTCCTTAAGATGTCAGACAGTGTTATGTCTCTCTTCTTCTCCCTCTCCCTCTCTTCCTCCCTCTCTCCCTCTCCATCTCCCTCTCCCCCCTCTCTCTTTTCATCTCTCCATCTCTCCCTCTCTCTTTCTTTCCATCTCTCCATCTCTCTCTCTTTCCCCCTCTCTCTCTCTCTTTCCATCTTTCCCTATCTCTCCCCCTCTCTCTTTCTCTTTCCATCTCTCCCTCTTTCTCTCCCCCCTCTCTCTCTCTTTCCATCTCTCCCTCTCTCTCTCTCCCCCTCTCTCTCTCTCTCTCTTTCCATCTCCCTCTCTCTCTCTCTCTCTCTCTCTCTCTAAATGTACAAAGGACACTGTCCTCATTCAGATTGGTCAATCCTCTACCTACCATTTTCCTATAATACCGAGATAATCACGTTCGCTAATTCACTTTTGATTCGTTTCATTTTGATTCAAATTTTTATAAGCTGGAAACGCTAAATGCGAACAAATCACCAAAGGAAGCAACATGATCAACAGATCATCCAGTGTTAGATAATACTGTAATCTGACAGGATGACACTGTCCAGATAGACAGAGAGGACCACACAAACAGGCGGTCAATCTGAGCGAAGTAAGGCGGTTGGGAGATGGGGTGAGTGACAGGCCTCAGAGAAAGCACAGTTTTCATATTTTAACCGTCGTCTTTCACGCCGTATTTAAAACAAAACACAATCTGATCTGGAAAAATAACAAGGGTAAAAAAAAAAGAGAAGTATCCTAACACTTCTTGACAAAAGTGCTACTCAGATATGCGTGGTTATTATCCACATAATGCGCTAAATGATAAGATATAATTGTAAAAGAGCTTGCAGAAGGCTGTCTCCTTTTTAGCGTAGGGGAATGTCAGAGGGAAATGAAATGGTGATGCCAGACGCAGACGCCTGTATCTCCCGTATTTTTTTTTGTAAAATAAAATTTAGGTCGGCTCATTTGCGACGGCGTTCTTTCGCGCCGGGAGGGGGGTGGGCGGCTCGTCAGGGGCCGGGGTCCCCGTGGGTCCGCTTGTAGGGCGCCGTTCGGAAGACGCCCTCAAACGAGCGACGCAGGACCCCTCTTAAGCGCCCTCCTGTTTACAGCCCCAGGATCCTCTTTCTGAAAGACGTGACGCTGTTCAGCTTGTCAAAATTGCTTCGGAGATTTCGGTTTTTTGGGATAGTTTCTTGATGTAGCTGATCTGTTGTCGACTCAGCACAAGCTTAAATAAAAATAGGAATGAGTGTCATCCCAAAACATATTTAAACACTGTTATATCTGAGTATGTAAATGTGAACCAGATGGCTCATAGGATCGGTGCTTATTCTGAATCTGATGGCGATACACAAGTATATCCTCGCTATGTGATGAGAGCATGTGAACAGAGGTATGTGAACAGGGTCATCACCCACAATCCAGCTTTTCTGACACCGCGTACTAAAAAAGAGGGACCGGCCACCTTTTTGCAAGTGTCTTGCAAGCAGGGATTAAACCCCAGAGGGCCACTGGACCGGAATTCTTGAGTACAACTTAATGATATTCTGACTTTTGGAATGGCGAGCCCGAATCTCAGTCGTGAAGGAAATGCATTTTCAGAGTGGGATTTATTTATATCTCCCGTAAGGTGTTTAAGAGGCGAGGCAGCGCGTGACTGTCAGAGAGTCGGAGAGGTTCACCTCGAATCGGGGGTGTAAATGCATCATCGCGCCACGGATCTGCGGCCAGGACTGTGGCGGTAGCTGGAAAATTAGATCACTTCAATGCCCCCCCCCAAAAAAAATTTTTTTAAACATTTTTCTTTCTGAGGCATTTCTCACTGACAGACCTGGAATATCTCCTGACCTGCAGATAACCGTTCACATCAACAACCACACAAGATGCAATCAATCTGCATTTGCTCATTTTTCAAATGTGGATTGTACTTTTTTATGTTGAAGGTCACATTAAATTCTGTACTACCTCATGTTTGCGGCTAATTCTCTTTGTGTGTGTGTGTGTGTGTGTGTGTGTGTGTGTGTGTGTGTGTGTGTGTGTGCGCGTGCGTGGTCTGTGTGCGTACAGTCCCATTGGTCTCCACTGTGCTTTCCAAGGTATCACTGCTCTTCCTGTTTTAAAAATGTTGTCAACTGCTTGTTCCTCAACATTAAACAAAATTAACCGTACACACAACATGCATTATATTACATCAGATCACGTTTTCAGATATGGCCTATTCAGTTCCAGTATCGATGTCTTGATTAATAGTACTGTCAAAATATTTTTGTCTTGTTTACGTTGCTGTCCAAGGGCTGCAGAACAAAGTTTGAATAAAAGCATAAAGAGGTTTGTAAGTGCAATATCCTCTTATGTAGACAGTGTTATTTCATAGCTCCTTTGAGCTGTACCTTTTTCATTCTCTCCCAGGGCTAAAATATTGCCTTTACATATATTACCTTTTGATTAATGGAGTTTTATTCATTATTCGGCCCTGTGTGCTAATTAGAAAACTCACAGCTAATGATATACAGCAGCAATAATACATGCCCACAAGGTGTTATGTCACATTGACTTTATTCTTCAACACACTTCACATGCTATCTACCCATTTAAATTCCACTCGAAACCGCCCATTTTCTAATATATTCGTAGGCCAAAATTACGATGATTTTTTTCACTCTTTTTAGCATTAATGTAATTAGCACTATTTTGAGTGGATGCTAATTGTTTTATGGTAGTTAGATTACTAGTGTTTTCAGGATACTGGATTGTACGCTGTGATTGGTTCTGCTGAGTTTTATGCTTTTCCTAGATTGAAAGTCTATTTAACTCAATCCTAATTTACATAATGTAAATGCTGTGAAGTTTGAGTGAAAACATTTAATAATAAATTTTACGCTCGCTGTAATATTAAAAGATATCTACAATTATATTATATTTAAATTGATGTCTATTCGAATAGGTACTGAAATCTAAAATCTGACAAGATAAAAGTTCCTGCAAAAGTCACATCACCTTGCTTGACTGCTGTATACACTGTTCCACCTTGAACCGCCATGAACTGAGGGAACAAAATCCAGAAGCAATGTGAATGGTTTAATGCAGTCTGAATTAATCTATCTTTAATAAGCAAATTAATAAATAAATGTATTTACATTTCAGTCACCATTATATACTACAAACGAGTTAGACAAATTCCTAATGAGCATATGTGTGTGTGCATGTTTGTGTGTGTGTGTGTGTGTGTGTGTGTGTGTGTGTGTGTGTGTGGGCATGTTTAGCCTACTTCATGGGGACTATATGTCCCCAGATTTTAGGGTTAGGGGTTGGGTTTAGGGCTAGGGTTACAATTATGGTTATGGTTTAGGGTTATGATTAGGGTTAGGTTAGGTTTAGGACGTCCCCACAAAGATATGAATACAGGACTGTGTGTGTGGGTGTGTGTGTGTGTGTGTATGAGGAAAGTGCGCACATGAATACATATATTCTATTAACTCCCAAAAGCTCATACTATCTTGACATTGTAGAACGCCTTTTTATGTTTGAGGTCAAATTGACCCCAAAAGTCTAAACTGACACAAAACTATTGTAATAAATTAGTTTTTACACTTTCTGTTTAAAAAAAAAAAGAGAAACATCTCATTTTAGAGCTTGAGGTAAGTGAAACTTTGTAAAGCTTAAAACCTGTATGGGAAAGTGCCACCAGAATCACCCACAAAAAATCTGAGAAAACAATAAAACAGGTTGTACTGTATATTTTTTTACATTTTATACAGCAGCTGCCCCACAAATGACCCCTTGGTATACATAGGGCATATATATAGGGCAGCTAAATCCAGTCAGCATAGGGTATTTGTCGCACTCCTTTAACTTCTATAGGGCAGCTGAAACGGTCTCAAAATGAGACTTCTAGCACGTATACGAAGCTGAACGAAGCAGATTCTGTCAATACAAACAATAACCAGTCTTTGTACATTTTTTTTATTTTTATTAAATGGCCCTTTCCTGGTTTTTTAGTATTTTATTTGGAACGTAGATCCGGTAGGTAATTCTTGCGCCAGAAACATTGTTAATGTGCCGATGCGTCAGAAACCACTCATTGGTCCAAATTTCCACAGAAGCAAGCATTCCTGGTAGTATATATTTATAGTAAACAAACCAAACTGCGGATATTTTGCTAGTCTGGTTAGCTTGCTAACAACATTGAAAAAAATACTACTTTTATAAGTCATTTTAATTACACAAAAAAAATACGCACAAGAACTGGTTAGTGTTTGTATTGACAGAATCCGCTTTGTTCATGTTCATATATGTTCATTAAGTCTAATTTTGAGACCGTTTTAGCTACCCTATAAAAGTGAATGTAGAGCGACAAATATCCTATTCTGGATCATCACCCCAGGGGAGCACAGAGCAACTAATATATTTCACCACCATTTGGACTCATATCATGGCCAGGTAACTACACAACGCAAAGTTCTACCAAAGTTCAATTGTTCTTTAACTGGTTTTTAAGAGACGTCAAACAGTGAATCGGGACAAATTGACCCTGAAAATAATATGAGGGTTAAGTGAGAAATAATAGGATAATGGTTGACAAAGGGCAAAAAATAATTATGATAAGAATCACAACACACAATTTTGTGATACCCTCACTACTGGGCAAACCTCTGAGAATTCAATCATTCTCTTTGTATCAACAATCAAATAGATTATATTCAGAGGAAAGCAGGACTGGAGAATTGAGTCCTTTCTCGAAAACAAGTATTGAAGTATTTGGCTGCTATATCATGCGCTTCAAAAGTACAAATTTTGTGTCGTGATCTGTAAAAGAAAGTAAAAGGGGTGATTTCTGTCAAATTACAAAAAATAAATATTGGTAGCAGCCATGAAAATCAATAAGATGTTCACACCACTGTATTCAGACAACTGTATCCCTGTAATCAAAGTGTTTCCGATTATATGAATTAATGTTTGATTAAATCCTCAATAGCAAGTGGTGAGGGCATCAGAAAACCTTGTATAAACCATTATCTATAGGCTACTGGTTTATGTCTGTATTAATAATTAACAAGGCTTAAATCAAGCAAAAAATATATATATTTAATTTGTAATTTTCTAACTTCAGTGAATCAAAAAAAGAGTAGTGTTAATAAGTGGTGGTTATAAGACAGCGCTCCAGATAGTCTGAGAGAATGGATCCCTAGTGCAGGCTGTCCTGAGAGCTGAGCTTGCGGTTTGGGGCGAACGTATTCCTTGAGGATCTCAGGCCAGGTGTGGGTATGGGGGACTGCCGAAAGAGGCCCGATCCAGCAATGGGCCTGCCTTTGAGCAGTGTTCACATGTGTAAGATCATGCAACCCTTTTCTGGAAACTTCTGTTAGGCGGAGCCGCGGTGACAGAACCGTTTCCAGCTCGGCATCGCGGTCCCTGTTGCCGTTGGCTTACCGCTGGGTACGCCGTGACAGACAGAAAGCAGGCTCCGCAGCCGCTCACGCGTTCCCGTCCTACCGCTGAGACGTCTCCTATCGGGGCACCTGATTGATTCTGACAGTCTATATTGGGTATTTCATATGAAAGAGAATTTTGCGATTAAATGTTAATGAACGAGAATTTTTCTCACTGCTTTTATTACGGGCCGCCAGTTTTGAACATTTTTCAAAAAGTAACCCGCCCAAATTCACTGTTTGCAATGAATTAGTAATACGGCCCTGTCACTGAAGCATTGTGCGTTCTTTAATCAGCGCAGTTGAAATGGAGGAATTTTGAAATGTTTTATTTTTTTTCCTTTTTATTTTATGATCAGAACAATTAGCTCGTATTTAATATCAAATGGATTTTTTTTTTTTTTTGACCCTCTATTTTTCTCATTTTTGGCATAGTTTTTTTATGTAGGCTAGTTTAGCCTATAGTAAGTATTGTAGTTTAACGTAAGGATCCTGGCCACCTATAGTATTATCGCTTACAATTGAGTGGCTTTTCTATCCCTGGCATTGCTATCCATCTTGTTTCTTTCTGTTAAAAGTGAACTGGGTTTTCTGCTAAATCTTTTGGTTAATTACAGGTTAAATGTATGAATTAATGAGTTAATGTTTTACAGCAATGTCTTATGTCACGTTACGCCATGCAATATGAGGCAATAAGACACCTCTGTAACTTTTATATTAATAAAGAGATTGTCATTTAATCTCCCTAAAGCTGTTTGTTTACCTGCCAATTGATTAGTCTGATTGTTGATACACTTGTTAATGAAGGAAAATTAATCAAAACAGGTTGAAAGCAATGATAATGTTAAAGGTTATAAAGTTTTCAATCACATCTATTTTCATCTCACCAGCTACCACTGTTAACTATAGGCATCCTCCATATAGTCAAGTTAAAACTGACTTTGATCATTACAAATATAGACTATATATGCATGTTTAAATATGTGAAAATGTATGATTCAATGAAATAATAGAACGACAACTGCAGAACGTGCTCTGTGTATTTCGGGGTCTGAAACTGACAGGTGAGAGTTCTGTTTTCACCGACGGTTCTGTGTCTGAGGCGTGCTGGCTTGTGAAATGCGTCCGCTGCAGCTCAGAACCGTGCTTCCACAGAAAGGACTGGGAAACGAAGCCGTTCTGTCATCGGTGTGGAGACAGAGAGACAGACAGACAGAGAGAGAGACAGACAGACAGACACCCCCACAGCTGGGGGTGTTGGGAGCGGCTCCATGGCGCTCTTTGGAAGTGCAGGTTCTTTACTCCGCTCCCGGTCTCACGGCTAAGGTACAATCACTGCTTTCTCCTTCTGCGGACTTGCAGGCCCAGCATAGAGTTATATTGGTAAAGAGTGCAATGATTAACCATGGCTCTGCTCAAGACGTAAAAGAAGCTGTGTAGAGAATTATCATTCGTTTTCATCAAATGTCCAGTTCTGTATCTGAAATAGAACAGAGAAATGACTCGACCCCCTAACCTGCAGCTATAAAACGTGGGCCTGTCAGAAATGTAAAGTTAAATTTTAATAGAGAATAGTTGGATTCACTGAGGTAAATGGCTTTATACATATACAGCGAGCACCATAATTAATTGGACAGTGACACATTTTTTGTTATTTTGGTTCTGTACACTTTGAGTTTGAAAAGATACAATGACAATGAGGCTGTCAGCTTTAATTTGAGGGTATTTTCATCCATATCGGAAGAACTGTTTAGAAATTATAGAACCTTTTGTACATAGTCCCCCTCCCCCCCATTTTCGGGCATCAAAAAATATTGGACAGTTTAACATAATGTAAAATAAAGCAATCATTTTTTATTTCTGGTCGCATATCCTTTGCATGCCATGACATTTTGATGTATGTGACACAACAATATCAAAAAAATCTTGATATCTTATTTTCTGGTACTTCTACAAGCGATACTCTAATCTCTCTGCATTTGAATGGATCTCTATGGAAATTGGGAATGGGACTAGATTTACCTGTAAATTACACTCGAACAGTATGGAACACATGATTGACTAAATGGTTCAAAGTCATCAAGGGTCTGACATATCAAACAAGCCGTAAACCATCACCCTGCTGCCAGATATGCAGTAGATATGGATGGATAACTTGAAGGGTTTCTTCTCCTGACTTATTTTGTCCATAGAGTTCAATAGGAAAATTTGTCAGGAGAAACAACCCTTAAAGTGATTCATCCATATCTATTGCATATCTGGCAGCAGAGTGATGGTTTGAGGCTCATTCGATACCTCAGACCCTTGATGACTTACAGCCATTTTACCAATCATGTATTCCATACTGTTCCAGCATAATTTACATCTAAATCTAGTCCCACCTCCAAATTCTCATAGAGATCCATTCAAATGCAGAGCCATTATAGTATCACTTGTAGGAGTACCAGCAAATAAGATATCAAGAGTCGTTTGATGTTGTTGGGTCACAGACATCAGGAAGTCATGGCATACAAAGGATATGCGACCAAATATTAAAAATGATTACTTTATTCTATATATAAATGCAGGGGTGCCAATAATTGTGGCACACATGGTTTTGTTAAAAATCATTATTTCATGATGAGGGACTTTTTTTTCTCATAATAAAGGTTGGATTATTCTAATTGTTTCAGTGTGACATTAAGATAATTCACCAAACGGTGCATTTTTTATAACCTTTTTTACTCATCTCTACCAGGGGTGCCAATAATAGTGGAAGGCACTGTATATGTGTGTGTGTGTGTGTGTGTGTGTGTGTGTGTGTGTGTGTGTGATGGCATAATGTACACTTTACCCCCTTTTACCCCAAGAGTATTGTGTCCACACCATACATCTTTTAAGAGCACGTGAATTAGCTGAGTGCCGATAATGAAGGGAAAATACGTTCTCCTTTGTCTCTTAAATCCAGGTCACACTGCAACTTAATTATTATTAAGGTCATTTGTTCAGCACCTCCAGCTGCAGGCTGCTGCATAGAGTTTGCAATAAAACAACACAGTGCAGAGCGACACAAGCCTCCTAATTACTGCAATCCAAGTTTCAAAAGCGGGACCTGCGTCGGTTTGAATATCGGGTCAGAATGCTGAAAATCTGCACGAGCTCCTGTTGTTCTGCCACTGGCTTCCACCTAAAAGCTTCGCAAATGCCATTTGTCTCCAGGTTAAGAGAGGGACTGGATACGGCGCAGCTGAATTATTTAAACTCCCACAACACATGCTCTTCTGCTTCTCAAGCACGACTTTATAATTTAATTAGAAGGTTCTGGTGCATCACTGCGATGTAAATTATTAAAATCTTCCGCTGATCACTTTCGATTCCCCACCCCCGTGAAATTCCTTAAGATGTCAGTGTTATGTCTCTCTCTCCCTCTCGCCCTCCCTCCTCTCTCTCCATTCTATGTTCCCAAACTGGTGCTCTAAATTGTTTGTGAACGCAGAGGGGGCGCTGATAATTACCGTATTACCCTCCATCCATTAGAATCAGCAGAGGACGGAGACGTCTGAGAAGTTTAACGGGGACATTTCCGCGTCGGCCAGCCGAGGGCGGTGGGTTTGGTGAGTGTCCCAATCAGACGCAGGACGGAGATGTTCCCTGCTTAAGCTATATTGAGGGATGTTGTGAGTGCGTAGGACAGGATCGCTCATGGGACCTCCTCGGGCGTCGGCCCCATGGCCCTACGCCACACCGCCATCACACCCAGTTAGTTACACCCCGCTGCCTCTTTGACTGCCACCTGTTGAA
This sequence comes from Ilyophis sp. 1 JC-2022, assembly GCA_022702515.1. Taxonomy (NCBI): domain Eukaryota; kingdom Metazoa; phylum Chordata; class Actinopteri; order Anguilliformes; family Synaphobranchidae; genus Ilyophis; species Ilyophis sp. 1 JC-2022. Next base: position 21,229,662 of record CM040400.1, read on the forward strand.
GTGTTTATTCCTGGGTACACTGTGTCAGGCAAGGGCTGCACTCTTTCTCTCAAATTCAAATTCATATATACTTTATTTGCATGACAAGAGAACTTGTACTGCGAAAGCATTGAAGTACGCACAAATAACTAACAACACCCCCTACCCAAAAAAGAAAAAAGGAAGCCTTTCTCCAACACACATACACACACACAATATCTCTCTATTTCTCTTTCTGTCTCACTCTCTGTATCACTGTGCGTGTGTGTTTGTGTGCGTGTGTATTGCGTGTACATTTGTGTGGATGTTCGCATATATATACTGTATATATATATATGGCAAGCCAAACAGGAAATATATATTGAACTTTGATATATATGGAATGAACATTGATATATATAAAATTAACTTTGATATATATACAATGAACATTGATATATATGGAATTAACTTTGATATACAGATGAATCTCGATAATTGTATATATATCAAAGTTCATTCCATATATATCAAAGTTCATTCCATATATATCAAAGTTCATTCCATATATATCAAAGTTCATTGTATATATATCAAAGTTCATTCCATATATATCAATGTTCATTGTATATATATCAAAGTTAATTCCATATATATCAAAGTTCATTCCATATATATCAAAGTTCATTGTATATATATCAAAGTTCATTCCATATATATCAAAGTTCATTCCATATATATCAATGTTCATTGTATATATATATCAATGTTCATTCTATATATATCAAAGTTCATTCCATATATATCAAAGTTCATTCCATATATATCAATGTTCATTGTATATATATCAAAGTTAATTCCATATATATCAATGTTCATTGTATATATATCAAAGTTCATTCCATATATATCAAAGTTCATTCCATATATATCAATGTTCATTGTATATATATATCAATGTTCATTCCATATATATCAATGTTAATTCCATATATATCAAAGTTCAATATATATTTCCTGTTTGGCTTGCCATATATATATATATATACTGTATATTATGTAAGTGTAGGTGTGTGCATGCTGCATTCCTGCATGCATATATTTATGTGTGTGTGCCTGTGTCCGCACAGTAAAATGTCCAGTGTTAATTCAACTCTTAACTCTTAAGTCCAATAGGGACATATGCGTTCTGGAAGAGTTAATTTAACACTGAACATTTTACTGTGTGTATGTGTGTGTGCGTATGATTGAATAATCTTCCCTTGTCTTGGCTGCCAGGTCACTCATCGTCTCCAGTTTATCACTTGTAGCAGTGACTTAATAGTGATCACTCGCTATAGGCATTGTGCTAATTATAAACCAGCATCACTTTAATCTTGTCTAGACTAATATTTATATCAGTATATACCCTTTGTACTTTAAGCAGTGAGTTAATCTGGATGCGGCAGGGTAAAGGAGGCGTTTGCGGTGTGAGCTGAATCGAGAGGGGATCACTTCACCTGCCGTTCCTCTTTCCTGCTCTGCAGACTCCGCACTAACCAGGGACTGCAGGGAGCACGGGTCTGTACCTCCCGTTCTCCTCTCAGGCGAAGACACAGGTCACTACACTCAAGAAGGCGCCCCGGAGTAAAACACACAGCGTTATTCTAGAGTGCTAACAGCATCAATATCACTTTGTATTTCTCAGCTGTGACATTTAATATCGTGTTTATGATTTCTGAGGGAAAAAAATGAGTTCCGATACACTTGTGAATGTGCGTAATACAGTATGGTTTTCACACGTCGTCACAGAGTTAACCCTCTGCAGCAGTCTTACGGGGGACAAAGGCGATGTTAATCGTATCTCTTCCTTTCTCTCTCTGCTCGATAGAATTCTGTACACAAACAATTATGATCTCTCCACATTTCTACACTTAAAGTATACGTGTGGGGGTGGAAGAGAGGCTTCGTCAGCCACATAAACTTCATGCATTTTGAAAGAGTTTGCAACACATACCCACAGTAAACAGCTTCTCTGAGGACTTCCCTTTGAATACATATATAGCTTCTTTCATTTCATTATTTATTGACTTGTATTCCACTGTATTAGCAACAATCAGTATACACTATGAAACCAGAGAACAGCGACAATTGCACCCTCCTAGAGGAAAGGGGGAAGGATAGCTCATAGGGTGTACTGAGACAGAGGCCCTGTCCGAATCTGCACTCTTCCACACTGTTGAGTAGCCTCGGTGAGTAGATAGGGTGAGAAAGTTGTAGAGTACGCAAATTTTCACTTTTTTTCAATTTTCAAATTGCAGTATACTTGAAACACCTGGATGACACACTTACTTCCGAGGTTTCGCTGAGTACATTCGGGAGCACACTTTTCAAGAAGCACCCGAACATTTTGGTCACATAAATATGACGTGAGCTTCATTTTTAAAAAATGAGGCGCAGTTTCGCTGACGTTTTCCTTCAAATACAACAAAAACAACACGTGACATGGCAGCGCAAGAGTGGGGCGCAGGGTTACCAGACCTTGTAAGACTTTCCAGCCAAATGCCGACTCAAAACTAACCGAAATTATAGGCTATTTTTAACCGAGACCAACATATTTTATCATGTTTTTACTTTTTAAAATAAGTGCGTGCTTTGCAACTTTTCATTTTTACCCGTGACTGCACTTTGAAAGTCCAATTTAGCTGTAAAACTGCGGACACGGCAACACTGGTGGGACGTCTTATGACCTGCTTACGACACTTCCACAGTGAGGTTGGAAATAGTACGGTGGATATTTTTCACGGACTGCTAAACAGTGCACATTAAACAGCACATTTCTGCCAGTGCACTGTACGCAGGAGACAGGGTGCAGTAGATAGGGCTCTGATTTGGACACAGCCAGAGTAAAAACTCAGGAACTAAAATCTAATGTTAGAAGAGCAGGGGTGGGCAGTACGGACAGTATCCGTCTATGGATTTAATGCAAATGTTAAAATTTACTTAGTTATTCTTTCCAATTATGTATATTATTTTGTATTAGCTAAATCTGTTGGCTATAGCTTATGAATCACAGCTGGAAAATGTTTTTGTGTTCTTGTAAGGTTTGTTTTATCGGGGTCTAATCAAATTGCCATTGCAGAACTGCTTTGGGAAATGGATGCACTGAATAAAATGGGCTAATAAACCTGCCCCTTTGGTCCAGCACACGCAGCGACATGGTCAATGATAATTTATCTCTTTGATTTTGTGTACGTCCAAGAGGGATCAAAGGTACTGTGTAGAATTCAAGTGTATAATTTTATTGTCACATTCACCATTTACACAAGTGTAAATGGCGAATTTCTTAAATGCAAGAAAAGTCTATTCCTGCTGTTTAGCCCTTCCTGCCAAAAAACCCCCCCCAAAACAAATCAGTTTCTCTCGCTGGAAAACAGGGGGCGGAATAGACTAGAGGCACAAATGTAAACTTTTTACACTTCAGGAAAAGTGGAGTGCCGTGCGTTTCCTACACTTTAGACAAAAAAAAATGGGGGGGGGGGGTTCTAGCCTGCTTGTTCCGGAATGTTTTCTGAAACATTCCTTGTTAGCTGATGGGTATATGCTTTTGCTCTGGCAGTGATCCCCATTTTAGTAATGAAATGTGAGCCAGAGTCCAGCCTAGAGCGGTCAATCAAGTTCAAGGGCCAAATTTGGCGGAGGCGCTTCCCTTTCAGAGGAGGATGAATATGGCGGTCAGGGACGCCTAAATTATTAACTTAGCGCGTTTGAAGAATGCCTGCTCAGATTTTAAAGAAGACCCATGTTTCACCATCAGACTATTTAATTCAGTCTTTATAACATATATGGGCTGCGTGGAATTAGCTTCACAGCAGAAGATGAAAATATGATTTCTTTCTTTGCTGGGAGTCGTGACATGCGAAGGAGGGCACATCCTTGCACTAGCCTTTGATTTTAAGTGACTCTTGCATTTTTCATGCAAATGCGGTACACGGCTCGGCCGGCCCTTGTACGAAGGGTGTTTAGCGACAGAACAGAGAGGAGTATGTCCTAAAATATTAATGGTATACAGCAACACACCAAACTTAGGGTAATTAAGACGGTTTGTGCATCCACAGAGTAAAGTCTTGTTTTTACGAATCCACCTGAAAGAACCTGATATACTGTGTACAGAATGGCTGAATCCTATTCTCTGGACTCGCAGACGCATGGACTCAAAGGCGCGTTCTCCTCAAGTCCACGATGTGCTTAGGGCCGACCTTTTGTGAAAACAGCGTTTCTGGCAAGCGCTCTTATGGCGAATTTTTGCACCCTCTACTCACCCTCTGACGAAGGACTTGGTGCCTGAAACAGGTCGGCAGCGTTTGGCTCAATAAACCTTTTGGAACCCAAGGGAGTCGCAAGCCAAAACACAGTTCTTCATAGAATATTAAATGATTCATATAATTAACCAATGAACTTGACACCAGCAGCATCCGCCCACTCGGACTACCTGACTACTTGTGACGCTTCGCAGCAAATGTAGGATGCGCCAACGAAACACTTATGGCAAGCAGCTATTATGGGCAAACAGCAGAGCAACAAATGCTGGAAAAATATAAATCAATTCATAGCATTAATTCATTCCCTATGCTGCATGCCAGTACTGATAAAATAACTCAAGAAGCGGAATCAATAATCTACTGCAATGTAGAAAATATATAACTAACAGAAAATGCAACAACATTTCTGAATACAAGAAAGCGAATACATTCTGAAGGCACATCCGTTTGTCCTATGCTTGATAATACCTACAGGATACCTGGGGATTTGTCTGTTAGCGTTGACCGAAAGTTGGCTAATAAACATATGAGGATACAAAACAAAAAAAGAGCATTTCCTCTCTGAAACACCACAATGTTCTGCACAGTTTTACGTCCCTATACAGCCCCACGAGTGTGCCCTTCTGATTATTTCATGTGCTAACTCGTTTAGTTCGGCTCACCTGAGTCTTGATGGTAAATTACTGACAAATTACCTGTTGCGGATTTTCCCGAGAACATATGTATTTGTGACGTTTTCTAGCTCGCTTGCTTTTCACTCTGACTAACTTCATGCACGTTGCCAGCTTTGCTGCCGTGCTGAAGCTAATTTTTAAATAAGATTGTGGTGTTTATTTCAGGTTGTATGCAGCAATGAGCGTTGCGAACGAAGTGCGCGGAGCAAATTCTGTCAAATGACTCTTGCTGTGCCCGACCAATGGTTGGCCTCAGCAAAAAAAATTCTCGTACTCAACCAATCACTTGCACACATCACTAATGGAGTGCCCCATTTAAAAGCGAGACTCAGATCTCTCCCATAATGCTTTGGCTGCACTGCTCTTGTTTCGCTGCTTCTTGTTCTAAAAAATATTTTGCTGCTCACCCTCCACCACCCCAGCCTCCACCTGTTGTTTGGATCTGATTCTATGTATCTGGGGGGTTTTGGTGTATATCTCCTGTTTAGTAGGGGAGATGTGTCGTGCTCCCTGTTTGATAGGTAATGCATGCTGGCGCGTGCACTAGAAGTACATATAGCAGATCCATTCAGATCCAAACCAAAATATTATATATTAATTCCTATATTAAATACGTGAGTTATCTTGGCAGAGCTTACTATATTGTAGTTTGTCGTAGTTGCCGTCCTGTAGGGGTGCGCAATGGTATTTTTGCGGGATTTCCCGTTTGGAATCCGGTTTAGACTTTGCTTTTTGCGAGCATATTTTGTATGGCGCTATGTTTATGCAAATAGTTGACAAACTACTCTCTTCTATGCTGCTTGTGGGTTTGTGGCGACTTTGCTGTATTGTGGTCCATCATTTGTGTAAGCCACTTGTGTTATTGTACTTTTATCTGATGTGCTCGCATGATAATGCGGTTGTGATACCCGGAAGTATGTGTAAACACGGATACTCGTGACAACTGAGAGGAGATCCAGAGGCAGAGGACATTGGTGGCAATTTAACTGGTGGAGATGTTTGTATTGTTCTCATGTGGAGACTTTGGTATTGTTCTCATGTGGAGACTTTGGTATTCTCATTTTGGGGAGGTTGGTTACAGGGGTTCCAACGCTTCCTAGATCTCGTTTCTCGTTTGCTCATCCTTCACCAGTACATTTTCCCCTTGTTTCATGTCAGTTTATTTTCATATTTTAATAAATTAATTTTGTAAACGTTCCCCGTAATTTTGTAAACGTGTTTGATATCCTTTGTGTTCGAGCCAGGGTCGTAACAACAGTGAAAGCAGGACACTTCAACAGGATTGACAATGGTATTTGTATGCACTCCTGTGACTCTGTGGCTTGCACACATCTCCTATCCACAATGAAACATCCTCTTTCATAGCCAATAGTGCGGTCACCGGTCAAAGTGCCCAGCGGTTGGTCCTGGCAAGTGGTTACTGCAGTACCCTACTGCTGTGGAAACTATAAATCACTGAGTAATACCCTACTGCTGTGGGAACTATAAATCCCTGAGTAGTACCCTACTGCTGTGGAAACTATAAATCACTGAGTAGTACCCTACTGCTGTGGAAACTATAAATCACTGAGTAATACCCTACTGCTGTGGGAACTATAAATCCCTGAGTAGTACCCTACTGCTGTGGAAACTATAAATCACTGAGTAGTACCCTACGGCTGTGGAAACTATAAATTCCTGAGTAGTACCCTACGGCTGTGGTAAAAATCACTGAGTAGTATCCTACTGCTGTGGAAACTATAAATCACTGAGTAGTACCCTACTGCTGTGGAAACTATAAATCACTGAGTAATACCCTACTGCTGTGGAAACTATAAATCACTGAGTAGTACCCTACTGCTGTGGGAGCTCTAAATCACTGAGTAGTACCCTACTGCTGTGGAAACTATAAATTCCTGAGTAGTACCCTACTGCTGTGGGAACTATAAATCACTGAGTAGTACCCTACTGCTGTGGGAGCTCTAAATCACTGAGTAGTACCCTACTGCTGTGGAAACTATAAATCACTGAGTAGTACCCTACTGCTGTGGAAACTATAAATCACTGAGTAGTACCCTACTGCTGTGGAAACTATAAATCACTGAGTAGTACCCTACTGCTGTGGGAGCTCTAAATCACTGAGTAGTACCCTACTGCTGTGGAAACTATAAATTCCTGAGTAGTACCCTACTGCTGTGGGAACTATAAATCACTGAGTAGTACCCTACTGCTGTGGGAACTATAAATCACTGAGTCGTACCCTACTGCTGTGGGAGCTCTAAATCACTGAGTAGTACCCTACTGCTGTGGAAACTATAAATCACTGAGTAGTACCCTACTGCTGTGGAAACTATAAATCACTGAGTAGTACCCTACTGCTGTGGAAGCTCTAAATCACTGAGTAGTACCCTACTGCTGTGGAAACTATAAATCACTGAGTAGTACCCGACTGCTGTGGAAACTATAAATCCCTGAGTAGTACCCTACTGCTGTGGAAACTATCTTTCAGGACTTTCAGGACCAAGTGTCTCATTCACTCGAATCGGGGGTTTCCATCCAGGGACAGCAGCTGTGCATGCTGGGTAAAGCCAAACATCCATCCCATTGGCTCCAGCACACTGCTCAATCAGAGAAATCAGACAAATCCCAAAAAGAGTTCACTCCAGTCAAATCCACTGTTCTTGTTTCTCTTGCGTGACATTTGTGCTGTAGTTCTTCCTCTTGGTGGTTCGTTCTTTCACCCTGTGATGTTGATACACTTTATTTGAAGATTGACACCAGTCTCACGTGCATTGCACTACTCTTGTGTCTTTACCATTTCATCTGTGAGATACCCGATGAAGGTCAAGATCACCGAAACAGAGTAGGTATACTTAAATACATTTGTTTCTAAGTGAGACATTGTGTGGGGCTCCTCTTAATGTGATACATCATTTCATCTGTAAAATAAAATGCATTATTATTGAATTATTGAGAAAGTCTGCATAATTCTGAAATATGAAAAAAAAATTGCTAGACCGTGCCACCAATTCTGGTTGACTGGATTTCCTCATTGCCGGACCATGCTTATCTAAACAGAAGCCCCTTGTTTTCAGATTACAGACTGTTATAATCTTTAAAGAATCCAAAAGTGCACACAGCAACATCCAGACCTTGATAATGAGTCTTTTCTCGTGAGGACAAAAAGAGCTGCCCTTTGTGTGGAGTTAATGATGGTGTTAATATGTTCTTAAGCTAAGTGTGATTCATGGCTTTCATTAGAATGAGTGCCGGGGCGTCCCTCCTGTGCTCCCCGTTATTTTAATGATGGCCCAGAGAGGAGGTGTCACCAGTGACCCCTAATCACGGGGCAAGCCGCGGGCGGCGCCACGGAGCCACTAAATGGATAGGGGGAGTGGGTGGGGGGGGCGGTACGGTCCAGCTGCTAACTCCTCATAATCCCGCTCCCGGGAGTTTGTTAAGGAAGAGGACCTTGGCCCTGGGGAATGTGGGGGATAATTTAATAGAGCCCTTCTGGCTTCACCCCCTCCTCCCTCATTAATACCTCCCCCCCCCCAACACACACACACATTGCAACAATACAGTTGAACTGAGGCAGCTGGGCGGGTGTGGGGGTGGGGTTGAAGGCGGGGTGACAGCCTCTCACCTTCTGAAATTGGCTCATCTTTGCAACACCCTCGTGTTTGCATTTGTAGAGCAATAAATGATTCTCCCTTCCCTCAATGAATGACATTTTGATGACACGATAAGCAGCACGGGGATGAAGTTTTGTTGTTTTTGGCATCGTTGTCAGGTGAGCAGGATAACCCAACATGGATCGTTTGAATAATTCACAGCGGGCGCGTAATGCTGCTGGCGTCGCTGTTTAGAAATGTAGCGGGGAGCTCGCCCCGGGTCCTCGTGGTTCTCTGCGCTGGTTTACAAGCCCGCTGATAAACGGGCAGATGTTCCGCCATGCGGAGGGCAGCCCCCCCCCCCCCCCGATGCCACCCAGGCCCACGTCCAAATCCCCATTCGCCAGATCCAGACGGATTTGGCTCTAATCCCCAGCAATTTCCGCCGTCGCCCGTTCTCCCGCGCTGGGACGCGGCCGGACGCTTCTCACGCCGGACTTTTCCATTTGCTGGAGATCAAAAGGTTAGGCTAACGCTGTGATTGGAGAGAGGGGGGGACTTGGGATTGTTGTGAGAAAAAATAATGACATGTCCTTCAATATACAATGAGTCAGGCGGAGTCACCGTATTTAGCAGCTTGTCAGTCAAGCTTCCGGGGGAGGGGGGGGGGCTTTTCTGCCCCTGCAACCCCAATGCTGGATGAGGCCTACCTGTCAGACAACTGACCTGTGGGTGGCCCTCTCCGCAGTACAGGGAGGTACTTGTACATCCTTATGCCTCTACCCTCAGCACAAGAAAATCTTACACTTTCTCATGTGTCCTCCCCCAGTACAGGGAAGCCTTAAAGCTCCTTATACCTCCCCCAGTACAGGGAGGCCTTAAACCTCCTGATACCTCCCCCAGTACAGGGAGGCCTTAAACCTCCTTATACCTCCCCCAGTACAGGGAGGCCTTAAACCTCCTGATACCTCCCCCAGTGCAGGGAGGCCTTAAACCTCCTGATACCTCCCCCAGTACAGGGAGGCCTTAAACCTCCTGATACATCCCCCAGTACAGGGAAGCCTTAAACCTCCTGATACCTCCCCCAGTACAGGGAGGCCTTAAACCTCCTGATACCTCCCCCAGTACAGGGAGGCCTTAAACCTCCTTATACCTCCCCCAGTACAGGGAGGCCTTAAACCTCCTGATACCTCCCCCAGTACAGGGAGGCCTTAAACCTCCTTATACCTCCCCCAGTACAGGGAGGCCTTAAACCTCCTGATACCTCTCCCAGTACAGGGAGGCCTTAAACCTCCTTATACCTCCCCAGTACAGGGATGCCTTAAACCTCCTTATACCTCCCCCAGTACAGGGAGGCCTTAAACCTCCTTATACCTCCCCCAGTACAGGGAGGCCTTAAACCTCCTTATACCTCCCCCAGTACAGGGAGGCCTTAAACCTCCTTATACCTCCCCCAGTACAGGGAGGCCTTAAACCTCCTGATACCTCCCCCAGTACAGGGAGGCCTTAAACCTCCTGATACCTCCCCGAGTACAGGGAGGCCTTAAACCTCCTGATACCTCCCCCAGTACAGGGAAGCCTTAAACCTCCTGATACCTCCCCCAGTACAGGGAGGCCTTAAACCTCCTGATACCTCCCCCAGTACAGGGAAGCCTTAAACCTCCTGATACCTCCCCCAGTACAGGGAGGCCTTAAACCTCCTGATACCTCCCCCAGTACAGGGAAGCCTTAAACCTCCTGATACCTCCCCCAGTACAGGGAGGCCTTAAACCTCCTGATACCTCCCCCAGTACAGGGAGGCCTTAAAGCTCCTTAAACCTCCCCCAGTACAGAGAGGCCTTAAAGCTCCTGATACCTCTACCCTCAGTACCGAGTGGTGTTACACTGTCTCCTCCCACACAGCCCAGTACAGCGAGGTTTTGCAACTTCTTTTACCTTTATACTCAGCACAAGAAGGTCTTATAATCTTCCCCTATAGCCCAGCGCAGGCAGGTCTTACATCTCTTCAGCTATCCTGCTCCTCTGTCCCACAGCTCCCCATAAAAAGCACATCTTTTAGTATTAATGAACCACCCCTCCAACAACGCAGTGCTAATGAATTAGCTCTACAAAGAGAGCAGCTTAAGTACGTGTTTCATCTCCAGATGTTATTGCTGAAAGATGTATTTTTAGTCCGTTGAGCTCTGCCATTTAGGCAAACATTTGTACACTTACACCAACAGGGGCATGGGCGGTAGAGGCCATACAACCAAAAACTGGCTAGCGAGGTGTTAATTAATTTTTGTCATGGTTTTTTTTAATGAAGCACCATTTGCATATAATAGTAACATGGGGAATGAGGATGCATTTTAGAGGTGTTCATTTTCACATTTGCTATTATCATATCTGGGGGGAAAAGACGTGCGACTCATTTCTGCTAAATGCTGTCGCAACACAGCACAACAAAGCAACGTGGTGTGACAATACGTGTGTAGGTTTTAACTATCTGGGTGCTTTTCCGAGGGGTGTTCACATACTGTATGACTATTTGAAAAGGTCCTGAGAAAGACGTATTAAAATACTGTTTAACTGGGAGAGGAGAAAGATTAGAGATTGTTTTACTGTCAACCTGTGGACAGGTATGTGGATACTCAGTGTATTCAGTCCGTTTTCTGGTTATGGGTTGAGGTCGCAACTGAATATTCCGGAAAGGTAGAGTTGTTATTTCAAGTTCCTTTCTCTCTATTCGGTCTTAATTAATTTGCAACTATAACCACAGCATATGTCCACATGTTCAATAACTTCTGACCTTCTGACCTATCCCAGAGTGCTTTGCGTGTGTTCTGCATGGAGTTTGTGGGAGGCTACAGATACAACACATAATGAGACAACGCGTGCTTTATCTCAGCTTGCTATAAACTGTACAGTAAACGATTCCAGATTATGCTACTATCGTACTGTTGGTTGGGGAAAAGGGGGGGGGGGGGGGGGGGGGGTGTATGAGATTACCCATGCCCATATTTTACCTGATTTTACCTTCAGGGTATAAAGCAAACATTTGAAATTCATCTTTTTATTTTTTTTACAGTAAAAACAGGTCAGGCAGCTCTTGTGCTAAAACCTTATTTGACTGATTTTTGGTTTAGGGTCCTGTGTAGGCCTAATTGTCTTGCTGGGGAATTTTTCAGGTAGAGAATAAACGGCTTAGTTTTAAACCGATTTGATTTTACCAGGGCATTTTTGTGTTACTTATATTTTTTCCACTGTTACCCCAGATGCATTAATTAATGAATTTCTGTGAAATAAGATTCTATTAGAAATAATCTATAGGCTGTTGTGAGATCGTGAATTGCTGTATGAGACAAGCACCCCTAATGACTGTACATGGATCTTTCCAAAGATTCACGTTATGGGTGATTTGACGATGGTGAACTTCTTTTGATAACTATATTGTAATAAAACATAAAAAGCCACAATGCGGCGAATGAAAAACCTTATATCTACATAAGTTAACTAATAGGAAGTAGTGCCTGTGTGCACCTGAATGTTTTAATTCTTAGAATGACTTTATTAGCCTACATTTACGGCTAAATTGTCTATTTCTCCACACAATTACAGGTGAGACTTGTGAGCATGGGGTGGGAATATTGAGCGACCGCCGACCGACACAGAAATTCCCAGCCTCTTGTTCACAGTGCCAGCTGCGGGGGGAAGGCCCCTCGCCTCCAGCAATACTAAAATGCACATCAGAGACAAACAGTTATTTACTTTGTTTGAACCGCGGAAGCTCTGGGGAAACGGCTGACTTGAAGGTTTGCGTCTTTCGTTCTGCTTGTGACAGAGAGACGGGTGAATTACAATGTTGTCTTCTGTTTTCTTTCAACTATCAAATTATTTATTCGGTCCGTTTCCAGAATCTCCAGATGTAAATTGGACACGACATGGAAACTGCATTATGATTTTATCAGCCGCCAGCGCAGGCCATTAATCGCGGAGCAGTCGGGGACAGGGCGCACAGGAGGAGCGCGTGTAACCAGGTTAAAGTGAGGAGAGCGCTCTCAAATTCTGTCAGCAACCGTTGTCTGCATTATCGTGTGAGTATCACGGAACTATGGTGAATATACATTCAGATAACTCTCCAGTACCTCGTGCCACTGGATTGATGAAATTTCCTTTACTCCACCTATAAGTGAATAAATGATGCGAAACCTGCAACGCTAGTTCGGACAGACAACTCGAGAAGCGTCAAATCACGTCCGCTCACGCGATGCTACGTCTCAAATGGGAGGGCTGTTTAAATCTCTAACCTTACCTGTTCATGCATTTGCCATCGTCCTGCTGCTGCTACCGCCGGCTGTGTGCTCTGTGCTACGTTGCTAGCATAAGATGCTTGGCTTTCTCTGCATATCTCCGCATTTATGCCTTTCAGGGACGTTTTTCATTATCTTGGCTGGCTTATACTAAAATACGTTACGCAAACAGGGAGTGATGAGGCAGAGCCGGACGCCAAAGATTGCTTTCACTTCAAATCTCAATAAAATATTGCCTAAATTCAATCGTGAGTTGTCTCACTGAACTGCAAGATGATCCCATCGAACTAGTAAAGATCTTATTGGTTTTCTGGGTTTTGTCTACCTAGCATCACACCCAAGTGGGATATAGACTCAGGGCAAACAGAAAAGTGTGTCAGTTTGGTTGCTTGGTTTTGCGAAATGTACCCACGTTCTTGTACACATTATATTTACCTGGAAATGCCCAGATATCTCAGCTTTAAATCACTGATCAGTGTCCAAGTAGCATTGCTACACTCAAATCCAAATTTAAGATCAGGAAAATGCGATACTATTTGTTCAAAAAGCTAATTAAGGTTAGTCATTGTGATATCCAGGTATTTCCATGGCAAGTATAATACATACAAGACAGTGGGTACATTTCACACACAAAACAAGCTTATTAGCAAGCTGGCATACTTTTCTATTTAATTCAACTCCAAACATGTCTATGCTACACTTAGGTATGACAGGGCGACTGAGTTTGTACTGTATGAGGACCACTGTTTTTGATGGCAACAGGCTCAAAATATTTTTGAATTGAAGGCACCTGACAGTGGATTTACACAATCTCTTATTTACCAAACAAAAACCTTCTGCCCAGGTCATCCCTGGCCCACGCATTCCATCAATCATAATCAATCTTGATATACAGATGTATTGTTAAAAAAACATACAACAGCCGGAATGTACCCTGCTGTAAAGTTAGACCCAATATTACTTTATCTCGAATACAGAGCTCCAAAGTAATGACGAGTCCTCGAGCACCCGACCCGGTGAGACTGCCTGTCTGGTTGGATGTCCTCTGCTGTCTGGTGGAGTACTCAGTGTGTGTCCAGGTCATTCCCTGACCCTGAGCCTATGGCCCCACAGGTCAGGAGCAAGACTAAACAAAATGTAGCAGAAGGGGGGGGGGGGGGGTGACTGCTTTCAGTTCAGCGGGTTTACTTTTGAAGAGGAGGTCAATGGAGCTGAAACAAAGATCGAGACAGCGGATTCTGGCGCCTTCCACGCAAAGTTTCCCCCCAGAAACCCTACGTCTCCCTCCCTCCCGTCAGATCTGCAAGACAGGGACGCAGCCGCCCCTTGCTTTCAATTCAAAGTATCAGGAAAGTACCCCCTCCCTCGCATTCTCACCTCTCGTGCCTGCAGAGGAGGCCGGGGGGTGAAGTTGGGACTCGGATGTCGTCGGCGCTTGTCATTTGAAAGCACTTCTCTGCGGAGGGATGTCAGGTCCTATTGGGTAATTTCTGTCGAGCGGGCCCTGCCCCGGGAAGGGAAGCGTGGCCGGTCGTACATTAGAGCTCTCCCCAGTGCTCCGGGAGTGGATGGTAATGCATCCGGAGAGTGCCCCTCATCTGCTCACACCATTTACATGCCTGATGTCAGGGAGAAAGAGAGACTCAGAAATTACATCAAGTCGAAAAAGAATCCATTTGCAGCCCGGGCTTCAACGCGTCGCGCAGACAATGCGCGGCGGATTAGAGCCATCTTTGCGATTAATCATTCATAGACACTTTTCGAGCGCAGCGGCTCGGAGTGGCGCCCGACGCACGAGCTGCGCCGTGCCAGTGTGTCATACGTGAGAGAGGGCCGAGAATCCGGGCCCGCCGAGCGAGAGGCGGAGACGCGGCGGAGAGCTGCTTTAAAACTCATCCGCCGGTCGCAGCGGGTCCGTCATAGCTCCGTGATAACTTTTCTTTGAAGCGTGCGTCATCAGCTGTCTCTTTCCCTCTGCGTCTCCGGCAAAGAAGTCTCTCCAAGGCGTGTCCTCCGCTACAGTGTGACATTTGTTTCATTCGTTTGCATAGCTCTTTAATTTTTATGATTTTTACGATCTTTCCTATTTAAAAATGCTTCTTAAATTGAATGCAAGACATAAATATAGAAGTATATACAAAGCTGGCGGCAGTATGTTTACGGCATGTTATTCATTTTGTAAAGCACATACTCCACTGTACTGTACTGTCATCTTTTCCATTGCTATAGGAGAGCTGGTCCCAGTCAGTGAAAACGTTTCAAAGCTCATGCTAACGGCTAACACAGTAGAGATGACTTTCTGTCAGCTCAGGTACTGAGCCCGCTGTGGAAAGGGCTGTAAAAAAGCACTGGCAAGTACAGAAAACATATGACAAGCTGACAGAGTGTAACAGTGCAGCAAAAGAGCGACCTGTTAAAAAAAAAAACAATAATGCAAAATATTTTATTACAAATGTTTTTAAATGGATTATTTGAAATACAGAAGGAACCTTGTGGCTCAGGTTGCTATTTCACTGTAATGAAACAAAAAAATAACAATTAAAAAATATATATTTTTACATATACAATATATATATTTTACGGAGCACCGTTATAAATATATGTTCCAAGAAAACTTTTGTGTTATTTTGTAGTATCAGCTGGATCACTCGTAGTATGTAGTATTTTACATCTGTGCATTCCGATATAAACTTGTTAAAGAGACAATATTGTTATTTATTCATGTGTACCCCAGTTCTCTGGTCTTTATGAAACTCATGGATTTGGTTCTCTAGATTCCTGAGATTGTCCTTTTTTTTTTTTAAAGAAAAATTATTTTAAGGGAGAGAATGCAAATGAAGCATAAAAAATTTAAAATGTATCCTGTTCCATTTAAATTCAAGGTAGGCGTCTCATTCCGTAAGTTCTGCTGTCTCTTCAGATAATAAGAACTGTCAGTTTTATGGCTGAATATTTACAAAATACGTCTCTGAAAACGAGACCCGGTCCCAGCGGGGACCTCTTGTATAAAAAATAAATAATAAATAAAATATGAATTATTTCTCTCGCCTAAATTATTCACGCGATTTAGAATACAGTTGTAATAAGAGGGGAAACGAGAGAGAGAGCTGGCAGCCCTACGCAGTTTGGCCATCTGCGCTGTATAACTGCACGGACCGACGAGGTCGACCTTGACTGGAAGCGGGTCACAAATCAGAACCTCAGGAGTGGCACAACGGTGTCGAGTAACGGTCAACACTCGAGAAGGCCCCTGACCCGAGCTCACAGGGCCAGAGTCCAAACATCGGACAGGAGGTCTGGGTTCTTTGGGGGACAGACAGACAGACACGCTGTAGGGCTAGGCGGAGCCAAACACACGGGAAGAAAGAGAGGTCAATGTCGATGCCAATGTCTCGGTTTAGTTAATCAGCACATGCTGGTGTTATTAGTCTTTTCAACACTGCACACAGGAAAATGCTCAGTGTAAAAGCAACTCTGATTGAGGACTTTTAATGCTAATAAAGTATCTATTATCCCTGTTCGACTCATATAAACTCTGTTGGTATTCTTGTAAGATTTGCACAATTTTTGTGAATTATTGATCCGCTTTGTGTTCAGCATACACTGTATAGACCCTGAGCTTAAGATGTTGGCACAGCGTGGTTAGTTTCGACCACAGTGCCTGGCTATAATTGTTCATGCAATATAATTGCTTTTCTGCATATAATAAATGGTCAGCTACAGCAACCATTTCCTTCTCAGAACCACTGATTATTGAGTGTAAAGCTGAAGCATTTTTCTCACACCGATACGGCACAACGCACGTTACAAGAATCCGGTTTTTATAAGAGGAAAACTGATTGTGGCAAGACGTGTTTCTAATAACATCATTTAGAATTCACGGCATCAAAATAGCTTGTGCGCTTGCCTGAGGGGTTTGCGGAACTTACTTTAGCCGAAGAACCATTAAGGCGTACTAGGCAGGTAATGTAGTTCTGTAGTGCTGAAGTTTGGGGAACGCGGTCAGTGATGGAGCTGAGGGCTGGAAGTTTGTGTTATCACCTGGTGTGACCTTGCTCTTGCTTCAGGTGCTCCAGTGCATCAACGTCACTGTCGTCAAGCCGGTCGAGGAGACAGCCACGCCGTTTAAGAGCACAGTTCTCCCCTGCCTAATACAGACTCCGCTGTATGTCTTCACAGTGCTTTAACACTGTGCTCACGGGACTTTTATTTAATTATTATTTTTATTCTCATGTACTCATTTACTTAGATGTACTGTATAGAAATGTGTATGCTATCCAGGACCCTCTTGTAAAATGAGATCTTCCATCACTAGGGTGTCATTCTGACAGATGTACAAGTGAATAAAAATGTCCAAAAGAGGAAAACCCGCCTCATACGTGTCTCCTTATACATGTGCGCGCGCACACACACACACACACACACACACATGTATGTGCATACAAACACACACAAATGCACATATGTACACACAAACAAACACACACACACTTACGCGCATACAATCACACACATATGCACACACAAACATACACACATAAAAGCACACACAAACATACACACATAAAAACACACACATACGCGCATACAATCACAAACAAATTCACATATGCACACACAAACAAACACACACACTGACCATTGATGGAACATGTTCAACAGAAGAAAAGAGTGTTACCCTTTCCTAAATCCCACCCATGGTTGCCATCTCTTTCTTGTAACAGTTGATGGTGAACACCTTGGTTGTCTGTTTGGATCTCAAAAATACCCTGCAGGTTTCAAGTTTATTTGTTCAATAGGATTGCCTTATTATTTGATTAAGGCTCATGTCAGACCGAATAAATTGTCTTCTACCAGACAGAGGAGAACCACACAGAGGCCTTTCTGCTTGTTTTTTCAGAAAAAATATCTCTTCTTCATTTATTAAAATCCAGTGCAGACAGTGGATTTTCGCTTTTGTGAAAGCTCCTACATAAGGAGTTTATTAATTTCTGGTTTGAAAATTATATTTTGCTGTTGCGACTTCTGAGCATGTGTGTTTATCCTATGTCATAATTATTTCTTATAGTATAAATGTCCTTTGATGCATACAAAAATATGATTAAATAATGTTAGTATAGACGTGTATAAGTGTTAATTTATATTCCTTGCCTAAATTAAGAACGTTATCACCGAAACACTGGCATGTGATGCTTCTTTTTGAGCAGGTATGTGTCATTTTTTTATGAACTCTGTGTGTATGTGTGTGTGTGTGTGTGTGTGTGTGTGTGTGTGTGTGTGTGTGTGTGTGTGTGTGTGTGTTGGGGATTAAGTTTTATCATGGGTTATTTATATTTATAAGGGTTATAAATGTGGTTCATTGTTCATTATAAGCAGGCGAATGTCTTTATTAAATAAATAAAAAATAATTTTAAAAATATATATATATAATATATCTAATATATATATAATAATATATCTCAGAGAAAACAAATATTTATTACATTGTGAAAATAAAAATAATTTTTTGCATAATATTTGCATAATTTAATTTATGATTTAATTCTGTATCTGTTTAATTCAATGCAATATGCGAGAGCTTGTGTATCTGAAGTTTTTTTTTATTTCTCATATTTTTCATTTGCATTTATAATGAGCTTTTCTACATAAGGAGCCTTCATTGTTGAAGCGATCATTACTCATTCTGGAACTCAAACTAAAAATATACTTTAAGGAATGTTTCAATGATAAATTCTGATAGTAGTTCAAATTAAGACTGTTCGTGGGACAAGATGTATAGAGAGTAGCCTTGAGGTTTTTGGCTGTTCGGCCTGAATATTTTAGAAATGTGTCTTTGCTCCCCTTCCCTGTGTAAGTCTGACCCCTAGTGGACAAAGCTGAATTGTCTGCCTGACAAACCAACCTTTTTCTTTTGTCCCTTCCATAGTGTTTATGAGATGAGACTTCCGCTTTATAAGTTCAATACTGTGCGTTTACAATTTGCTAACATATGTGTTGGCACATTCTGACAGAATTTGAAATCAAGAAACAAAGACATTTTCGACAAAATGTAGAGTATTTTAAGACGATAATTTTACTAATTACATTTTCAGGACATTTTTATTTTGATAACATACATATAAATAAAAATACAATAAAATGGTATATGCAAATTAATTTCAAATATATACATACCCCTGCAAAAACATATGAATAGACAGTATGAGTTAAAATGCTCATAGCAAATATCTGTTGTAATGACATTTATTTAACTTATTGTTTTAGATTAGAACAAAAATAATAATGAAAATTTTTATGAGTTTATAATTTGTTCCAAACAGGAAAAGAATCATCCGACACCATTGCAACTCTGACAAAATAATCTCAGATGCCAGAAATTAATGTACTTTTTTTTTTTTTCTTACACACTGAATACATTTATTCATCCAATAATAAGGTCCAGATTTGGGTGGACTGGTGTGCAGTATTTATATGCGGTTTGAATTTAATCTTGACTGGAGGAGTCAAATTGTCATGTATGGGATTTATTTGACTTAAGAAAGGGCAGCACTAATGAAACGGATAAAAGATATATAAGGTCTTAGTTTATGTAAAATTTATACCACAGCCTCCATTTATAGTCGCTTCATCTAAGAGAGAGGAGAGAGTCCCAACAGCCTTCTCTCCACACATGCACACACGCTTATACAGTGCAGTCAGAAAGTGTTGGGACTGTGACACACGCGCTTATACAGTGCAGTCAGAAAGTGTTGGGACTGTGACACGTGTTGTTGTTTTGGCTCTGTACTCCAGCACATTGGATTTGAAATAGAACAGTTAATATGAGGTTAATGTGCAGACTTTCAGCTTTAATTTGAGGGTATTTAAATCAATATTGGGTGAACCTTGTAGCAATTATACTCCTTATTATACATAACCCCCCCCCATTTTAGGAGACAAAAAGTAATTGGACAAATTAACATAGACTCAAATAATGTCATCATATTTAATATTTGTTTACATATTATTTGCATGCAATGACTTTCTGATATCCGTGAGACTGTGACCCAATAACATCAAAACTCGATAAACTTGATATCTTATTTCCAGGTACTCTTACAAGCGATACTATAACCTCTCTGCATTTTAATGGATCTATACAGGAATTGGGGGGGGAGGGACTAGTTTAAGCTGTAAATGTGCCACAGTCCAAATACTTTTCGACTTCACTGGACATTCAAATCTTCATCACTGTTCAGACAGAGAGTATGCATCTCACTCCTACACGCAGTAAAGCTTGCGTGTGCATGTTTTTCCATCTCTCTGCATCTTTGTAGAGAGAGAGGTTGAGAGAGTATACAAATACCTTTTTACGTGAAAGCGTATACATGGGTAAGAGAGGCTGTGTGATAGTACATGAGTGAGTGTGTGTCTGTGCGTGTGTGAACGCGTATGTGTGCGTGTGCTTTTGTCTGTCTGTAATTCTATCTTCACTGACATCAGTATTCTTGCAGCTGTTGCCTCCTTTTTCCCCCCCAAACACGGTTATCTCAGGGCGTTCAGTCTTTCTCTTAGCTTCACTTGCTCAGGAGTATGAATGAAGCCAAGGACAGAGTTAGGGACAGCATAAAAAAACAATATGGTTACATACCAACTTTTTAAACCCCCATTTTTTAAATTCCCATTCCATTCCCTTTCGCTTGTTTGGTGGCGCTACGTCAGCAGTGCCACACCCTGTGGGATTTGAAGCCACAGCGATTTGCCAATTTTGGGGCAAATTATGGTAGCGAGTAAACTTAAGCTGGTGAAGTTGAAAAATAAGTAGAAATTTGCCTAAAAGTAAATAAAAAACACTTCATGGGTGGGAAATATTGTACTATTATTGGCTTTTTTTTTTGTTTTGTTCTGGGCCTTTCCCATCCATGACTCCTGACCCACGGCATCTCTGTGTGAGGGAGTCATAGAAACCATACAGGCTTTACAAAAGTGTAAATGTATGTCCTTTTCACAGCCACTAATTAACACAAATGTGAAGCGCTCCTCAGAAAGAGATATACATATGGACTCCTATCAGGGAGGCCTCAAACTACGTGAACCACTAGAGTAAACTGGCCAGGCCCGGTTGAAAGGGAGACTGATGCAAAACTTGTAGAGGGTGTGTGAAAACGCACGACGCTCTCAAAAAAACAGCGCTGCCAAATGGCCTGGCTTTGACTGAGCACTAAGAAAAGCACAATTTATTTTTGGAGCCTGAACTATATGGCTGCTATAAAGCATTCTCATGCCAACTCTGGTGACACAAAAAGCATTGTCCTCATTTAGCGGCAGTAAAAGTTTCACTTCAAATTCACAGAGGAAGCGCCGCATAATGTAGGCCCCGCTTCCTTGCAAAGAGAGGTCACCTGGCTGCCGAAACAACTCGGGGAGATGAATTACGGACACGGCTCGTTTCATTCAAAAAAAGTGACACGGGATTCTATCGTGCATAATGCAGCGGCATTAAAAACCGCCACTGAGTGGATCGCGGGGGGTTAAACGGTGATGTCACCAGTAAAACTGACATTATCTCAAGTGTCTTAAGTGATCCGTAACTTCCACTCAGACGTCCTGACGCGTTCTGCTGCCGAAGAGTAGCGCGTTATTGTAGAGCAAACGCATATAAAATTAAAGTTGAAGGAGAGTCAACGGATGACACGGAGAAATGACTGTGACCAGGGCAGAACCTTCAGGGCCGTAAATATCCCAAGAATTAAATAGTTCCAGCACATTCATTAATGAAACCAGGACAGCCAGTCAGTCTGTTTTCAGTGGTGATCGTGGTCATCGGAAAGGCTGAATGTTGGTATGGTTATAGTCGTGGTAACGTCTCAGTGCTGGGAAGTCACGGTCATGGTAAACGTTAAGTTCTGGGAAGATCACGGCAGCGCTTAAGGATTGATGCTAGGGTGGTAAAGGCACTGGGGCAGACGCAGTCGAGCTGGGGCTGTCACTGGGGTGGTCACAGTCATGGCAAAGCCTTAGAACCAGGGGCTTCATGATTCATGATTTGATTCAAGGTTCAGTGCTGGGGCAGTTACGGTCATAATGAAGGTTCGGGGCTGGATTGGTCAAAGCCCTGACTGAGGCTTAGAGCTGAGGCAGTTACAATTGTACAGTGGTATTGTTGTAAAGGCTCAGTACTGGGGTGGTCACCGTCTTGGCTTCGGTTAAGCACTGAGGAGGTCACATAGAAACAGGAAATGAACATTCCAGAAAGATGTAGAACATTATTGGGCTGGGCAAGTCTCACAGCGCACCATCATTATCCCTGTTTTGTCGTAGAGATTTTTTTTTCTCCCCGCCTCAGAGAGCTCGGCGTTGTGCTCTAGCAATCTAGGGCTCAATACACGAGTACACATCTGCACATAGATATGTGTGAAAAGCCCCATCATTAAAAAATACATTTTCGCTGAATTCGATTTAAATTCTGCCATTATCTCGCCATACTGCAGAATTCTTAGGATAATTATTTATTTAAAAGCATTGTGTCACCCAGGTCTTTTAAATTTTTAATTTCAATTCGGCTTCAAACATCACACTGTGTATAGGACCCAGTTTTGTGTGGGGGAATTGCTGTCGGGCTAAGCTGACAGGGTTTGTTGTCTCCAGACAGTTGGTGTTTTTTCTCATTACTGTACAGAAAGTGAACAGATTCAGGTCAGTTATACTGAAGCAGGCAGAAGGCCAGGTGGGATCCCAGAAGCCACTGCTAAACCAAGGCAAGCCAGTGGAGGGCGCTGTGCAAATTCACAAAGCTGCAATATGGCACATTCCTGACCCATTTCTATCAAAGTTGTGATAAGTAGCACACAAAGATAAATAAATTGCCTTTTATTCTAAATGGTTTGAGAAGAAAGCCTTCCATATCATATGTAAAAAACATTCAGATGTTTGTAACAAAATCTAATTACATTTGTGACTAAATCTAATTGCTGGTTGGACTGTATTTATTCATTAATTCATTTACTGGGGAAATCATGTATATTTAAGACTAATAAGTAATGATGAATATTAGGGGATGTGGATATGAGGGGTACATGGCTGGAAACAGAAAATAAAAAAAGACACTATAAAAAAAATCTGTCACTATATACATAGACTTTACTTGTCCTTCCACAAAAACTCCAGGATTTACAATAACAATAACCCTTTAACAGTCCAGTCGAGCGAGTAGAATCATATTTCTGTGGTTTTTTTTCTTCTCCTAACGGCCGTTAAAGGGTTAAAAGAATATTTGTGTGACATTAGTGCCGAATGCATTCTGGTTTAGAACCAGGTGGGCGTGCTCTAAGGCTTCACACCGAGGCTGTGACAGTAACTTGTGGAGTGTGGAAGAGCATGACTATAAAATGTCACCCACACATTTGTGGCATCATTACACACACACACAGCCGATGGTCACGACGCTCTCTGCCGCGGGTTTCTCTGCTAATGTTTAAAAGCTCCCCTATTCTTCATATGGAATAAAGCGCTTCTGCGGGTCTTGTTCTATAAATCATTTCATACAACAATCATCACCCTGCCATATAGCATGAGGACATTTGCTTTCGCTCGTGACATCAAAGTGCACTTTTATAGATTTCTGTGGCTATACCTGTCAGAGCCCATTTTAGAAACATGTTTACAAGCTTCTGTGCAGCCGAATACACTCTTGCTAATGAAAAGGAGGTTCGTAGACAGCAGTGTAACCTTACACCAACACTGCCCTGCTGTGTTTGCAACATCACTAGAGTGGACCAAAACTGGCATCACTCCAGAGTGCAAAAACGCTAGATAAACCAGTGACATCACTACAGATAATGTACCACAGCTGGATAATCTAATGACATCACTTCTGCATGGAATCCAGCTGGATAACCAAATTACATCACTACAGTGTGCAATCCAGCAGGTAAATGCATGGTTAAGTAAACGGAACACAAATTCAATCCAATAATTTTACTGTAATAATGGTAACGAATAATATAAAAGCAACAATTATTTTCTCCAGCTGATCGGTGAATTATCAGGGCAGAAACCCAAAAGCCTTATACTGGTTTTCATTCAAAGCACTTGTGGGAGTTCTTCTGACAGACCAGTTCCCCCCCCGCCCCCCCCCCTTCTTACTAGAAAAGGTCAACAGTTTAGCTTTGTGGTGCATGATAACACCAATTCCCTGGAAATGCAGTCCTACATCTATTCAGAATGCGTCATTGCAATCCCATATGCTGATGAGTTTTCCATTTTGGGAATTTTCACATTTATTGGGCAACACATTTTTTTTCAGTCAGAAAACCACCCATTTACAGTGCAGGGGTCTACAATTAGACATATACTGATTTGGTCTGTAGTTGTAATTCTGCAGTACTAACCAACTGCAGTACTGCTGGCTGGGCCATCTCTTTGAGCACCCAGCAGCGGCCCCTCACAGCCCTGACTCTAGTCTGACCTCATCCCCCGAAGATGGAATAATCTAGCCGTTGTGTGGTTTGCTCGCAATGGGAACTGCACTTACAAGAGTCACTTTGGCTAAAAGCACCTGCTGAAGAACTAAATAGTATGTCCTAATTGTAATTATAGTCAGTGTTCGAATTGTCGTTGAACGCGGGAGAGCGCCGCTCCCCTTGTTAAGGGAAATTGGGAAAATCGTCCCCCTTGGCCTTGTTAAGTTATGCAATTCATAAAACGAAACGCATTGGGTTCAGTCCAATCACTTATTTTCACTCCTTTCCTCAGTCCTTAGCTCTACCCAGGCCCGGACTGGCAGGCAGCGTATAATTTTCCCAGATACTTCCGGGTCCGTCACTCAAACAGGATAAATAACCAAACACTGCTCAACTACGAGCGGGAAGTTGAGCAATGTCCAATCAGATAACGCTTTCGTAGTGCACGTTTATGAAAAGACAAGCTATATTTTTGAACCCATCCATGGTCAGTAGCTAGCATTAGTGCTACATAATGCGAGTGTACAACTAATAATGTTTATTTACAGGCCAATTGAAAAAATACATAGAAATGTATCAGTTCAGTGCTAGGTGCTAGTAGCTAGCGAGACGTACAGTGAAGCAATGGACCTGGAAGTGGGAAAAAGTTATACGCTGGGAAGAATTGAATTGTACGCTACACTGGTCCGACTGCCTTGTTGCGAGAGAAAGATGGAGAGAGGTAGGGCAGTTATTATTTTCATATTCTATTAATTTGTGGCTTGGTAATATTATTGATTGGTCATGTAAAGGCATGTAAAGTTGGCCGTGTGTGTTTTTTGGCGATCGTGCCATGCACGCGTGTGTGAATGTGTTTGTATGACATGAATTGCATCGGTAAAAGAGCCAATTCACATAGTCAAGCCGGAAAGTCTGCCCACCCCTTTCACCTTCTCCACGTTTGAATACATTACAGACATATTCTACAATAGACTGAGTTAATTTTTTTGTCTCAAAATTCTACACAAAGTAGCCCATAATGACAAAGTGAAAACATGTTTTTAGAAACTTTTGCAAATGTATTAAAAATCGAAAACTGAAATCTCTCATTTACATAAGTATTCATACCCTTTGCTTTAACATGTTTTTAAAGTATCATATTTAATATTTGGTCGCATATCCTTTGCATGCTGTTACTTTCTGAAGTCTGTGACCAATCAACATCAAAAGACTCTCAATACCTTATTTTCAGGTACTGTTACAAGCGATACTATAACCTCTCTGCATTTGAACTGATCTCTATGAGAATTGGAGGGTGAGACTATGGAGTAGATGCATCCACATCTACTCCATATCTGGCAACAGAGTGATGGTTTGGGGCTCGTTCGATAGCTCAGACCCTTGAAGACTTACAGCCATTTAGCCAGCCATGTGTTCCATACTGTACCAGTGTAATTTACAGCTGAATCTAGTCTCACCCTCCAATTCCCATAGAGATCCATTCAAATGCAGAGAGCTTATAGTATCGCTTGTAACAGTACCTGGAAATAAGATATCGAGAGTCTTTTGATGTTGATGGGTCACAGACTTCAGGAAGTAACAGCATGCAAAGGATATGCGACCAAATATTAACCCCTTAGCTCTGATAGTCTAGGTAGGCTCGCCGGCGAGCCCGTTTTACGCAACTGAGACACGTGTTGCTCCTGCAGCCAAACTATTAGTGGAAAACCCAAACGCGGTATTTTAACTTTATTGGTAGACGATTCGCGACGATTTCTGGCCAATGCGTAGTTTCTAAGTGTCACTATCTTTCCGTAGCAAGTCCATTTAACAAGCACTCCCCACCCAGCCTATACCTACCCATGCGTGACATAGTGGGCAATAGCGTCTATGTTGGAGTTCATAAATATATGTATTCATCATATAATATTAGAATACCGTCATAGCAACCA
Source organism: Ilyophis sp. 1 JC-2022 (assembly GCA_022702515.1). Classification (NCBI taxonomy): domain Eukaryota; kingdom Metazoa; phylum Chordata; class Actinopteri; order Anguilliformes; family Synaphobranchidae; genus Ilyophis; species Ilyophis sp. 1 JC-2022. The sequence goes on from CM040400.1 coordinate 21,255,849, forward strand.
GATAAACCCACCTTATGCAAAAACAGCGGTGCAAATCGCTGCTCAATCAATACCTACATAAACAAGTGGAATCATTCTCTAATCATACAATGCCATTCTACTATCAATATCTGCGATTAAATATGGAATTCATGTGCAATCCTACCATGGATTTAAGCGTAGATATGTCCCTTTCAAGATTCCGTGGTCATTTATTGTCTTGGACAATCCGTTTGAAAAATACACAGCGCATTTGAACACGATTACACAACCTAAACTAGCTCTGCGTAAAACCCACTTCCTGATTGCTCCGTTGTGACGCTATCAATTTTATTCTGGTTTGATCGACGATGGTTTTATCCAATAGAAGGCACGATAAACTTCCCCAAAAGTAATTTACATGTGTAATTGAAAGCTTGGATTAACTATGTAAGGGCGAGCGTAACTGCAATACTTGTTATATCACGACAATTTTACGCAGGCATGCGCAGATGACGCATTTGGTTTGACGCATTTGGTATGACGCATTTGGTGTTACGCAATAAAACTGCGCGCACCTTTGAAGTGACTTTTTAGCAGTTTTCCCCCGAAGTCGGTCAGAAGAGGACAGCAACAGAGATTCTTCTAATCCCTGTAGCATAGATTCTGTGGAAGAGGTGCCTATCAATATGGGGAAGATATCCTCCTCGACATGTAAGTATTACTGCTTGTAATATTTTGATTATATACATTCGTTTTTCCACTGCGTGCTATATTTTCGTTATTTTTGTATTTGCATCGGTCGTAATAGACCACTGTTAACCACTGCTAATAATGCTGAACATATTTGAAAGCACACTTTTTCAGACTCCACCTTGAATAACTACATGTATAAGGCCAATTATATAGTACGTTCTTTCCGTTTATTTTTTATTTTCTATTTGGTTTAGCTATCTCATCGCTTAGAATGTATAGCTGACTGTATTCGGTTGATGACTAGCGATAGCTCCTACGTTGTGAGAAAGTAGCGCTTTCGTGACTTAGAATGTATAGCTGACTGTATTCGGTTGATGACTAGCGATAGCTCCTACGTTGTGAGAAAGTAGCGCTTTCGTGACTTAGAATGTATAGCTGACTGTATTCGGTTGATGACTAGCGATAGCTCCTACGTTGTGAGAAAGTAGCGCTTTCGTGACTTAGAATGTATAGCTGACTGTATTCGGTTGATGACTAGCGATAGCTCCTACGTTGTGAGAAAGTAGCGCTTTCTTGACTTAGCTTCGTAGATTGTGTCTATGACCTTCAATATGCACTTATTGTACGTCGCTTTGGATAAACGCGTCTGCCAAATAACTGTAATGTATTGATACTATTGTGTTCGTGCCGTTCGCGTAGTGGCCTGCTTTGTTAGAATTCATAGCATTCACAATGAAATTGAATATTTTAGCGCTGTTCTGTTTGGTTGCTCAGTCGTACGTTATATTTTATGCCTCGATTTGCCGTGAAGCTAGAACATTGGTAGTGTTTTCCGATATTATTTTATTGTATTGTAATTTCTTTGTGCATAATGTACTCTATGGGGTATTAGTATCTCCATGGGTGATGCTTTTCACTTAGGGAATGGAAAATATGTATTCAAATGTACTGTGTCCAGATGTGTGCAAGATGAATGTAAAATAAATAAATAAAATAAATAAGCAACAGTTGTGAAACACACTACAGAGTAATGCCATCCTAGAGCACGCAACAAAATATAACATAATGTAGCATACAGAAGAAAGTGTTTACTGAAGTACAAGAGTGAATGATTTCATATTTAGCTGTGTGTACCACAGTGTTATAATGCTTCTGCATTATGTAATTTGTTCCTATAACATGCTTGACCCTCCACCTCTGCCACTCCAGCAGTGCCCTCTACTGTTCAGAGTGAAGCCACTGCAGGACCAGATCCTTACAGCATACTGAAGACCGTGCCATTGATGAGTGCATGTTGGCCACGAAGGCACCGCACAGGATGAAGCAGTATATGAAGAATAATGGTGAAAAAATGGCACACTTGGCATCAAACACTGAACTGAAACTGTGCAATATCAATGTTTTCATCCATTAAGTGATCGTAAGGTAAAATGTATATGCTTTATAAAGGACAAAAGGCTTTTTAATAATTTCTCGGAGAGGTTTTGGGTAGGTTATTGGACACCTAGATATCCACCCCCCTGTACTGATCCAAAATAATTCCCACATGAAAATGATAAAAAGGTGAGTTAAATGAGTCAAAACGGTTGATTTGCACTGAAATGTATGATTAGTTTAAGATTTACAGCTATTCACATTTTAGCCAATTTGGATAGGTTTGGAGACCCTGGGTACATCAGGCTACACTGCTTACATTTCGTGTCATAGATCTTTAGTAGTTCTGTATATCACCCTGCGATTATTGAATGCTTGTGGACAAGGAGTTTATGATCCAGGAAATGTGTAGTTTTACCTGTTTCACTTATGTACTTTTCTCAGTATTTTGAAGAAATATATATTTTGTTGCATTTTTTGTAAAGTTTTGCTTGCATTTCCGGCACTTTATTTTGACTTAAATTATGAAAATAAACAAATCAAAGTTTGTACAAAAAATGGTACACCGGTTTTGTTTCATTTAAGCCATTTACCAAGTTTATGTGATGCTCACACCTGGAGTTATAAAGCCTTAAACAGAGTACCCCCAAGATTGACCAAATATGCCATTTGCACCAAGAGGTTAAATATGATACTTTAAAAATATGTTAAAGCAAAGGGTATGAATGTAAATGAAAGATTTCAGTTTTCGATTTTTAATACATTTGCAAAAATTGTATTTCTTTGTCATTATGGGCTATTTTTGTGTAGAATTTTGAGACAAAAAATGAACTAAATCTATTGGAGAATATGTCTGTAATGTATTCAAACATGGAGAAGGTGAAAGGGGTGTTCAGACTTTCCGCTTGACTGTAAATAGATGTAACATTAAGCTAAATAACAATTTTTTCTCAACCATACAGTTTTAATGCCGCGGTTTCCACTTATGCTCGTTATTAGCGCAGGACAAATCATATGTCTGTTTGTAAAATTATGGCTGAAATTTAATTATTAAAGTTTTATTTTTGGTTTGGCGGGGGATAAATTATAGGCCTACAGGTAAATAAACTGTGGTGGCCTGCAATTTGTTCCGATACCATTTCAGAACAAGGGCCGGCGACCTGAACTGAGGGCAGAGGAATAGCTAATGATAGGACTTGATAACAATATCCTGTTTGGAGAATAGATTTGAGGGACAGTCATTTTACAATATTTTTGGACGTATAATAACATTTGGAAATAAAATAAAATTGACTTATTTATATGTAGATTCTGAGAAATCTTAATCTGAAATCTGGCCAAATCGGGGGCTCGTTGAATGGGCAGATCACCATCACCGTTTCAGGATGAAGGCAGATTTATTTTTAACATAAAAAGATCACTACTGCTTTACAGCATCGCTTCAGCTAAGCCATCGAGCCAGAACGCACTTTGAGAAGACATCGTTTGCAGTAATGATCTATTTACTAGCTACATCGATATGAATGTGGTTACAGGTTTAAAACATTATTTCCAGCATCAAGTTAGCAAAGCTGTATCCCGACTGTGGATTTGAATGTGATCTCCAAATCTGACGTAACATGCGGTGTCATATATTTTTACTGCAACCTTGGAGTGTGATTCCAAACACTAAACCAGTACAACAAACGTGACAGCTTTTATGTAATTTATTTGATGGCTCAAGTGTAGGATCAATCGCTTAGACATTTTCGTTTAAGACCCCCCCCCCCCTCAACAAACAGCGCCCCCCTTGTTAACATTTTACAAGTCGAACACTGACTATAGTATATTAATGGGGTGGATGGCAAACATGCTGCTGTTCCATATTCTGGCAGCAGGTGGTGCACTAAGACTTTTCTGATGGCTAGTTGAATATTGTTTATCACATTAATGTTTACCTCACATACAAATTTGAACATTTCAAAAATAAATATTTTTGTATCTTCAAAACACCTCTGCATGCATGCAGATCCTCAAGATATTCAGCATACAACCACTAGCACCTTCCTGATATTGTATGTGTGTGTAGTGTGTATACAGTAGACACAACCACCCCCACACACACACACACGCCAGAATCAAGTAATTATACTGTGTGTGTGTGTGTGTGTGTGTGTTGCCTACAGATTCCCGCCTCTCATCATTTTGAGAAGTATTAATAAGACTTCCATAAACACACTGACTCACAGTGACTGCAGGGCTGGGAGTAAATATTTGGCTCTAAAATCCCTGCTAGTCACTTTGAGAGCTCACAATATTATGCAGAAAACAGAGCAGTTGATGCGATGCCGCTGTGCAATTACAGTGACTGGCGGCCATGGCGGCTCGAGCGTCTGCCAACATGTCTATGTGGGGTGTAGTTAACTTTCACCCACGATGGCTCCACGCAGTGCGATTAACACGGCGGCCATGTCCAAGCGCGACGAGACGAGCAAAGCGGAAGCCATGATGGCTCTAAACGTGGAGCGGTTAACACACCTGCTACCATGATTCTGTTATGCAAGATATCACACAGCAGATGCCATGATGGCTCTACGTGCTGTGCGGTTAATGCAGTGGCTGCCAAGACGGCTTTAAGGGCGGTAAGGAAAACGCAGCAGCAAGACAGCTCCATGTGCCACGTGGTGGGGTTTGCGCGACTGTGTGATGTACTGCTGAAGCCATATTTTTACAGGTAAAGAGAGCAGAGCAGCACCCTTAAGGTCTCCGTGTGTGCGATTTATCCTGAAGACCCAGTACGAGGCAAAACATTGATCTCGTATTTTTTTATGAATTATTGTTTATTTGGGAGCTTCTAATAATAATAATAATAATAATGCCTTACATTTATATAGCGCCTTTCTCACCAACTGGTGACTCAAAGCGCTTACAATGATGAGGGGGAAACTCGCCTCAACCACCACCAATGGTCTGTGGATTCTATTGCCTTCATTTACTGTAAGAATAAAACCACTAATAGGTCCAGTCTGACTAAAGACCCTTACCTAGTACTTTTTTTTTTTAAATTTACAACACGGGAAAATGCCATTCCAATCATGACATTTATTGTATCGCATAGAAAATGTGGATGACACTGTAAAAAGAACCGATTCCATAGACGTCCAAAAAATTAATCCTTTTGATTATTGTTTTGAGAGCTTCCCCCTTTGTACTTTTTCCCCACGTAGTAATATAGAAATTCGCAGTCTGCCCACATTAATTCATAAGGCGTTTAAAAGCTCCAGAAGTAGGATAAATCCTGGATGCTGTGACTTTGTGACTCACAGCATCTTAAATAAAACCCCACGATAAGCCTTGTAACGACGGGGTTTATTTCCAGATCAAAGCTGGTGGAACAGCTGACGAAAACAGAAACAACGTGCGAGCGGGTGACTGTCTCCTCTCTGCAGGCATGGCGAACGTCATTTCCTTCAAAAGACACAGAACCTCAGACAAATCCAACCTGACAAAACGGCGCTGAAGGCGTCCGACAGGACTGAGTTTAAACGGCAAAACGAACTGAACTCTCGAGCTGAAAAACACTCAAAGGCCCAATGTCAATGTCTGCCCTGAGCCCCAAGGACTGAGCCCCCACAGACTTTGGGTGACGTCACATGCGTGCCCAGCGTGAGTGCACGGGCGCGAAATGGTACTAATACGAGGAATGGGACAGCGCTTTGCGGCGCTGTATGTTGCCTTGGCAATGCCCGTCTCGCATACAAGATGTTTAACAATCGCCGTTTTAGGACTTTGTTCTACTCTTTGGTTTGTAACTACTCAAAAGAACTGTGCCCGCCATATGTGATGATGCGCTCGACAGTCAGGATCAAATCCAGACTTGAGGCCTGTATCACGAAGCAGGAGCTAGCTGGATAACCACTGGAGAACCCACCCAATTCTGGGACACAGACTGAAGTAAAAAGAGCTGTTCTGGGTTGGCTAGCTGGCCAACTGTGCTGAGCAAAACCCAGAACAGTGTTTTTGCTTCATCATACATTCCATATTCTGGTGGTGGGGCGGGTGTGTGTTCCAGGCTTTACTCAGTCAGCTACGAGGAATAGGGCCCAGGCCTGCACCCAAAAATGAGTTGTGTCCTGACTCCTGCATGAACAGGTAAGACATACAGTGGAAACCTCATATAGACATATCAGATGGGTGAAATGACTCTTACTTCATAGTATTCGGCAGAAGTCTTCATGGGTCCTCTGAAACCGGATCACCCGGGACCAGACCCTGGACCAAAGCAGGTCTAAAATTCATGTTTGTGTCTCTCGGGTACGGGTAAGGTCCATTACGATAGTTTCAGGTTGCAGGCATGTGGAACTACAAACACACAAGCGCTTCTCACTTCACTTCGTAAGTTTGATCACGCTGCAACCCTCTTGCGTGATTTTAGCAGGACTGTATTGCGCCATGTTTTTAAGAACTTTGCTGTAGCGCGTCTCATTTACCTCACAAAATAAAAGTAGCCCAACTCTCTTGCGCCTTACGAGTTGCAAGAATTTTATTATTCGAAAATACCAATTTAAATGTTAATCCAAATCAGAGGTGTCGGAATCCAGTCCTGGAGGGCTGCAGTGCATGCTGGTCTTTAGTGCATTTCAGAACGAGCGATACATTGAAGACTCCGATCGGCATTCACACACCTTGTTCTAAACATGAAAACATTCACACACACCTCGTTCTCAAAGCCTTAATTGGCTGCCGATTGAAAGGAAACCACAAAAAAAAAAATCTGCAGACACCACGGTCCTCCAGGACACCCCTGATCTAAATGTATGCCGTTATTTGCAGACAAGGTACTCAAATTAAGCATTAAAATATTTCTCAGCACAAAAGGATGAACACAATTTATTTAGTCACTCGGCCTACACAAAAAAAGGCTCCAGTCTTCATGAACGCTCAGGTTGAGCATTAAACAAAAATAAAAATCCATTTTAACAATAGAGGTTTTTTTAAAAATGTGGAAAAGAATGGTTTATGCATCACATCTTCCTCTTCTGGGTACTGATGTACAACACTAGAAAAGAGAAGAAACCACCAATTAGTCCAATATGCATTTGCGCAGAATTATGACCAACCCATACACATCCAGTCAGTCACCAGTTCTCCACATTAAGACCTTGGGGCATTAATAGTGTCAAACATCTTCAACAGCAGAATTGCTCAGCAGGGTGGAGGTACAAGGAGGTATAATTACAGAAAAAATATATATAATAAAAAAGGTACACCTTCTATCATCATTGAATATTTTCAATTATTGCCACTAAAAATAAAGTTCTACAATATCACTTGTTTATAAGCTAAAGGCTTGGATTGTGTATTGGGCTGTTCCATGAGTCATGTGTAAGGGCCACCAGTTTGTCTCTACGTTCTCTCGCATGGTACTTCAGTCCTCCGCCAGCTAGATGTCGCAACAGCTTCTTTGTCAAGCCATTTCAAACTATCACCACATTTGCACCACCTCAGTGAGTCTAGATTTCCCACTAATTAAGCACAAACGATGATCGGCACCGATGTTTACGAGCGACCTGAGTTAACTAATCAATTGCTGTGCAACTCAAGTGCTGAGTAATAAAAGCCAGCAGACCTGGCGGCTCTCCAGGACCGCTGGCTCACTCCTGACATTCTTTTTGTAGCATTTAATCTTCCATCCAAGTTCAGTTTCCTTCCCGACTCTCCCCATATGAGTTCAACTAACGTTTTATAAATGTCGCAACTAGAAGCTCAACTGTATGATCAGTCACTTGACTGTGCAGTTAAGAGTGCCTATGGGGACCCCTGGAGGATAACCATTGAAATACAAGTTTAAATCCCTGTAGGCCACATGGCGGAGACAAACTGGTGGCCCTAGTCATGTGCCACGCATCTCAAAGCTATGCACATGACGCACAGACAGGCAACAGTAGCACACTTAGGGCCTTACCAAGACCTTTATTGAGTGCAAAACCTTTAAAGGAGAAGTTTTTAGCTTGTTAAGCCCTGTTATAAGGTTATTTACAATCATATACAACGGTCCAGATCAACATTTTGACAAACTTTGCAGTCTTGATATAGTTTATTGCTCATGTCACAGCTAACTTACACAATTAATCTGGACGTGCATAATAGAAAAATCCTTCAAAAAAACACCATAAACTCTTGTTTTCAAAAACGGGAAACTCACCGAGTGGTCACTGGTGTCTGTTGATGTTCCGACACAAAAATCGTCGTAAAGTATGCTTCGTATCGGGTTTTATTTATCATTTTATTAAATCCATTGACTTGTATAGACACCAAAGAAGATTTGGATAGATACATCCGCAGCCGGAAATACTTCTTAATTGTTTTGGAATGTTTGTAGTTTTCTGTTGCTCACAAGCGGTCTTGTGCGCTGCTCACAGTGAAGGAATCAGTCGCATAAATGTACACTAATTTAGCAAAATGGATCCTTTTGAAGAGTCCGTACTAGCTGCAAAGCAAACCCCGACCTGGTGACCTGGAAGCGGCTCTTCTACGGTAGAATTCAAACTCAGCCAAGACCTCCCAAAATTTCAAGCGGAAGTTTACAAATATACGGCTGTACGGCGAATGAAAATAGTTCTATAAATATTTAAACGGTAAACATCTCAAGACTGCAAAGTTTGTCAAAATGTTGATATGGACTGTTGTACATGACCATAAATAACCTTTTAACAGGGCTTATAATGCCAAATATCGAACATCTCCTTTAAGCACATGCAAAACTAATACCATGACCAATCATTGGTCATATGATTGGTTTTGTGTGCCAAAAGGATTTGCGCACGCTAAAGGTCTTAGTAAATCAGGCCCTCAATTGCTTTTAGAAAAGCACAGAAACCCAAAGCTATCACTAGTGTGTTAGTGTGCACAATGTTAGAGACTTAATACAAATGACGCAATATTGTTTGACAGTAGAATCAACCAACTACGTTAACGGGAACAACCAGTAATACAGACAGTAATTTTAAGTCAGACCCTCAGCGGTACAATACAACCTATTCCACAGAGTATACTATACACCATCGTTCAACATCAACTCGAAAGAATGGCCTCCAATGTCTAATGGAAGCAGTCATTGACCACTTTCACACACAGAACAAGAAACGTTTCGGTATTATCCAGCAATCTTCTGTATAGTGGCTTCTCTTGTTCACACTACCAAGTACTGTGCGGTATTTTACCGTGTTGATAGAATTCACACAAGACCTCAATTGCCAGTAATTGCCATCTGAACAAGCAGCTGTCAAACACTCCAAAAAGAACAATGGAAGTTCAAGGGAATAACCAAGGCTTAGCTTGTAGTCCATAAAAGGTACGATTTTGTTAATTCGGGCACTAGCCAGCAAATATAAATGTTCGTCAAGCAGCTTGCCAATGAATAAAAAGTGAATCGGAACAGGTAATGTCCTGGCATATTTTAATGTGCATCTACACCTACTGTAACTTTGAACATTTGTGCCTATATGAACAGGACGTGTGATGGTGACAGCCTGTACTGTGTAGTTGGTTCGTAAGGTAGTCATTTATTTGGGGCATGTGCTCAGCGTTATGTTTTGCAATGTAGCTTCATTGATGTCTTTGAGCAGTGGTTCTCAAACTTGGTCATGGGAAGCCCTGTGTATGCCGGCTTTTGTTACATCCATCTCTTGCTCAATTAAGGTTATAATTTTCCTTAAACTAATGTTAAGTATAAACTAATTAACACAATGCAGGTTCAGCTCATTATCATTGCCTTTGAATTCTTCATTATCCATCATATGGTTAGTTTTAGTGTCCATGTATCCACACTTGCACCAATTTGGCACCTATTGATTAACCCCAGTCTACCAGTTTTTATTTATTTATTTATTTTTAACCTTCATGTAATCGTTTGTAATATAGTTCAATAAGCACAATATGAATATGGGACTTTTGTTCTTCATGGCATGAAATTATTTCTGACAATGTGGCTTAAGAGGGTAAAATATCCCTCAAAACATGAGAAGCGGCCAATTAAGAAAAGAACATTTTAAAATTATGGTATTGCACTTGTGGTTGGAAAGAAACCCAGCATGCACAGGGGGCCCTAGGACAGAGTGCTTGTTTTACAGAAACAAGTTGAGTTTTTGTGCGTGATCTGGTAATGTTTCGGCTAATTTTGAAAAGGGACACTTCGCTAAACGTCTCTGGGTCTTGAGCCTTGAAATTGCCAGAGGAACTTTCGCCAACTCATTAACATGGGACTTCTAAACAGCAAAGTTCCAGAACATTCTCTGGTAAGGCTGCAAAGACGAAAAAGGGTTACTATAAACGCAATGGAAGCCTTCGCATATATGGTCGAAGCCCCTACCGTTGTTCCCCCTCAGAAAGGCGTCACCGTATTTGTTCTTCAGCTGTCCGTTGACATACTCCTCCGTCTGTTCCACAGCAATGTTCATGTAGCCATCCAAACAGGCCAGAACACCTGCAGAGCAAGAAACAAATTACAGTTTCTTCATCAAGTCCATCAGCATGCCATGGTCCGCTATCCTCAGTCAACCCCAGTTAGCCTTCACATTTCCCAACAATTCATTCACCACCTGCCAATTAGCCACCTGAACTCATTAAAGAACTTACAGCCCCAACACGGCAGACAAGCCAAGCACAGTAGTTACACCTGCAGCACATACCAGAACAACACACAGCTGTACAACCACATATTGTGCATTTCTAAAATTTTAATTAACTGAAATTTGTTTTAACACTACTCAGCATTACACCGAATATCCTCAATGGTACTTAACCCATATAGGAACAGCAAGCTCATTGTACATGGTCTCCTATTAAATTGGGGGCACCCTTTAAACTCTCTCCATTAATGTCGAGTGTAAAAGTAAATGTATTCATGAAAGCATAGATATTACTGATGGCACTCTCAGACAGCTAAACCTTAATTACAGAAAAGAGGCATGACGACATAATTTATGCACCCTCCAGAGCTGGCCATCGTCTTTCTTGAACCTTGCTAACGTGCGTTTCAGCAGCAAATAAATTTAAGGGGCGAAGTTACCTCTGTAATCCACACCGGAGTTAAGTTTGACCACCACTGGTCTACCGATGATCTGCTTGAGAAAGTCACTGGGCGTCTGCTTCCTTAGACTCATCGTGTCAGCTGGAGAACTAAAGAAGGAAAGAAATGAGTAACCACTACGGTTGTCCCACGCTTCCAGGCCACCGTTATCTTATTGCGGCGATGATAAAGAATTGAATCAAAACACGTTAAGCGACGCTTATGGGTTAACGTCGATCTAGCGAACCAACGTTCGCCAACTAATGTAGCCAATTTAGCTAGCTTGCTCGGTCTAACCATGAATCATAAAAACGAACATAAATTAAACTAAGTAGTGACATTTTCGTTTTCGACATTACGCAATGTTAGATGGCAGCTAGCTTAGCCACAATAAAAAGCGTGCCATGTATTCTAAAGCTGACCAACCCAATGTAAGTTAGCTACGCTAGGTAGCTAGTAAAGAATTGACTAGGCCTGCGTGCTCATCCTTGTACGCGAACAAAACAAATTAAATCTATACAAACGTGTATTTTTTTTTACATGGCGTCCTAGGAGACAAGTTCGTATTTTATGAATATTTTAAAACACGTTCTTGTATTGAATACTCCACGTAAATTGGTAAATATAATTTAATTTCGTACTCACGTTTGCGTTCAGTAAACGTCCTCTTGTTTTTCAGTAATGAATAGGAGCCAGCCAATCACAAGCTTATAACCGCACTACCTACGGGTGCTACAGAGGGTCAATACACAATCGCGTTGAACTTTCGTCCTAATAATACTGCATTCTCTATTAACCCTTGTGTCTATTGTGGCATTTGACTTTATGTGTAAGAGATTTAAAATAGACTATTACTAAAGTTTGTGACCCTGATGACATTGCATCGTGTCCGTTGCCTAAACCGCTAGGTATACGCTTATACAAATCGCTCTGACAACAGCGTTTTCTAACTGCATAGTACAGTAAATGTAACTATGGCGAAATACACATTGCACAAAGCTATTTGTCATATCTAAAATCTTTGTATTTAGTCATTGAGAGCGAGAGTGACTTTTAACGTGTCGTAGGTTACGTGCTTTTGTGTATGCTCGCGCGCGTGCTTGTTGCATGTATAGGAAAAAGTGTAGCCTATTATTTGTCCTGCTTAATATACATATAGGGGGGGCAAAAACCACTTCTAATGTGTATCAAAATAGGCAGCATGTGATTGCAATTGTAGGCTATACGTTGCATTGGTGATAAATGTCACACATGTTTAAAGCTTTGCAGGCAGACCTGAATTGAAACACACACAGTGGTCTTACCCCCCTCCAACCCTGTTCCTGGAGATCTACCATCATGTAGGTTTTCATTTCGACCCTAATTTGGCACACCTGATTCTACTAATTAGCAGCTCAACAAGATCTCTAGCTGTTGAATGAGGTGTGCCGCCTTAGGGTTGGAGTGAAAACCTACAGGACGGTAGATCTCCAGGAACAGGGTTGGGGACCACTGATGTATGGATATTCAAATCTGGACCTCTAGTCCTAATCTGGCCCTGGTTTTCTTTCTCCCAGGTAATTAACTGAATAATTAGTGCTACTTATTGGTCAGATTGTCTTTACACCTGACACCCATGTAGAGGGCAGGTGAAAAACCAGGGGTGCTTCCCAATATTCTTCACTCCCCACCTCCTTTCCTCCACTACCACTCCCCTCCTACCCGGAAGTATGCAAAACTGCCTGAACGTTTTGAGTACAAGTATTTGCATGTACAGTATACAATGTACCTGACATTGCGGTTTGCGTCAAGACATTAATTAATATGTAGCCATTAATACATAATTAAGATCTAATCAGCAACATTAGATTAAAACACAATATAGAGAGAATCCTTATAGCAGGAAGTGAATGTAAAGACACACCAATCATAAACTGCAGCTTACTTTTAACAATAACCTTTGGAGAATGTGGCTTCATGCCAATAATAATACATGCATTCTGTCGTGTATTAAACAAATTATGACTATGAAGTAAAAAATGCTGGATATGACCAAAGGGGACATATCCAATGGACTTACAAAAGCCTCCAGCTGCCTCTTCTACAGTATGTACAGGTTTTCCCTGAAATGAAGGGGAGCGCAATGTATGGTTTATTTTATGCTTCTCAGGATTCTGATTGATGGGAAACTTCCTCATATATTTTTTTTCCACATTTTAAAATCACGAGGGAATGGCTCATTTGGAGGTGAGTTGGTGACATTACGTGCAGTTTCATTTGATCTTAATTTATTACCTTCACTATTGTCATGGGTAAGACACATGTCACGTGTAAGAATAACTAGAAAGCATATTATTTGGGAAGTTCTTCAAATATAATAGACAATGTATACTTCTATTATCTAGCTTTACTTTAGGATTCATTATAAGCCTGGAGGAGGTGGGCGGGGTAGTAAAATGACAGGCTATGTCTAAAGGAAAAAGGGCCCCTTGACCGAACTATAACCTTGACGCTCTTTTTTGCGCGTTTGACGTGCAATACCTCTCTTGTGCAGCTACATATAACCTTGCGTGCTCATTTTAATTGCTTGTGAGTCCAAAGGCACATGATGTTTCCCTACAGACCGGGACTACAGACAGGCCTGTCAGCACCGTGCGCCTACTTGGGAAACAAAATGGCATCATGTATTTTTATAATTTATTGATACACATTGTATGAAACAAATTTGAGCGAGAGAGAGAGAGAGAGAAAGAGAGACAGAGACAGAGATAGATGCATTTAGCAAGAGGTTCAAAGAGGAGGAAACATTAACCTGAGAGGTAGAATTATAAAGTACCTCTTGCCATCCAGACAGTCAGCTTGTTAGCGGGGCACAGGCAACACGGCTGAGGGCAGAGGCTAATTTGTTATCTGCGGCAGTGTTAAACTTAGGTCACTGATACACATCCTTAAGTCATAAACAGGAAAGTTTGCGAGTCAGGAACACCCAGACTCTGATAAATATTCAATGAATGCTTTTTTTTAAAATAATTTTTTATAACTGCTTGTGTTCCTGGGTTCACTTGGAGCATGTCTTTCCCCATGTAAGCATTTTCAAAAGAAAGTATCCACTGACCTTGGACTGTTGTTACATATGTCTGCAGAAGCTTCCAGATCATGTCAAAGAGAATAGTATCATCTTGATCATCACTACTATATCTAGTGATGTAGTCACAAAATACTGTACTCAGATGATAGACACTGACACAGCCACATATTAAATAAGTGACACTGGTAAAATGTTTACAACATTTTAGTAGAAACACGTTATCATTTCACATCGCAATATTCCAGAATTTATCTTCCTGAAATGTATACGCTATACACATATTGACATTTTCATCATGCGAATTACACAATTTCATGCAATCATTATGCTATTTAATATTTCATATGTTGGGGTTTTGTGCCATGTAAAATGTTCTGTATTATGTAAACGATGTGACACAAAATCATAATGTCACTGTGAGATAACTGCGTACCATAAATTACAGAATAGAAATGAACAGAATTTGAAAGATAGTATGGTTCTTAGACTTTATTTATTACATTACATTACAGTCATTTAGCAGACGCTTTTATCCAAAGCGACGTACAGTAAGTGCATACAGAAAGGTCATCGAAGTAACTACAGAACAGATAAGAAAGCACATTCTTCCCATACAGTATCAGCTATCCCTAGTAACGAACACAGTGCAGTTCACAGTGAACTGGGTAAATCAGCTCTACTACAATTCTATTCTAAATAGTATAAACTTGAATACACAGTTCAACAAGATTTATAATACACATACAGCACAGAACCACAACATAGTGCTACGTATGGCACCATAGGCTTCTGGTCCTGAACTGAGTAACTGATCTCAGCTACGTATGGCACCATAGGCTTCTGGTCCTGAACTGAGTAACTGATCTCAGCTACGTATGGCACCATAGGCTTCTGGTCCTGAACTGAGTAACTGATCTCAGTTATAGTGCTACGTATGGCACCATAGGCTTCTGGTCCTGAACTGAGTAACTGATCTCAGTTATAGTGCTACGTATGGCACCATAGGCTTCTGGTCCTGAACTGAGTAACTGATCTCAGTTATAGTGCTACGTATGGCACCATAGGCTTCTGGTCCTGAACTGAGTAACTGATCTCAGTTATAGTGCTACGTATGGCACCATAGGCTTCTGGTCCTGAACTGAGTAACTGATCTCAGTTATAGTGCTACGTATGGCACCATAGGCTTCTGGTCCTGAACTGCGTAACTGATCTCAGTTATAGTGCTACGTATGGCACCATAGGCTTCTGGTCCTGAACTGAGTAACTGATCTCAGTTATAGTGCTACGTATGGCACCATAGGCTTCTGGTCCTGAACTGAGTAACTGATCTCAGTTATAGTGCTACGTATGGCACCATAGGCTTCTGGTCCTGAACTGAGTAACTGATCTCAGTTTTTCTGAAGTATAGTGGGGTTTTTTTCAGTTTGTGCTTCCCAAATTTAAAGTGTCTGTTGCCTTGAGATGGATTAGTCCTCTTTTCCATAATTAACACACTCTGCTTTTCTGTCACTTTCTTTGTAAGGCCAAGTGCACAGTATACACTCAAAAACAGAAATGTGTTTATCCTCCAGAGTATATATATATATATATATATTCAAAGATATGGCACCTATGTTTACAGAATGATGAAAAGTCAATTTACCTGTAATGAGGAGAAGCTCGAAGCTCACCACCTACCACAGGAATAGATCAGGACATTGAGGACTGGTTTTACTGACCGTGGTCAAGCAGGTAAGTGCTGCTTTGCATTTATCACACAACCTGAGTTCTTGCCTTTGACCCATGCAGCTGAAGGGGGGGGGGGGGTGAAAGGGAGAAACCGTCATAGCTCGGGATGGCATAGGTGCGAGGGCAGGGCGGAGCCACCGGGGGGTGACCCTTTTGTGTGCGTGCAGGCAGGCTCCAGGAAACAGGAAACGAGGAGAGTCTAGACAGGGCTGACCTTGAGAAGCAAGGCTTTCTCTCAGGGTCACACTAGATATGGAAGGAATAATGGGAAACTCTCGAGGGAGAGTAAAAATGAAAAACAGATTGTCTGCTGGCCTGCACCTTACCCATAATCCCTGACTGTATAGAGGTAATAGGTTGGAAATGAAAGGAGCTGCTGCCCTTATCAAAAGGAGCACAGAACCTTGGCCCCGGGCTCATTGTTTTCCGCGGGCTCTGACCACAAACTCTACCTCCTGACCCTTATACCTGGAGGCCGGATCTTTGCGACCAACCCTATCTTCCGCTGCTGACCTCTGTCCTTCTTTCCAGCCTGAACCCCAGAGTGACCCTTCACAATGACCGCTCTCAGGTGGGCAGGTAGTCTCTGTCCTGTTTCGTTTGTGTATTGACCATTTCAACCAGAAGAGTGAATCAAATGCCTAAAACCTAATACCAACTACAACCCTGCCCTTTATGGATAATACACAATATTATTATTATTATTATTATTATTAGTAGTAGTAGTAGTAGTAGTAGTAGAAGTATTAAGTAATAATAGTAATTATATAGCAGTATTATTATTTATATTGTGCATAGTAGTAGTGGAATTGCTAGTAAGACACAGTAATAAGTAGTAGTTTTAGCATCATTATTTGTATTATTAGCATTACAACCTGGAGCTTTCAGACTTAACAGATCATATACTGTGTTTGGTATTTTAAAGACTGGACATTCAAAGGGATGTAACCTAATATGGCCAGGCTACAGTAAAAGGTTGTGTCATACAATCAGGTTCACTCTATTAGACATGCATACACTTGTACTAGCAGACGTATGGGAAGATAGACTGGGGCTTTGTTAGATGAATGGTGCTTGTAGAGCGAGATCTCGTCTCCACCCATAAATATGCATTGTGACATTTTGAACAAAGCTGCTTCGCCTGCTTTTGACGAGATCTGCCAGGTTCCTATAACATATTGGCGTACTGTCACACCTCGAGTTACATAGACAATAATGCTGTTCATCAGTTGCAGATTAGCCAGAGATGCAACAGTGAGATGAGGTTGGATTCAGGGCTCTGCCTGCTGCAAAGGGGCCGTCGTGAACACGAGGTCAAGTTGGCAGGCGCCACAAAACCCCCGGCAGAACATTCACACCCGCGTGTTTCCTCAGTTGGACCGCGCTGCCAAAAGGCGCGCAGTACAATGAACCTAGAACAGCGCGCCAGCCGTCCTCTACGATGGCTAACTTAACACCTTCTGTGAACCAACTGGCTGTGTGTTCTATGGTTGGGACTTGGGGGGAGTACTTGCACTGTGCTCATTATATCCCTGGTCTCTGACAAGCCCTGCAGTTTTATACCAACATGACCAAATGTAATGTTTCTTTTACATACTAACAATTGCATTCTCACAACAGCAAGGTTTCATCCACCAGCTTCATCCGTCCATCCGATACCAGAGCAAGTTCACATACGTGCGTCCAGGTGGGCGGTCCCACTTAAATCGCACTGCGTGGGAAAGAATAAACATTTGCACGAAAGATAATCAGCTATTTAGAAAATATTTCTTCACTGCTGTCCTGCTGGCTAGTTCTATTTAAAGGGCGAAAGAAACCAGGAACATTTGTCTCTGAATGAGTCATTAATGAGTGGTGTGTGTGCCCTGCGATTGAGAAGGACATTCATTCTGCATCGGGAGGTCGTGATGATCGCGTTCCAAGCTTCTGCATGTTACCACTGCTCTGCAGCCTGCAGGGGGAATAACTACGGTCGTCACCGTACGTGACTCTACTTCAAGGCAAGAACACACTGTACACCGTTACTGGGAAAAAAAAATCTCTTCTGCAACGGATATAGAGTTGTTAAACAGAGTTGTCAATGGCTTTGAAGAAATTCTTCCGTTTTTCAGGTTTTTCATTTTAAACAAATGTTTCAGGTCTTTGGTTTGAAACCTCAAACCTTGGTTTTAAGGCATGGTGTTTGCAGACGGCGGTAAAATCTTTAAATGATCTTTCGCTTCTGCATATTTAATATGTTAAAAGGGATGATACCGATAACCTTTCTGACGTCCGGCAGATTCTCTGCAAGTGAATGGGTATCACATGACAGGAACATCAGTGGCAGTAACATGCAGTGCAGAGAGTTATCTGATAGCACCTTCTCCATGGAGGCCTAGCTTGCGGTTGGTCTCCAGCTGATCAAGGTCATCTGTTTATCAAGTGGAGAGTGAAAGCAGGGGAGGTGAAGAGTTCGGTCATTAAATACACTCAGTAGCTACGTCTCAGTCCCTGCTACTCAGTCTCCGCCCCCCACTGCCCTTATCCTCCAATCAGCTCCTCTATTCTGTTTCCATTTACCCCCACCCACCCCCCATTCAGGATTAAAGATCTGGAGGAGGTATGAATTCAGAGCAACATGTGTGTTATTGACTCAATTCTGCATCATAATATTCACACCCCACCCTGTATATATACACACAGTGCCCTCCACTATTATTGGCACCCCTGGTAAAGTTGAGTCAAAAGGGTTATAAAAAATTCACCGTTTGGTGAATTAGCTTAATCTCACACTGAAAAAAATAGAAAAATCCAACCTTTAATTGAAGTAAACTTGTTATTGGCACCCCTGCATTTATATAAAGTAATTTTTAATATTTGG
Organism: Ilyophis sp. 1 JC-2022; assembly: GCA_022702515.1. Taxonomy (NCBI): domain Eukaryota; kingdom Metazoa; phylum Chordata; class Actinopteri; order Anguilliformes; family Synaphobranchidae; genus Ilyophis; species Ilyophis sp. 1 JC-2022. The sequence continues at coordinate 21,274,581 of CM040400.1, forward strand.
TCGCATATTCTTTGCATGCCATGACTTCCTGATGTGAACCAACAACATCAACAGACTCTTGATATCTTATTTTCTGGTACTCTTACTAGCGATATTATAACGTTTCTGCATTTGAATGGATCTCTATGGGAATTGGGGGGTGGGATTGGATTTATCTGTAAATTACACTGGAACAGTATGGAACACATGGTTGGCTAAATGGCTCTAAGTCATCAAGGGTCTGACGTGTCAAACAAGCCTTAAACCATCACTCTACTACCATAAATACAGTAGATATGGATGGGTAACTTCTCCTGACTTATTTTTCTATTGAGTTCAATAGGAAAATTTGTCAGGAGAAACAACCCTTGAAGTGATCTACTGCATATCTGGAAGCAGAGGGATTGATGACTTACAGCCATTGTACCAACCATGTATTCCATACTGTTCCAGCATAATGTACAGCTAAATCTAGTCCCACCCCCCAATTCCCATAGAAATATATTCAAATGCAGAAACGTTATAGTATCGCTTGTAAGAGTACCAGAAAATAAGATATTAAGAGTCTTTTGATGTTGTTGGGTCACGGACATCAGGAAGTCATGGCATGCAAAGGATATGCAACCAAATGTTAAAAATTATCACTTTATTTTATATATAAATGCAGGGGTGCCAATAATTGTGGCACACGTGGTTTTGTTAAAAATAATTATTTGTTGATGTGAAAAAAAAAATTCTCATAATAAATTGACTTCAATTAAAGGTTGGATTTTTCTCATTTTTTGAGTGTGAGATGAAGCTAATTAAACAAACGTTGAATTGTTTATAACCCTTTTTACTCATCTTTACCAGGGGTGCCAATAATCGTGGAGGGTACTGTATATATTATTATGCTATTTTAATATTAAGCTATTATGTACACCCTGCATGATCAGGTCACAGATGTGGATTGGACACGAGAGGACACAGTATTAGCTCTGCAGGCAGAAGAAGAAGAGAAGAAAAACAGTCAGCCTTTAGGACACATTCATTACTCTCAAACCCAGAGAGCTCCTGGTAGCAGAACGAATGCAGACATTTGCTTAACGCTGTTACTGAGGCACAAATATTAGGAACCATTTCTCAGTTGATGGAGAGAAAAAGTGCTGCCACCTTTAAATACTCAACAGGAAAGGGCAAAGGGAGTGTTAAGTATGTTTTAGTAATCAAATAATCAAAGCAATTAAAGCGCTTGATGATCGAACACTTCATGAGGTGGAACAAACGACCAGAAGCAATGTCTCCCCCGGCGAATTGAGTTTGACCCTTTTTGATTTTAATGGCCCATCAGATTGGGAGGAACAACAAGTGAGAGACGAGAAAGAAGAGGTCTAAATGAAAAAAACTCAACCTTTTTTTAACAAAGCTTTGTGTATTTTATCCGGTTTGCTTACATGACAGACGGTCTGGGACACGTGTACCGAACAAGGAGTACATTGCGGCACATTGATTAAGCGTTCGTTCGGTTCAGCTCAACGCTCCACCCGAGTTCCTTTGGTCGTGAAGACAGCTCAGCTTGGTGCTCCAGTGTAAATCTCATTTCAATATTTAATTCAGAGTACGATCAGGATTCAGGGCATGTATCTGTACCGTTCTTCAGACGGCACTTTCCTGATAGCCACTTTAATGATATACACAGTATAGCGGAGAGGATGGGGCTGGCAGGGGTTGTTTGGTAGATCTATTAGACTAAGAGCTCTGTCTTAAGGTCACTCTGCTGGCAAAGTGTCAAAAACACAATGGATAACTTGTATTTTTTGTTGCAACTGGTAGTGCTGGCACATACATGATCACCCATTGGGAAATTATGTTCATATCATGTTACTAAAAGCAAAGGGAAAGCACATAAATTCTGATTACATATTTATTCATACACTTAGTAGCTCAGAAAGCAAGGTCAATGCCAATTGTCAGTTAATGACACAGAGTCATCGTTCACATCGTCTTCACCCCACGTGAACACTTCCCTCTCGAGCAGGGAGGAGTCTCAAGATGACAGCGCCCCAGTCACAGGGCAGCCAGTGGTTTCAGGAGTGTGAAGCTGAAGTTATCCATATATCACAGCCTTCTCAGTCACCAGACCTGAACCCAATTGAGTATTTATGGAATTGTTTGGAACGATGCCCAAGACAACATTTTCCACATCAACTAAGATTGAGTTGATAGTTTTTTTTTTTTTCCATGGAAGACTGCTGTCATATTCCCCTGCAGAGTACTAAAATTATACATGTTAAATATTCATATATTATGTAGTACATTATCTCTAATCATGTGCTATACATAATGATCTCTGAAACTTGTTTTAAAGTAAAAAGAAAAAAAAACATTTAAAGTTTAGCCAAAGGTTGCTGAAGGCTTTAGAGACTGATAAGAAATTAAAAATAATAATCTGGATCAAGGGATTACTTTTCCAAAATTAATCACTGGCCACAATGTACAGATATCACGCTATGAGTCTGTCGGTTCAACATATAACACGCAATGTGGTTTTAGTCTTTTAATTTAGTCAAGGACTAAACTATGTAGATCTTGCACTGTAGCTTGTCTGGTGCTTACAAAGAACCATGATACATGCTCGTAGAAGCACCTGCAAGCTGCCAATCAATTTCAAGTGCAAGTAAAACACAATTCTGCCAGAATCACCTTGGGTCTTGGGGGTTCAAGGACTACAAACAATGGGAATGAGCATTCAAGAATGTTCTGGTAGGGAGCAGCGAGAGAGCCGTGGAAGATGAGAAACACCATGGAAACAAGACGCGAACGCCAAAGCAAAAACCACGCACTGGACAGAAGAGGAAGACAGGCAGGATACTAAGATGAATGTGACCTGGCAGAAGGCCAGAGTTTCTGTAAGTGCCTCACAACCTGGCTTCCTGGATCCCCTTAGCTGTCTGTGTATTGTTCCAACATGAGTCTACACGGTACTTTGAATTTCAGCTACACTTCAGCAGCTCTGCTGTTAAGAGCAGCTGAAGGCTACCTCCAAGCGTTATTGCATTTTGCTATGAATAAACGGGCGAGATTGCTCACTTCATTGGAGTGGCTGCTTGTAGCTCACGAGAGAAGAAATCTTGATATTTCTGCATTTATTCTCTCCTGTATGTGTTGTTTCGTTTTCGTTTTATTATCTTTTATTATATTATCTATCTCGACATAGAAACAGAGGACATAGCATGTTGGAAAAGTGAAGATGAAAATAAACAGTGCAAGATGGGGCTAGAAACCCCCTTGTGATGTGTAGAAGAGATAATGGTGAAAAGCAGCAAAAGGCAATCATAAATGATTATTAATTTACTAGCGTTAATGATAAATATTACTATGAACAAGACCATGCAACTTTGCTAGGACTCATCATTAAAAAGACCATCTGGTTGTGGCATTTTACAGATATAGAAATCTACTCCCACTTCTCGTTTGGATCACCAGGTCAACTGTCAATCTAAGGGCTTGAGCTTCCTAGCTAGCTAACCAACGACCTACCTTGTGTTGTAAATGTCGATCACCTAACTAAATTCTGAATCTAGCCTCAGTCCGATTGTCAGAGAGTAACCAGCTTTTAACCCACAGAGAAACCTGCCGCAGCCCCACTGTCACACAGAAACCTCTTTGAGATCCATTGCCAGAAAAATCTGCCTGCCAGGGGCAGGAGGGGACCCACTGGATTCTCAGAAGTAGGATCACCGATCCCCTGTTCAAGCAGATGGGGGGAAAGATTTCCTTTCTGAGCCATTGACTCCAAATTGCAGAGCAATAACTTCCAAGGCCCAGAGAAGCCTCGCAGAGCAAGCAAGGGTGGATCGCCCTTTTTATCATTTTCTTCGCCCTCTGAATAAAACACCTCAGATCCAGGAAACCTCTGGCTATATTACTGCATGCACAGGCTAAAGGAAGAACTTTTAAAATGGCTGCCATGACAAGTATATTATCAACAAGCTAAAGGTCCTTTAGCTGCTTCATGAGTTGATTAAGGTAAGCGTTGCATAAACAATCGTCATTGTACGTATTGTATCATAATCTGAATTTGTATGACATACTTGTTGATAGAACATTCGTCAGATTGAAATGGCAATTTTGTTTTCAGAATTGTCATAATCATTCAATCGCTGGTCACAAAGTGTGCAAGATATAGTTCGTGCGACAATGTCTGTCTTCATGAGGCCTTCCTTCTCAAGTACAGTTGATCAGAAACAATTGACTTGTGGCTGAAAGATTAACTCTGTGCAGGGTATTCAATCCAGATTTAAACAAGCATTTTAACTGAATTTAAAAAACAAGTTGAAAATTAATGGTAATTTTCAATTTTACATGTTTAAAAAACATTTAAGACATGTACAGAGAATCATAAATGTGAGAATCAAAAATGCAATACCGTTGCTCAAAGGTAAAAAAAAAAAAACATTATAGCAATGAGATTGTATGCCCCCTGTGAGGTCATGCCCTCGTTGCCGTGACTACTATCAGATAATTGTCCTGTTGTAAACATTACCTAGGTGCCTAGCATGCACTGGGCCACAAGACAGACCAAAGCCTTCGGGCAGTGACTGAAATACTGCACCGTGACACCATCTTGATCACACAGTAGGTTTTCCAAAGATCAACACAGCCAACAACAAACAGCCACACAAAATAAATGTATTAATCAAAAGGAAAGGAAATCCATGAGAATCATTATTTTCTGTCAACCAAGCAAAGAAAGCCAGCGCAATTGTTCGGCTTTTCTTATTTAAAAAAAAATGGCTTGTGATGCGCTGCTTTTCAGAGCATGTAAAAGAAAATGAGAGCCCGGCACGGATATTTTTCTCATCGTACCTTTTTCGGAGCACACCAGCGAGGTCCTATTTGCACTGCTGCTTTGCTCCAAAAGATATTAATAAAAACTGAGCAAAATATCAATTTCAGAAGTCTCATCACACTTCTCATCTTCAGCTTCTGTCATAGTCTTAACGATTTAATATCCATAGCTCTTCACAGTATTTTTAACCTCTGCGTTAAACCCTTGGATGTGATTGAGTCTGACATTGTTGCTAGTCGGCAGTACAGACCATGTACTGGAACTACCCTGTCGTCTGCCCCTCTGTGAAAAAACAAACTAACAAACAAAACAAAGCATTTATTTATCTATGTAATAAGTCCAACTCTATTTTGTCTTGGTCCTACTGGAACAGGGAACAAGTGTGTAGTGTACAGGGAAGTATTTTGTCATACACCCCTGTTCCCCAGTCCTGGTTCTAAGGATCCAATGTTGGTTTCGGTTTAAACTTCTCTTGTACAGTTACTTAAACTTCTGATTTATTGGAGACACTAACTGAGGAACATTATTATTGAAGCATAAATTAAAATATATTTTTTAAATGTTTAATCACCTCCACACAAAAAACAAAACAAAAAAAAAGTTCTCTTACAATATAGTTATCGAAAATAACTGCCAGATTCAGATCAGCAATCAGTTGGCTCAACCTGCATACTGTATATGGCTGGTGCCCTGGATCAGGAGTTAGATGTGTTTTAATATACCTGTTTATTCCTTCCATTAAATTGTATTTACGATCCTGACCTTCAAAGACATTCTGTGCCGGTGACATATCAGGCCTTGTTTTTCATGTTGTTTATTTGGCCTCTTAACCACATCCTGAAACTTGCACAGCACAGCATTACCTGGGTAAAGTAGAGTGTATAGGAGAGCAGTATTTACAAAATATCCCTTGTGCTTAAAGAGATTAGAGTAAATCCAAAAGACAGGTGCATTGGCTTCGGAAATTTGACAACCATAAATAGGCCAACCAGAGACGCCCATACTCCGTGGAATCAAGAAGACAACTCCTACTTTTTTCTGCAACAGAGTGTAAACTTCTATGTACAGTATTTCTGGCTAATAAAGACCATTATACACCATTATTCAGCTTTTATACCATAGCCATCTGCAACCGCTGGCATCCCAAGCCCATAATGAATGTGTTTATTGCTGGGGACCTTTTTCTTGACCAATTTTGTGACCAACCTCTCTTAGGAAATGATGAAGCACAGAACGGATTCTAATCAAGTTGTGCTGTATTCTAATTAGGAAAATACGAAGTGTGAGTCAGTCACCTGTGGTCAACTGAGAGGAGTAATTAGGACACTCCCTAATTGCCATAATAACAAGCTGCTTGTGCCTGTGTTAATGCAGCAGGAATATCCACGGCACGCAGCCTGTCATACTTCAACAGCTCACAGGCTGCTGAACTTAAACAGCCACAGCAGCCTAAGTACCCGATTAAAAAAGCAAAGAATATATATAAAAGAAATGTCTAAATAGGTATTCAATGTTTCGACAGATCAGAGACGTAATGAAAGGAGGGCGGTATTCCGAATAATGATCTTGAGGAGATTTATTCAACAAATATTATACTTACAAGATGAATTGGTTGAATGGAAACCATCACTTAACTGAGTAACCAAGACATAAAAGAATAATTTTATTCTATCGTTAAATGCAGATTCACCTTTATTAGTCATTAGGAATTTTCACTTTGCCACAATTGTCATCTACCTATGACTCCATTGGTGTCACCTTAATGTCTGTTCCCCCTGGAAACCAGAGCAGACACAAAAGAGGCTGCTGCAGATTTTAAGATAATTAGTAAGAATATTATTGTTATGATCAACAACAACAACAACAATACTACTAATAATAATAATCATAATAATACTAATAATATTAATAAACTATAATAAGATATTATTAAAAAGGTAGCTCAAATAGCCAACACATAAAGGTCAAAAGACTAAAAAAAGTAACCTGGGGACATCATTGGTAACTGAAAAGGTGCCAAAGCCAAAATCATAAATAAATGTAGGCTAGCCTATATAATAGGCTATACGTTTAAATAACATAACATCCCCCGGTATAACGGTTAATGTCCTGTTATAATGACATCATCAGCACATATGAATGTTTGTCATTTATGTTGCTAATTGATGGGATAAATAATATCCATTATATAAATAGCATACACATTAATGTGTTTGAAATTATAGAAATCACAAACTGCGTCTTCCCAGTCATTAGTAGACTCTACACAAATATGCAAACATCACACGATACAGTAAGTCTGTTAAGTCAATCGGTAGCCTATAGATCCTCGGGGGCATCTTATCCATCTCTATCTGCGAGGTGTACCGCGGTTCTGTCGCTTTGAAGACACCTTCTGAGTGTGTAGCCTATATGTGTGTGTGCGTGCGTGCGTGTGAGAGAGCGGGCGGGAGTGTGTGTCCGCTCCGCTACTGCTGCCCTTTGATCCCTGCATTAGTGTTAGTTAGGGGCTCGGAGACACACACACTTAGCTTCAGAGAGAGCAGCCATAGTCAAGACACAGCAACGCCACCCCCTTCTCCCCTGCTCCTATTCCCAACAATACACTCTAGACCGAGGACAGCCAGGTGCACGACAAGTCCCTGCCATCCGCGCCTCGCTCACAATTTCAATGGACAAAAATCATTTTTGATACTTATCCCTAAACACGGAGGAGAATGTGAAAAAGGGCGACAATGCCCCGCAGGAAGCAGGACCAACCCAAGCGCCTGCCTTCACGTAAGTCCATTTCTGGGTTTCTGAGATTTTTTACGGCTCTTCTTGTGTTTTGCGCAGTAGTTTAGGGTTAAAGAGGTGAAACAGACAAAGACACGGAGTAGGTTAATTCTTCTTTTTTTTAGGTCTGTACTAGGCAGCCATGTTGGCAATGAGCAGCTCGCCAGCGAGTGTATTTAAGCTGTATCTTTTACTAGGCTACTAAATGATCAATAAAGGTCCCGTTCTCCTAAAGGTTGTGGTCAGTAAGCGTGTGTGTCGCTCGTAAATGGCATTATGGCAGAGCCGTTTTCGCGATTCTGCCCGTGGAACTCTGGCTCTCTTGGAAGCAAAGGGGGAGGATCTGAGAATCTGGCCGCAATAAAATGAAGGGTCAGTCGGATCAGACAAGCCAGGCTAGACTCAGGCTTCCGTGCCCCAGCATTAGCACCGCAACTTATTTTCTCTCTTCGTGTAACATATTCTAGCTAACTTTCGTAAGATCAAACACACGGAATGATGTACTTGCCATCCTATTCTTTCTCAAATATATTTTTCAGACTGGATCTATTATTTTTTAAGCCGCGCTATTTCGTCCACCCCTCCCAGATCAGAAGGGTTCATGTCTGCATGCTGCCGGAGTCAAAGCCATGGTCGGTCACCTGAAGTTCACGGTTTTCCTTCCCTTTGCAGCCATTCATTGCAGACAGACTGCGATCAATAACGAGGACAAGAACGCAGATATGGAGTTTTTCTTACTTCCAAATTATCGCGCGATGTAACCAATTGTATTAGAAGGGTGTTATATTTAAATTAAGGAGCTAGCAATCGGATATTTTTCGTTAATTTGACCCTACGTAGCCAGGATGTTTAGATTGTGCTTTTATCGGGCAAATAATAACGTGCACTTGCTCGCTCTATCCACTAGAGGCTCCACTAGGTAGAATATTGAATGAAACATTTATCAAGATTTAACTGTCGCAATTTTTGTGTAAAAGCAGAGCACGGACGACGATGAACAAGTAGACCTGGTTGCTAGCATAAGGGTGTTATGAAAATGATTTAAGTGCAGTGAATAGTAAGCGACTGTGTTGCTGTGTAAACGTTGCAGTGGTCTGAAACGCAGGGTTCAAACAGCTGCACTGTTGTATTTGCAGGGCAAGCTGTTCAGCAAAAACACTGATATTTTGCACAGCTCATAACAGTCTCTGAAAAGCTTATTGAGATAGTTTTGCACTGTGTAGGCTCCTTATAGGTTAAGGCAAATCAAGATTAAGATTTGTCACACTGGTTGGTTACAGATAGCATATCCATATCCACTGATGCCCTCGGAATCCAAGAAAATTTTAACTGTGAGTCCGGATCAAAGGTGAAACCAGTCCTAACAAAAAGAACCATTTTAGGGTAAACTGCATTATTGCAAGGGTAAAAAAAAAATCTGCTGTTTCTTCATGGCATTACATCTCCTCAGCAATAAGTCATGTCTGCATCTTTGTATACACACTGGTTTGTCTCTTGTTTAGTTGTTTTGTTTTCCTTCATGACATTGTTGAGTCTGAAACCAACATAGAGAGGGTATAGTGTAACTATGTGTTAGGGTAACACTGAGTGAGACTGTTTCTCAATTTAGCAGGAGGTGGGGCACAGAGGGGTACAGGTCATCTTAATGCAAGTAGTGTGATTTGGCACCTCTGTAACAGAGTACCCACGACTGGATTCCCATCGTCACAGAGTGATCCTGGGTGTCTCATTGTAATAAGGAGGGTGATGTGACTGAATAACTGGTTGTTTTAACATAACATAGTCTGAGTGGGTATTCTAGTGTAACAGTGTGAGTGTGTATTCTAGTGTAATACAGTGTGTGTGTATTCTCAGTGTAACAGTGTGAGTGGGTATTCTCAATGTAACAGTGTGAACTGTGTATTCTAGTGTAATACAGTGTATGTGTATTCTCAGTGTAACAGTGTGAGTGGCTATTCTCAGTGTAACAGTGTGAGTGAGTATTCTCAGTGTAACAGTGTGAGTGGCTATTCTCAGTGTAACAGTGTGAGTGAGTATTCTCAGTGTAACAGTGTGAGTGGCTATTCTCAGTGTAACAGTGTGAGTGGCTATTCTCAGTGTAACAGTGTGAGTGGCTATTCTCAGTGTAACAGTGTGAGTGTGGCTATTCTCAGTGTAACTGTGTGAGTGGCTATTCTCAGTGTAACAGTGTGAGTGGCTATTCTCAGTGTAACAGTGTGAGTGAGTATTCTCAGTGTAACAGTGTGAGTGTGTATTCTCAGTGTAACAGTGTGAGTGTGTATTTTCAGTGTAACAGTGTGAGTGGCTATTCTCAATGTAACAGTGTGAGTGGCTATTCTCAGTGTAGGAGTGTGAGTGGCTATTCTCAGTGTAGGAGTGTGAGTGGCTATTCTCAGTGTAGGAGTGTGAGTGGCTATTCTCAGTGTAACAGTGTGAGTGGCTATTCTCAGTGTAACAGTGTGAGTGTGGCTATTCTCAGTGTAACAGTGTGAGTGGCTATTCTCAGTGTAACAGTGTGAGTGGCTATTCTCAGTGTAACAGTGTGAGTGGCTATTCTCAGTGTAACAGTGTGAGTGGCTATTCTCAGTGTAACAGTGTGAGTGTGGCTATTCTCAGTGTAACAGTGTGAGTGTGGCTATTCTCAGTGTAACAGTGTGAGTGGCTATTCTCAGTGTAACAGTGTGAGTGGCTATTCTCAGTGTAACAGTGTGAGTGTGGGTATTCTCAGTGTAACAGTGTGAGTGGCTATTCTCAGTGTAGGAGTGTGAGTGGCTATTCTCAGTGTAGGAGTGTGAGTGGCTATTTTCAGTGTAACAGTGTGAGTGGGTATTCTCAGTGTAACAGTGTGAGTGGCTATTCTCAGTGTAACAGTGTGAGTGGGTATTCTCAGTGTAACAGTGTGAGTGTGGCTATTCTCAGTGTAACAGTGTGAGTGGCTATTCTCAGTGTAACAGTGTGAGTGGCTATTCTCAGTGTAACAGTGTGAGTGGGTATTCTCAGTGTAACAGTGTGAGTGTGGGTATTCTCAGTGTAACAGTGTGAGTGGCTATTCTCAGTGTAACAGTGTGAGTGGGTATTCTCAGTGTAACAGTGTGAGTGTGGGTATTCTCAGTGTAACAGTGTGAGTGGCTATTCTCAGTGTAACAGTGTGAGTGTGGGTATTCTCAGTGTAACAGTGTGAGTGGCTATTCTCAGTGTAGGAGTGTGGGTATTCTCAGTGTAACAGTGTGAGTGGCTATTCTCAGTGTAACAGATCATGAGCATGTATCTCAGTTCCACTGATCCTTTACCCCTGGGGTGATGATAACAATCTTGTCCAGTCCAGGGCTTGAAAATATTGGATGGTGGGACAAGTTAAATTTGGAGCCTGTTGGCATTTCCCATTTGTGCTGAAACTCGGCCAGGGCCTGACCCGCTCCTCTCTCCCATAGTCTAGTGATTTGAGCTGCCATTCCTAGGGATGATCAGGCTTTTCCGTGGAAAGGCATCAAAGAGCAGGAGGGGGAAATCCCTGTATGTGACCATGACCGATGAGGCGCCAAAGCCAAAATCAAGACAGTGTGTCAATAAATTAAAATAGACAAATGAAATAGAAAGCATAAAGCATTCTTTAATTTAGCTTTGGTTCGCACTTACCGCATAGTTCAAAAACAAGTTATTGGGCGGCGGGCCAGTCAAAACACGTGGAATGAGTTTGAGCTTGGGCTGATGTATTGGCGTTTGTGTGAGGAAGGGCCTAAAATATCTTCTAAGCAGAGTGGGAGTGTCGTTACCCGCTGCTGCCAGTTTGGAGCGTTATCTGCGGGGTGCGGGCGGGATGAAATCGCAGCGCTTCCTGGACAGAAAACAACTGTCCCGCGGCAACCTCCTCCTACCACAAACCCAGGCGAGTGTCCTGATTGTATATCGGCGGCGCAAGCCATCGGGACTCGAGCGTTTGTACGGTTGAAGTGTAAAAGCTGGAGAGCGATGTCGGCGCGGCGCGTGTCCCTGGGCGTTGACGGCTCTCGGAGCGAGGGGCGTGAGCTGAGCGCAGAGGTGTCAGCAGTGGACGGCGCGGAGTTTTGAGGGCGAACTCGCGACACGGTCGCGGGAAAAGCTGCAGTCGGCGCGCTCTGAGTTTTCCCTGACGCCGATGCGCAGGTGAGTCGTCGAGGTGATCGCAACATGCATTAAACGCATCGTGCACGCGGGGATGATGTCGCACTGTATTGGGAGCCATTGAAACGTGGGAGGGGCACATTTGTTTTATTATTGCTCAATTTCTGTTGTGGTGCTTGGCTTTTTGGCACACTGATGATGGCTTGATGCCGAAACTCATTTGTGTCACTTGCTCTCTATGCTAATACATTTAATTAAGCATAATAGACGTTTGAGCCTGTTTGCTAAGTGCCGACACCAATCTCAATGTGCCTAAAGCTTCTCAGCTCAGTGGTTAAACTTCTGCTCTTGATTTTTGAACGTTGTGTAACAGGCGATTGCCTGCTGCAAAATCATTGCTAAGCCACAGTACTCCAGTATGTTGAGTAGCCTATTAGCTATTATTGTGAACAGCAGAGAAAGACTTTCTACAAAGAATACCTGGAGCCAGCAAAGGCCTGTGAAGGCTTATAATCGTGTCAGGCTAGGATAGTCTTAGCTGGAATGATTCATAGATGGCATTTGCAGATGGCAGCGCACATTCATGTTTCGGCTTCATTAATCTTGCGGACATTTCGGCGGAGGGACAGTGGGATATGTGTGTATTGTTCTTCTAGAAGGTTCTTCTAGATTAGTACAAATTCTCCCTGAAACTCGCTGAAAGCTTCTTTTGGCACACTCGGCAGATTAGTTCGGTAAGGCTGGGGGATCGTCCACCTCCGGTTAAGAGTCGAAGGTCTTTGGGCCATACCGTTGCACGGTGTTCGCGTGCAATCGTTCCTAATGCCGCAAAACCTTGCTGAAACTGGTGATGTTTCGAGCATGCTGCCAGGTTCTTCATCAGATTAACACAGAGGTGGGAATCCTGGAAATAAAACAAACTGTGATACAGAGGCCGCCAATAAAACAGACCTCGCAATAACCAGGCGAGCGAGTGTTTGAGTACGAACTTACATGCATTCAAAACGACAAACAAGTCAGTAAAACGGTGGTTGAATTATGTTCTCTTGGCCTATAGATATTTAACTGAGATAAATCTGTCCTCATGTCGTAGTCTTAAATTTTCAGGGACCGATTACCTGGTTGTGACAGAACTGACAAGACAAATGGTGCATAACCTGAATTTGACAGAACCGACATTTGATATATCAATGCATATCACTTGCTTATTTTGAATAGATGTAAGAGTCTAATTCAGATTTTATGTATAATGGCATAATTTTGCTCATCTGTCTTTTACCTTTAAAAAACAATTAAATTGATGGATTTTCTGAAGGAAAATGTCTATTACAAGTTTCATGTTATGCTGTGATCTTAGCAGCCACATATTATGCAGTGCAAGAGTGACAACAATTGACAATTCTGACCTGACCAGTCGCAGTCATGACCAATCTGAAATACACATCTTAATAATAATATTTTTCGGTCAGTTTTGCAGTCGTAGTCCTGGTCAATTCAAACAAGTCTTTGTCCAAAATAAGTCCCATTCCTGACCATTTTCCAATATTCTTACTACAGAGAAGTTCAAGTGCATTTCAGTCTTGACTGATCCTAGTCAGTCTCAGTTTCATCAATTTCAATCCTGACTAATTCCAGCGAGGCAAAGTCTTCATTAGTTCCTACAATCTGTATTGACCAATTGCTGCCTGTCCCAGTCTTGGCAGATCCCGATGAGAATCTCAGTTCTGACCAATCCCAAGAAGGTTGACGGGCGCTGTCGGAGGCCTGTTATCCCAGTAGTTTATGAAGTTGTCTTTTCCAGGTGACTGAATGCTCAATCAGGCGTTCCTGCAGTGAGCTTGGCGACTTACAGTGCCCGAGAACTCCCCTGTTTCTCACCGGCATTTCCTCCGCTCTATCAGTTATGCTGTGTGAAACCACACACGTTGTGACATGGGTGTCTTACACTTTTTCTGAAAGCTAGTAGCCGACATGTTTTGATGTTGCTGAGGTAACCAACAAGGCAACATCTCACATGCATTCATTAGATCATTTTGGAGATGACATTAGATGATTTACAAGTTATTATCTTTTGCCAGTTTTATTGTTTTAAGACGTGTGCTTTTTTTAACAGTTAAATTTCCAATTATCTTTTTGATTCTGGTCAGTTGCTGTTTGTGCTGACACATGGACATATTGTACATTATTTGTAGTGTATACTGTAATGGGTAATAATTATAGCATTATTATTCTTGTTATTGTTATAGGCTGAGAACACCCACAATTGATTTATATCATGATACTAAGTGCTTAAGATGGAAATAAACTTAAATGTGAATTTTTTGCCATTAATATACATTTTCAGCAATATTCTTCTATTTTAGATGACACATCTTTGATTAAGGGCGTATCTAAACAATAATTCTGCTGAATGAATGGGGGAAAAAAAACCTTAACTGAAGTTTTTCTATTTTGTATGGCACATTAAAAATATCTGCCATATATAAACAATTTTTTAAAAAACAAAAATAAAATATCAAGTTTCTTTTACCGTGAAGATAGGCTACATAAAGTATACGCCATTTTGTAAACAACTTCCTGAATTAACGCCTAGATTTAACAACCATTAGTGTTTAATATGTGTAAACTAATTAAGTAAGCTAATTCAAGTCAATATTGTTTTCTCAAGTCAATTTTAATCTGTCATGTGGTAATTAAATTCTTGCAATGCACGGTGCAGGGACATATTTTGCATGTTTGACAATTGTTTTGTGTTGAGAAATTTGATGTAACAATATTTTGTCTCATGTCTAATATACAGTGCCCTCCACTATTATTGGCGCCCCTGGTAAAGATGAGTGAAAAGGGTTATAAAAAATTCACCGTTAGGTGAATTAGCTTAATCTCACATTGAACAAATTTGAAAAATCCAACCTTTAATTGAAGTAAATTTATTATGAGAAAATAAAGAATTATTTTTAACAAAACCACATGTGCCACAATTATTGGCACCCCTGCATTTATATATAGAATAAAGTAATTGTTTTTAATATTTGGTCGCATATCTGCTGCCAGATAATATGCAGTAGATATGGATGGATCACTTTAAGGGTTGTTTCTCCTGACAAATTTTTTTTTTAACTCTATGGAAAAATAAGTCGGGAGAAGAAACTCTTCAAGTTATCCATCCATATCTACTGTATTTTTGGCAGCAGAGTGATAGTTTAAGGCTTGTTTGATACATCAGACCCTTGATGGTTTACAGCCATTTAGCCAACCATGTGTTCCATACTGTTCCAGTGTAATTTACTGCTAAATCTAGTCCCACCTCCCAATTCCCATAGAGATCCATTCAAATGCAGAAACGTTATGGTATTGCCTGTAAGAGTACCAGAAAATAAGATATTAAGAGTATTTTGATGTTGTTGGGTCATAGACATCAGGAAGTCATGGCATGCAAAGGATATGCGACCAAATGTTTAAAATTATTACTTTATTCTATATATAAATGCAGGGGTGCCAATAATTGTGGCACACGTGGTTTTGTTAAAAATAATAATTTCTTGATGAGATTTTTTTTTTCTCTTTTTTTCTCATATATATACAGTGTATATACACACACAAACACACACACACACACGCACATTATATTCTTTTTAATTTATTCCATTTTTTTTTTGTTCTCTTCAAATGAAAGGTAAAAATAAACTGGGGTGTCAATGCCTGTACATGTGTGAAGAGGAATGCAATGCGGCCGTGGGTGAGGTGTCTCATTCTCCCCCAGAAACGCTTCCTCCTGTTACAGCTCTGGCTGCCGGCCTGAAGTGCCCACAAACGGCCGAGGTCGAACTCAAAATACACAGATGGCAATGTGTAATACATTTCAATACCACATACCTCCCATTATATATAGCGCTGTTCTCACCGAGTGTGAAGCTCTCTCTCTCTCTGGACCCGGCGAAGCGCCTCACGCTCCAACCTGCCCTCTCGGCAGGCAGACCTCGTCCGATGATGGCTGCTGCGATGTGGAAGGCCTAAACGATTTTCCTCCAAAAAGCGCTCCAACTAGCAGCTGGAAAGTTATAATAATTATGCGGTAGTAAAATACTGGTCAGGGCTTCTTGGCAAAAGAAGATGGATTTTTTTACTTAGATTTTTATTTCAGTGGAAATCGCCCAGATTTTGAAAGGATACTTAATATAATTTGTCAAATGCAACAGTGGTGAGGCGCCTTGTTTCATTGGATGGACGCTCTGCATTTAATGGCCTGGAAGTGACCTGATGAGTTGCGATTGAAAATATGATAGCCTATCTCACAACTTGCTTACAGAGAGATGAAGTTAACTTTAATTTCTTTAACGTTTACAAAGCCAAACGCTGAACCTTCGGATTGTACTTTCAGACTTCAATCGAAGTGTGATACGTGAATAACATCAAATAAACTTGTGGATTAGTTGATGGCGTTATACAGAGGTGAAAAGGTTGGGCAGGTATGTGAGAAGCTTCAAATAGGCCCTTTTCTTCCTGTCTGGTTGGTGTTTAGGTGGCTGGTGGACGTTTGGAGAGATTAATCTCTGCCGCCTGACATTTCACAAATTTTGAAGCTATACTCCCCAAAAGGCAATGTACTTAAATGTACATTTAAGTGTGGATTTTCACACTGAATAACAAATAAAATCACAAAGAAATTATGCAGAGCAATTCGATTGCTGCTCTAAGTGTATCGGGGGTCAGAGCAGAGTAACAGTACACGGTGAGTCTGTGCAGGGGAATTGGAGACAGACAGCAGCATCAGTTTAGAACTGATTAGAAGGCATATGAGAGTCCATACGGAGGTTGCTCATTAGCTTTACAGCCTGCTGTAAATATTGTAGCTAGTTAAGTTGCAGATAAAATGGTTCAAGCTGAGGCGCAACAGATTTAGCAACCACACGTTTTGGACTTGGAAGCTGACGCTGCCCAGAGCTTTACGGTGATTGTAAAAAAAAAAAAACATTTTAAAAGAAGAGTCCCAGCTGATATTCTTCCATGATGCCTTTAAATCATCCGTTTATTTTTGAATTCTGCAGTGCTAAAATTTCACAGAGGAGGGTCCAGCCAACTGCCTCCCCCCATCCCTGCACCATCACACCCCCCGCCTAATCCCCCTCAACTAACTTTGTCCTAAACGCCCTGTCAGAGTCGTGACATACTACAACAAGACGAGACGGAGAGATTTTATAGCTGCTGGAGATGGGGCGCCTTTTGTACCCAGTCACCACGCACAGGGGTAGCGCGTCGGCAATGGCAACCGTCTCTGTTCTGATTGGTCATTTTGTGATGTTTTATTGCGTTTTTTTGGCGGGGCGCTGCAGAGGACACGGCGACGTCTGAAGATGATTGCACGTCGCCATAGCGATTAACGAAGTGCGGTCACCCCGAATCACATGAAAACATATCTGGACGGTCAGCGTCAAATGCAGGTGTGGTCAGCCCTGGAGTCCTCAATAAGTCCTTTAATATGTCGGCGGACGTACCGCCAATGTGTGAGGCCTCACTGAGAGAGAATGGGCTCAGGCAAGTCACTGCAGCGTATTTATTCATCAGTATACAAAAATATTCGTAAACAACCAACCAGCCCCTGCCTGTACGAACGGATTTGCGGTGACAGATTAACTCCGGGATCGAGAAAAAGAGGAACAGAAAGGAAGAAATTAACACTTCACAGATTGCTGTCCCTGCTAACGTGTGGTGTGAAAAAGGCACACTTTATTACCCTGAATATACTCAGCTGGATATATTTCGTTTTTTCCCTCTCTCTCTTTCTTTCTTTCATCAAGAAATGAACGAGATCCTCGGAGAATCCCAATTAATGCAATTACCGCGCTGATCTGTTAGCCGTCCGTGAAAAGTTGCCAGGTGGACACAGCTACTGCGCCATGTTGTCCGCTCGGCTTTAATAAGGATGCCTGACCACGGGCAGGCTCATTAGCATAGCCTGGAGCGCCGTGGCCCTGGTCAGGGCCAAGCTGGACACTTAATTAATGTTACCGCCCGCACTCCTCCCGCCGCCTCTTCCCCCGTCCGTAAGCCGTACGGAGGGGCTGCTGCCGGGATACGCGGGAGGCCGTGGCGTCGTCGGTTGGCCCGGTGAAACCTTTCAAAGGCTCGTTCCGTTGAGTAGTATCCCGGGACCTTTTCTCTCTCCGGACGTGCTGACAGCGGGGTAACGGGCTCCGCGTGTTCCCGGCCCCTTTGCAGGGGCATGTTTTTTCATAGTCTGAGCATCTCTGGTGCCCACTGGCGTTTGGTTTTATTGCTTAACAGTCTCTCCTGCTGTCAGCTGTCAGAGTGCGGAATCTCTTGATGTGTTATGACGGGATCCAAAATCTCTGCCTACTGTCGAGGCGTTCAGGGGCTGAGAGTCAGTATTTCCTATTAATCGAGGGGAGGGGGTGGGGATATCTGGAAAAAATCCCAGCTCTGCCTTCGGGGTCAGAATGGCCAGTTTCACGGCCGAGCGAGCGCAAGCGCGGCCCGCCATGCGTCGGCGGGAAGCCCCGGTGCGAGTCACGTGACCGCTGACCTGCGGAGGAACCCCTCGCCCTCAGAGCTGAGGTCACTGTGCCTGACGGGCTTGTTCAAATGTGTCTGACTGCGCGGCTGTCTCGGCAGGTTTAGCTCAAGCCCCGCCACAAAGGGCTACCGCGAAACAATGACCGCGCTCGCTCCTTTGTGTGTTCTCACTTGCGATTAATTGGCACGTTTGAGGTTAAACTGAAACAGGGAGTTGTCTTCGCGCGGTCGGGTGACGGGCTGTCGCACGCACGGTCGCCTTTGGCGCTAGCCTTGGCGGGAGCGCCATACTTGCGTGGGCCAATCACAGTCCATTTCACGATTTGTGTGGGCCAGCGAACATTTTTCATTAATTAATAAAAATTGTACAATTATGGTTATCTTTGTTGACATATTAATGTTTCTTGTTAGCATATGGTACATGGCTGAATGTAAAGAAGATGAATGTGAATGCTATAGTGTGTGTGTGTGTGTGTGTGTGTGTGGGTGTAGATGTCTGTCTTCTTACATCAAAGTTAATGCTGCTCATCATCACTCCTCCCCTTAACAGACACAGGGAATCATATCATAATTCAGCACTTTAATCTTTGCTCTGTCCCAGTTCAGCGAGCTGAGACCCACGCAGTCACATTTTTGATCTTATTTCTGCTGTCAGTTGAGAAGTTTGCCTCTATCTGGATTGTAGCTTCCAGATTCTTGAGATGATACACACTTAACAGTTTCCCAGTGTTAGTGGTAACAGATCTCAGCCACTCAACACCTGCAGCTGCTTGTATTCTCCCAGACTGCAAACATCACAATCACACACACACACACACACACACACACACACACACACACACACACACACACATCTCACATCTCACACAAACTCAAACTCAAACACATAACACATCACACAGCTCTGATATTATTATTATTGTTATAGCTCACTAGTGTTCAGCTGAGGTAAGTTACATTTTCAAACAGTCCCCTCCCTGAAACGCTCTAGTCACTATAGTCATATCTGTGTCTGAAGCTATATTTTATTAAACGCTGTATGAGATTATGAGAATTTGCGGTATTGATGCTTCACCGTTTGGTTAAAATATGGCAAGGGCTGCATATTGTCATAAGTTTTCTGTTGTGTCGTATGTGTCCGTTTTGTTGTTACGAGTATGGTTGAGCTGCCCGTACAAATATGTGCTGCTATGGTGTCTGTGCCATTACTTCTTGACCGGACAGACAACGCTCAGAGCCGCCTGCTGTACTGTTTGTTCTGGTGTGATCTGTGTCCTGAGTGTGTTGTCAGAGTACGGTCAGGCTGCCGTAACGGCGAACGCGGATGATGGCCAGGTGTGCAGCGACCGTGGTGATCTCTGCTGGTCGCTGAGTTGCGGTCGCCTAGCAACCTGCCGTTCCCTCAGTGTAAACAGAGAGTGGACCGCTAGGGTCACATGAGGGTCGCCGAGGTAAAGGCCTCCGCCGCACGCGACCGAGAGGGAGGAGAGAGTTCTCGTTTGGGGGATTTTCTGCGATCTGAAGAGCACGGTTTCAATGCCTTGTTGCGGTGCTTTGTTTGAAAGTTAGATTTTTTGGAGGGAAGCTGTGAAAAGCGCAGCAGAAAAATGTGAGGTACAGTTTGCTCAAAGAGCCATGTCTCTATGGTACCTTCTTACCAGTGTGTATTCATACTTATCAGCAATATTCCCTTTCTTTGTTCACCCTCCTCTGGCAAGCTGTAATGTTTTGCTTATGAATATTGAAACATGAAGTGTATATTAATGATCCTTGCTGACCTTAACCCTCTCCTCATTGGCTCCCTGGTGGTATCTACCAGCTCATGAATATTAATGTTCTTCTGTAACCTCCATTACCCTAATCTTTGCTGCCTATCCTCCCAGGAGAGCCCGTCACCATGGTAACCCCTTTACTAAACTCCTTCAGATCCTGGGAATAATATAGTTAAAATGAAGACTGTACTCTACTGTAGCCTTGTCATGCCAGGGAAACGTGTGGTTTCCTCTCCAAAGCAGGGAATTTTTTTAATAGATTTTGTATCTCCGGTCATATTTGGCAGACAAGGCACTCGCAAAAATACACCTGTTGAAACTTGAGCAGCGTTAGCCGGTGCTCGGGTCAAGGCCTGTTTATTGTAACAGGCTGTTGTTCTAATTGTGTTCAGCTGCGCTTTCCTGGTGAAGATGAACGCCGGCTTCCTGTTAGCTGGCAGTTGGGAGGGTCGGGCCAAAGGAAGCTTGCCCGTAATCTGGGCCCAGCTCACCGGAGGGCTGGCTGTATAGAGGTCTGCGTGTGGCTCAGGCACGCACCCAAGGGGGCCCTGCTGTCACCATGCTTATTCTGCCAGGGGAAGCATTTTGGTCTAGGTTCAGTTTTTGGTTTCAGATTTGCACCATTTGATTGGATGATAATAATAATAATGGTAATAATAATAACAATAATAATTAATACATTTTATTTATAGAGTGCTCTTCAGGCCACAGGTTTACTGTGCTTTTTAATAACACAATAAAACATAATAATGCTAAAAATAAAAAGTTGACCAGTGTTCATTGTGTTTTCTGCACACTGAGAGGTGCGCTGTTCTGTTGTGTTGCAGATGTCGATGGAGTTGACGAGGGCGGGGCCAAGGGGCCGGCAGCGGAGGAGGACGGCTGGTTTGGGAACGCCTCTGACACGCCCTCAGAGTCCTCGTATGGGGATGAGGCCCCGCTAGAGCAGGACGTGTCGGGCGAGAGCTCTGCCGGGTGCCCCACGCCTGTTCCCCGGGCGCCCCTGGACCTCCTGGGGCTGGACAGGGATACCCTGAGGGCGGGGCCTGTCTCCGCCCAGGACACGCTTTCTTCCATGGTGTCGTCGCTGTTTGGGGACGCCTCCCAGGCGCTCGGTTCCCCTATGAGCAGCAACCTGCGGCGCCTCCTGGAGGTCGGGGAGCTTGCGGCGCAGGGGAGGGGTGGAGCCTCGCCCAACGCGTCCCTGGCCCTCTCCCCGTCCTCCAATCACGCGCAGCAGCAGCTCAGCGCTCTCGCTCGCAAGCTGGCCAGCGGCGCCCGCTCTGCCACGCCCTCCCCCGTGTCAGTCAAGCAGGAGGCGGGGGGGCGTTTCAGCCCGGCGGCGGCGGATGCCAACGGCGGCCCGGCGTGGGCGGGATCTCTGGAGGCATGGCCTCCCGGCGGCTGCTCCGCCCCCACCAGCCTGTCGCCGGACTCCGCCATCCTGAAGCTGAAGGCGGCAGCCAACGCCGTGCTGCAGGACAAGGGCGCGGCAATGACGCTGTCCTCCCCCACTTCCTCCTCCTCCTCCTGCTCTTCCTCCGTCTCCTCCATGGCCACCGAGGAGGCGGGCCGCTTCGACGCCTTCGCCTCCCCCTTCAGCACGCAGTCGGCCAGCTCCACACTGGCAGCCCTCTCCAAGAAGGTTAGCAAAAGGGGCCTGTCGGGGGCCCAGCCCGAGGCCCCCCAGGGGACCTTTCTTTCGCTGGTCTCCATGACATCCTCCGCGGCACTCCTGAAGGAGGTGGCGGCTCGCGCGGCTGGCTGCCTCCTGTCCGATAAGAAGGAGCCGCCGCTGGTTCTGGCAGCCCGGGAGGACGTCAAACCCCCGCCAGACAAGAACCAGACCTTGGACCTGCTGCAGTCTCCGCCCACAACCCCAAAGGGCCCAAAGACCAAAGCCAGCAGCCAGGGAGGTAATTTTTATGTGGAGCGAGCTGTGTACTCCTAGTATACATTCACGCTTTTTTTTCTACACTACCATTCAAAAGTTTGGAATCACTGAGACATTTTTATGTTTTTGAAAGAAATTGATACTTTTATTCAGCAAGGTAGCATTAAATTGATCAAAAAATACAGTCAAGACATTGATAATGTTACAAACGTCTATTTCTATTTCAGTCTTTAGCAACTCAAAGAAAGACATTTTATAGCTTCACTTAACGGGCACAATTGTTTCTCAGCTGCGCTTAATATAATGGGAATGGTTTCTCTAGTACCAAATTATCACATTAGCATGATTACTTAAGGATGAGCTAACACAGTGTGTTGTTGGTACACTGGACTAATGGCTGCTGAAAATGAGGCCTTGCAATCATATGTAAAGATTGAATTAGAAAACTGTTATTTCAAGTCGTAATAGTAATTTGTAACATATTTTTGTTATGTTATGTAATGTTGTGAGTGTACATTGTACACTGTTGATGAATTTAATGCCACCTTGGTGAATAAAGGTATTGATTTTTTTTCAAAAACATCAAAATTCCTTAGTGATTCCAAACTTTTGAATGGTAGTGTATGTCCGTGTTCTTGTTTAATGCAGGGGTCTACAACCCTGCACCTACAACCAGAGGGCCTGCTGTTTTTTGTTAGTCAGCACTTAACTGGTTAATGAAAACAGTTGTTTACACTCTTCCCTCATCTCGCCTGGCTCCTTGGATCTGAACTGGTTGCTGAATTTAAGGTGAACGCAAAAACCAACCGACCTTGTGGCTCTCCAGGACCAGGGTTATAAGCTCCTGGTTTACTGAATGTGATCAGAGTGAAATGAGATCTTCCTCCTCCTGTAAGCAGTGATCCAGCGACGTAATGCCTCAGTACAGCAGGTCATATAAAGTGTTCCTGCATATTTTAATTCTGTGAAGCTCTCTTTATATTATCACAGCTGCTGAGATTTAGAGTCCAGAATCCTGTCACCCCGAATCAAGCAGATTTGCAGAATTACATAGCGCGGAGTATGTTTGCACATCGATAATAGTTTTTCCTAGTGTACCTGCTACAAGGCGTATTCAATTTACATGTTTCTATTTCTGTTCTGAAGATCTCACGCCACAGCACATCCTCTTACACTCCAAGGTCACATTCCACATCGCTTTTAATGTTGTTTGTGCCGTACATTTAAAAAATAAAAAAAAAGATTTTTAAAACAGTTTTTTTACATCACGTCTCTCTGAACCCTGTACTGTACTTCCTGAATGGTAATACCGTGAAGATGTCACACTTCGTAATCTCACAGCTGAAGTTAAAATCTACTTCAGATAAATCCTCGTAGGAAGTGTAGCTCCAAGCAAACTGACAGCCCGTCGTTAGTCACTTCTGCACTTCTGTACATATTTCACTCTGAAATTAGAGCTGGTCCACTTAGTGTGTCCCCCCATTAGTATGGTTCTGTACTGAGTCATACCTGGCATAGTATGTTCCAAATAGAACATGAGAGGGACAGCAGCGTTCCGAAAGTGACAACCCCCTTCTTTGGTCACACAGACCTTACCCCAGCAGGGGGTTTGGATTGCGTGCGCAGCGATGGGCGAGGTCAGAGGTCACTGCGGGGGTCAGGCAGTGCAGCGCCTCCGCGCAAATGCTCAAACCTCTGGGATGCAGCCTCTGGCAGGTCAGGGTCGCATGCTGTACTGGGCCAGGCTGGAGTGAGTTACAGACATCCGAGTCAGATTTCAGAGCGCGCATAGCGAGCATGGTCGAAACGCCAGCCTGTGAGCACGCTCATCCATTTCCTCTCAGAGATTATGCCTTAGCAGGATCGTGCCTTCTTCCGTTTGCCTCTCACTGAGAGGACGAGTTGGCCTGTTGGCGCGTTGCTCCGTTCTCTCTCGCAACGATAATGCATTTGAGCCTTTGAGTGCATTCCTCCATTCTCTCTGAGAGAGACAATGGCTTAGCCTGAGAGTGCTCTTTTCTATTCTCTCTCGGGAGACAATACGCTAACCTGTTAGCGTGTTCCTCCATTTTCTCACAGTGACAATGTGTTAGCTTGTTAGCATGTCCCTTCTTGCCGGCCCATGGAGCATTTGATCATTGAGATGAGTCCACAGATGGTTTTATTGCTGCGCAGTAGCAGCCTTCTGATGACACACAGGTCAATGAGTGGCTTAACATTTTGATTTCACCAAATTCTCATTTCCACATGTTTTACAAAGAACATGGCTTTTAATACTTAAGACTACAGAAGGGTACAGAATTTGTGAATTGTATAGGTTCTCAATAAACCGTCTGAACAGTAATTCAGACGACAGCCATAACCATGATGATAAAGAATGCTGAAGTCATCATTCATGGTATTTTATTCATTAATCTCAATCGGATCAATAGTCTTGATGGAGGGGCCAGTGTACCCCTAAAGTAAACCCAAGTCTGTGCACTTGGACATACATTAAGGCTGCATCTGCAGTGAGAGAGTAAAGTTTCGTTTCTATACCCTGAAATGGACGTATAAGACCCAGAGGCACAATAGACATTTAGTCAAAGGTATAAGAGCCGTACAGCTGGTCTCTCTGCCATGAGGAGATATGAGCCATGCAGCAGGTCTCTAGTGAGGGGATATGAGAGATAGAGCAGGTCTCTAGTGAGGGGATATGAGAGAGATATAGCAGGTCTCTATAGTGAGGGGATATGAGAGCTAGAGCAGGTCTCTATAGTGAGGGGATATGAGAGATAGAGCAGGTCTCTAGTGAGGAGATATGAGAGATAGAGCAGGTCTCTATAGTGAGGGGATATGAGAGATAGAGCAGGTCTCTAGTGAGGGGATATGAGAGATAGAGCAGGTCTCTAGTGAGGGGATATGAGAGATAGAGCAGGTCTGTATAGTGAGGGGATATGAGAGATAGAGCAGGTCTCTATAGTGAGGGGATATGAGAGATAGAGCAGGTCTCTAGTGAGGAGATATGAGAGATAGAGCAGGTCTCTATAGTGAGGGGATATGAGAGATATAGCAGGCCTCTAGTGAGGAGATATGAGAGATATAGCAGGTCTCTAGTGAGGGGATATGAGAGATAGAGCAGGTCTCTAGTGAGGAGATATGAGAGAGATATAGCAGATCTCTATAGTGAGGAGATATGAGAGATAGAGCAGGTCTCTATAGTGAGGGGATATGAGAGATAGAGCAGGTCTCTATAGTGAGGGGATATGAGAGATAGAGCAGGTCTCTAGTGAAGGGGTATGAGAGATATAGCAGGTCTCTAGTGAGGGGATATGAGAGATATAGCAGGTCTCTAGTGAAGGGATATGGGAGATATAGCAGGTCTCTAGTGAGGGGATATGAGAGATATAGCAGGTCTCTAGTGAAGGGATATGAGAGATATAGCAGGTCTCTAGTGAGGGAATATGAGAGATATAGCAGGTCTCTAGTGAGGAGATATGAGAGAGATATAGCAGATCTCTATAGTGAGGAGATATGAGAGATAGAGCAGGTCTTTAGTGAGGTGATATGAGAGATAGAGCAGGTCTTTAGTGAGGTGATATGAGAGAGATATAGCAGATCTCTATAGTGAGGAGATATGAGAGATAGAGCAGGTCTTTAGTGAGGTGATATGAGAGATAGAGCAGGTCTTTAGTGAGGTGATATGAGAGAGATAGAGCAGGTCTCTAGTGAGGAGATATGAGAGATAGAGCAGGTCTTTAGTGAGGTGATATGAGAGATAGAGCAGGTCTTTAGTGAGGTGATATGAGAGAGATAGAGCAGGTCTCTAGTGAGGAGATGTGAGAGATAGAGCAGGTTTCTAGTGAGGTGATATGAGAGATAGAGCCGGTCTCTAGTGAGGAGATATGAGAGATAGAGCAGATTTCTAGTGAGGAGATATGACAAAGATTGAGCTGGTGTTTCTGCAGTGAGACGGTGTGAGAGAGATATAGCAGGTCTATCTGCAGTAAGAGGGGTATCTACTCAATGAAGGCCTTTCTTCATTGAGTAGATATCAGCCATATAGCACATCTATGAGAGAGATGCACCAAGTCTCATTCTCTCTGATCTCTCCCAGGGTCTCCCGACGACGGAATAAAGCCTTTCCAGTGCCCTGTGTGTGGCCTGGTCATTAAGAGGAAGAGCTACTGGAAGAGACACATGGTAATCCACACCGGCGTCAAGAGTCACCAGTGCCCACTGTGCCCCTTCCGCTGCGCTCGCAAAGACAATCTCAAGTCCCACATGAAGGTAAACTAAGCTCCTGCCCCTTAGTGGCGGTGCCGGGTCCTGCATTAATAAAAAAGGGAGCCCATGCACAAACTATGGCTGAGCCTGTGTCCGAATCAGAGCCCTATCCACTGTGTCCTGTGTACTGTGTACTAGCGTACTGTATACTGGTTAGTGACATGCAGTATACAAAAAATATTTTCAGTACTATTTTCAGCGAAAACCCATAAGTAAGTATATCATCTGGGGATTTTAGGTACACTACATTTAGTGAACATTTCACCTACTTAACAGTCTCATCCAGAGTGCTCAACTAGCATACTCAATACTATATAAGGTCTTAGCAGGGCTGCCACTAGGGGGCACTGGGTCCAGTAATAAAGGGGGGGAGGTACTGTAATTAGCAAACTCTGGCTGCGTCCCAATCCAGTTTTTGCTCCACCCTCGTAAACTTCACTTGCAAACTTCACTTGGGGGAATCCCTTTTGAGACCAGGATGTACCCTCCGTCTCCATTTTAAGTCTGAGTCCAATCCGTTATAAAGCCAAGTGAAGTTTGTGACATAGCCCCTCCACCCTCAACTTTTCTCAAGGGAACGAGTCTGCAAAAGAGCAGACTCAGCAAGCTCATATTACCCACAATTCACATCGAACGTCCTGTTCAGTGATAATCACGTTAATGTTTATCGCGGTATTGTACATTAAAAGCGCATACAGAATGGAAAAGACGGTGTATCGGCGAATAAATAGGCTACAGGTTAATCTAGTAGTTTGCTATTTTGTATTTCATAGTTTAGCAAATTGTGTTATGCCGCAACAGAGTAGCGTACTGTGTAGGACCAGGTTCTGGTAGTTAATCTTGCTTTTAAACTGATTATTAGGCTATTCGTCTCAATATTTTTCAGTAGGCTATAATTTGCCAGTTAAGCTAACAACTTAGAAATTGAATTTCTCAATAAACACGACAAATAGGTAAATAAACTTGTGCAGCATTTTACTATATTCACATTTGTGCTGCCGCAAAATGCCTTAATAGCCTATGTCATGCGAAGTGATCAATGAACAGCACATATATTGGGTAAATTTGTTTTTTTCTATCTTGAAAGTGTATATTGCGCTCAACGCTGGTTCCAGCAATTTGAGGTTTTCCTCTTTAAATGTATGCTTTCTAATGTTGAAATCATTTTGACTAAATCGAGTGCCATCTTAAATTAATGACATTCTTTAACGTGATGAGGAGAAAACGCAATGCTAACGTGCAACTCGGAGAAAATGTTTGAATTTTTTTGCAGTTAATTATTCAGAATTATTGCCACCCTTATTAAACAATCATACGTTAGTTATCTCTTCGTCATTGCCATTTGTTAATTATTAGCCTATAGGCTACATAATTGTTCTTGATTATTTAGGGAATTTGTTTGATTGACATAAGCAAGTAAAATAAACGGAAACAGGTTGAGAATATGTATGGCTTAAACGCTACATGATTTTATGACACAAAGAAATATGCTAGCCCACAAAACTTGCTGTATTTATTGATATTTGTTATTCAATAAATCAATTGCTTGACTGATAATTAATGTAAACAGGTTGAGAGTTTAATCCGTTTAAAGGTTACGGTGACAGACATGATCCGAGATCCCGCGATACGCCACTGCGCAGCAGCATGGTTAACTTTGAGTATAGATGGGGTGAAGTGCATCTCAATTCAAATAACCCGCTTCGCTCTCGCTCCCTCCCACTCACTAAACGCAAGTGTATACTCCTGTTTTATTGGCAACATCCTCCCAAGTGAAGTTTGCAAGTGAAGTTTACGAGGGTGGAGCAAAAACTGGATTGGGACACAGCCTCTGCCCCCCCTGCGGGTCCACCCACTGGCCCTGAGCAGTTCTATCAGGGGGCGCTGAATCCTGTGGCAGTAAAGGAGGTGCTAATGAATGAACTGACTCTCTCTCGCCGCCCCACAGGTCCACCAGCACCAGGACCGCGGCGAGACATTCCAGTGTGAGCAGTGCCCTTTCACCTCCTCCCGCCACTTCAGCCTCAAACTGCACATGCGCTGCCACCAGCACTGCCCCGCCAACGAGGCCAGGGTGAAGGACGAGGTCACCACCGACACCGAGGACGAGGGCGGGGCATTGTCGCAGGGCACGTCAGGGGAGCGGGGCTCCCCCCTGGAGCCGGCGTCTCCCGGGGAGGCCCCAAACCACGCCCACGTCAAGGAGGAGCCCCTGGAACAAGAGGTGTCGGCTCTCTCCCCCTTTGCCGTGCACGGGGAGAGGCCCGCTAGCGTCGCCGGCTCCCCGGCCCCGTCTGCTGCCTCCCTCTTCAGCCCCAACATGAACGCGAAGACCGCTACCGACCTGCTCATTAAGCTCTCAGGTACTGCCACGTCCTCACACCTTACCTCACTGTCACCATGCCCCACCCCACTACCCCACCCTCACACCTTACCTCACTGTCACCATGCCCCACTCCACTACCCCACCCTCACACCTTACCTCACTGTCACCATGCCCCACCCCACTACCCCACCCTCACATCTTACCTCACTGTCATCATGCCCCACCCCACTACCCCACCCTCACACCTTACCTCACTGTCACCATGCCCCACCCCACTACCCCACCCTCACATCTTACCTCACTGTCATCATGCCCCACCCCACTACCCCACCCTCACACCTTACCTCACTGTCACCATGCCCCACTCCACTACCCCACCCTCACACCTTACCTCACTGTCACCATGCCCCACTCCACTACCCCACCCTCACACCTTACCTCACTGTCACCATGCCCCACCCCACCCTCACACCTTACCTCACTGTCACCATGCCCCACCCCACTACCCCACCCTCACACCTTACCTCACTGTCGCCATGCCTCACCCCACTACCCCACCCTCACATCTTACCTCACTGTCACCATGCCCCACCCCACTACCCCACCCTCACACCTTACCTCACTGTCACCATGCCCCACCCCAATACCCCACCCTCACATCTTACCAAACTTTTATTATGGGGCACAGAGGCGTTAGAGATGTGTCCCACTGCTATTGACACCTGGCGCTCTTAGCGCATGGCGCAAGTGCATGTAGGGCGTGTCCGACTCCACTTTTGCTAGTTAGGCGGCGCATAATTTGAGCGCAAAGTAAGGCGCAAGGCTCAAATGGGCTGAATGCTTCATCAAGTATAGGTGTGTCTTGGGCGTAACATACAATAAAGCAATCCGACTCATCTCCCATTCCATTTAAAAGCCACCTGCATTTGCAACATAGCGGATGGCTAATATGAGAGCGATTTACAGCTGGCGTAACAGATCTGAGTGCGCGTGCAGAGAATATATGGCATTAAAATTCTCAGAATTAATTGTGTAATGTGGTGCAAATTTGTTTTAGTTTCTAGTTATTGAAAATGTTTTTTTTTGTTCTCTTTAAAATTGTTTTGTTCAGTTATGGAATAATAGGTCAAGTCAGCGGGGCTTTAATTGCTGAAAGTATGGACACCTGGTCAGTGGTCACTAATTTAAAAACATATATGAAGAATGAAGAATAGGGGTTAGAAATTCAGTTAAAAATTTTAAAAAGGTTAATTGATCTGTTTTTTGGACAGCATCGAAAAAATCTTATTCACAGTAAATCCCCGGGACTGTAGGCTATTTGAAAAACAATAAATGCAATATTCGCTGGACTTTTTTCAATCAAAACCGTTCAAAAAAGCGTATTTTTAAAGTATCATATTTAATATTTGGTCACATATCCTTTGCATGCTGTTACTTCCTGAAGTCTGTGACCCATCAATATCAAAAGACTCTCAATATTTTATTTTCAGGTACTGTTACAAGCGAGTACAATGTGAAATATTATTATTATGTATATCAAAAAATGCATAATAGTAAAAGGGTCCATTGGTCAAGGACCACATACCTGTCTCTCAGCGAAGGGGAATGCTGCCTTAAATTGGGTTTATCCCGCCAGGTTCTGACAAACTTCTATCATATCCTGGCATCTGAGCTGGAGACTAATTCCTGCTGGAGGGGGGTGTATGCACGTTGTGCACATGCCTATGTAGACGGGTATTACTCTCTTAATATTGCGCCATTAAAATAACATTGAAACAACTGCGACATGACATCAGAAAGCTGCGTAAGCGAGTTTCCATGCAGAAATTCAGATGTATAATATGACACGTCCTGTGAGAATCTGCGTACCTCTGCACATGAGGGACACCATACGTCCGCGATGTTTGGAGTCCGTGTGTCTGTGATTTCCGACTTTCACCCTGAGCGTTATTTTACACATTTTTTTACTCAGAGTTTTATACAGGTTTGCGGTGGTTTTAGCACAAACGCTTTCAGCTGCCTCAAAATCGCAATACGCCAAAGATTTGCCTGGCCACAACTCATCTTAAGACAAACACGCCCAGTTCAGGGAAAATTTACTAGCTTACTATTTAACCAATGTGAGCGCTGGACGGTAAAATGACAACTGCGTCGGTCTGAAACTAGCAAAGACACTCGCATTTCGGTTATCGCCGCTTAGCGCCGAGTGTAAGATGGAGCCCCTGGTGTTATATTACTCAGCTTGGGCAGTCACCGTAAGCCAGTGCCGCTTAGCAAAGGGTTAAAATCAGCGTATTGAGCTGCTGTAGACATTACTGCTCATTTAAAGGTCCAATACCTGTGAAGGTAAACAATGTAAACAGGGATCATCAGGAGGGTGAGGGTTGGACTCGCTCTCCTTCACTCGCCTCCGCGTAATTAGATTGAGATCTCAGAGGAGGAGAGAAAAAAAGTAGAACATTCGATTAATTAAAAACGCATGCATAATTCATAATTAAAAATGAATTCTTAATTAGGAATGATTAGCGAGCCTGCCTGACCCCCGATAGGATGCAGAGATGCAAGGTCGGCGCGGTGACCTCTCGTCAGCCTTCTGAGGGCCGGCCGGCGCCCCCTGGCGGTGGCCGTCCTTCGGTCTCACGCAGACAGTCAGGAGGGAGAGAGTCCCAGGGAAGCGACACACCGCCTACTCTCCGAGCAGAGCGCGGCCAACTGTCACGGTGTGAATTGCTCTGCTTTGCACAAGTGTGACAGTTGGAAATGAGATGAGTGGACAGAAGAAAGGAAGAGCATTTGACTGATGCGCACGTATTTGTATTCCCAGATTTTTATGTGGAAATAATCTTTTCATTGATTGAAAAGAGTAAATGGCGCACAGAAAAAAAGGTAAACTGAAGCCCCAAAGAAAATGGAATGGCCTGTCAGCGGAGGGGGGGGGGGCATGGGGGAGCATGAACGGTTAGACCTGGGTTTGGTGGTGCGGTCATGTGGTCCTATAGAGCGTGTGGAGAGTTTGTGTCTCTTCACAGCTGTTCTGCTGACTGCTGCTGAGTGCACGCTGTGGCACATTCATTCCCACAGGGACATGTGCGTTTGAGGGGGTGGCATCCTGTGTGTGGGGGGGAGAGAGAGATGAGAATTATCTTATTGACACCTATGACCCAGTAGGAGTACCACTTTGGGGGTACCCCCACCACCTGCCCACCTACCATCCTCCAGGGGTTAAACTACTTACCTTTGATCCCCAACGGAGCCCCTCCCCCACCGACATGGCTGCCAGCGGTCCGGAGTGATCCTCAGGTCATGTACTCAGATGAAAGCTATCAAACGCTTTGAAATTCCTGGCCAGCTCTCACAGAGTAGACACCCACAGCGTCCTCTCGGGTCGTCCAATTTGAGTAACGAGAGAATGGTTGGCCGAGTCCCTCCGCCAGCAGGTATCGGTGAAAGCACCGTTAGACGGGCATTTAATATTTACCTACACGATTCTTAGTTCACGACACGCGACTCATAAGTGCGAAATTAGATGACAGTGTCTTATTTTAAGTAAAAGGTGTTGGACAGAAATAACATTTCCACAGGAATAGTACTCCGATTAATATCGCAGCTTGTCAGAGGAGTGAGATTTGTTTTTAATTTGGGTAAAGTGAGGTACAGAAGCGTGGTTCTTTGGAGTTTTGTTTTGAAGTCTTACGTTCTGCATCCACTCACGTCACACACCAAGTGTTCAGTGTAGTATAGAACCCACCAAATTGTAGGGTTTCTATGAGGAGAATCGTGGTAATTTCTGTTTTTATATCCACTGTGTACAATTACTAAATTCTACTGATTCACGTGATTGTTTCTTTTCATCGGTCCATCAGTCACTTAAAAAGATACAGCGTTCTACATTCATGATGTTTCATGCGAGTTCTAGACCAATCTCATTCACAGCGTGCACTCGCTCACGCTGCTCAAGGACTGGGCACATTATGACAAGAGCGGTGACCCTTTGACCTCCGTTTTCCTGCGGCATTGTGCGCAACTTGCTATTACTCCGCAGATCAGCACGCTTCTATTTTTGGATCATGGAAGCAACTGTGAAGAACGCACAGGGGCATAATGCATGCTGCTCCAGCTATCGTGCTATCGTGCAGTGTGTGGCTGATGGTGCTTATGTATACAGACCCGTGGTTCCACGGATGCTAGCCTAGTCCGTTCTGACAAATCCTTCAGGTACAGTGTATTGATACTACCCGCGTTTTAATTTGGGACGTCCCGATGGGGTGACGACCATCAACTTCGGAGGGGACAGACAACAATTTGTACAGGAATGTCAACCAAATCTAAAATGCAGCAGAAAGCGGCGCGGTAGCTACCGTCGAAAAGTTTCAGACCCGGGGCATACGAGCGTGAGATTGGTCCTCGGCGCGTGAGCCTCGCGTCTGATGCGTGACACTCGAGAGCTGCGGAGAAGTTCTGTCCTGATAATGAAAAACCCCCCTCGCCGGATGAATAATTCAGCGCCCATGTAGCTGGGTTTGGGATGGAAATGCATTCCGTTTCTGGTGACAGCCCAAAGGTCAGGGGAGAGGCGCGGCTCTGTGTACCCGGCGCCCGTGAGGGGCCGTCGCGTTTGCCGCGGCGAGAGCGAGCGCGTGTGTGTCACGCTCCGCGAGGCGTGCCGTCCTCGCCTGATCCAACATGGCAGAACACGCTGTTAATTAGAGCACGTCCTTCCAGGTGCTGACCAGGTTACCGCCAGTGTGCCCGCTGCAGTCTGACAGCCTGACATTTCCAGCTGGTCACCTCAGACTGCTGTTCTAATATGAAGGTCATTCCCCTCGCCGCGCTCCGCTATCTCCCCGCGGCCTGGCGTTGCCCGTCTCCTCGCTCTCTGTTTGACGCACATCGCCGGTAATCAGCGGCGGGAGTTGGTGTAAGCTGCATATGGGAGCACTCTGGGGCAGACCTATGACATTGAGACTCTATGGTGTAGACTGTTAACACAGACACTCTATGGTGCGGACTGATGACATGGACACTCTGGTGCAGACTTATGTCACAGACACTCTATGGTGCAGACTGGTGACATAGGTTTTCTCTGGTGCAGACTGATGATGCAGACACTCAATGGTGTAGACCAGGGGTTCCCAAACTTTTCCATGCCAAGGACCCCCAAATAGCCGTAGCCTCTGGCCGGGGCCCACCTATTGCGAAATGGCTTTAAAAATTAAATTAAATTAAATTACTTTTAAATTACACTGGCAAATATAACAAAAATCAAACATACAGCTTTTTAATACACAACATTTTGATTCCATAATCGGGCCGTTGGCAGCTCAACGTAATGCTTTGACTGACAGGCAGACGGTTAGTTATTGGCTGCGATTGAAAGAAGGGCATGGCAAAGACCTCATTTCGATATAAAAGGATTTATAACAATTAATATTTTATTTTAAACTGGCACAATAATCTTATGAATTGAATTGAAATGTATTTTTAAAATTTATTTTATTTTATTATTATTATAATTTAGAATTTTTTTTGCATCCTCTCCCTTCCAATTGGCCTCCCAGGCACCCCTGGCGGCCCCCGCTTTGAAAATCCCTGGTGTAGACTGTTAATATGGGCAGTTTTTGGTGTAGACTGGTAAACAACAGTGATTCTGTAGTTTAGACTGACAACAGATAAACTCTATGGTGCACACTGCTAACCGAGAAATTCTGTGGTGCAGACTGATGACATGGGCACCCGTTGAGCACAGCGGGGGCAGCAGGAAGGCCAGGTGTGGAATACATTTTTGCTGCGACCACATCAGCCTTGGATAGCGGTCAGACACAGGTAGATAACCTCTGTTATCTGCAAAGAGAGAGAGAGAGAGAGAAACACAAGTGACTGTTCCTTTTCTTGGCAGTTTGATTGGAAGTTTCTCTGTGCTGAATTATTAATCCTTCATGCGAAGCCGATGAAATGTGACCCAGTTTCTCACAGATCATGACAGGGGCGGGGGAAGGCCGTGCCACGGGAGGGCTCGCCGATGCACCGTTAACCGCACGCGGAGGATTGCGTGCCGCGGCCGTCGTAAAGCTCCACATCCAAATCATCCCCAGCTGTAGCTACATCATTTGAATTTAGTGTCATTCTCAGTGCAGCCTGTGAAAGGACTGGTGATAAAATGGTGGTAAAAATGGAACCCCTGCTGTGTGTCAGTCCCTGATATCTGTGAAATGTACTGCTCTAGTCTTTAGTCTCCCACGCCAGAGCAGAATACACACAAACTCTCTCTCTCTCTCTCACACACACACACACACACACACACACACACACACACACACACACAGAGATATTCAGTTGGTACTGTAAGTGGGGGAATTGAATGTGGCTCGGGGTTGTGGTACTAGAGACATTATGCTAAATAGCGTGTTCTGGTCAATTGCGATAAAAATATGTGATAAAATTATCACTCGACCCTCTGTAGCTCCAATTTTAACAGTATTTGTTTGATACCCGTAGTATAATGTCTTAAAAAAAGTGATTTTAATTTCATAGATTGATTTGTTAAGCCTTTGAACCCTCTGACGTCTGTTTTTACGGCACACAAAATGCAGGAGGATCCCACTGAACACCCGCCTGCCTCCTGCTCCTCTCTCTCCTGCATTCCCGTGTCTCTGACTAGAAACTGCGTACAAATCCCTTCCATCGCGACAAACTGATGCTGTTAACAGTCGACGCTCGGGATTCTCCGCGGGTTATTTTTCGTGAGATCTGCCGCTGGGTGGCGTACAGGTTGCGAGGAAAAGGTGTTTTGTTCGAGCCGCCGCCCTCTGGCTGGGAGCGCAAATGAGGCGACGAGCGCAGCAGTGCCCGGTTCACAGTGACGCCACACGTCCCTGACCGCGGTCTGGGGCCTGAGAACCCCATCTACACCACCTCGGCCGCAGGTCCCGCGTCGCCGGCTTCGTTCCTCTGTAATTAAACCCTGCCGTTTCTGAGTTTCGCGGGATTAAAAACAGACCGCGTGCCTCGCCCGCTGGACTCCCAGGCCCGTGAGAAGTCATGGAATGCGGCCGTGCTCACGAGAACGGCAGCTAGCGGCAGAGCTAACCGCGCGCCTTGCCAAGAAAAGGCGCCGTGTTTTTATTGGCCGTAATCCTGTCTGTCATTGATGAAGAGATACAGTGGGGTGTTAGTGCAGCATAGTGGTTAGGGAACTCTGCTTGTAACTTATAGCTCGTAGGCTCTGTTCCCACACTGGGCACTGCCATTTTGTTTTGGGTCAGATGCTGAACTTGAATGTCTTTAGTAAATATCCAGCTGTTTATACAGATTGTACATAAAAAGTGTCTACTACATGCCGTAATGTAACGTAAATGTAACTCAAATTACCAAGGAGGTCTTCAGTGAGGCTGCTAACGTTGATGCGAGGCAGACCGCAGGTGGACTGGGTCTAATGGTGACTATGTGGAGAGGCCCTGCAGACCTGGATTAACACACACACTCAGCGAGTCCCACCATCTGTGCAGGCCCAGAATGCACTGTGACCTCCCCCCTTTCTCGCCCCCCCCCGCAGCAGCAAACCAGAAGGAGGCCCTGAAGGGCCCGGTTTGTGTGAAGGAGGAGCCCCAGGCGGAGGGAACGGCAGGGCCGGCCCACATCGCCCAGAGGCCCCGCGAGATGATGGCGAAGAGCAGCCTGCTATGCCAGGACATCAGCAGCAAGGTGGCCTCTGAGCTGCTGATGAAGCTGTCGGGTAGTGTACCACTCCGCCTGCTCGTGTGTGTGTGTGTGTGTGTGTGTGTGTGTGTGTGTATATGTGTGTGTGTGTATATGTGTGTTTGTTTGTTTGTTTGTTTGTTTGTTTGTGCTTGTGTTTGTGTTCATCTTTGTGTGTACGTATGCATGTATGCTTGCCTGTGTGTGGGTAAGTCTGTGTGCGTGTGTGTGTACGTGTGTATGAATGTATGTACTCTCTTGTGCTTTTGTGTATGATAATACCTGCCATGGAAACGGGAGCTATCAGTGTGCAGACTTTTTGTCTTTATGTCTGGATATTGCTCGGTCCTGCACCTGCCTAGTATGGTTTTTGGATGTGCGTGTTACCACCATTGCTACAAAAAACTGCTTTATTCTCATAACTGATATGTGAACGAGGCTGTACCTAGAACCACCATTAAGCTGTCATATACATATAGCTACATAGTGTCATAAAATCTAGATATACTATTTAACATATTCAACAACAGATCATCAAATACAAAGATGGTCAGTGTACAGTGTGAATGACGCATCACATTTAAAACTGTTAAAAATAAATTTTCCAATGAATGGCATTTCATCTTTGGAAAAATATTTTTTGTCAACTGAGAACAGTAAAGGTCAGTGAGTGGAGTTCCCGGTGCTGGGACAGGATGATCTAGCTTAGTGATGCACTTTCCTCTCTGAATTTATGCTCTCTTTCAAGAGACCCTCAGGCTCGGAGCTCTGTTCAGGGCTAATCTGCGTGCTTATTCATCGAGCGCGAGAACATTTCGCAGGACATCGCTTTGTGAGCACCTCTTATGGATCGCATTCACTCACCCTAAGTGCGGTGTTCTTTAACACCATCGCCATGGAAACACTCGGCTTGACAATGCAGATTGGGGCCTTTGGTGACGTTTACTCCGAGTCCTCGGCTGGCCCCGAGCAACAGCGTTGGCCCGAAGCGCGTCCGCGACGCCGCGGTCGCCACGACCGAGGAGGACCCGGTCGATCAGGAACTAAAACTAGGCATGCTTTTCTCAGAGCTAGAAAAATTAGCCTTCGTTTAAATTACAAGCCCCTATGTTGCCTGTGACGTAGCAGTGCGGCGCGGATGGCAAACGCGCTCGCTAACATGTTGCGTCACACCTTAAACTAGGCCAGTTCTGTTGTTTTGTTGTGTGTTTTTTTTCTTAATGAATGCTTTTACGGTGTTTCGAGCTCTGCACATCTGCTGGATTCATACTGTTGCTGCCCTGGGGCTAATTAAACCAGCAGGAGCACTTCCTGCGTTTGTGGGTGCCGCGTGTTAGCAGATGGGAGAGGGGGCCACCGCGGCAGGATGCGGGCAGTGCCGTCGGTGCCCCGGGCGCAGGTGGCCGTTCCGTCCCCTCCGTCTCCCCCTCCCCCGGGGACCAAGGAGGGGCGGGGCAGGTTCTGGGCGCAACCCCCTTCGCAATTTAGCCGAGCCAATTAAAGACACCTCAGACCCTGACGTGTGCGATTACAGTCCCGGGTTCTGCGAGGAGCCTCGGGGTCTCCCGGGAGGCCAGAGAAAACCCTCCTTGATTTAATGAATGTTTCCGCTGCATTCCACAGCGTTTGTCTGTAAGCGCAGCTCTCAGAGTGTGAACTTGTGAACGCAGGCATGTGACGCACAGGGTCGCACTGTGTCTGAACCTGCAGTCATTTGACCTTTTACCAGCATGGCTGAAAACTACAGCCTCACGGTGTTATTTTCAGCTGCTTTGTCTCTCCCTCCCTCACTCTCTACACTCACTCAATCACAAGCTCTCTCACTTACTCTCGCTCTCTCTCTTTCTCTCTCGCACCTTCTTGTTTCTGTGCCTATGTGATCCGTTTGAGAGCTGTAGTGCAGTCAACAGCAGTTGGGAGTTGAGTATCCATCCGTGTGAGAGTTTTAGTGTTGCTTCTACCTTTAAGGTTGAGGTATAGTCCACAGCATTTGGGATTTGTGGTGCAGTCTCCAGTATTGAGATTTGTAGTGTGTGCTCCACTGTTTGGGAGTTGTAGTATATTCTCCACTGTTTGGGAGTTGTAATGTATTCTCCACTGTTTGGGAATTGTAGTGTATTCTGCACTGTTTGGGAGTTGTAGTGTAGTCTGCTGTTTGGGAGTTGTATA
This sequence comes from Ilyophis sp. 1 JC-2022, assembly GCA_022702515.1. Taxonomy (NCBI): domain Eukaryota; kingdom Metazoa; phylum Chordata; class Actinopteri; order Anguilliformes; family Synaphobranchidae; genus Ilyophis; species Ilyophis sp. 1 JC-2022. The sequence continues at coordinate 21,312,923 of CM040400.1, forward strand.
GTATTCTGCACTGTTTGGGAGTTGTAGTGTAGTCTGCTGTTTGGGAGTTGTATAGTATTCTGCACTATTTGGGAGTTGTAGTGTAGTCTGGGACTTGTATAGTATTCTGCACTGTTTGGGAGTTGTAGTGTATTCTCCACTGTTGGGAGTTGTGTGTAGTCTCTCGTTTGGGAGCTGTAATGATTGAAGAGTGGTCTCTAGCAGAGGCCAGCGGTGGTCACAGGGTAAGGAGAACCTTCATGGCAGGAGAACACACATATAAAGAGAAGGAGAAGAGCGCTTGACTGGCCGTTCCTTGCCATGGCGACTGTGGCCGAGGCAGAGCATGTCCCTTCAGTGACCCCTGCCCCGGCCTGGCCCCGGCCACCTTATTAAAGGGATTAGAGACCCGATGGCTGTCAGCGTCTCTGAGCGGGCAATCTGCGGACGGCTCTGACACCCGGGTCCTGCCCCCCCCTCCCACACTCACGCACTGAAACAATGTGGGTCAGGCACAGACAGCGGGCGCTCCGCGGGCCCCGCCCGGGGACCCAGAGCTGGCATTGTGTCACAGCACCACCGTGACCCCACCCCTACCCTCGCCCTCTCTCGCGCGCCTGACAAATCTCATTCATCAGTAACCCCCCCCCTTCTTCCCACACACACACAAACACATCATGTCAGCAGAAACACAAATCCCACTTCTCCTTCTGCTGTCGGGCGTCAGCAGCAACACTTCGTCCACATCTCTTACTCCTGAAAGCTAGAGACCGTCTACAGTGCTGCACGGGCTCGCTCTATATTTAGTTTCACTGTTGGTCTGATCTCTCCAAGAGATCTGATAAGGGGTTAGTGTTCATATTTTACACGCTTGAAAGAATTCCGTCTGTCTTTTTTATTTTTTTATTTATACAAAATATTCCCATTCTGCTTCTTTTTTTTTTTTTTTCTTTCTTTCTTTCTTTCATTGAGGGGGGGAAAAAAATTCTCAAAACCGCTTAATGGGTGACCCAGCTTACAGCACCTCAGATGGAAAGCCCTGGGCCTCCGATGTGCACGTCTTCCTCTTTCATTTTTAATAGTGCGTGTCACGCTGTGTGCCTCGGTTAGTTCTGAGCCAGCTGGGAGCCTCGCTGATAGGCTAGGCGCACATAACCCTCGGATTGAGATGGAGAATGCTAGAAGGACACGCAGGGCCACTTGTGTTTGGACAAGCAGGTCGAAATGCACAACTTTGTTGCATGCTCCCTACCACAAGTGGAATATACTGCCAGTCTATTGAAATATATTTTTCAAATCAAAGAAAATGGTATTGCAACACTTCACAATATATGGGTAAATATATAGATCACTGCTGCTTTCAGGCATTGCAATATGTTTTTAAGAAATACAGAAATGGATATATGTATTTATCATTCCTTTTCCCGGAATGCTGCCCACGTATTTTCAATGCATTGCAGTATAAGTGATGTTTGGGCTTCGCTCCACCGCTCAACATTCCCGCTCTTGACTATTGAAGTGAATGCTTCACTATCAGCCATGCTGCTCAGAGAGAAATCCCAGGGTGCAGTATTCTCTGAATTTTCGCGGCTGAAGGTTGAGCGCCACCGTGTATTAGTCCTGGCCCAAAAAGGGTGAACAGTGAACAGTGGTATTGATATATGGTGCCAACTACTTTATGCTTTACTGCCAGAGACTAGATTTTGTTGTTGAAACACCCATTAGCTGAATATTCCTTTGTTGGTCATGCCTGCTATTTGATTGGCACCTCCAAGTGCCTTGCCTAGAAAAGGCATATTTCGTCAGTAGCAGTAGTATTTTGTAGCAGTAGTATTGTCTATAGATTACCTGCATGTGCAATTTTAGTAATACTCTGATTATATCTGTAGTATGGTTACAGATTGCCTGTATGTTTGAAGCGGTAAGTATGGTTGTAGATTGCCGGTACAGTCAGGTCCATAAGTATTTGGACAGGGACACACTTTTTGTTGTTTTGACTCTGTACTCCAGCACATTGGATTTGAAATGGAACCGTGACTATGAGGTTAAAGTGCAGACTTTCAGCTTTAATTTCAGGGTTTTTACGTCCATATCGGGTGTAGCAATTGTAGCCATTTTTATGCATAGCCCCCCCATTTTAGGGGACCAAAAGTAATTGGACAAATTAACATAAAGTTTAATAAAGTTATCATATTTAATATTTGGTTGCATATCCTTTGCATGTCATGACTTCCTGATGTCTGTGACCCAACAACATCAAAAGACTCTTGATATCTTATTTTCTGGTACTCTTACACGCAATACTATAATCTCTCTGCATTTGAATGGATCTCTATGGGAATTGGGGGGTGGGATTAGATTTAGCTGTAAATTACACTGGAACAGTATGGAACACATGGTTGGTTAAATGGCTGTGAGTCACCAAGGGCCTGAGGTATCAAACGAGCCTCAAACTATCACTCTGCTGCCAGATATGCAGTAGATATGGATGGATCACTTTAAGGGTTGTTTCTCCTGACCCATTTTTCCATAGAGTTCAATAGGAAAATAGGTCAGGAGAAACCACCCTTAAAGTGATCCATCCATATCTACTGCATATCTGGCAGCATGGTGATGGTTTGAGGCCAGTTTGATACCTCATACCCTTGATGACTTACATTTACCCAACCATGTGTTTCATAATATTCCTGTGTTATCCCGCGAGGCCTGGAGTTGCCCACCCCTGTTATAGGCTGTAGTATGGTTAGAGTTTACCTGTATGTTTGAAGCAGTAAGTACTGTTGTAGATTGGCTGTATATTTGTCATAATGGTAAGGTTACAGATTGTAGTATGGTTACAGATTGCCTGTATGTTTCAAGCAGTAAGTATGGTTGTAGAGTGCTTGTATATTCGTAGTAATGGTATGGTTATAGACTGTAGTATGTTTATAGATGACCTGTATGTTTGAAGCAGTAAGTATGGTTGTAGAGTGCTTGTATATTCGTAGTAATGGTATGGTTATAGACTGTAGTATGTTTATAGATGACCTGTATGTTTGAAGCAGTGAGTATGGTTGTAGAGTGCTTGTATATTCGTAGTAATGGTATGGTTATAGACTGTTGTATGTTTATAGATGACCTGTATGTTTGAAGCAGTGAGTGTGGTTATGTATTGCATATGTATGCATATGTATATTTGTAGTAATGGTATTGTTTTAGACATGAGTATGGTTATACTTTACCTGTATGTTTGAAGCAGTAAGTACGGTTGTAGATTGCCAGTATACTGTATAATTGTCATAATGGTATTGTTATAGAATGTAGTACAGTTATAGATTGGCTGAATAAATTCTGGTCAAGTGTTTGGCAGGTACCAGTCTGATGCTGTGCCTGGCCTCTTGCTTCCAGCGGAGAACAAGAAGGAGGAGGGTTTCCAGCAGGTGATGGTGAAGGCGGAGCCCATGGACGTGGACCCCCCACTGGAGCCCCCACCGCCCCCCTCTCACACGCTGGGGTTCAGCACTTTACCCGGGAGCGAAAAGACTGACTCGCGGGCCGGCTTCCCCGATACCCTGGGCAGCCCACAGAGGGCGCTCTTCTGCGAGGACATCTCCGTCAAGATGGCCTCGGAACTCCTCTTCAAACTGTCAGGTACACACCGATAGAGACAGAGAGACAGAGAGAGAGATGTACATTATAGTCATTATGTTTTTTCTCTCTTCAGTTTCATGGAAAAAACCTTGTCTTGTCCATTTTTGTCTTATTTTGGTTTTGTAACATACACTGAAGATTCACATGCAGCTCTCCATACCATCGCCATTTCATAACAAAAAATTGTTCAGAATTCCAAATAACTACACCATATCACTATGTCTTTTCTCTTTCAGAAAGAGCAAGCAAAACTAAAAACCACAACGACAGCAGTATGCTGGTCACGAGCAGGTAAGATACGGTCACACCTTTCGCCCTTTTTTGGCGTCTTCCGATGTTAGACGAGCAGCAAACGCACCTCGATTTCATCATCCAGTGTGTATTTGTGGTAACTAATCAAACGATTAACGCGAGCGTTTCCTTTGTTCCCGTCTTTAGCTCTTTCGCCGACGAGCGCTTTGGACGAACTTCCGCCGACTCCGTCTCCAAGGCCTGCTCGTCAAGTGGAGCGATGCTGCATGGTAAACACACACGCGCGCACACGTGCACTAACACACGCCCGCGGTAGTGCCCAGCTGCCCTCCCCCCCCCCCCTCTCACTGGGCTGATGGACGCTCCCCTGCTCTCCGCTCTGGCCTGCTGTAGAGGTTAATTAGTGTGTGCCAGCCTATCTGTCCTCTCCTTAATGAAAAAATGATTGCATTTTATGTGTCAAGGGTGCTGAAGAATGCTTCCCCTCGGTGTTCATAGTGCAAACCCGCACTGAGTACTGTCTCAGCTCCACTCAACTGTGTGTGTGTGTGTGTGTGTGTGTGTGTGTGTTTGTGTTTGTGTGTGTGTGTGTGTGTGTATAAACATGATTCTGTTTGTTCTTATGTTTCTGTGTGTTTCCGCATTTCTGTGTGTGTTTCCGCACTCGTGTGTGTGTGTGTGTGCGTGTGCGCGTGTGCGTGTGTGTGTGTGTCTGTGTCTGTGTATATAAACATGATTCTGTTTGTTTTTATGTTTCTGTGTGTTTCCGCACTTCTGTGTGTGTTTCCGCACTCGTGTGTGTGTGTGTGTGTACATGATTCTGTTTGTTCTTCAGTGTGAGTTTCCACACTCCTGTGCGTGCGTGCGTGCGTGCGTGCGTGCGTGTGTGTGTGCGTGTGTGTGTGTGTGTGTGTGCACGCTCGCACAGGTATGTGTTCATGACTCAGCCTGGTTTGCAGTCCTCTCCTCACAGCCCTGGGTCAGGTCCAGTCAGCACTGTGGAGGCAGTGTCTCTCCAGCTTTAATAAGACCAATTAAACCATTAACTACTTCAAGGCCTGCATCAGCCTTTTAGCCCTTCAATTAAATATCAGTCATTTCTGCAGCCAAGACCTCAGGCTGGTGTGACCCTCTGCTAGCCCTGTCCTCACCTCTGACCGCTGCATGTTAATGCCTCTCTCACTCGATGTCCGGCCTAGAGCAGCTAGGAGAGGGCTACATACACAGAGGGCTACAGCTGGTAACCAACCAGGTAAAATGTTGAAAATAGCTGGTGATTTTTAGAATCCACAAGCCACTCTGGCCAGTGGGTGAAGAAGTCAATTTCATACCCTGACTACGGACACAGATAGCTACAGGCACAGATACAGTGGAGAGCTACAGTACAGACATGCGCTGGTCAAAACTGCAACGGTCAAGCGCTTTAGTACACTTTATTTGTGTTTTAGTACTCGGTTTTTAGTGTAATTTAAGAAGTTTAACTTCTGTACATCACCTCAAATGGCACAAGGTAAGAAGTGAATAGAAGTAAAAAAAATATTTGACTTCACAGGATGGTGACCTAAATTTTGGAGCTCATAAAAAAAGCCGTATTCTGCTAAATAAACAGGTGAACAAATGATTTCCATTTTCCAACGAGAGCAGTAAAATCAAGCTAGCTCGGGACAAATTGGACAGAAAGGTCAAGGAGAAACAACCCACGGCTGTGCTGCACGTCTGGGAATTTCTACAGCAGTGTTGGCGTGAACTTTCAGAACCATATGTCTTCCCTTGTAGAAGAAATAGCACGAATATGCTCAGCAGTTGTTACTGTAAAAGGTGGCTAATTTTATGAATCTTAAGATGTAGATTTTATTTTTTTTTGTAAAATAAAAGGTGTTTTCATCTTTTCTATCTCTGTCTAGGAAAGAACAACAGATTCAGACAACTGCTGATACAATCCCAGGCCTGGGTATAATACATATTTGAAATGTAGGTGCCGGTAAAACTTGAAAATACCGCTATTTATATTCAGTGGCGATTCAGCGGCGATTCGGTGGGAGACTGAGGGTGGGAAATCTGCAGTTCTTCTCAGGTTTTAGCCCCGTGACGCACACCAGCTGTGAAGGCCGGCAACTGCTGGCTGCTGGTGCCAAGAGCAGAGACTTCCGCCGGGCCCCTAACCTATCCACCCTTTAAGAGACCACATTAACTCCACTCAAATGCCACAATACAGTGTAGCCACTTCCTCTTTGCTTTTAAAAATAAATAAATAAAATACCCTCATGTAACCGTTGACTCGTATTGATGCAAGAAATATGCTTTTTATTAGCGAAGCCAGACTCAAAGGAACATTCACGGTTGCTGAGTCGGTAAAAATCGTTCTATATATTTTATTTTTGTCTCGCCTGCAGAAAGCCAAGAAGGTGCACATAGGCAAATAGATTTACATTTCCTTGAAGCTCAACGCAAATACGGAATTTGCATTGCTACTTTCATGATACGTTTCATGCTGTGTGAAATTGGATTTTGATTTTATTTCGTGCCACAGTGAATGCAGCTGTTACAGGATGTATTTTTTTCATTGGGACTTTTTGCCTTGGGATGATCTCTGCCAAACCATGCTGGCTGGGATATGCTTTCTATTGTAGAGGGAGGGGGGGAGTAGGAAAGGCAGAGAGAGAGGGAGGGAGGGAGGGGGAGGGAGGGAGGGAGGGGGAGGGAGGGAGGGAGGGGGAGAGGGAGGGAGTAGGAAAGGCAGAGAGAGAGAGAGAGAGAGAGAGAGAGAGAGAGAGAGAGAGAGAGAGGCAGAGAGAGGCAGAGAGAGGCAGAGAGAGGCAGAGAGAGGGAGGGAGGGAGAGCAAGAGAGAGAGAGAGAGGGAGGGAGCAGGAGAGGCAGAGAGAGAGGGACAGGCAGAGAGGGGGAGAGATGGAAAAAGAGGGAGAGGGAAAGGGAGTGTGAGAGTGAGGGAGGGAGCGAGAGACTGGTAGAAGAGAAAGGAAAAGTTGGGGAGATGGAAGTGAGTTAATGAGATGTTTGGAGACACAAAGCCAAAAGAATGAAGCTTGCAGATGATCGGGCAGAGCTAGAGAAAAGGTTGGGGTGACGGGTGGTGTGGGGGCAGAGAGAGGGTTGGAGAGGTTTGGCCGGTGGTGGGGGCAGGGTTTGAAGGTGGGGCAGGGCTGGAGAGTTTTGGGGGTGGAGTAGACCGGTTAGGCTGACAGTGTTGATCTGTTCCAGATTCAGGGCAGTCCGCAGCAGACCAGGGGGATAAGAGGACCCCCTGGCGCAGGGAGGAGCAGCTCTACCCCTGTGGCGTGTGCGGGAAGGTGTTCGGCAGTCAGCAGACCCTCACGCGTCACCTGTCTACGCACACAGGTGAGACACACCCCGCCCGCCTCAGGAACCCCACGCCCACACGTCACCAGCCTAGGTACGGCGCTGTCAGGGTCTTCATCGTTTCGCACTGCACACAAACACAAAACTGTGCTCCTTTAACCGATTCGGTATTCTGCTTATGAGCATAACTGCAGCAGTGTAGTATAATGGTTAGGGAACTGGGCTTGTAAGCCTAAAGATTGTATGGCACTGCCATTGTACCTTCAGCGAGGTACTGAACCTGAATTGCTTCAGTATAGCCAGCTGCGTACATGTATATTACGTAAAAATGCAAAAGTCGTGTAAGTTGCTCTGCATAGGAGAATCTGTGATGAAGTGTAAGCTAAAGGTTTACTGAGCACGGCTATATAAGTGTATAGGAGAGCATTATACAGAGTTGGCAGCGTATTCTTATTCCGCTTGACTTCTGCCTCAGAACATGAAGACACACTTCTGCCTAATGCTTGTACAAGTCTGTTCCTGTTTGTCATTTGTTTACTATTAAGTAAATAGGCTGGATTACATCACCTTTAAAGTGATCGCTTTAAATCACCGCTGTCGGCAAAGCACCGAGCTTGTCACTCAAACTCGAATGTGTTTTTCGGAAGGTGCCTCACAAGCAAACCACCACACGGGCCGTTTGGACTCTGCCTCAAATCACACGGGCTGTCCCATTAACATGTAAGCTCTGACTCAGATCACACATTGGTCTTAAATTACACCAGGATTTTATATATGCTGTCTCTGCCTAAAAAAAGCAAAAAAAACACAGGCGCTATTACAAATCGCATAGGGCTTCCCAAATCCGGCAGGCTCACGCTGAAATCACACAAATTAAAGTGACCAGAACTGGAAGAGTGTCGCTGATGTCATTTCCTGTTATTACAGTGCAACTAGGTTTTTGTGACTTGACAAATAGACATGCACATTAACTGGACAGGGAAGTACGCCCTCAGCCAACCGAAGTTTAGAAGGATCCGGAAGTAAGCCTGTACTGCGCGTGTCACTTTGCTCTGAGCGCAAAAGATTGGAGCTCTCATTAAGATGAGCTTCCCTGATGATATTTTTAAACTCGATTAACGGTTGTCATGTTTCATGTGAAAAGCAGATTATGTTCAATTTTTAGGAAAATGTAATTTTAATAAATAATTCAACAACACTTCTGGGCCAAAACAATCATTGTTTCACAAACCGCTACACGCAATGAATGCTATGATCACAAAAAATTTACCAATTCGGTTTTCTTTGGCTGTCAAATCAACTTGGTTTTCTCCATCGATTTCAATGGGCAGAAAGCTTTTTAGCGCTCAGCAAGCACACTTCCGGGTGCTTCACTGCCTGGCCCCTCCCACCCCCTCTCCAGTTCGACCCAAATGTATAAACGACGCCCTCTCCCGGGTTGTGCCAGGAGTCACTAAATGTTGCTATTGGATGTTACAGAAGTACAACTGTCCCCTGTGTCCGTACGCAGCCAAATGCAGAGCCAACCTGAAGCGGCACCTCGCCGTCCGCTCGGCCGAGCTCAGGAGCACCGACGCTGAGCACGACGTCACAGCGGCGAACGCGGAGAAGAGCCAACGCAGCAACTGCCCCTATTACTACAGGTGTGTATTACCCACTACACCTACACGCACACGCACAGACTCACGCAGCAACTGCCCCTATTACTACAGGTGTGTATTACCCACTACACCTACACACACACGCACAGACTCGCAAAGGCGCGCACACGTATGCGTAAGTTCACAGAAACGCACAGATGATAGGCACACGCACATAAATACACAACAACACGCACGTATGCACACACACACACACGCATACACAGATGTACAGATAAGTGCAAAGGCCCAGACACTCACGCGCGTATAAAACACGCGAGAGAAAATGCATACGGTCGTCCTAACTCTCCCATTCTCGTGTGCGTATCTGCCTCACGCCTGCCTTTCAGCTCCCAGTGGCGTTCACTTTAACATCAGAACTGAGTGGCTTAATGAGATATTCTCACTGTGTTTAGATGAACTTTCGCAAGTCGTTTACCCCTAAACAGATTAAATCATTCGCCTCTCCTAGAGCCCTCATTAAAGCAGAGCTGAGAACAGCCTGTGTTCAGAGTGAAATGTTAGGTCAGTCCTCTCTCTACCGGGTATCATAGAGAGGCCTTCCCCTCTGCACCGGTCAGCAGCTGAGCTTCAATGCCCGAGTGTGTGTGTGTGTGTGTATTTCTGTTTCTACGTGTTTATGTGTATTTGTGGATTTCTGTGTATATGGTATATGTGTGTATTTGTGCAAGTGCCACGGTGCATTCCTGTGTATGTGTGAGTTTGTTTTTTATTTGTTTGTTTGTTTGTTTGTTTGTGTGTGTATAAATGTATGTGTATTTGATCTGCGTGAATATGCATTTATGTGTGTATTTGTCATGTGCCTATCGTTTGTGCGTGCGTGCGTGTATGAATGTATGTGCATTTGATCTATGTGTGAATATCCATTATGTGAATGTATGTATCATGTGCTTATCATTTGTGTGTGTGTGTGTGTGTGTGTGTGTGTGTGTGTGTGTGTGTGTGTGTTGACGTGTGCGCACGCGTTTGTGTTTCCGTCATCAGGGTGTGTTTGTGTGACCTCATTCTGTCCCCCCCAGCTGCCTGATGTGTGGGTTCCAAACGGAGCAGAATGCGGAGTTTGTCAGTCACATGTCTCAGCACATGGACAGGGAGCAGTGGATGTTCTCCCTCTGCTGCACGGCCTGCGACTTCGTCTGCCGCGACGAGGTGGAAATGAAAGCGCACGTGAACGCGGGCCACGCCGGTGAGACGACCGCTCGCGTCCGCCTCGGGAATCGCCGCGCCGACCGCCGTTCTTAAATCTTGTCCGGCCCTCTCACGCCGAACGCAGTTTTTTATGTGGCTGACCAGGGTGGAGGTGCCCTGTGAACTGAACCGTTGAATTTAGCTGCGTTTACTGCACATTTTTTAATAGAAAGAAAGACTACCGTACAATACCATAAAAATGTCTCCACAGAGAGTAGAAACAATGTAGACTTAAACTATAGGAGTGTATATACCATATACCCAGTATATACCATATACATATGGACTAATATCAGAAACATATACACATAGTTCAGGTGCAAGACTAACTCAAAAGCTGAGTAAAGTTTGCAATATGCAGCACTAAAATTACATTCTGTGGATTCATTAAATTTGGCGAGAACCTAAAGTGAAGAGGTCATTTGGGAGTGAGCAAACTGCAGCGAGTGTTATAAATGATAATTTCTGTAATTAATGCTAATTAGTGAGTGATGTGCTGTAATTTCTCCTCTCAGCGGTTTGTAATAAGGGCGACAAGGGGACGTGAGCGGCTAACTGTGTGTGCCTCTGGTTCAGGCCTGCATCCGAGGAGTCCCCTGAGTGAGACCAAGAGCACGTCTTCCTCCTTGTCCACCCTCAGCGACTCCGTCAACAGCTCCGAGACCGGCGAGCCCGCGGCCCCGCCCTCCTCCTCCGCGAGCAGCCAGTCCAGCTCCGGCAGCCTGTCGGGGTCGGGCGCCAAGGGGAAGCCGGAGAACGGCGGCGGAGCAGAAGGTGAGGAGGCCGTTGGTGTGTCGCGTCGCCTAGCCCCGCCCCCTCCCCACCCCCTCCTCACCTCCGCCGTCTCTCCTCAGGATTCGAGTGCGTCTTCTGCACCTTCGCCTGCGAGTCCAAGTCCGCGTACGAGCGCCACCTGCAGGTCCACCTCATCTCCCGCATGTTCGAGTGCAACGTCTGCCACAAGTTCCTCAAGACGCCCGAGCAGCTCCTGGAGCACAAGAAGTGCCACGCCGCCCCCTCTGGTGGACTCAAGTAAGTGCAGCGAGGTCCCTGCCTTGCCTTGCCTTGCCTTGCCCCACTCCCACCCTTTCCAACATCACACGCATTTCCTCACCGGTGCGCCATGCCATGCCATCAGCCCTCACCCCTCCCGCCGCTCTCTGTGAAGCTGTGCGCCTAAGTGGGTGAACTGTGTTTGAAGCCCCGCCCCCGCTGCCCCTCCCCCACCCGGAGCTGTTCTTAATATAGAATTCAGTACATACAGTCCTATTTCTCCCTGGCCCTTCTCGCTGTCAGTGTGATGTCACCGCTGCTGTGTTACTGGAATGTCCCTGGTTGCCCCTGGGTGATGTTCATAACATGATTAATGAATACTTACACAGCACATGCACAGGGAAATAGCCTGTCGAGCTTTTATTTTAAAAACCTCCTCATTCACCTAAATAGTGACCTCTTATCTTTTGTCCACAATTAAACTTCACTATGTCAGTAAGTACATACTGTGGGTATATGTTAGGGATCTGTAACTCCAGGCCTGGATGGTCAAAGGATCTCGTGGCTTTGATTTTTACCTTAAACTCAGTAACCAATCAAGACCCAAGAAACCATGTGAAGTGAGTTAATCTTCTTTAATTGATTCATTAAGTTATGAGCAAAAAGGCAAACACTGTGGCCCCCTAGGACCATAGTGACAGACCCCTGGTGTGTGGCAGCACAAACTGTGCTGTGACAAGTGAATCGCTGAGTCCATTGGTTAAGTGGAGCAGAGGGCAGACAGATGGATTGGATGAATTCCCATGTGCAATGGGCAGGACACACACTCGGCACACTGTGTGTACTGTCAGCTGCTGTAGGGGGTGTGTGTGTGTGTGCGGCATGTGACCTGAGGGGAAGGGTGGCAGTGTCAGAAGCCTCGTCAGTCAGTGAACTGAGAGCGTCCCCGCTGCTCTGCTTTCTGTGTTCTTGGCCTCACCACGGATTGTGGCGGTGTCGGGGGGACTGAAGTCAAACAAACTGCAGGCGTGTTCCATATGTCACCGTGCCCGAGGAGGGTTTGTGTGCCCGCCCGGCATATCGCTATATCTGCATGTGATTCCACTTGGCGTATTATCATGCCCTGCACATATCTACACCTCTTGTATTATCACTCACGAAGGTTAGGCTTCCCCCGCTCACCTAGAGACCTGAGCCTTACTCCTAGCTGTGGTGGCATTCTTTTTACATTACTTTTTTCCTGAGAGGCGACTAAACTATTCATTTTTTGTAACTTACTGTAATGTTTTCTGTTGTTTTATGGCAGACCCTATATATACTGCACAGCTCAGGGAGAGGGGGGAGAAATAGTGTAAGGTGATGTCACAGAATAAAGAGGAGGGTCTGTGTATGGTGATGTCACAGAAGGAAAGAGGAGGGTCTGTGTATGGCGATGTCACAGAAGAAAGAGGAGGGTCTGTGTATGGTGATGTCACAGAGGAAAAGAGGAGGGTCTGTGTATGGTGATGTCACAGAGGAAAAGAGGAGGGTCTGTGTATGGTGATGTCAGAGGGGGAAGGGGAGGGACAGTGTATCATGAAGTCACATTGGAATGTGGTCAGAGACTCGTGATGTCTCTGGAAAAAGGGTAGGAACAGTGTAGTGATGTCACTTAGTCACACAGTGAGTATTGTCTCAAATTTCACATGGTTATAGCGCCCAGTATAGATGACAGAAATGACTGCATGAACTATTGTACGACACAAATTACATACATCAGCTACAATCATTATTTTAAGTTAGAATATGTGGGCCATGCTATTACAATAACAGAAATGTGTACTAACAGTATGTGACCTATACCCTGCATGTTAATAATCAATAATTTTAGTAAACAAGGTAACTGTAATAAATAAAGTATATGCAAGCCCTATATTTTCCTTGCAGACATCTTAGTTGTGATTATTGCAAGGTAACAAAGTGAAAAATATAAAATGAATGTGAAAGGGCTTTACTGAGCAGTGACTTTAATGGTCAGTGATAGGGTATAATATATATGCCCATAATTTGAAATAAAATATTTTAGCAAGATCAGAAAAGATATTGCAACACTACTCATTATATGGGAAAATTTAGATCACAGTTTTTATTAATAAAAATGAAATATATTTATATATATATATATAAAATATAATTTACAATATATTGCAGTATATTCCATGTTCACAAGGGTTTTACTGTCAGGTCTGTGAGGTCCTGAGCTGAGTGTAGCGATGAGCAGCTGGGAGCAGAGTGTTCTCCTTCTATAGTCTGGAAGTGGCTTAGACCAGGCCTCCCTTCTCTTTAGTCTGGAAGTGGCTTAGACCAGGCCTCCCTTCTCTTTAGTCTGGAAGTGGCTTAGACCAGGCCTCCCTTCTCTGTAGTTTGGAGGTGGCTTAGACCAGGCCTCCCTTCTCTGTAGTTTGGAGGTGGGATGGAGGGAAGCCTCCCCTCTCTTGGCAGTGAGGAGCTGGGGCAGCAGACGAGACCCATTTTCTCTGCGGAGTGGTAGTAGGACAGACAGTGGGTTTTCCTCTCCGGTACGGAGACAGGGTGGGAGGCGGGGTTATAGGCAGGCTAAGAGGCGGGCCAGGAGGTGGGGCTCTATGCTGGCCAGGAAGCAGGACTGGAGGCGTACCAAGAGGTGGGGCGGGAGGCGGGGTTATAGGCGGGCCAGGAGGCAGGGCCTTCACCATCGGTTTCTGAGGTGATTCTGTTCTGCAGGGTTTGTGAAGCGCTTTGGGGCCCTGAGCAGATGAAAGCTGCTATTTAAATGTAAGTGCCATTCATTTATTCATTTACCTTCATATGAACGACCCAGCAAAAACCAGCACTTTCACGCAAGCACTACCATTCTGAGTCTCAGCTCTCCCTCCCCCTATCCTTCTGTGTGCTGGGCTGAGGTTTGTACTTATGTGTTCGTGTCACCCCCTCTCCCTCTGCCCCCCACCCCTTAACCCGGTGGGCTGTCTGTGTGCCCCCTCAGGTGCCCCGTTTGCGCGTACTCCACCAACCGGCCGGCCGCCCTGGACGGCCACCTAAAGACGCACTGCGAGGCGCAGTTCAGGTGCCGGATCTGCCAGGCGGTGGAGAGCAGCCAGGCGGAGCTGGAGCGCCACGTCCGCGGGCACCGGCTGGGCGGCCACTACAGGTGCGAGCAGTGCGGCTACCTGTCCAAGACCGCCAACAAGCTGATCGAGCACGTGCGCGTGCACACGGGCGAGCGGCCGTACCGCTGCGACCGCTGCGGCTACTGCTGCCGGCGCAAGGACAACCTCAGCCTGCACAAGAGACTGAAGCACGGCCAGCAGGCGCTCCGCTGCCCCCACTGCGCCTTCTCCACCGCCAACCCCTGCGTCCTCAGCCGGCACGCCAGGAAGCACCGGGACGGGGAAGGGGGCAGGGACAGGGCCTCGGCCGCTTTCCGGGGGTGGGAGTGTAAGGGCGGAGGCGGGGCCATGTTCGGGGGGCGGGACTACGAGAGCGGGGGCGGGGACTGCAGTCCCCTTCTCAGCATGTCGGCCTCCCTCGCCCTGCAGTCGGTGGCCCTGTCCGTCACCAACAGGCAGCAGCAGGGCTCCTCGCCACCGGGCCTGCTCTACCCCGCCTCCAACGGCCGCTCCCTCTCCTCCCTCTCTCTTTTCTCTTCTCTCCCCTCGCAGTACGAGCGCTACAGGACCTGCGACCCCACTCACCTCGTCCCTTTGACCACCCTCTTCAGCTCTGACCGCTTCGGGAGGGGTGGGGCGTTCCACGCCCTCTCTCCGCCCCCCTCCTCCGGACCACGCCCCGCCAGCTCCCCGGCCACGCCATCTCGCTCCCCCGCTTCGCTCAAGCACTCTTTTCTGGCTTACCTGGGACTGACTGAAAGGGTCCAGACTGTGTGACCCGCCCATGACAGGAGTAGTGCCGATAAGCTGCTTCAGTCAGTCTGGAATTTTCCAATCGATAACATAACAAACTGGAGAGATGGATAACCGTGCTAGGGGAGAAATTATATATAAATACAACTAAGGCTGTATGTGCTTAAAGAATTTATATCAGTGCTGCTTTGACTCTCTCTTTTCATTTAAATTATTTTGTTTTTTGGACATTTTGTATGGTTTTGAATGACAAGCACTCTAATGCATTATTTTAAAAAGGAAAAGATGAAGAGAGACAAATCCTTCAACTGCTCCGTTGCGTGTAAATGTGTCTTTTGCAGAGCGCTAGAAAAGCATGCTTGCGTATGTGTTCCAATGGTTCAGAAAGGCGTCATTGTCTTCAGATAAAGAACACTCCAGTGTCCAAACCAGTAGGGCTGAAGAGCTTTTAGGCCGTTTGAAAAGAAGAAATCTCAGAACAGGCACCGATACCTCACTCTGTACGCTGTCAGAGCGACTCTCTGCTTTCAGTTAGTTTTACAGAAATCCTCACAGCAAAGCCCCACCCTTCTCAGCAGGGGGAGGAGCTCCTCACAGCAAAGCCCCACCCTCTTCAGTGGGGGGAGGAGCTCCAGAGGTAGCCATATCTTAGTCAGTCACACACATTCATTTGGGGGCAGAGTGACTGTCCTGTGGAGGTGAATTTGAATTTGGGCACCTCCTACTCTGGCTTTACCCTTTCACTAGTGCTCTTTGGAATGTCAACCCCCCCCCCCCAAAAAAAAAAAACTTGAATGAATGTATTGCTTTAAATGCAGATGTACACATGGTGCCAGTGTGGATGATCAAGAGTTCATTTCAGAATAGAGTCCTATATCAACGGCCTTCCATGGCTGCCTAATTTTCCTTCGTCTTTCAAAGGCCTTTTAGTCATTGAGAATGAACAATAAATAACCAACAATAGGTAATAGTTATTAATACTAATAACAATAAATAATGACTTTCGCTGAATATACGCGCGTACATAGCAGGGAAAGCTAAGTACACGATGTGCCAGTTCCTGAACGACTCATCCCCATTAGCATTGAAGGTATGGCAACCCCTTCTATATTATTCTCTTGGAAGCAGGATTGCACTACAGTTAGAGATCGCAACAAAAAAAAGCACTTAGGCCATCTCTTCCTTTTTTCATTTGAGTTCTCATCCTTAAAAACTCTTAGAGAGAAGAAGCCTTCAATGGAAGATTGAAGTGATGTGAACTGATGTGTTTCGTTATCTCGTCAGAAAAGAAAACGTCGAAGGAAATACTGTATCCGTGTTGTGAGGTTACAGTAGCGGAGTGGTTCCCTGCTCTAGTCCGTGTGAAATGAGGAAGTACCACGTATAGAAAGCCCACTCGGTATTAGTTTGTACAGGAATAGCTTATCCTGGGCACAAATGCTCAGGCTAAAATGTAAAAAGCCAGTTTTGCACAGTGCTTTCTTTTTTGCACTTTTTTGTATTTGTCCACAAAGATGTATTCATCTTTCCTGATGGTCAACATCACTCATAACTGTATGAATTTGGAGGCAACAGTTATCGCTCTTAATTTGATTACAACGTGCCCCAATAGAGGGGCACTTGTGTTCCCAAGTAATCCAAAGTGGTTCATTATTATTTCTAAAGGGATTATTTGCGCCTTTGTCAGTTGCTTTATCTTTTACTCTTTTCTTAATGATGTGTAATTGCGGAAAACAAACGTGTTTTATAGACCAAATTGCAAATGTGCTGGGTCGTTACGATCTTAAATCTGATTTGTCCCGAACCGGAGAAAAGGGGTCAGTGGGGGTGTTCTGTAAATGCTATAGCCTGACATTGCGGTGCCCCACCTTACGGGCCGTCGATCAATCTTATCTTTTATACTCTAGTGCCACCTGGTGGAAGAGAACTGCCTAGCGCCAGTAAGAGTGGGTCAGACTTGCCTTTGAATACTGTTTAATCTTACAATGTAACATGATAACAGTTTTACACTTCCAGTTGTGAAGGCGCGAGTTCCAGAATTTAGTGAGCACTTAACTCAGCTGTTGTTTGCCTAAATGTGATTGACTGAGCAATCTTAACGCCGTTGCGCGACTACCTTTAGCACTTCCGAACATGCATGACATTGCAAGCTACAGCTCTTAGCACTTAAAATTTCGAAGCTTACTTTGTTGTTTATTTCCCAACTCCTCGTGCAGTCATAGCTCTGCATTCTTCAGATATCTCCAGCTGGAGTTTTGTTGTATTTTATTTCTCGGTTTGGTTCAAGTTCCTTCTTTTTGGAATAGGTTTTTTGCCACTCTGTAAAATTGGTATGTGCTGTATAAAGCTTCTTTTATGACTCATTAAGGCTGTACAGGGTTATTTGTGGAAGTTGACTGGTAATTAGATCATTTGTACTTATTTCGTTTTGTATCGTTTGTTTGACATTGTTTTATGTTATGATTGCCAGTTTCCAATGTAACATAAAGTAAAGCTTACATCAAATATTACAGTAATATTTTGTCGTCTGTTCACTTAACGCTGTATTTTTAAGATGAATTACAGTTACACACTAATGCTTTTAAATGTCTCTCTTCTCGTTTTAAGCAACAGCCTTTTTAAATTGCCATCTTCTTCCGAGTGCATAAAATGTAAAGTTTCTGCAAAGCAAAATGTTTATATGCTGATGAGATTGCCAATTTAAGACATGTATCCCTAGTGCCTGTGATATATACCGGTGATAAATCATGTAATGTGTTAAAACAAAACTGATCCCAGATCTAACCGCCCAGAAAACCACATGGAGGGACCTGGTATCAGTCGTCAGCAAGCGTGGTTTCCCTGATCTGAGGTCAGTGAGACGGCAGTGACAGCTGCAGCCTGCCTTTTCCCAGCCAAAGGTCAGCCTTGGCTAATGGAAACAGATGAAGCAGAGAGAACGTGTTTGCCGACATTACGGGAGCCATTTATCACCTGGGTTTGGGGGGTTCCCCCTCCTCTAATCGGCCATCTCCTACGACCTGGCTCGTCTCAAGCGGTGAGGAGAACATGGCTGACCGCCCGCTCGCCCCCGACCGTGTATTTCATTCATTGTGTGGCGTTCACGTTTGTCATTCCGCCACTCATGGTTCTCACAAGTGACCCTTCTGTCAAGTGTCCAGCAGACCAGTAGAGGCAGGCACTACTATTATTATTGTATTATTGCTGTGTTTGTGTGTGTGTTTGTGTGTGCGAGCGCGCGTGCCGCTTACAGCTTTGGCCCAATTAAGGAGATTTGTGTTGCAGGGAGATTGCACACCTCCAGCTCCAAGCGCTAATGCTGCTTCTCCTCTCTCCCCCTCTGATTTCAATCTGGATGCTAACGAGGTGATAGCGTCAGATTCAAAAAGGCTTTTGAGAACAATTTTCTCTGTCAGAAAAACTGTTTTTTATATGTTTTTTGTTTTGGTATATTCAATGCGTAGAGAAAATGACAGGATACGGTAATCTGGGGTGGCTTTCCCAAAGCATGTCGTAGCGAAAAGTTGTCGTGAAGATTTACGCTTTCCCGAAAGTACTCGTAACCCATGATACACTGAAAAAATATATAAACGCAACACTCGCCAATTTAAAAAATTGAAAGTTCAAAAGTAATAAACGTAAATCAGTCAACTGAAATAGATTAATTTGTCACTTATCTATTGATTTCATGTGATTGTGGATACATACACTGCTCAAAAAAATTAAGAGAACACTTAATGATCACAGTATAACACCAAGTCAATTAAACCAAACCGGTCATGCTGGATGATGTTGCAGGCAGGATAACATTTGCCACGGTGTCTCCAGACTCTTTCACGTCTGTCACATGTGCTCAGTGTGAACCTGCTCTCATCTGTGAAGAGAACTGGGCGCCAAAGGCGAACCTGCCAATTCTGGTGTTCTCTGGCAAATGCCAATCGAGCTGCACGGTGCTGGGCTGTGAGCACAGGTCCCACAACAGGACGTCGGGCCCTCATGCCACCCTCATGGAGTCTGTTTCTGACAGTTTGGTCAGAAACATGCACACGAGTAGCCCGCTGGAGGTCATTTTGTAGGCCTCTGGCAGTGCTCCTCCTGTTCCTCCTCACACAAAGGAGCAGATACCGGTTCTACGGCTGGGTTGTTGTCCTTCTACGGCCCTGTCCAGCTCTGTTTGTGTAATGGCCCGTCTCCCGGTATCTCCTCTACGCTCTTGAGACTGTGCTGGGAGATACAGCAAATCTTGCGACGGCATGTATGGATGTGCCATCCTGGAGGAGCTTTGCAACCTGAATGGGCTGCAGCTACCGCCTCATGCTACCAGTAGTGACAAGGGCACTAGCAAAATGCAAAACTAGAAAAATCAGTCAGGAAGGATAAGGAAGGATCTGTGGCCACCACCTGCAAAACCATTTACTTTTTGGGGGTTGTCTTGTTGTTGCCTCTCCTGTCCATCTGTTGTCACTTTCATTTGCACCAAAGCAGGTGAAATTGATTCACAATCGTTTACGCTTCCTAACGGGACAGCTCGATACCCCAGAAGTTTAATTTACTTGGTTTTATACTGTGTTGATTAAGTGTTCCCTTAATTTCTTTGAGCAGTGTATAATAATTTGTTGGTCACAGATTCCCCCGTAAAAGAAGGCACCATGTAATGAACAGAATACCAATCAATATCTTGTGTGACCACTATTTGC
The DNA here is from genome assembly GCA_022702515.1 of Ilyophis sp. 1 JC-2022. NCBI lineage: Eukaryota > Metazoa > Chordata > Actinopteri > Anguilliformes > Synaphobranchidae > Ilyophis > Ilyophis sp. 1 JC-2022. Next base: position 21,332,523 of record CM040400.1, read on the forward strand.
CTCATGCAACGCAACACATCTCCTTCGCATAGAATTGATCAGATTGTTGATCGTAGCCGGTGGAATGTTGTCCCACTCCTCTTCAATAGCTGTATGAAGTTGTTGGATAGTCGTGGGAACTGGAACACGCCGTCGTATGTGCCAGTCCAGAGCATCCCAAACATGCTCAATGGGTGACATGTCTGGTGAGTATGCAGGCCATGGAAGAACTGGGACGTTTTCAGCTTCCAGGAATTGTGTACAGATCCTTGTGACATGGGGCCGTGCATTGTCATGCTGAAAAATGAGGTGATGGTGTTGGATGAATGGTACGAAAATGGGCCTCAGGATCTCAACACGGTATCTGCATTCAAATTACCATGGATAAAATGTAATTGAGTTCACTGCCCATACCAACGCCATGGGCCACTCTGTTCTCAACGTTGACATCAGCAAACCGCTCACCCACGCGACGCCATACCTGCCATCTGCCCTGTACAGTTGAAACCGTGATTCATCAGTGAAGAGGACCGCTCTCCAGCGTGCCACTAGCCATTCAAGGTGAGCGCTTGCCCACTCACATCGATTGTGACGCCGAACTGCAGTCAAATCAAGACCCCGGTGAGGACGTCGAGCACGCAGATGAGCTTCCCTGAGGCGATTTCTGACAGTTTGTGCAGAAATTCTTTGGTCTCATCAGCTGTCCATGTGGCTGGTCTCAGACGATCCCGCAGGTAAAGAATTCGGATGTGGCGGACTTGGGTTGGCGTGGTTACACGTGATCTGCGGTTGTGAGGCCGGTTGGACGAACTTCCAAAATCTCTGACACGACGCTGGAGACGGCTTATGGTGGAGAAATGAACATGAATTACTCTGGCAACAGCTCTACAGGACATTCCTGCAGTCAGCATGCCAATTGCACGATCTCTTAAATCTTGAGGCATCTGTGGCATGGTGTACAACAAAAACTCAACATTTTAGGGCGGCCTTTTATTGACCCCATCATAAGGAACTCCTGCGTAGTGATCATGGCTTTGAATCAGCATCTTGATATGCCATACCTGAGCAGGAGATGGATTATCTTGACAAAGGAGAAATGCTAGCCAACAGTGATGTCAAAAAATTTGTGGGCGAAATTTTTGAGAAATAAGATCTTTGTGCGTGTAGAAAAAAAATCTTTGATATCTTATTTCAACACATAGAAAATTGCAGCAAAAATAAAAGTGTTGCGTTTATATTTTTGATCAGTATATTATTACATTACATTACAGGCATTTAGCAGATGCTCTTATCCAGAGCGACTTACACAACTTCTTATTACATGTATCCATTCATACAGCTGGATATATACTGAAGCAATTCAGGTTAAGTACCTTGCTCAAGGGTACAACGGCAGTGTCCTACCTGGGAATCGAACCTGCAACCTTTCGGTTACAAGTCCAGTTCCTTAACCATTATACCACACTGCCGCTCCTATATAGTATACATACAGTATCTACTCAGTATCTACTCTAAGCTCGTAATTCAGAGATTGTGAAATGTGTCGTGAATTCTGAAGACACATCGGGAAAGCCACCCCTGATTGGTTAGCGCTTCACCCAAAATTCCTCTCGCAAAACTTAAATTCACCAAGCAGCAAAGAAGCAGCATTGAATGAGATGCTATGCCAGGGGGGAAACCGGTATGCGGAAATGAGGCTCTGAGGCACGATGCACTCTTTCAGCAATAACATCTGTCCACATCCAGAAACCTGTCACACGCATGCATGTGAGATGATGCATATTCATGCCCCGTATGAATTCCGTGAGCACTAGCACGGCACGTGTCACCTAGGCAGAAAACCGATGTCAGTGCTTAATGTGGGAGTGGCCTGTTCCCTTGACACCGCCACATCACTCAACATTTTGAACTGGAAACGGTCTCCTTGCTTTGCTAACTCCGCAGATGGAATTTTCAGGGGAAATAATTTGAGACCCGTTACCATAATTTGAATCTGCTGTTTTTTTATTCTCTATCTGTTTTCTGCGCACAGCCAAATTTGTGGACAGCCAAAAAGTGTCTTGAGAATGAATTTGTTGTAAACTATTCATACTTTGTTGTAAACTATTCGTGCTCGTCATACTTTGTTCATAAATGGTCACAATAAAGACCATTATTGATTTGAAACACCAGGCTCCAAAATCCCAGTGCATTCCACGACAAGTGAGTAGCTACTTTCTCACATATAAGGAACTGAAGAGCCAGTTTGGACAGCAGACAAAAACTATTTAAACAGTTTGGCTCAGTTTGAATCCTTTTGGACATCATTGTTGTAACCCTGATTCTGTGCACCCCTTTGCAGAGTTCTGATTCTCATAGTTGGAATTATGTTCGTGTCCAGATAGTCATGTCTGTCTATTTCTTTACCAAGGTGTAATGACACCTGAAAGCAGGAATTCCTTTATCAATGGTAAATGCTACAATTCCTCCATCACTGGAGGAAGGGTGATTTAGCCTAGAGCGCCCTCTTGTGATAACGTGAAGGTATTTTTAGTCACATTATAAAGTTGGGGCGTAACACCTGACTTATATTCAGAATTAAAAATGTATTTATAGATGTACGTGTTCTTTCTTAAAATAAGTGCTTAATGAGCTGCTGTCAGCTCCTACGTGGGTCATTGTTTGTAGCCTTTAGCCCTTGTAGATCAGTACGAGTTTACAGTGTGTTTGTGTGTCTACAAGATCACCATGACATTGTTTCACGCAGAAATCATTTTAGGCAATGTGAAATCTCCCATTCCACAAGTAGCTACTTTTATAGTTCACATATAAGGAACTGAAGAGCCTTACAAATACAAAAACAATGTCTGCTATCTAAACGGTTTGGCTCAGTTTTAAGTTAATTGCCATTTTAGTATAGAATAGTTTAAAAATGTTGTGCTGACTGACTCTTGAGCCCTATGCGGACATGGGTTTGATCCCTGCCATCCCCTGTGAAAATTAACTATAGTTATTGCCTATAGTATCACTATATTATGTACGAGAAAACTACAATAGTACAGTAATTGTATATGCTGTAGTCATACTATAGTTCATTTTCATTGAACCTTCTGACCTGGGATTCATTCTCTGTCCGTTGCCCTCTCTGCTTTCTCCCTGTATGAATACAACAGAAAAAAGAAAACCAAAGGTGGGTGAACAGCCTTCTCTCCTTTAACATAATGCAGAAAATTCAGTGCAAGCTATGAACTGCACAAGCATTAGCCTGAGGAAAGTGTGTGAACATTAGCAAATTAACCAACTACCTGCTCAGCTCTGTATTGTCACTACTCACCACACTGTGCCTTGTGTTCATATGTGCAGAAACGATTTACAACTGTATATTTAAAATCTTAACATAGGCCTACATAATCTGTCAGTACATTCCAGAGCTGTGATTCCAGGCTCCCCCTAGTGTTCACTCATGGAATGTGCCAAGACAAGAGTGGTGCCTTCAAACTACAGAAATGTACAAGACCAGAAAAGCAAACAGAGTATTGGGCAACAAGTCTTTCATGCTTTTAAAATAAGTCAGTAGTTTATTTCTGTAATGCACATGGACATGATTAAATTAATTCAATAATGGAATGCTCAAACTTGGAAAATGTGTTTTCACACACAGCTAGCCTATTGAAGGCTTGGAAAGTCCACATAGGTACACTTTGCGTGAGGAGAAACTCATCCGCAGGTTGTCGACATAGTGCTATTTGTGTAAGTGAGAAAAACATTCCTATTGCGGAACATACGTCGTCAAAATCATTTTAAGGCTGTGTTTCTTACAGACAGAACTTAGTGCCCGACATTCAAAACGACAGCGACCTATCACACACAGGATGAAGCGAGCTGCTTTTGTAGACACTTCAGGGGAAAACATTTACAGCACAGACAAAGTTAACAAGACTCAAGGTTTCAGTCCCTGTATAGAATATTCCCACAGTGGCATGTAACTAACGTAAATTAATACATGAAAACAGCATGTTAAAAATCAAACATCTATGGGCACCTTTTTTTCATTTGGCCTTACACTTTACACACAGAAAACTAAAAATAAAATGGCTTGAGAAAAAAAAAAATAATAATTTTAAAAAGATATTTGCACCCAATGTACAGTAACTAATTCGTAAGGAGTACTGTATGTCATTTTCCACGAAAGGCAACCAGTCCCTTAAAACTCACATAACCACATACACACATAGCACATTGTAGAATTTATTGGTATGTTTTGGTTTCTTTTTTTAAGGTCAATGAACAGCACGGTCACGATTCCTTTATATGCATTATCCATAATAAGATATCATTAATTCAAAGTACTTTCACGTCATTATCCTGCTGTACCATACCATGGGTAGGCGATGCCTTTCATTGTGAAACGGTTTTGAATGACAAAATTAAGTGCTGATAACTGATAAGTCAGAAAACGCAGGGATGGATGGTGAGATTTGTTCCATTTCTTGTTCTTTAAATAATCAGTCAATGATTCAAGCGTACTGTACAGTGCAACTGTACTTCTGATATGCTTAGAGTACCTATGGAAATACATACATCCACTTCTCATAACTCCTTGACAAGCATAAACTCAAATGAAACGGTTCCCCATTAGACTTCCAGCATATACACATTTAAAAAGCTACATTTCACAGGCGATCATCATCTCTATTTACCACACAATAAGCTTAAACACACAGTTTGCCCTTGCTTTATGTCCTTAATGCTCTTTTAATCAAAACCATCCAGTATCTTTTGCAGACGGAAACAGTCACATAACTGTATTTAGAAAACAAACCAAAAAAAAAACGCTTACAAAAAATTGACCGGTGAGATAAACACAGACTGACACTTACCGTAATTTCCGGACTATAAGCCGCTACTTTTTTCACACACTTTGAACCCTGCGGCCAATACAACGGTGCGGCTAATCTATAGATTTTTACGAGCTAACGGCCTCCAGGGGGGCGCTCTAGCAGGAAGCGCAAGAGCGAGACAGACAGAGATAATGCGCCGAGGAAGACGCTAGTTTGATTGTGTTTTGAACAGCCGTTTTGCGCATCATGCACACACCCTCATCATGGAAAACACACGAAGAAATGCATATGATGCAGCTTTTAAGTTAAAGGCAATCGATCTGGCTGTCGAAGAAGGAAATAGAGCTGCTGCAAAACATTTTTAGGAAACGTGCCTGATTATTACAACGGTATTTGCATTGGGTGAACGCGATCGCGATCGCATAGCAAATACAGTAAAAAATAATAATCGGTCATCAGAAAAACTACCAATAATAGGCCCACAAAAAAATAACAATTACGTAGGCCTACTGATCGACATTAGATTCGTTTTATTGGGCTATTCAACAACGCGATAGGGCTACTTACTTTTTCCACCTCGCTGGTTTAACTTGCAGGGCGAACAGGCTAATCCGTTTTGTTTTTTTCCTTCGTTTAAAAGTTTTTTTTTTTTTTTTTAATCCTGCGTTGTTAACATAGTAACGGATGCTCGTTTTTTTTATAAAGCAACATTTAACCAGGAAAACATGACATTTCAGTGCAAATTATGTCAATATGTCATTTAAATGTGTACATTAATAAAATAATAAGTTTAACCGACTAGTATTTCTGGTGCCGACTAGCGAGGGTAGCAACGTTGAATCGTCTAGTCGACTAAACGCGCACATCCCTACTGTGTATCATCTTTCTGTGTACGTAAATATCTCATGTTACAACGTGGACACCTGCGGCTTATAGACAAGTGCGGCCTATATATGTACAAATTTTTTTTTTCTTCTAAATTTCGTTGGTGCGGCTTTTATTCAGGTGCGCTCAATAGTCCGGAATTTACGGTATGTAATGAGAAAAAAGAACATTCGTTCTTGCTCATTGTAAATGTACATTTTACCATGTGTATTTTGAATGTGAATGCATGTAGCAGGTATCCAGGGTTACATATAATCGGTACCAAGGATGATCACTGCAAAAGACATCGACCATCGGTAGATACACCTTACGGACAGGCAGGTCTCCCCTGCACACAGGACACATCGTATCATGCATATTCCTCCTTACACCACCGAACGGCTTGTAAGCCTTTCCCACAGAAAAAAAAAGAACAGCACTTCATGCGCATCAACATAAAGGGTACAGAGGTGGCGACATTGTGAGTCTATGCTAGAAAATCACTCCGGCGATCTGCGGCCCTGCGATGAATATTCAGTTAGCGACGCGAGAACAATTTCACACGGCGTGTTAATGACAAGAACTCTTAAGTAAAGCTTCACCGACGACATCGGTGGTGACAATGTGTCCAGTTCACACCAGCTTCACAAACTGTGACGGTGAATATCCTGCACCCCCAGTGGCATCTTCACCTTTTGAGCTTTTAAAACTCGAAAGCTACCATATAGTACAAGCAGAATAAATATCCCCGTCTGAGCTTCTGTAAGACTAAGATATTACATTTCAGTATCACACACATTTTACTTGAAAGTGTCATGGCAATAAATATGGGGACCTATGATAATAATAATGATTGCATATTTGGGCATTATCCTTTCCTCTTCCGAAGAATTATTAAACAATAGATAACCACTGCACTGTATGAGCCTTCACGTTATCTGAGGCTCTGAGGCGGGTCGATCGCTGTGGGGAAACATCACAACATTAATCAACGCAAGAAGAGCCAATCTGCGGTGTCGTTCATCCGATTGCAAAAGATGGGGGTCCGTCCCCTTCTTGGCACGCTGCATGTGCGCCATGTTAAAGATGAGGCGTGTGAGGTGGAGGCGGGGTTTCGTCGGGAAGTGGGCGGGTCATGTGCGAGGCCACAGTGATGAAGGTCAGGAGGGAGGGGCCGACGGCCCGAGAAAGGCAGTCAGAACATGTGATTGCACAGTGACGCGTGAGTGCACAGTGACGCGTGGCTCCAGGAAGGGGGCGGGCTGTGTGGGACGGCACGGGCGCGGTGGGCGTGGATGGGGGGTGGGTCACTGCAGGTAGCGGTACACTTTGAAGCAGTGGTTCCCCGAATCGGCGACCACAACGTGGCCGTCCGAGGTGAGCGCCAGGCCCTGGGGCCCGTACAGGGGGTCCGCCGAGGTGTTGATGTAGGAGAGGAAGGACCCGCTGCCGTCAAACACCTGCCAAAACCAGAGCAGACAAATACGCATAAACTCCGCCCACAGACAATGTCTACAGATAAATTTCATGAGTTAACATCCATTCTCGCCACATTCACACATTGAGGGATATCAGTCCTATTCTCGGAGGGGGTGGGAGGGGATGGATTTGTCATTCATGTTTAAAATGTGTTAATTTATCCATGATATCAAATACAATTTAATGCACTTGACAATTTACGTGGGTAAATAAAAGGCAAGTAACCCATGTCAGGTGATACAACAACGGCTAAATCCGAGCGCACCCTTTTGTTTGCAGTAATACATCTCTACTAATAGAGTCTTCTTCACGGCTGCCTGAACAGAGAGCAAGCCATGAATGGCCAAGCAGATGAGCTATCAATACACCGTTTTGCCAGCCTTTGCTTCTTAGATCTCACCTGTATCCGGCTGTTGCCCCAATCCGCCACAATGATATTGCCGTTGGCATCGACCGCCACCCCCGTGGGAGCGTTGAACTGCCCGTTCCCTTCGCCGTTGGACCCGAATTTCAGCTGGAACTCTCCGTCCGAGTTAAAAACCTGCATTCCGCCATTACGTAGGAAACAGAGCAAAGCGCAACAGCACTATGAGCCTCGCGCCGTTCAGAAGTGGTACCTATTTGGAGTTTTTCCTTCTCGATAGTTTTTCTTTTAACAGTAGCAGATGTAGTAGTACATTTTCACGGTCAAATTTAAAGACAGACAGCTGTTCTTACTGGTGGTACGGACGGTACCCCTCCACTGAGACGCCTTACCTTCACAGAGTGGTTGTGGAAGTCTGTGACGATGATTTCATTGTTGCTGTTGACGGCCGCAAAGTGAGGGCCTACGAGCAGACGGAACAAACGAGAGGAAGGTTAGCAGTTCCCATGTCGTACGTACCGTCTTCGTTGTGTAGATTATTGAAATGCGAGCACTACCTGAAATTACATTGTTAATCAAGACCAATTTTTTTCTTTTGCAGTAGATGGCAGCAAAATACAATTGTTGCTCATGCCATACAAATAAAAAGGGACGTTTGAAACTGACGTGCAATCAGGTTTATGGAAATGCAGCAATACGGCGTTTGCTGTGGCCAAGTAGCCAGGCATTTAACGAAAGCACAGGCACAAGCAGGGTCGCTATTGGACTACTCTTGCATAATTCCCAAGTGCTCCCCTCTTGTGCCACAATGTATACGAGCATAGAGCTTTTACTTTCAGCGTGTTTGTTTTGTTGCTAGGCAACCCCACTAAGATTGTTGCAGTGTGTTTATAATGGACAACAAAGAGATTCTGGTGCCTTTGGCTGGTTTTAGTTAATAACTTACTAACTGATCCACGTAGCAAAGTTGCCATGTAGCCCTAGGAACCGCATCATAGCGATCGAGCATTGATTTGCTGACGGCAGACTATCGTTATTGTGCCAGTTTGTGGGACTCTAGCTATGCGATTCCACATTTTAATCAAGCCGCCTCAAGTTCAGGTTGGCTAACCTTAGCTTACGTCTTGCCAACGTCACTGCTGCAATATGCCATGGTCCACGTAACATCAACATGTAGAAAACGCTTCAAACTCATTGAAAATAATTAGAAAAAAGGCATCCCCAGCCGTTAAAGTGTGTCCTACTCCCACCTGACCACAGCCTAAAAGTACTTAAAACAAACCTGTGCTTGACTATGAGCGAGGAGCTTCCCTCACAGAACGCTCTGCTCTTCATTGAGAGAGAAGTAACTGAATATACTGATCTGGACAAAGTTACTGATAAAGATCAAATGTAGAAAAATCATTTAGATTTTATAGTTTCTTTCATCAGGCAAAATATGTAAACAAATACACCAAATTTTGGCTAAACACTATACTGTTGTTGTTTTGACATGCATGTATCAGCACTCATTTTTGCCATTTTCTTATTGAATAATAGTCAAAGATTTGTATTGTAGTATCGCCATGCTTATATTTACAATTTTCCCTCGATATATATCAATGGGTAGGCCTACGTGATAAGATAAGCTCCGCCCCTTATTGATTTGAAAACAACCTCAAAATAGACGGAGAATACAAATATATCTACTAAAAAAAACATGCAACACAGTGTTTTTGTTGTTTTTTTTTTTAAGCGCATATTGCGTACCTCTTATGAAGACATCACACCAATACAATATAATAATGAAAACAGTAACCGCAAGAGGACCAGCCAGCTTTTATTTGTTAATCCAAATAATGACTCTGAATAAAGACCGTCACTCCCTGTAATTTACCGTGGCGTATCGGCCCTTTCATCTGAACAAGTGACCCTTGCTGATGTTCACGTGACAGCACTGTCAATCAATGTCACAGTTGTGATTTGCCCCGGCACAAGGACATACTATTTATAAAACAATGAATTAGGTGCATTGTACGCATGTACACAAAGTAGACGCCTTACTAAAACATGCATGGATATCACTTATGGTTCTGCCAGTAGTGGGCAGTAAGAAGTCACAGTTTTTTTTATGAATCTTTATAATACATCTTTCCGAGTGACCAAAGGGCCAAGAGTATGTCTATGGTGGGCCTGATTTGGCCTCTGGACCACCCTGCTTCCACATTACTGTCCTGCCCCTGCCTACTGCACAGGTTTACTTCATTTATTGTACGAATAATCCTGCCAACTACCCAGCAGTCTTACCAGTCTCACGACTCACAGCAGAACATATATTTATAGCCATTTACAGATTCCAATAATGTGCACGGGCGCGTAGGCGTGAGCAGCAGAGACAGACGAGGGGGCCGTACCTGCAAACTGCTTGTCCCCGTTCCCGCGGCTCCCGAACTTGGTGACCAGCTTGCCGTTGGGCTGGAAGATGAAGACGCAGCAGGACTTGTTGTCCACCACGATGATGTGCCCGTTGCGGTCCACGGACACGCCCTTCGGCCCCATCAGCTTCCCCGAGCCGATCTTGGTCTGAGGAGAGAAGTACGTTGAAAGGGATTCCATTCTGCATGCCTGCTGCATATTAAAAATCACAAATCATATCCACATTCATACTGTCATCTTCATACAGTAAGGTTGTTCTTCCCCTTATGGAAATACACTACCAATAGGCTACATTGAAATAAAATACTGTATGGATCAAAATATTGCACTTCAGATACTACAATACAACTTTTGTACATTTATTACATCCTTCAAAAGTTTACATATTTAAGTACATACCTTTTCTTTAAGGCACCAATGGGTTACACAATGCAAAGTACAAAATAATTATACAATATAATAGCATAGAATTAAAAATGTAATTTGAATAGATTTTCAAAACATGAAACGTAGACTCCTAGGTGCCTAAAGCACTAATTTCTTGACACAACCCATGGTACAAAATTTAACGCGGACCATGCCGTGGCTGATCTTACCATCAGAGGGGCGTGTGTAAGGCGCTGTGGGTCCCATACCGGACCAGCTCACCTTGAATTTCCCATCGCTGGAGAATATGCTGACCCATTTGTTGTCGTAGTCAGCGATGATGATGTCACCGTTTGGGTGGACGGCCACTCCCGTGGGCCGCTGCAGTTGCCCCGGAGACCGGCCTCGCACCCCGAACCGGCTCTTAAACTGTCCGTCATTGGAGAAAATCTACCAGCACACAGACAGACAAGTTCTGATTTATTAGGAATTTGTGAACAAGCACACATACACATGTATGATAAAGTCTCATCCTTTGTGATTTGAAAGCTTAGAAGCCCACTGCCTTCCCTGAAGCAAAGACAGCCGTTCTATTGAGCTACGGTCAGAAAACACGATTCTCATTTCATTTCTTGCCTACCCAAAACATTAGGTTAAGGGAAAAAGGTGTCGACAGCAACAGTGTAGGCACATTTTTAATGGGAACTCTACAGTACATAACCTCCATCAGCAGTTTCATAAGGCCCCTGCTCACTGGAGGGAAATTAATGAAATGGATGCAGGGCAAGGCTGCACAGAGATGACTGAGTCATCTCCCTGGAGACCAACCATTCTCAATGGAGGGGTGGGGTCCTCAGGACGAAGCTCCTGATTGGCTGCGCTGATCTGTGAGGAGCCATGATGTGTGTCTGCATCCATTAGTACAGAGCTGTTCTTGTACAAGATGCCCCCAATACTCCTAGTACCTTGTAGCCTAATCCAAACCCCCAAACACTATGTGAAAAATCTAAATCTAAAGGCAATCTAAAAGCAAGGCGAACCTAATTCAGGATCAGTGCTTGGAGAACAAATTGAGTGGAATTGATCTGCATCTCCACGGAGACACTACACTACACACATTACCCAGATTACTCATCGTCTTTAATGTTATCATAAGGGAAATCAATAGGATTCTTTTACCCATGCATCCAGCTAAAATTGAGTTCAAATTTTAAATGAAAACTAAACCGGAATGAAGGATAGGAATTCTCATTTCTGGCCAAAGGCCGAAAGTGCAATGTTAAAAGCCCTTACCTGAACACATTGATTGTTACTGTCTGCTATCAAGATTTTTCCGACTGAAGATGCTGCCACGCCCTGGAGATTGGTGAATTCTCCCTTATTCCTTCCCTTTGTTCCTGGGAAACATTCACATTATCATTCACACATCATTCTAACTGGAGGGGGGATGCCATAGTAACATAAACTCAACTTAAAATGTTCCAAGTGCCCTTCTATAACAATATCTTAAACAAGAATTTATAGAATAAAAAAAAACAAGCTGCATACGGCGCAGTGACCTCACCGATTCTGAAGATGAGGTCGTCCTCGATGGGGTTCTCTTTCCTCTTGCCAGTGCTGTACATGCTGGCCGGGCGCTTGATGGCCTTCTGCTTGACGTGGCTGCTGCCCGGCGACTTGAGCCGCTTCTTGGCGCCGTCGGAAGTGGGCGAGGCGTCGGCGGACTTGCAAACCTTGAGCTTGAAGGGGCTGCCCTTGATGTGCTGGTCGTAGAGGCGCAGGGAGAGGGTGAAGCTCCCCTCCTTCTGCACCGTGTACAGGTACTCGTAGGTGCCGTTCTTGTTGTCCAGGATCTCGCCGTCCGCCACGCTCCCGTCGGGGGTGCAGATGTCCGCTGTCAGGCAGGCGCTGCCCGTCTTGCACAGCTCGCCGTCCTTGTCCTTGGTCGTTATGGTGACGGTGGTGGGGAGGCCCACCACGCACTGGCGCAGGCCCTCACCGCTGGCCACCGTCTCGTAGGCGATGGCGTTGGTGGTGACGATGGTGCCCAGGTTGTGGATGGACTTCTTCAGGCCCTCTGTCTCGATGAGGAAGTCGAGCTGGTCGTTCTCTTCCGGCTGCAGCGGGTAGTCCTGGCTGGCCAGCTCGCCCAGCCTCTCGCCCATCTGCTTGCGGACCAGGAGGACCTCCGCCTCGGTGCCGTGACTGAGCGCCTGTTCCGTGAAGTTACAGCTGCTGTTAATGCTGTCCTGTCCCTTCAGCAGAGCGTCCAACTGGGCCTGGAGCACCTGGAACACAACACAATGAGTCAGCAAATACGCGCGCGCACACAGCGGACCTAAACATACAGAGCTATGAAAGAGTAAAGGCCCCTTCTGCTAACACACACAAAGAAGCAAACACTGAGTCAGCAAATACACATACAGTATAAACATGCACACACACACACACACACACCTAAATATCAGAGCTATGAAAGAGTAAAGGCCCCTTCTGCTAACACACACACACACACACACACACACACACACACACAGCAGACCTAAACATCAGAGCTATGAAAGAGTAAAGGCCCCTTCTGCAAACACACACAAAGAGTCAGCAAATACACATACAGTATAAACATGCACACACACACACACACACACCTAAACATCAGAGCTATGAAAGAGTAAGGGCCCCTTCTGCTAACACACACAAAGAAGCAAACACTGAGTCATACATACACATACAGTATAAACATGCACACACACACACACACACACACCTAAACATCAGAGCTATGAAAGAGTAAGGGCCCCTTCTGCTAACACACACACACAGTCAGCAGGCCCCAAACATAAAGCTCTGTAATAGTAAGGGTCCCCCTGCTTGACAGTACTGTACATATAGTCATAACCAGACAGACGACACACACACACACACACACACACACACACACACACACACACACACACACACACACACAGCACTTATCTATCCTATGCTAAATACCTAATTTGTAATTGGCACATGTACACACACACCAAACACACACAGAATCAGCAAACACACATATACATAAACATTCATTAAAGTCCTTAAATACACACTATACAGTAACTAAACACTCATATACACACACACATAATTACCACACATGCACAAACCCGCTCATCAAAACAGAGACCAGGCATACACACAAATAATACGCACACAGAATAATTTTAGCAAATCAGTATGAAGGAGAGCTTCATATGTACGCGCAAGACTATCCCTTAAAAATACACAAAAATCATTCAGTAAAAAATAATGAGTACTCGTGTAAAGACAAGCACGAGTAAAACGTTTCACAGGGTGTGTCAGTATTACAGGAAGAGACGGGTAATTCCCTGCTGTCACAACAGAAACGAACCAACAACAAACAGACTCACGTAAAACCAGACCTGTTCTGAATTCAGTGGAGCCAAACGGAGCACGTAACCAGCGCGGTTAATGTTCTACACACGGCCTGGCTGAGAAAAACACCGCAGGGAAAAGCTTCTCTGTCGCCGCGCTCTCCCTCGACAGTAAAAAGCCCCAGCAGAGAGCACGCCCTCAGCGCGGACGATTCCGCCTGCTGCAGTCCATTATTTTCCCACGTGACCGCGCGGCTCTGTCTGGCCAGGCCCACGCGAGGGGCCGGCCCGCGCGATTGGCTCTCTCGCTGGGCGTGACGCCAAGCTCGGCTCCCCTATCCGTCTTTCGGTTAATCGTTAATCAGGCACGGGCCGGGTAAGGGGGCTAGCGCTACCTCAGGGGTTGGGGCTGCGGGGTGGCTGCCGCCTAACTATTTGTCACATTCGCCACAGAGTCTGTGCGCAAGCAGGACTGTGACACTGCAAAACACAGGAATACTCACATCAAGCTCACAAAGGTTTTATTAGGCTGAAGTGAAACACTTTGGTAAACAGGAATACAAGCTCAAATTAACAAGGATAAATGAGTGATTTAATTATTTGGAAACGCTCATTTCGATTAACTAAAAATAATTTCCAGAGAACAGTGTGGCCATTTTTACATTCATTAACCAAATTAATTTCAGCTCAGTTGCCTAAATTGAAATAGACTTGATTCCCACCCTGCTCACTGCCCTCTGTATACCAGGAAACGCGTTCAAACTGAGCGCTACCAATGCGGGCCCACTAATGTTTGAGAACAGTCCTTAATAACAGTCCCCGCGTTCGGACCGCTGTGGGCCATTGGCGGTTCGAGTTCAAGAGTGGCCCTCACCTTCTGTTTAAGACCGTAGTTGACCTCCAGCTCCATGAGCAGCACGCTCTTGCGCACGTTGAGCGTCTTCTGGAGCTCGTCGAAGGCGGAGTGGATGTCCTCCTCGATGGACGACTTCTGATTCGTCAGCTGCTGCAGGATCTCCGACAGGACCTGCAGGGCCGAGTCGATCTCTGGCAGCCTGCGCACACGGCGTGGGGATATGGGAGACCAAGATTACTACCTCCTCAATATCCAAACTCAGAGTGCTACTGCACATCGCAGAGTATCATCCTTATACTGTCTGTCTACATTCGTAGACAATGTGAGACACCAGTATAATCAGTGATTTTATGTCTCTCACAACCATTCTTTACATAACTCATCAGTTATAACATTCATAAGTCATAGTTGTAGGTTTATGGGTCGCAGCATTTGAAGATCGCACTGTTGTTTTATTTAACATTATCAAATGTTAAAAGTTCTTACTGCCCCTAGTGTATTTAAATGATTTTGAAATTGTTCATGACAAAGACTACAAGTCCCAGCAGGACTTGCAAAAAACTCTCTAATCTGCAACTAAGCAAATGCAGCTCTGATCGTGGCTTTGAGTGTCGACGAGTCAGACCATAGGTTTTTCCTCGGGTTAGTCTGTGATTGAATGAAGGTGACACACCTCTGGGTGACTCATGACTCACCGTGCGTGTGCGTGTGTGTGTGTGTGTAAGAGAGAGAAAGAGAGCTAGAGAACACACGTATATGTATATGGACATCGTCACCAAGTAGTTACAGGGTCTAAAACATCCCTGTCATTTAAAAATACAGGTCCCATTGCTATACGTTTAACTGCAGTCTCAAATAAATCATTAAAACGTGTATATGTATGTGTGTATATGAATACATGTTTATATGTGCGTGTATGTATGCGCATGTGTATATGTGCACACAGGCTCTTGGGAGATGGGACACACCTGTTTTTGACAGCATCCAGCTGGTCCTGGAGAGAGGCTTTGTGCTGGTCCACCACGTCCTTGAGCGGGACGGTGGCGTGCTCCGCGTGCTCGCCCCCAGTGCATTCCTCACACATGGCAGTCTCACACGGGGGGCAGTAAAACTCCATCACCTGGCAACAGCGAGGGGCACAGCCCGTCAGCCCTGTTCGCACAGGACAGTCCACGCGCACGCAGACACACACATACGTGCTTGTACACACGTTGAAACACAGGCATGTATACGTGCTCACGCATGCAAGCACACACACACCTACA
Organism: Ilyophis sp. 1 JC-2022; assembly: GCA_022702515.1. Lineage (NCBI taxonomy): Eukaryota > Metazoa > Chordata > Actinopteri > Anguilliformes > Synaphobranchidae > Ilyophis > Ilyophis sp. 1 JC-2022. Next base: position 21,348,308 of record CM040400.1, read on the forward strand.
CAGCTGCATTTCATACACACTGCCACGCCACTCACCTCAAATACATATACATACATGTCTCTAAAACTCAACCTCATACTACTGAAGGTCACTAATTTGTTGTGAAAATAGACAACCATGGCTAAACTGTGAGAGATGTAAAAACGATCAGCCTTTATCCCCTCAAAGGGGATGTTCTGACTCTCCCCTGCTCTTTTGTTCATAGATTCAATGCATTGTATTAGATATTAAAAACCCCATTCCTCATTTGAAACTAGCCTGTTTCATTGATGTCCTTGTTAGTTTAATTTGACCACAGTGTACTAAAGGATGTCATTTTTTTGTCTGTTTTTTCTTATTTCATTTTTTTTCATTAGTTGTCTGTTCTTCATACTGTTGTTCTGTGTAATCATGAGTGAAATGTTTCCAGTGTTCTCTTCTGTGTTGGAAAATCAAATAAGTTTTGAAAAAATCCCATTCCTGTAGTTTTGAAAAAACAAATGGTCTGCCTTCTATAAATATTGAGTAAAATGATTGCCAGGTCTTCCTGAAATGGCTGCAGTTTGCGCTCTGGACACAGTTTTTTTCTGGCTCTGGCAAGCCAAATTCACGGGAGACATGAATCCCCCTGGCCACCCGGACAGTAAAAATAAATGTGTTGCTATGGAGACCAGAAGTGGTGGATGCACTGTGCTGGCACTGAGCGACGTCGTTAGAAGGGGTCCCAAGAGGACCAGGTCAGGTTTGCTCACATGCACCACGTCACACTTCTACCCATCCAAAACACACACAGACAGAAGAGTTAGCCAAAGTACTGCAGAGTTTGGCTGTAATCTAAGTAGGAAACTGTTCCCTGTGAGAGATTCACGGTGTTGTGTTAGTCCTCTGTAAGAGTCACAGGTTGTGAGTGATTCAGTGTGCTGTGTGAGTACTGTGTGTAAGAGTCACAGGCTGTGAGTGATTCAGTGTGCTATGTGAGTACTGTGTGTAAGAGTCACAGGCTGTGAGTGATTCAGTGTGCTGTGTGAGTACTGTGTGTAAGAGATGCAGGTTGTGAGTGATTCAGTGTGCTGTGTGAGTACTGTGTGTAAGAGATGCAGGCTGTGGGTGATTCAGTGTGCTGTGTGAGTACTGTGTGTAAGAGTCACAGGCTGTGAGTGATTCAGTGTGCTATGTGAGTACTGTGTGTAAGAGTCACAGGCTGTGAGTGATTCAGTGTGCTATGTGAGTACTGTGTGTAAGAGATGCAGGTTGTGAGTGATTCAGTGTGCTGTGTGAGTAATGTGTGTAAGAGATGCAGGTTGTGAGTGATTCAGTGTGCTGTGTGAGTACTGTGTGTAAGAGATGCAGGTTGTGAGTGATTCAGTGTGCTGTGTGAGTACTGTGTGTAAGAGATGCAGGCTGTGGGTGATTCAGTGTGCTGTGTGAGTACTGTGTGTAAGAGTCACAGGCTGTGAGTGATTCAGTGTGCTATGTGAGTACTGTGTGTAAGAGTCACAGGCTGTGAGTGATTCAGTGTGCTATGTGAGTACTGTGTGTAAGAGATGCAGGTTGTGAGTGATTCAGTGTGCTGTGTGAGTACTGTGTGTAAGAGATGCAGGCTGTGGGTGATTCAGTGTGCTGTGTGAGTACTGTGTGTAAGAGTCACAGGCTGTGAGTGATTCAGTGTGCTATGTGAGTACTGTGTGTAAGAGTCACAGGCTGTGAGTGATTCAGTGTGCTATGTGAGTACTGTGTGTAAGAGATGCAGGTTGTGAGTGATTCAGTGTGCTGTGTGAGTAATGTGTGTAAGAGATGCAGGTTGTGAGTGATTCAGTGTGCTGTGTGAGTACTGTGTGTAAGAGATGCAGGTTGTGAGTGATTCAGTGTGCTGTGTGAGTACTGTGTGTAAGAGATGCAGGCTGTGGGTGATTCAGTGTGCTGTGTGAGTACTGTGTGTAAGAGTCACAGGCTGTGAGTGATTCAGTGTGCTATGTGAGTACTGTGTGTAAGAGTCACAGGCTGTGAGTGATTCAGTGTGCTATGTGAGTACTGTGTGTAAGAGATGCAGGTTGTGAGTGATTCAGTGTGCTGTGTGAGTAATGTGTGTAAGAGATGCAGGTTGTGAGTGATTCAGTGTGCTGTGTGAGTACTGTGTGTAAGAGATGCAGGTTGTGAGTGATTCAGTGTGCTATGTGAGTGCTCTGTATAAGAGATGCAGGTTGTGAGTGATTCAGTGTGCTGTGTGAGTAATGTGTGTAAGAGATGCAGGTTGTGAGTGATTCAGTGTGCTGTGTGAGTACTGTGTGTAAGAGATGCAGGTTGTGAGTGATTCAGTGTGCTGTGTGAGTACTGTGTGTAAGAGATGCAGGTTGTGAGTGATTCAGTGTGCTGTGTGAGTACTGTGTGTAAGAGATGCAGGTTGTGAGTGATTCAGTGTGCTGTGTGAGTACTGTGTGTAAGAGATGCAGGTTGTGAGTGATTCAGTGTGCTGTGTGAGTACTGTGTGTAAGAGATGCAGGTTGTGAGTGATTCAGTGTGCTGTGTGAGTACTGTGTGTAAGAGATGCAGGCTGTGGGTGATTCAGTGTGCTGTGTGAGTACTGTGTGTAAGAGTCACAGGCTGTGAGTGATTCAGTGTGCTGTGTGAGTACTGTGTGTAAGAGTCACAGGCTGTGAGTGATTCAGTGTGCTATGTGAGTACTGTGTGTAAGAGTCACAGGCTGTGAGTGATTCAGTGTGCTAAGTGAGTACTGTGTGTAAGAGATGCAGGTTGTGAGTGGGGTGTATATTGTGTCTAGGGTGGGGCAAGGGTGTTTTAGGGGAGGGGCGTACATTGCCTCCATGGTTGGGGCAGGACAGGGGCTGCCCGGTGGGCACGGCCACGCCCGTCTCCAGCACGGCGCTGTCGTCGCTGCTGCTGCCAGGAGACCTCTGTAGCACGTCCATCAGGTTGGTGATGAAGAAGTTGTTCTGGAGCGCGGACACACCCTTCTCCGGCAGGATGGACGTTTGGCGGCAGACGGGGCAGGACAAGGTCAGGCTGTGGGCCGGAATGTAGTTCTGTAGGCACCTGCGGACAGAGGCGAGGAAGAGAGCCACACAGCGCTGCCCGTTACCCTTCAGAATCAGAACGCCTCTATACAGGCCTTAAAAGGGTAGCGCCGCTGCTACTGTACCTGCAAATCTAATCCCACTTTGCGAAAAACTGAATTATCCACCAGCAACTACACACAGGGGAGACAGGCCTGGCCAGAAGGGCTGAGAGAGCTGCCATTTTGTGTCAAAACATGAATTGAATTTCCTTTTTTCACAATCCGTTAACTTCTCATCCTGCCCTTGTGTGTGAAAATCCTCAGTTCTCTCCTTCCCGGTTCACTCACCTAGCTGTTCTTATTTTCTAGCTGTTGAGATCGAACACCAAAAAGAACAGCCAGCAGAATGAGGTAATTTCAGGTGGTTACCTCTCACAGAAGGTATGCAGGCAAGGGAGGACTTTGGGGTTGTCGTAGCGATCCAGGCAGATGCTGCAGATCAGGAACTGCTTGTCAATCTGACGCACCACAGGGCTGGGGATGCTGGAGCCGTCACTGGCCATCCTAAAATTTTGACATGGGGGTCCCGAGTCGCCTCACCCAGCGCCCTGTCCAGACAGAGGGGAAAGAGGGGGTCAGAGAGAGAGAGACACACACACACTCGCACGCTCTCTCACACACACACGCATTTACACATGCACATACACCGTTTTGGCATACTTCCTTTCATTTACAGCTCGATACTGCTGTGTATGGAAAACAGAAACGAGCTTAGTCACTCATAAGAAACAGTTCCATTGCCTGAACCTACTTTTCATTTGCACATTTCAGAGTGCTCAAATCTTTTCTTTTTCCCCTCAGACTTTCCTATGAAGCATTTAGAGACTAACAGAGTCAAGATAAGCCGTGATAATGCACTCAAACAGATCTAACACATCTGTAACAGAGATGCCCAGTACACTAATGGCCATGGCTCTAAAAGAGATTCACTGCATACTAATGACATTACATTACAGTCATTTAGCAGACGCTTTTATCTAGGGATGCTCCGATCTGATCGGCGCCGATCCATATCCATTATCGGTTTTGATCGGAGTTCCCAAAACGTCCGATCAAACAAGGCCGATCAGATGACATAAAATGCGCGAGAACTACTATCAGACATACAAAGAAAAAAGACGTTTCAATAAAAGGTCTCCTAAAAGGCAGCTTGTGATTGGCTGTCCATGTCATTCAACTTCATTGGCCCCTGTCTCCGGGGTGACCGGGTGGGCATATTTCACTGAAGAGAAAATGGCGTCGCCGGTCTGGCAGAATTTCAACGTATTGGAGAGCGATAACAAATTAGCAATTTGCAATGTCTGCTCAAAAGAAGTACCTCGTGGAGGAACGCATCAAAGGGGTTTCAACACCACAAACCTCATACGGCATTTGAAGGTTTGTCACATCAAGGAATTTGATGAGTTCGCGAAGTTGGCGAGTGCTAAGGCAGAGAAGGGAAAAGAGCGCGCAGCGACCCAAACACCACTCACTCAGCTGACCGTAACAGAGACATTGAGACGACAGCGACCATACAACAACGACAACAAGAAACGAAAGGACATAAATGCAAAGGTAATGGAGTTCATAAGCAGGACATATTGTAGATGAGAAGAGGAACAGGTTGACGGCCAAAAACGCTGAGATGCTTATATTTATCAAGGCAAATCTGCCAGTGATGCTGCTTAATCAGAAGTAAAGTTTGAGTCAGAACTGGAGTACGCCCCCTCTCCCTACCTTTCTCAAAATCCACAAGAAATGCCTGTGCGGAGATATTTGCAGATATAGGCCTACAGATAGAGCTGCAATGTTTTTGTTTTTTTTGTATTTTATTTTTGTGTTTCTGTGCACTCTCCCTACCCCTCCAAAGGACACAAAAAAACCTCAACTCAAATTAAGTTACATATAGATGAGCCTACAGACAGATAACATGTTTTGTTTTTTTGTTAAATTGCTGACTTGCTGTGCACCTTAATACCACTTTATTCTGTCTGTTATCTCCTAAATGAGGACAAATCGACTTGAAACTGACTGACTTAAAACAATATTTTATATTTGGCTAATAGCCTGTTTATGTTGCAGTTAAGTTTGTGTTATTATTTTTCCACAAGAAAGCTACTGTATAAGCTCCAAGTTCTCCAAGAGCCTCTAGAGAGTGGAATTTTGCACATGTGATGTGACTGTACATTTTATTTGTTGTGATTTTTATTTTATGAGTAAGCAAGTCTCTCGAGTATGGAATGTTGCATGTTCCCTGCAATAAAACAGATGGTTGTCAATTCATGATACTTTCTCATCTCCTAATTTTAATACTTAATATACAATGTCAATGTTGTTAAGAATAATTAGATATATAAATAATGCTATACAATAAATAGAATGCTTCAATCGCCGTTTTCGACGCTGTGATCGGTGATCGGTGATATCGGATCGGCGAAATCGGATCGGCAGATACTAATTTTGGTGATCGGTGATCGGTGATCGGCACCAAAAATCCTGATCGGAGCATCTCTACTTTTATCCAAAGCGACATACAGTAAGTGCATACAGAAACGTAATTGAAGTAACTACAGAACAGATAAGACAAAGCACATCCTTCCCATAAAGTAGCAGCTATCCCTAGTAATGAACATTGAATGCAGTTCACAGTAAACTGGGTAAATCAGCTCTACTACAATTATATACTACAATGACCTCTGCCCCCCTCAGTATACCTCTAGAGCAGTTAGACAGGTATGTTCCCCATGGCCCTACAACATCCAGGTGGAGAACAGAGTTTGCCGCTGGTCTGACCCCCTTTTCCACCCATTCTTTTGACACCCAGAAAGAATGCCTGAACTGAATTAAACCAGACCAAAATAATGGATTTGATTCAAACTGCCTTTTCCACCACATATAAAAGCAGGTCATCTCCCACAAAAGGAAGACCCTTTGGAGAGATTTTCAGTGACAAAAATATATTCTGTTCCAGAAAGTAATTTAAAATGATCACGTTGCCATAGCAACACTTGGAGCTAAGGTCACCCATACAAATTACATTAATCAAGTCCAGTATGGACCCAGTTTATAAATATAAAATGTGCATGAATACAGCCACAATAACAAAGTTAAGTTCTCTGTGTTAAGTGTATAGTGGTTGATGAAAGACTTCACTTAAAGAGGTGGCTCTTGTGTGACAAACAGACAGCAAAAGAAACATCAGTCATTCCCCAATACAGTGTACCAACTTACTGAGCAAGTCAAAATAAAGCAGCACTCTAGCCAACAGTATGTTTCAAAGTACGTCATGAACTCTAGCCTCCTATCAGGAGGGATTTGTGACTCCCACGGCACCACAGATGCCCGTGTTCGTGCTTCACTTCAGCTTCTCTGCCCAGAAAGCAGTGCCCTGCCCATTTCTGTGGAACTCAGTACAGTCCAAAGCCACCAAGATTAAATGTGATTGAAGGCCAACCAGAGCCAAAATGTACTCATGGAGGGCTTTTCTCTTTCTGGATCAAGCCATGACATCACACTGCTCAGTATGATGGCTATTTACTTCCTGGGCCAGCAACTGCTCTTCAGGCAGACCCTATGGCTGTGCCCGAATCAACGTCCTTCCATACTATTGAGTATGCTAGTTGAGTAGAGGAAATGTTCTCTGAATGTAGTGCATTTAAAATACCTAAATTATATATTTATTTCCAGGTTTTCACTGATAATATTATTGAGAATATTTTTCACATACTGCATGTCACTAAACGGCATGCCGTACGCAGTATACAGAATGCTAGTACACAGTACACAGTACACAGGATGCAGTAGATGGGGCTCTGATTCGGACATAGCCCTTGGCCGAATCAACGCCTTTCCACACTATTGAGTATGCTGGAGTATATTCAGGAGCACACTTTTCAAGAAGAAAACAAACATTTTGGTCGCATAAATATGACGCGCAGCTTCGCTTTAAAAATGAGGCACAGCTTTGCTGCTGTTTTCCTTCAAAAACAAGAAAAACAACACATGACATGCACGTGCGAGGGTGGGACGTCTTACAACACTTCCATAGTACAGTCGGAAAATAGTATGGAGGATATCGTTTGCATACTGCACGCCACATACTAAACAGTATACAGTAAACAGTACACAGCTGCTTGTACACAGTACACAGGCCACAGTAGATAGGGCTCTGATTCGGACACAACCCATGTGAAGTTCTTAAGAGAGACACCAACAGATCACAGAGCCCTTATAGCAACCACAGAGAGCAGACCTTGCAGAAATCACACAAGAACTGCAACTATGACATTGTGTATGATTATCCATTAACCTTTGGGCAATTCCAGCTAAACAGTCACAGGGCCATTGACTATTCAAACTAAAAATAAAGCTGCAAAATGTATTTCATAAAATATTTTGCAGATTCAAGTGTAATAAATGGAATGATTTTCCAAAAATGGAATGGAATGATAATGATTTGCCTTGGACAAATATACATTTTTGTCCCAAAATACCCTTTTTTGTACCCGCTGATTCTAGAACAGGTAATGGCTTGATGACACGGTTCTTATTATCGTCCATTAATACGGATATCAAAGTGCTGAAAGCACCATTTGTATTTCTTCAGTAAGAGGGACTGTGCTGTCAACAGTTAACAGTCTTGGTGGAGTTGGTATCTGTAATGTGAGTAACAGAAAACAAGCCAACTTTTCTCATGTTTCATAATGCTGTGGGATATGACTGCCAATTTCCTGTGACCACCTCCACCAGCCCTGCCAAATCCATTCAAAAAAATAAAATCAGGAAATTGTCATATGTCCTTCAAGATTTAGGACGTGAAAGCTTGTTAGGCAAGTAACATGTAACGTGAGTAACACAGTCTTTAGCTGGAAGATAAGAGGATATCATTTAAATTTTTTCCTAACGAAGAGGAACTAATTGAGTATCAGGAAACGAAGAAGAAACTTCACGGACATAATTTGGACATTTAGTTTGCGACTTAAAGGGCTCGCGCGAGGGTGAAGGGTGTGTGGGGGTGGAGAGTCAACAGGGAGAGGAGCATCACAATGCATATAATCAAGGGGTGCTGAGATATCAATTGCAAGTGTCCTTTTGGAGAAAATCAGGTTCTACAAATCTTTGACTGTCTGATGCCGTTATGAAGTAAATCAGTACATTAAGTTTAAAATAAAACTCAGCAGTATTGGTGCGGCATTTATAGTTCAACGAGACTGCCAAAGCAAACAAAAAGTCCCATGTGACTTTGGCGTAACGCGAGTAAGACTTTTACGTAAGACTTATTTTACACAGTACCCTGAGGATCTCCATCCATTCTGGAGAAGAACTGAGCAACACTCTCCATAATTTCATAATCCAGAAAAAAGCGCCATTGACGTTTCTAACTTTCTAACATAGCAACATGTTCAATTTTCAGAAAATCTATCTGTACGTTGTCCAAGTCGCCTACATTGCTTTATCCTTCCGCCGGCTTACCGCAGCAAAACCTGCAGAGGATTGTGGGATAGGGTTGCAGCAGTCAGCAGGGAGCAGATCTCCAGCACTCAGCTGATGGCCCCCTGGTCATGGGTCAGAAATACAGCCAATCGGACACAGAGACACAGAGAGAGAGAGAGGCTACAGCCCTATGGCTTCCTGCTGACTCAAACAGACAGTTCCACCAATGCCAATCCCCCACAGCGTGCTGCCAGTCAACACAGCTTAGAGCTGCAGCCCATCCACATAAATGTGCACATACATGTGCGCACATGACAACGCGTGCCTCCTTACTATAGGCTGCATGTCAGATCCACTCAGTTATATCTGCACACACTTGCATGCACTTAAGCATGAGAACATGCAAACACGCATGCCTGCTCGCCCACACGCCCTTTCATTCAACTGCATGAGCCCTGCTTCCAGCTCGCTCATCATGACCTCACTTCCTGCCTCTGTGTTCCGAGCTCTAGAATATTAATGAGACTGACCACAGCTCTGCACAGGCAGGAATGCAGGTTCAATAACTCAACAATGTAGCTCAAACTTGCCCCGTTTGTTAGAATTCCATACGAAAGCTTCCAGTTGTCAGGATAGAAATGTATTATGCAAATTGTCAATCGGTGAAAACACACAATTGAAAAATGTATATTCAATTACACATTTGTAATTGATAAAACCCCTTGAGATTAACAAAAATAAATGTGTCACCATTATGAGACGACAGTTATACGAGCAAGGACATCCTATGGTTAAACTCATTGTCAGTTTGGTCACAGAGATTAGACATCTCACAGAATGCTTTACAAAAAACTGCCCTTCCGTGCAGCAGAACCTCAACTGAACTTCAGACTGCTCTCAAGCGTTGTCATGGAAACAGTCAAAGTGCTCCCAGCAGTGTAAAGCCAGATATGATCACAGTCCGCTTGTCCCAATAGTCCAGTAAGACCAGTCCAGGGGTGTATACTACGAAGTAGGATTACTTCGTAAACTGGATAACTGCGCAGAGTAAAACCAGGAACCCTCCCAAATCTGGAACATGGACTGAAATAAAAAGAGATGTTCCGGGTTTTACTCAGTGCAGTTATCTAGCTAACTCAGCAATAGTCAATACTGCTTCTTAGTATACCCCCCAGGTGGTATGATTTTCAGGTATACCATGTATGCCATGAGTGAGATATGAGCCAATTACGCACCACAGCACAGAATGAAGGACGGAAGCTGACCCATGCTTGAGCCATAAACTAGAAATTACCTATAAATACTGAAAATCCATCAAACAAATGTCATAATGGAGAATGAAACCGATGCATTTTTATCTGTACACCTGGAAACAGCACAGACAGCTGTGTTTGCCATGAATTACAGCAAGTCGTAACACTGCCTTATGGCCTGGTGGCAAAATATAAATGCTGATGATTAAATGTTGACTGCCTGGGAGGGTCTGTTTTCTAGCTGTTGAGATTGTATGGATAAAATCCAGCACTGATGTCATACAGAACAATAGAGAAATACCATACAGCTTCTGCATTTAATTTGCTTTTTTATGGCTCAACATAATGGGGTTTTACATTATTTTATTTTTTTTAAATCTATTGTGCAGATATTAAAGATACGAGGGCTGTAAAGTGACACTTTTCGGTATGAATCATCCAGTGATTCGCTCTGCTCCGGTGTCACCCTCAGGAAGGAAATTACCGGGGCAGTGGCAGTCAACACGCCAAAAATGCCATTTAAGCTGCAACCCACAACTGCGTGCGAGCAAAACGATATCGGGAGACGAAACGCATCTCAGCGCATCACAACGTCCGCGAAAAAGCAACTTGCGCTTCAGGATAGAAGAGCAAAAATAAATGCGTGGCCACGGACGTGAAGGACAGGAGAAACCCGACGACGACAGAAGGCTGTAAATTCGCATCGGTTTCTCACGGTCGATTGTAAGGACACCGGGAGCAGGGGAGTTTACAGGCGTATCCTTTGTGCCGGTCGGATGGATTCACTTTCATTCTGTGCATATACACCCAGAAATGGCCCATATTTTATGCTGCACAAACTCTTTGGCTGACTACAGGCAACGGGCCACTTTATTGCAGGGGCGCCGATTCTGAATTCATCTCACTGTAGCTTGCAAAGATAAACGACGTGCCCGATAGTGGTAATACATCTTCGCTGGCATATGTGGGCATCCCTCTCTATACTCGGGGATAAATCAGAGCTTCGGCACAGCTCAAACCGTCTCTCTCACACCCCTGTGCTACCTTCAGCTAGCATGCACGAATGGGAATTGGGCTCCTTACATAAGAATACAGGCATCGCTATAAAAGAAACCTGCTCCAATTCAATCACTCTCTCCCATTCTGATGGAGATTAACTGCATAATGCCTGCTACCACACAGTCTGACTGCACTCCTGCACTGAATTCTGGGAAACCGTGAGAGGAGTGCCATTGAAAGGGGGGGGCATGGAAGCGGGGCGGCGAGGAAGCCGCTGGACCGCGGGGAGATGGGGCAGTCACCCAGATGGCTTCCTTCCCGCACACACACACACACACACACACACACACACACACACCATTATACAGCTGCTGGGAGAGGCGCACAAAGCCGCGAGCTGTCGCCCTCTGCCAAAAGCGCTATTCATAACCCGCACTGCCAAGATTACATCACATCGCACTGAGAGATGTCCGCAAAAACACACTGCCACTGGAATGCATGGCAGCTCGTATGGGTGCTCTGGCCTGGACCGGGTACACATTTCGTAACTTTACCCTGCTCTGTGGAGGACATCAAAATGAAAACTAACCTTTGCACAAGTAACCACCCCTGGCAGTGGTGACAGGACTTCAAACACAGAACGACCTCACTTAATTGCAAATCCTTTCATCGCTTTATCGAAGGCTAAACAATTTAGCTCAGGTTAAATGCCCACAGACATAAGTGCCAGACCAGAGAAGGCTGGTTTTTGGTTACCAGTTCTTAATGTGCTGAGAAAAGCACTGGAGTGGAGAGCTGGTCAGTGTCCGTCTAGCAGCACTCTCTAGAGGACTGAGGTCAGCGCTTTTCCAGAGCTGCTCTGTCAGTAAAAATCTCGCCCAGTCACACACGAGCCCGGCCTGGTGGGCCGATGACAATGACGCAAACGCAAACGCAAACAGCTGCCACTTTCCAAAAGTAAACAAGGGGGTTGGGTGGGAAGAGGGGGGGTCATGTGACATGGTAAACCTGTACCGCCAATCCAGAACAGACACAGGTAGGCTTGCAAAATGTCCGTTCTGACCACACCAGCGTAGGGATACAGAGCTATATCTGAACTGCTGCAGAGCTCTGCGGTCTGTGCTCTCGCTCCCTCTGTTCAGAGAGGCCGCCGGTTCCCACAGGCGCTTCAAACGGTCCTTTAAAAGCCAGCTCCAAATCTCTCACCGGTCTAAGTTACTGAAACACTGCCTCACTTTACACACACACACAGACACACTCACACACAGGCATACGCAACACGCGCACACACACGCACAGGTAAAAGCGTACGATAAAAAGTGTCCCATAAGACAGTTTACAGTTTAGGCATTTATCAGATGCTTTTAACTAGATGGACATACACAGCAAAATTATATATATATATATATATATATACACATATAATCCATTGATACACCTCGATAGTAGCCAAAGCCATTCATAACCAATGGCAGTAGAATAATAAAAGGCTCACTTTCAACAGATCTGGGAAAGCGTATTACTGCTGGAGGTTTAAACCCAATGTAAAAGCACCATTCCCCACGCATTTGTTACCAGGCAACAACAGGGGTTCCAAGTTCCAACACGGTAATGGCACTTCACAATTACTATCATCACAAAAGCCATTAAGCATGCACGACTGACAAGAAGTCCTCCCACAGCTCAGACAGTAGCACACAGAAAACACAAATTAAAGATATCAATCAAACCGCGGAGACGCTACACTACGCCAAAAACACGTTATTCTGAAGTGAATTACAAAAACTGACAATATAAAAATGACAAATTGGATATGACCCATCTCAACTTTGAATTATGCGAGTTATTAACCACGGTAGGATTTCTTCAGCCTACAACTGTGCTAGATTCCAATTTTACTGCTAATTAATACAGCAGACTTCTCTGCCCATCTGAAACCAATGAAATAATAATCTTTCTTCTCAAACCTTGGTTCTGGGCTTTGCTGAAACTGTTGGGGGGGGGGGGGGGGGGGGATTCAGTCATTTAAAAGAACAATGAAAAAGCGCTGTAATTTGTTTTAAAGGGACGATAGGGCGGGGCATTCAGGAAAGGGCTAGCATTGCTAAAAAGGATCAACCGGCACAAAGTGCTTTCGCTAAGGATTGAATGGTAGAATAATATTAAAGCCCACAGTCTCTCATTGCAGCAGAGATTTATCCTTAGCCCATCTCACAAAGGCTGTACGTCAGACCTGCGGCTACGGTTAGCATGGACCGCATCCTCAAGGACTACAGAAAGAGTGACACTGCATTGATCTGATGTAAGTGCAACGGCCAAAAAAGTAGGCGTTGAAACAGAAGGTTTGCTCGTTCAAGTCTCGAGAAGGACAATGCTGACACAGCATCAAGTAGCTAGAATTTCCTCAGTGAATATCAAAATGTATAAATGTATTTTAACGTGAGCAATAGGTCATGAGAAATACAATGGAAACCATACGCCGTCATGAGAAATACAATGGAAACCATACGCCGTCATGAGAAATACAATGGAAACCATACGCCGTCATGAGAAATACAATGGAAACCATACGCCGTCATGAGAAATACAATGGAAACCATACGCCGTCATGAGAAATACAATGGAAACCATACGCCGTCATGAGAAATACAATGGAAACCATACGCCGTCATGAGAAATACAATGGAAACCATACGCCGTCATGAGAAATACAATGGAAACCATACGCCGTCATGAGAAATACAATGGAAACCATACGCCGTCATGAGAAATACAATGGAAACCATACGCCGTCATGAGAAATACAATGGAAACCATACGCCGTCATGAGAAATACAATGGAAACCATACGCCGTCATGAGAAATGCGCCGCAAATCTTTCCCCCATGTTTCACCCCCTATTCTAACTGAAGGAATGCCACATATGTTGCCTTATGAATCTGTTCGCAGTCAAATCTTTTCTGAAAAATTGCGTTAGACAATCCATCCGAGCTTAATCTTGCTCGCGTTACGGGTTTCATCTGCTTGACCGTGTGTACGTTATCATATAGGGCGTGCTAAACCCACAGCCTGCTTGAGCTACACCCATACCAGGGGGCCCGTGGGAGAGGGGGCCCAGCAGGATCGTTTTAGGACGAAGAAGTATTTAGGATGGAGAACACTACCGCGACAGCCCCGCCCACCTCCCACCCCCCTCTGTGTAGGCTAGAGCACCGCTGCTTTCCCTCCCTAAAAACAACCACCATATGAAGATCGGACCCCCTCGGGACAAGCCGATAATGAAAGCATGTCAAATCCAGCTCTGTAGGGTAGACGGCGGCATCGACACAGGAAATGACACCGCCACGCGGAGAGCAAGGTCGCTCACGATTCAGAGACACAGACGGGGGCTGCAGAATTGGCAGCGGGATCCGCTGCTATTTCAAGCCAAAAGAATGATCCACACAATGAAGTACAAGCCAGACATGCCAGCGACAAAGGAACAGGAGGGGAAATATTCCGCTGTAATGACAGCGATCGCTTGGGGTCATGACCCCCTGATTAGAGTACCCTGTTGTTCCAAGGGGGCAAGGGCAACCCTTATGAAGATGGAATATACTGCAATATATTGTGTATACGTGGCCCTTTTCAATTCCAGGAAGCTTTGCAATAACATATTTTCGATTCACTCTTTACCATTACTGAACAGCCGTTAAGGGCAATGCAATGAAATTGTGCTCTACACCTGCCTGTCAATTATGCTTCAAGTTCCATTCACTCATCTCCCCTACGAAGGCATTATAAGGCACCGACATAAAAGCGTACATAATACACTATATAATACACATAACCGTTCCATTCTGACCAGATGTGCAGAGTCCACTGGAAAATGGAAGCCCTTCAGTTGCATTCATTGTTCATACTGAATAGGCAAGCTCCAATGAGCTATCCACCAAAAGCTGCTGTGTGCATACTGAAGCCATGACTTAGGCTATGGTTCGAGGTTTACAGCAGAGACGTGAGAGTGTTATTAAGCCAAAAAAAAGAAAAAAACAAACACTAGACTGAAATTAAAGTGTTACTGCTGTCGTCTTTCAACGCCGTTTTTCTCAAGCAGAGCCCCTCAAGGAATTTGAACGCATATCCTGTCGGCGAATGGTTTATAGTGTGGGCAGGCCAATGGGTTTTAGTGAAGGAAGTCAACAAATGTGGCAGGTTATGATAATTATAATTAACTTCCAGTTCAGTGTCCGTACCGTAGTCAAAGATTCACAGATACCACATCCCTCCAGATTAAGTATCCTCATGAATTCCCCTTTTTTTAAATTCAAATTGTGTCGGAAATTACAGGATAATTACTATCAGAGGAACAGTGATCGCGCTGAATTGCTAATGTCAAGACGATGATGTCTGTAACCTGAACGTCCTGCAGACATGTAAATTCTAATGTAATTTGTGAGACACTGATTTTCAGCGTCTCCAAGGCAATCCTACATTCAAGAACATTTAAGAATACGTGGTAAATCATGTCCGAAATTCCTTATAGCAAACACTGTAGGAGGACGGCGGCAAGTCGCTGGAATTTTGGCCAACCTACCATAGCAACCAGGTTACAAATGTGCTTGCGCACAAAGGCGTCATCAGAGATTTACAAGTGAGAGAAGTGTAAAAACACCAGGTGTCGTGTGTCTTGCTTGCCTCCCGTGTATCGAGGTTCAGCTTTCGATTCCTTTGCTCTCCACGGGCCTGGTGCAGCACGCTCACGTTTTAAACCAACACTTGGGAGGAGAGCTTTACGAGAACTCCTCCCAGCCAAACGGGTTTTTCTGCAGGTATAAAGATCCCACGGACCCAAACTCGCCATGTCAGCCGTTTCCTCCCGTCCATCATCACCTCTCTCTCCTCCCACTTCCTGCTCTGCTGCGTACTGTCCTCGGGGGCAGTCGCCGAATCGCTGCAGCGCAGGCTTGCTGCGACACCTTCCTTGCACTCGTTATTCCTGGATCACGGGGTTGACCTCATGCGTAATGTAAACGTGTATTAAACACCACGGTGGTGTGTTTAACGGCACCATTAGAGACTTATTTCGCCACCATTCCTCAAAGCAAGAAAAACATACTGCGCCTTCAGGCTGTCACTGTACCAGTCACGCACTGTAGTGAAATAGGTCATTGTGAGCTAATGTGAAAATATAGCCATGCAATGTCATAAACATTAATTCACATGTTTATATATAAAAAGATGATTCCCTTATTATAATCATGCTCCACACCACCAGACAGTTTAAAGGCTTGGGGGCCTGATAAACACTCCACAGACCCCCTCGGGGGCCTCGGAGTTAGTGCGACTCCCAGATATGGCTTTTCTCAGAGGCTTCAATCGATGCAGGGTACAGCCTTCTCTCTCTATCTGCGGAGTCGCAGTCCCCCACATGCACGACAGTCTGCAGTCTGCCCACAGAGATAATCCTCCCGAGCGAGCGCCCCGAAAACGAAAGTGACACAATTAGCACACATCTGGTATAAAGCCAATGCGTTCCGACAGAGCGGCAGGGATGGGCGAGATCTGGGTCTGGCAGAGGGGCCAGTGCAGGTGGCACAGAGACGAGGGGGGGGGGGGGGCAGTGATGACGTGGTGTCTGCAGATTCAGCGAAGCACCTGGGGACCCAGACGAGGCCGAAAGCCCTCGCTTCAGAAACAGCACAGGAACACGATCCCAAAAATGTACCGTATAGCAAGCGAGGGGAGCCACTCGTTGCACCACTTCTGATTTGAACAAAGCTCATTAGCTACTCTTAGTCGGTCTGACTGACTGTTCCATCTACGTGCACAAATTGAAGCAGTGTTTTTCAGGCATGGTGATGGGCAGAATGATCCCAAACAAACTTCCAATTCGGGAAAGACAAACATCTCAGCTCTGGCAGTAAAATAATGCCTTTTTGTAGGCCTGTGACAAGACCACAAGGCTCGACAGCGGAAAACAAGAAAATGCAAAGCAGATAGAAAAAGAAATCACTTTCCTCTGCTGACTCCAGCACAAAGTGCCATGATAGAAAAAAAACTTCTAGAAGCTTCTAAGCTTCTAATTTGCATTCAAATATTTGAATACCGAATCTGACTATGTGGGCTCGCCATCAGCCGCTGGATGAAACTGCTGGGGATTACACTCTTCCGTCCTCCAGTCATTTAGTTACGGCCTCAATCCAAAAGAGCACTCACATATAAGCATATGATACAGAACTGCGATTTGAGCCGTCGAGCCGTCATCACGTCATGAGTACAGCACGAAAATATCTGTGTTCTCATTTATATTTATCTTTACAAAAACTCAAAAGTAGTTAATTTAATTTCCTCTACATATAGATTAATGACAGTGTAGATTAATAACAGTTTTTATTACCTGGTTTCTCTCATCAATAGTAGTCTTCCCCTCAAACTCAAACTTCATAAATATATATTTATCGCATGGCTTGGCTTGTACAAGGCTCACATGCTTCTTATTCTCTCGGAAAAAAATTAACATCCCTAATATTCAGCACACCTGCTATACAATGAAACACACAGATGTTCAGTGTACCAACACATACACCCACAGGGTGCCTCACAGAGGAGCTGGGATCACGTCACAATTTGCACCTGTGAGACCCGCTGAAGCAGAGTTCCCTTTGCCCACAGCCGCTGAACATCACACAGGCAGTATATCTGAGCCGTGTAAACTGCCATCAGACTGCCTGTGTGTGCCAGAGAGCCGGATTATAGGCGTGTAGACACGGTTTTTTAGCCTTTCCGATATCTGGACCAGCGGAGAAGAGGATTCTCTAAACTCATCTCCACGCCTCCCTTCTCCATAGACGTAAAGAGAACGATGTCACACGGATGCTGTCATTCCCCTTCAGCCTCACTTTCCCTCACGCGAAAGCAGAAAGCAGAAAGCACTTACTTGGTCTCCATGGCCGCCCCGGTCCGCTCTCACGGTAAACGACACACAGGGGAGGGAGATAAACTGTCGGGGGGGGGGGTGGGGGTGCTCTGTCCCGCTTTCTCGCCGTTTAGCTGGCGCGTGTGCGAGGCTCCAGTGTCGGGTTACAGAAACACAAACGGACTCGGCAGCTCTTGCCTTGAGAAGGGAGGGGGGAGGAGCTCTGCCGTCAGGGGAGGGGCGGCGGCCAATCAGACTGCTGCTCCAGGCTTGTGGGGAGCTCCGCGCGTCGCTCGGTCTGGGGCTGGAGGCCAGCAGCACAGCGCAGAAGCAGCAGCTACTCTAGATAAGGATTGGGGGGGGGGGGGGCGGGCGGTGATAAGGTCTGGCTCTGGGGACAGGCTGAGTGCACACGCATTCACACACTGACCCTCGCTTCACGCATTCACCCTGCGCAAGATCAGATGGTAACGTTTAGACCCTGAAGAACCTGTGTCACAGGAACATCTGGGCCTCTTTGAAACCGAAATCAAATCTATGACCTCACCAGTTACCAATGCATTAAGCATTTAAAGCAAACCGCAGAGGAAATCTTTCAATTATGAAAAAAGGGAAAGCGCATGTGCTCTCCTGCACCGAACAGCACCACGCCTCCTGCTGATGTATCGACACACTGCAGTACGGAGGCAGGACAAAATCAACACGAGGACTACCAAAAATATATGGAGATTTTATTCCAATGGGAACAGCTTGCAACTCACGGCAGCAATCCCATGAGTCATTATTATATTCCATATTTTAAAATCTTCCTAGGCCTGGAAACCTTCAACTTTCTCCCAATGTATTAGTATGAGGCAGTAATAGTGTGTTTATAGTATATAGTATCACCCCCATTGTATAATGTGAGGTCAGCGTTAGGGCTCACAGCTGGAGGACAAATGACTGAATGGCTATACAAAGCATCATTATATGGAGAGAACATTAAATAATGCACCCATACAGTAAACATTAAACCACAAACAACAAAACTGCGTCAAATTTTGAGAAAAAGAGGGAGAAGTGCAGGTCTGTTACATAAGTAGCCACAAAAGCGTGGTTCAAGCAGATTATCAGAAGTTGCTCTGAGCGAGCGGTTGGTGTTGGCGGGATTCTCAGAGACCAGCTGACTCCCCTGCGCTCACTGACCCTCACTTTCTCACACGGGGTACTAATGCGAGCGCAGCTATCGACCAGGAAACAGACCGTAACCAGATATCAACCAGGAAACACGCTGCAAACAGCGTTCAAAAAGGAACCAGACCATGACCAGTGAGCCTCAGCATAAGCGCAGTTGGTTATTCGGCGCCGTTATTCAATGTACTTTGTCCTTGGCTTGCGACGCGTGAATTTTTGTACTTTTCTTTTGTTACTAAGTAACACAACGCTTTGTCTGTGACCACCAACCTCATAAGAACAAGTAACACTTGCAGTTAACACAGTAACACAGTTTGATAAACTGCAGCTAAAAGAATAAGCACCATGACCATCATCGATCGCCCTTCCCCTTTATAGAAGTTCATATTTAGACTCCATAGTCAGTTCAGCAATTTGGGTAAGCCCCAGAGGGAACCGATTAAGATCAGCACACTTCAAACTTAGTCACCAACTGGGAATCCTTGATTCCGTTCATTATCCGTCCTAGATTTGAATTTATGCCAGAGAAACACTCGACTATTCACTCAGCATATCCAAGCTCCCACAGATATAACTGAGAACATAATCGGCGCACGTACAGGCCAGCATAAAAGCGCTGTCCTTTTATTGCGAGGTCACTCGTAAATAAAGCAGGTTCTTGTTTTGTGGCGAGCAGCCCCGAGGAGAATACTGTCAAACACACATATGCTGCCATGTGACTTCGGTGATAATCATTCCTGAAAAAAACAGGAAATGGTAAGATGCCAGGGACAGTTCTCACAGTCCAGATATTGCTCCCACAAATCATCTGTGGGACTCTCTCTCTCTGTCTGTCTGAACCTAGTGTGGTCTCCCTCGTAGTGTAACGAGACGGTACTAATAATCAGTGAAAGTCTAACGGCGCTTTAACTCGGGCAAAAGAAGAACAGTTTGTCTATTTTTCACACGGGAGACGGTACACAGTAGATAGGGCTCTGATTCTGACGCAGCCTCTCATCCAGAGCACAGCTCCCTGCCACATTCCTGTTGCAACAACAGACACAAAGTCAAACTGCATAACAATAGCAACAGCGGAATCTCTTTCCCATCATTTTATTGAGAGCTTATCACCAAAAAGAAAAAAACACATTGGAAAGCCTAGTAAAATTACTCATGGATTTGAATATTAATGAGAGCAAAGTGTTGTGCAAAATAAAATGACAATGTATGTGGCTTACTGTGTATTGTTCACTTTTATTTGAACAATAAAACTCGCTTTTATTTTCCCCTGAAGATCAGCAACCATTTCAACCCCAAGAAAGCAAGTGAGGGGCACTTAACAGTGTAATCGCCTGTTAATTGAGCAATTAAGTGCTGAGTAAAAACAAAAAAACTGAATCTATCTCTCCAGGACCAGGCTTGAGTAACCCTGCTCTAACAAAAATCTCAACACACCAGGAACCAAAAATCAAAGAGATTTTACTGCAGACGAAAACTGCCAGCGCACTCTACATAAGCAAGCATACAATGCATACATAAACTATAATGGGCCGTGACGTGCAAAGTCCCGAGACGTGTCACAGCGTTCAATCCCGTCTCACTGACCACTGCAGGCACTTCGAGTAGGAATGATGAGCGCTGGCATGGGCTAGCACCAGGGCGCAGGGCTCGCTGACAGCAAAAAAGAATTTTAAGCTTGGTTTACCCCCCCCCCCCTCCCCTCCCTCAGCCATTAATCTGTCTGGTCCCTAAAGGCCTTTCTCTCCCTTTCTCTCCCTTTCTCTCTCTCGCTCTCTCGCCCCCACCCCCTCACTTGCTCTCTCTTTCACTTTCCATCTCCCGTTCTCCACCGGGGATGACTGTGCAGTTCTTCCCTTTTATCTGGACTCAGGAAGGGTATTCTCGCTGTATGAGCCGCCCACCACAGTCGGGCCCTCTCATTCACTACATTGCACAAAAGGCCTTGAAATAGCCATGTACAAATATCAATGTCCAAAGCTGGGTTTCGAGTGTACTTGTACCCGTGGCAACAGAAACTACAACCAAATCAGCACAGACAGACACATAAGAGTGAACTGAAGACACTTATGTATTAAGGCACGTTTTTTTAACCTCAACTTTGGTGAGATCAACAGAGACACCACCTGACAAACAACGCAAGGGCAATGCAATCAACTGGCAAAAGCCATTTGGCAAAAGTGCATAAATCCCTCAAAAACAACCCCCCCCAACCCCCGCTAACCTCTTCTGGCATCACTTAAAATGATGAAGAGGATTTTAGGGAGGATTCTTTCTCACACATCACAGCTGCTCCACAGGGCCCTACTGGCACAAGGACAGCGCAGACATCACACGAGGAAAACCACACGGAGGTTAAAAAAAATTGTCAGACGGCCAAGTTAACCCGTTTAAATCACAACATTTGTGTAGATATTAAATCACACAAAAAAGGTACATGTTGTTTTCAGGTGACTCGAGAGAGGCAGGTCAGGACACCTGAGAGCACCTTTTCCTGTTCACCCCCACAACCGCTCTGGGTTTTCTTAGAGAGACAGGTCCCCAAAATAATACAGGGTAGAGGAGGGGGCTCATTTTGTTACACTACTTCCCATTTAGTAATTGCACATGTTGCAGGCCTGACCTTAAACCAGCCGACTACAATAAACTAGGAAAAACATCTTATAAATTATTTGTTTTGAACGACTCATCCCAACTAACACACATAATAGTATATATAAACATCGAACAAAAAGTTTGGAAATTTGTGTTTGGTAGATTATTTCTCTGTTGTAACAATGCTTCTTGGCAATACATTTTATACCGTTGGAAAGCCTGTTTATTTCCCTTTTAAATGGTGCCCCATTTGTAAGGAACATGCATTTGTGGGATGAGCAGCACAGCTGAGTATGTGGGTTGCGCCCATGTAAAATTTGCCAAATCTTCTCTGCCAATGCCAAACAGCTTATTCTGCTGTTGCTAGTGACTCTTGTTTGGTGTTGTTTGGTGGATTGGATGATTGAAGTCTATCAGTAACAAGGAAGAAACAAGACATATTGGCAATTTTACAATTTATTAATTTAACAAACAGTCAGGAGCCTCAGTAGCGTGTGGAAGAACCATACACAGCCACAACAGCCTGGCACCTCCTCCTCATGCTGGTCACCAGCGTGGTCACACACTGCTGTGGGATGGCATTCCACTCCTCAACCAGGATTTGTCGCAAGTCAGCCAACGTGGTTGTGTTGGTCACTCTAGCACGAACAGCACGCCCAAGCTGATCCCACAAGTGTTCAATTGGGTTGAGGTCAGGACTGTTGGCAGGCCATTCCATTCTCTCTACTCCCAAATTCTGGAGGTAGTCTCTGATAAACCCAGCTCTGTGGGGGCAAGCGTTGTCATCTTGGAGGATGGAGTTCGGTCCCAGACTGTGGAGATATGGGATTGCCACTGGTTGCAGAATCTCATCTCGATATCTCTCTGCATTGAGATTGCCTCCAATGATGACAAGCCTCGTTTTTCCAGTGATGGAGATGCCGCCCCACACCATCACACTGCCTCCACCAAAAGGTGTTACTCTATTGGTGCAGCAATCAGCATAGCGTTCTCCCCGTCTTCTCCACACTTTGACCCTACGATCCAACTTCCGTAGGCAGAATCTGGACTCATCGCTGAACATAACGTTCCTCCACATGTTCAGGTTCCAGTGCAGGTGTAAGCTGTTTGGCATTGGCAGAGATTTGGCAAATTTTACATGGGCACAACCCACATACT
The DNA here is from genome assembly GCA_022702515.1 of Ilyophis sp. 1 JC-2022. NCBI lineage: Eukaryota > Metazoa > Chordata > Actinopteri > Anguilliformes > Synaphobranchidae > Ilyophis > Ilyophis sp. 1 JC-2022. The sequence goes on from CM040400.1 coordinate 21,370,845, forward strand.
CAGCTGTGCTGTTCCTTACAAATGGGGCACCATTTAAAAGGGAAATAAACAGGCTTTCCAACGGTATAAAATTTATTGCCAAGAAGCATTGTTACAGAGAAATAATCTACCAAACACAAATTTCCAAACTTTTTGTTCGATGTTTATATATAATGGGCTCTGATGTTCACAGACAAAGCAGTGCTTCCAGTGAGCTAGCACAATGAAATCTGGCAACCCACTGTATACTTTACAAACAGCAGCCAAAAGCTTCACCATTAATCGCTGGGCATAAAACGATGATTCCAAAATCAGCAGCGCTAAGACAAGAGGTGGTGGGCGTTTAGGATGCAGTGCCTATCTCTGGAAAGGAAATACTACTATCTGTCAAATATAAGTCCTCATTATGTGAATCCAGTCAGGTTTTTTTTCCCCCACAGAAGCAAGCCCTTGTTATGTGAGTGTCCCCTAAATCTGCTGAGTAACAGAGAAGTTTATTAAGGCTCCGTTCGTGAGAGAGCCTCGGGGGAACAGGCGAAGTGTGTTCACATGCCATTTCATGCCTGGTTTGGCCACAATTCCCTCTACGCATCACGGGTTGTACATTCAGAAGCCTGGGTAACTGCTCTGGGCCAATCGCAGGTTCCTCTGTGCCTTTTCTTGGGCTGACAGTGGGATAAGTATTAAAAAGGTGAACTATGACCTTCCCCTAGTAATGATTAGCCTGACAGATTGCGACAGTACATTTGAAGCATACTGCTGTGAAAATGTGTCTGTACTTTAAAGCGACTCACAATGCAGTGCACAGTGCAGGTAAGCTTTGTTCGGTGCATGTAGAAAAGAAGACAGCATGTACCCAATTGATATGGCTTTTAGACCCTGGATTTAATCTACCTGCATTGTGGAATCTTAAATAAAGCACATTCAAGTGGGATATTAAAATTGAAAAAAAAAACAAAATAGCCAAGTCTTGCATGTATAATCTCCACACATAAGCTGTTGCCGACTCCAGCCATTCCTAAAGTGGTATTGTTACGTTTCATATCAACGGAAGAATGTTAGAAAGAATAACGCCAATGTAACACTGTTTGCGTGTGGAATGCATCGGCCTATCTCAGAGTTGCAGTCCTTCAAAACCTGAATGATTTTCACTGAATGTTCTGTACTCCAAAATGCTGACACTGCAATAACACAGAAAGTAAAAACAATGTCCCTCTGTGCATCCATCTACACACAAACACACATACCACACACACAGACACACACACACACACACACACACACATACCACACACACGCTCGAACACAATGACATGCACACATATGGATGCATATGCTGCCACTTACCTAATTTACAATCTCCCCAAGCTGGGCCATGTCACTCCCTTTTCTCCTCTCTCTCCACTGGCTGCTGATATTGGCTCACATCAAATTCAAAACCATGGTGCCATCGGACGGCTAAACGGGCCACTCCTTTATATCTTCGAAAGATCATCAGACCATTACACACCTATCAGACCTCTTCGTTTTGCAAGCCCTGGCACCTGGTTTGATTCCGGGAATCAGTGCTTTATCTGGATAGTGGATACAACAACCAGGGGTCTCGAAAAATGGCTATTTCATCACTTCCTGTCCACCTTACTCTCCTGCACAACATCTGAGAGTCAAGCATATCGGCAGACCTGTGCTACCTAGTGGTCACCATTAACAAAGCCCCTGCATCACTGGTCCATTCTGCACCATAGGACAGGAAGCCTGGACATGTTGGCTGTAATATCCCAACACCAGACCTCCCCTCAAGCTACATAACCGGTCTCTAGATTTATGCAGTGAACAGAAGGGTAATTCAATCTTAAACCTTTCATTTGTTAGTAATCTGCCATTTGCTTTCCTTTCCGTTATTTTCCAGAAATCTCTCGACCAGGTTTCCCTGGGATAATAAAAACATTTTTCCAGTTTTCACCCAAACAGTTGAATGTTTTTGTTTTTTTACAATTCCTTCTGGAAAAAAGCTATATATCCTTTGCAGCAATGCACATGTGAAAATGTAATGTATTGATTGCTTATATATATATATATTTTTTTTTTAAAATTTAAAGCACAAAATATTTTTTAACACATACAACTGGGATCACAAGAGCATTTTTTCCCCTCAAAAACCAATTCATGAGACCTTGATATCCTCTGGTGGTATGAGCAGGGAATGCACCACTTGTGGTAAAATTTGCTTTTCAAAGCTTTTATATAAAGCTTGGTTTAAAAAGCAGAACATGGAAGTATTAAATGCAACATAAAAACTCAGATTCTCATGACTGAACCCTGAAAGCACATCAGTGAATTCATGCATGAAAAAGTCTATTTTTAGACTCAAACTAAAATGGTTCTCTGACGAAGAGCTTTTAGGAGAAAAATAAAGCAAGCGTACAGGCCTGCCGCCGGCCACCATCACTAACCCATAGTCGGCTCTACGTGGCCAACTCTACATAAAACAGTCCAGTCTCAGAGTCATAACCTAATGACAAACCCCTCCACAAGTGAAATGTCACATTGGTAACCAATCATGTAACACTAGCAATGTCAACAATTGAACCAAAGATCTCACAGAAGAGAGAAAAGCAATACCGCAAGCTTCGGGGAAGGAACAGAATTCAACAAGTTCAGCATATCACGGTTTGCACCCAAGAAATAATCAATAGCCGTCGATAAGAGTTCATGCAAGGTAATCAATAACGTTAATACTCTTGCTTAAACTAAACCAGGGCCACAGAGGCCACACCCTCATAGCACAAATGCATATATTCTGTAGTATTCTGTTCAATGCTGCATGATGCTTGCCCAGAAATTATTTATCCAATTTCCCACCATTAGGAGAGTTATCTTGTGGTCTGAGGTCAGCTGGTGCCTGTCTGGGTGCTTGGCTGGCTTACGCAAGCACTGAACAGCACTTCAGCAGGCATTGCTAATCCATCCGGCCCTCAGGCGGTACTGCACTGCACAAGGATGAGGGTTTCAGTGGAAAGAGGGCCACCGTCTCTGGATCTCACATGAAAGAATTCATTTAAAAATAGACGGTTCTGGGCTCCATTCCAAGAACTTTGCATAAGAGGTTTGCAAAAATTTGGGTGCAGTCTGCAGATTGTTTGTGCTAGAATATATCACGGCGCAATGACTCAGAATGCCCTAAGAAACTCAATCAGATTATCGATAGATTCATTTCCATAACTCCTTTCACGCCATTTTCTCCCAAAAGGACGGTGATTTCAGGATAAGACAAGGGTATTTGTTTTTGTGTGGAAGGTGCATTGCTGGTCAGCACTGGATGCGAGCCTACTGCATATGCAGGGTTGCGCCATTGTCTTTCATTTTATAAAAATGTATATGAATATGACTCTTTGGACAAGTTAGCGAGATGCCTGAATGCAATTTTCTATTTTATCGCATATTTAATGGACAATAAAGTATTTTTACCTATGACAGATAAATCATGCTGCAGAAAGCCCTGCTGCTTTGGAAGATAAGAGGGTACAGCCGTTTCTGATTTCAGCAGCAGGCCATTAAGTCTTATTTCTGTTCCGCTTTATCATGCTCCCATGTCATGTTCATGATATTTTTCCATTAAAACCAAGCTGCCCAGAAACCTAAAACTGTAATGAAACCAGTCCGTGTCCACGTGACACAGCTGTAACGACTAATGATGCGTGGCGCTCAAAGTCACGCAATACGAGGTAAAAAAAGATGCTTGTTATTCCACTCATATCTCATGGGGAGGGGTGATCTCTAGGTTACACAGAATGATGACGGCACACAATCCTCTTTTGCAGTGACAATCACACAGAACGAGTCAGCATGCAGGAAAGAGACACGGCTATCCTCCCCATCGGCTATGTAACCAGACTGCGCTGTTAAGAGTAGGCTATAGAGGGCCACAACACTAAGTGTGCGATTAGACGCTTAGGCTAATTCCTTTGTGGAATACAGGTAAACCATTCAATTCACACTTTAGTGAATCCGACATCAGGCTCATCCTGTTCAAATGTCTTGCCACCCACTGCTGATGCTAGGGACGCGCAAGCGCCGTTGGTGAGTAGCGCTGACTTCGCGCGTATGCACGGCGGCAAAACTAGACACACGCATGCGCTACCGCCACTTAAAATCACCATCCCGTTAATCCCATTCTTCGACAGTGCACTGCATGACACAAACCACTGTACAGACGTCAACACACAGCCTGTTTCTGGCATTCGGGGTGTGGCACTAGCAATGGTTTCCATTGAGCACGAGGTCATACACGGCACACATGAAGCAACAGTTATTCACTTGTCATCGTGTATTACCAGCTGTTAGGCTTCTATAGAGTTCCATGAGATCTTCCAGCAGACTAGAACTGATATTAATTAGCCTGACCTGACATTTCGTTTCACGAACAGCTGAGAAAATATGACTCCCGCGCAAACATTCGCAGTAGGCTATATCAATTTCCCAAAAGATGGATAACCACGTAATTGTAAAATCCATAGACAGTATTTTTTAAAGTTCCGGTTTATTCATAATAGGCCTATTGGCCTAAGCCCTAAAGTAAAATTTATAACCAGTGGAGTTTTGTTTAAAAATATACATTTCCCAATAGCTACAGCAATCTTTCTTCATTCTAATGTAGCCACAGATTTAACAGCCCAATATCGTAATTCGATACATTTATCCACACGCAAATTGATTTCTAGCGGACAATTCCTAAGCAAATTCGGGAATTAATATCACAGGGTGAAAATTTAAGAACGGGAAGATGACTTAGTTAGAGTGGCCCTACCATTCCCGTGTAAATGGTAGCCCTGCTTAACACAGGTTTGGAAATGTAGCCTATTACCAGAACGCAGCGTTCAATTCACCTACGATTAAAATTGTTATTTTTGCGAGTGTCAATGATCTTTTGAAGACAAGCACCACAATGACAGAATGTAGGCAATATAAATGCACAGCGTAACTACAATTGACAAAATGCTAAAAAATTATAATCTATTATTTTTTAAAGTAAGGCAGCAAATCATACAGCAATATGATAAAAAATACACAAATTCCACACAAAAACTTTCAGCAGAAAGATATAACGTTAATTACAAAACCAAATACACTGGCGTCTTAATACTGCCAGTGTGCTCGTATGTTCTATTACGGGACAGAAAAGTTTATAAAATAAAATTTAGCCTACACGTTTGAAGAGACGATATTTACCGGACTAAGTATTTAAATAGCATTCAACTGTAGCTACGTCTATAGCCTACGCGAATTAGGATACCCTACCTTTGAATGAGATTTAGGCTAGACTATAGGCTACGACAGTTCGGTGTTTTGTAAACCAAGGGCATATCAACTCACAATTTTCCTCTTGATAAATAGTTAGAAAACTAACTAAGACTACTGTGGTAATTTACACACACCTGCTCTTGCGATTAGATATACTGTAGGCTACGCAAACAAACAACCGAATCAGTTGAATTGCTGCGAAATTTCTTAACAGATTATTTTCATGTAGACTATAGTTTATTTAGCCTATCGTTACTTACAACGCATGACGCATTCAAATGGAAACAACCTACATCCCAACTAAAAAAAAACATTGCAGCAACGACTGTGGAAGACAAACGCACACTTACCAATTGTATTTAGCCTACGAATCTGTAGGCTACCCTCACTTCCAGCTTCCGACAAAAATGTGCGGTCGGTAAATTAAGGACACACTCCACCAACCTCAGCTCATATGAAGTCAATACTGACCTGGCAGCTCCCTCCTTCTTTCCCAATTTCAGTGTGTATGTAATGCAGCTCTCGGTTTTGCTGCAGTTAGTGCAGGAATTCTAATCTGCACGGAGAGGGAGTGGTTCCGACTGGATACACATACATTAGCTCAGACCATCCATCCATTCTCATTTCAAAGGTATCAGACACAAATTAAATTAAACCTACGCATTAATTCACAGTCGATTGCACTACAATGCCGTTAACACCCTTTCTTATTCCCTCAGTTACAGCCAACTATAGGCTACACGATACAGCCTATGCTCGGTGTAGGCTGTAGTGGAAGTAGGTTACTTAATAACGTGAGGTTAAGGTTAGGAACTATGAATTAGTCCCATTTAAATTTTCCACTATTTGTCAACCCACCGCATTTTATGCTGAAGTGGCTGAATGTCTCGTCTTTGTCCTAGGGTTTTCTCACCCAGAAACCTGCGCTGGCAACGTGACCTATATTAAAAGCCTTAGAAGGCACGCCCTCTTCCCACAATAAAACAATAAAACCGCTTCACTCAACCAAAAAGTTGGGTGTTGAGGAGAGGCAAGATTCTATTCAAATAATTAGATATTCACCCTTTTGCGGAAAAAAATGGTTTCCCCAGGTTAGTCATACCAAATAAGTTCAGTCCCTTCCCATTTGAACTGTTTTATAAAAGCAAATAAGATGAATAGGTCAGATTGCTATATTTAGCTAACAGCAAATACATAGAATATGCAGGACATACTATACATACTGTAGGCACTGGCTGTTCCCCAGTTCATGACTTTTTAATAAACTTTGCAGTAGTAATATAACTGATGTTGTAATTCAGTATGGGCATTCATCCGTATTCTCATTCAGCACCACGTGAAAACCTCCTAAATTCCATGGCAAACATTATTATATTTAGCCATGTTTTCGGAGGATGGAGAGCTTGTCCTCATTTTAACCGTTCTTTCCTGCGCATGAGCCGTAATCATTTAAAGCGACAGTAACCACCGCCTCATTCGCATTCCTTTCAGCTCTTCTTCAGGCATCTGATTCTCAGCATGGCTCTGGTTTCCAAGGGAAACCTTCACACTCCTTTCTGTCCTGTGGGAGGCTGTTGCTATGGCAACTATACATTATGCAGCAGTGGATGAAAGCCCCTTTCAGATGGGGGGGGGGGGGGGGGGAGAAAAGTGATTTGCATTCCTTTTATTAATGACAGAATTCTTTGACGCTGACAGTGTAAGTGGCATGGAAAGTTTCAGTCTGGGCTCAGCAGCCTCGCCTCCATCTGAGTAGAGTCGCTCCCAAAATACAATGCATGTGGACAGAATACTAAAGGTCTCCAATAAGGAATTAATAAGCATGCAGAGAACACGGCGATGCAGAAAAGACGCTGCTTCAGACTCCCCCCCCCCCCAAAAAAAGAAAGATAATGGAAAAATCCTTCTGCGTGAATTACTGAAGCAGAAGAGGAACCAACACAAAGCAGGGGAAACTCACAATGAGCTGAGCATTGAGCAGAAAAAAAGTCCAAAAAGGTATTCCTCTCTTCCTTAATGTAGGCTCTACTGTGGAGGACTGGCCCACAGACACGGGGAAGAGAGTACAGTTAGCCCGTTAGCCTGTGCACCTGCCACCGTCCTCTCTGGGAATAGGAGGATTAGTGCTGCCTCCAGGCTGGGTGGTGAATAATTAATAGGCCTTTATTGTCCTGCTCATGTGGTTCTGCATCATAAAAGTATGATGATTTAACAATTATTTGGCAGCGGCACACATGTGACAGGGCAATATGCAGTCTTATAAAATTGAGGGGCAGGTAATAAATGTTCTCCGTGGGAACTGGGAGGAACTGATTTTAATTGTAGAGGATAGACACGCACGCACGCACGCACGCACGCACGCACGCACGCACGCACAGCCTCCCAGTTTACTGCACTGAAATTTAGCAGTTTACTCCACAAGCCGAGATTGAGCTCATTTCAAATAAAAGTGTTATGTAGCGAACTTGCTTCCAAGAGACTGCATGCTTTTTCCACCATGCAGTCAAGCCTTCTCTTCCATGATTTCACTGTTGGAACGGGCAGCAGTGTAACGTAACGGTTGGAGAACTGCGCTGGCTACTCAGAGGTTAAAGGTTCAACTCGAAGGAGTTGAGGTTTTCTGACAACCACCCACATTCCTCGGTGTCGCCGAGGAGTAATCGCGGTGTCAGAGACGGCCTGCGAGTCCCCCGGCTCATCTCACATCTTTCATCTTAAGAATGGTGTGAATTTAAGAGGGAATAATCCCATTTGAAGTTTTTGTAGCGCTGACAGATTTGGAAGCGTCCCTAGTAGTGATACCGGCAGGAGCAAATTGTAACTGGCTGTACTGCATTTGGTGAGATCAAAGCAACAACTGATTCACAGAGCATTTGCAGTGGGGTGGTCTGAGGGCAAAATATAGCACAAAATCTTTCTTCTTGAGAATTAAAAAATATATAAATATATATATGTCAAATAGCCGTTCAGTAAAACAGAAAAAAGAATACATAAACAACATTAGTGGCTGCAGTGACTATGAGTAATTTGTCTATATTATGATGTGTTCATTATGCATTCATTTGCTTGCAATAATCTGTTCTCCTTCAGAAAAAAACATACTTTCTTTCGCCCACGAAATACAGCACACTTTGTAAGCACTGGTTTAAAAGATTAGTCTGTATTCGTATGTGTCCTTTGGCCTTACCCCATCCTGATATCCTCTTCTCTCTGCTCACAAGTAGAGATGGGCTTTGTTCTTGGGACGGGTTGGTGTACACACCCTTATCGCATCCCCGAAGGATCTGCAAATACAAAGAGTGGCAACCGTTACTATCACACAGAGAACATGAACACAAACCCTGCCCATTGTGCCACATGCTGCTGTCATCAGAGATAAGAGCCTCCCATTCTGGAACATGCTCCTTTTAAAGCCCTCAGCTATATAACTGCCTGAGAGATTCATTTAAAATGCTAAATTAAAGTACATGCAAAGCCTCTATTCAATGTCTGCATCTCTGTAGATATGAGGGATCTCTGTTAGAAACAGAGATGGGAATGTTGGAGATCCAAATGCAAGTAGTTGGGCAATCTTAAAGTGTTCTTAAGAACACCACTAGAAACGGACAATAATCCGTAGTGGAGAAACAACTAAAAATGAAAGAACAACAAACCTCGCAATATAAACGAGGAGCTCGATAATCGAGCAAAACAAAGGAATAAGCAATAACGCTTATCTAACTCCCGTATGTGGAGTGAAACAACAAAAAAACAGCGAACTGAAAAGACCCCAAAAACTTTGGGTGAGACACTCGTAGGTAGAGTAGAGAAACAAAAGAAAACGAAACCTCTGCTCTGAAATAAGAGCGTATAAACTAGAACTGCTTTCTTTCTAAGGTTGTACTGCTAACAAGTCCCGCGTTGCTAATCAAAGCGGTCGATAGCAATACAACTTCCTATACCCTTTTTTACCGGCTCGAATGTCATGTGAAATAACATGGAAGCAACGAGAGAGGCCGGAAGCGGGGTATAAATAGTGAGCGGAAATAACTGCCAGGTGAACTCACTAATGACAAGGTGAAAGCAAAACCCATGACGGAACACAGGAAAATCCGATAGATTACCGGTAAACGATAAAAACGAATAAAGCGACGTGGAGATAAGGGAAGAAAGGTCAGATCCATGACAGGACCCCCCCTCTAAGGAACGGCACTGGACGCTTCCACAACCTTATCTCTGCGGAAGTCGGTGATTAACTGAGGGTCCAGGATGTTTCTCGATGGAACCCAGCAACGTTCCTCCAGACCATAACCCTCCCAGTCAACAAGGAACTGCTACCCTCTACCTACATGTCTCTCGGCCACAATGCGGCGAACGGTATAAGCCGGACCCCCTTCTATGAGTCGGGGAGGCGGAGGTGGTCTCTCAACCGGGGCGAGGGGGCTTACGAGTACCGGTTTCAGACGGGAGACGTGAAACGTGGGGTGGATGCGCATTGTGAAATGTGACTGGGTTGATTTTTTAAATAATTTTGAAGGGACCCACAAAATGAGGGGCGAGTTTGCGGGACTCGACCCGCAACGGAAGGTCCCGAGTAGTAAGCCAAACCCATTGTCCTACTCTATAGGATGGTGCAGCTCGACGATGCCGATCAGCCGCAACTTTTTGTTTAGCCGAAGCCTGTATAAGAGACGACCGCACTTGTCTCCAAACCGACCGACACCGCCGAACGAAAGATCCTGCGGAGGGCACCTCCGCCTCCTTCTCAAGCTCTGGAAAAAAAGGTGGTTGGTAACCCAGCTGAGCTTCGAAGGGGGAGAGGCCGGTGGAGGCGTTACACAGCATGTTATGAGCGTACTCCGCCCAGGCGAGGTGACGGCTCCAGGAGGTAGGCTTGGATGCGGCAAGGCAGCGAAGAGTATTCTCTAGAGTCTGATTAGTACGCTCTGTCTGGCCGTTAGTCTCCGGGTGAAACCCGGAAGATAAACTAACCGAAGCCCCCAGCAGAGAGCAAAACGCCCGCCAAAACTTGGCGGCGAACTGAGGACCGCGATCGGACACCACATCCGACGGAAGACCATGCGGGCGAAACACATGGTCAATCATAAGTTGCGCTGTCTCAGGTGCCGAGGGCAGCTTGGACAGCGCAATAAAATGGGCCGCTTTGGAAAAACGGTCGACCACCACTAAAATGGTAGTATTGCCTGAAGATAACGGCAACCCCGTGATGAAGTCCAGGGAAATATGACTCCAGGGACGGGTGGGAATAGGTAGAGGGTGAAGAAAACCCGAGGGAGAAAGGTGAGAGGCCTTGCTGCGAGCGCAAACCGGACAAGCCGCGACAAATGAGCGTACGTCTCTCTCCAGACTAGGCCACCAGAAACGCCGGGATAAAAAGTCCCTAGTTCGATGAACCCCTGGGTGACCGGTGAGTTGGGAGGCGTGGCCCCATTGGAGGACCCGCGACCTAAGACGAGGAGGCACGAAAAGACAGTTGGCCGGTGCCCCACCTGGACCTGGGTCCGAGTGCAAGGCTCTCTGCACCGCTGCCTCAACCTCCCAAATAACCGGGGCAACAATGAGGTCAGTGGCGATAATAGGCTCGGGAACTGAGTCTGTCTCAGAACGGTCGTAAATCCGCGAGAGAGCGTCAGGTTTGACGTTTTTAGACCCGGAGCGATACGTGATAATAAAATTAAATCTTAGAAAGAACAGCGCCCACCTAGCTTGCCGTGAGTTACGCCTCTTAGCCAGCTGAACATACTCAAGATTCTTATGGTCTGTCCAGACCGTAAATGGATGTTCCGCTCCTTCAAGCCAATGGCGCCATTCCTCCAAAGCCAACTTGACCGCAAGCAATTCTCGATCCCCTACATCATAATTCCTCTCTGCCGATGTTAGGGCGCGAGAGAAATAAGCGCAGGGGTGCATCTTGTGGTCAAGTGGCGAACATTGGGAAAGAATGGCTCCGGCGCCTAGCTCGGAAGCGTCCACCTCTACCACAAAGGGAAGGGAGGGGTTGGGTGTAACCAGGATGGGTTCGGAAGTGAACCTTCTCTTTAATTCAGAGAATGCTGACCCTGCCTTAGAATTCCATTGGAACTGGCTGCCGAGGTTTTTCTTAGTGAGTGCAGTAATGGGCGCTGCTACCGCACTAAAATTCCGAATAAATCGCCGATAAAAATTTGCAAAACCTAAAAAACGTTGTACCTGTTTTACGGAAGACGGCGTGGGCCAGTTCTTTACAGCGGAAACCTTTTCCGGATCCATCTGTACCTTACCCTCTTTAATAATGAAACCCAAAAATGAAACAGAGCCAGTGTGAAAAACGCACTTCTCTGCCTTTACAAATAATTGGGCTTTGAGAAGTGCAGCAAGAACCTGACGAACGTGACCGACGTGTGGTAAAATCGGGCGAAAATATTAAAATATCGTCAAGATACACGAAGACGAATTTCTCCAGCATCTCCCTCAGCACATCATTAATCAACGCCTGAAACACAGAGGGGGCGCTAGTGAGCCCGAACGGCATGACGCGATATTCGTAGTGACCGCTGTGCGTGTTAAAAGCGGTCTTCCATTCATCGCCTTCGCGAATACGAACGAGGTTATAGGCGTTACGTAGGTCCAGTTTAGTAAAAACAGACGCCCCCTGAAGGCGCTCGAAAGCGGAGTTCATAAGAGGAAGGGGGTACCTGTTCTTCACCGTTATGTCATTTAAGGGCCTGTAATCAATACAGGGTCTGAGACCTCCGTCTTTCTTTTTAACAAAAAAAAAACCCGCCCCTGCAGGCGAGGTGGAAGGTCTAATAAACCCATTAACCAGAGCCTCCTCAATATATTTATGCATGGCTTCGCTCTCAGGGATGGATAACGAATAAAGAGACCCTATAGAGGGGGTAGTGCCTGGGTATAGCTCTATAGCGCAGTCATATGGTCTGTGAGGTGGTAGTGAAGTGGAACGTTGTTTGCTAAATGTCTCCGCCAGATCGGCGTACTGTTTAGGAACATTAGCGGGCAGCTGGAATTCGAGTGCCCCTCCCACTTCAACACCCTCAGTGTCCGAGACAGAGTGAATTTCCCAATCAATATCTGACTCGGACGTCAACTCCTGCCACGCAGGAGGTCGTTCCGCAGAGTAATCCCAGTCTAAACTTTCCTCTCCATTCTCGGAGGGAACATGAGAGGACTGCTGGTTAATAGCGTAATTATCCTCACTCTCTGAGTCAGACTGTGCATAATCCTCACCCCCTTCTCTCAACAAAAAATGACTGGCGACATAACAGTGGCGTTTGCATCTGGGACTCCATTTCTGAATAACGGGACCCGCCCCCCCCCCAATTAATGTGTGGGTTATGGCGAGTGAGCCAGGAATGACCCAAAACCAGCGGATAAACTGGGGACTCCACTAAAAAAAACTGAATCTCCTCCGTATGTTTACGAAACGGAACGCGCATGCGTATAGCGGCGGTAACCCGGGAGATAGTGCCAGTGCCTAAGGGCCGGCCATCTAAAGCCGTAACCAGGCGAGGTAGAGAAAGAGGGTGGGTGGGGATTTTGTGGGATTTAACCCAGTTGGAATCAACGAGGCACTCAACTGCCCCGGAATCAATGAACGCATTGCAGGAAATCTGGCGGTCGTTCCAGCGCAAATACACTGACAGGAAGGTCCGAGGGTAATTTAAATCTAGTCCCGCTATGCGACTCGGTTCCACTAGCGGGACTAATCTTTTCCCACAAGTTTGGGACAGTGGTCCCTTAAATGGCCCCTCCTCTTACAATACCTACACCACCATTCACGAGACTTAGCATCCCCTGTTTCGCGCATGGAGGAACTATCGACCTGCATGGACTCCTCCTGTTCAATGGGAGCTACAAAAGGACTGTGAGCCGGTGCTGGCGTGTGAGAGGAAGAGTAACGAGGTGGGTGCTGTTTAAAACCCTTATAAGCCCTCTCCTTCTCTCTCTCTCTAAACCGGTTATCCAACCGAATGGCCGTAGATACCAGAGCCCCGAATGTAGCGGGTGGTTCGATACCCGCAATGGCGTCCTTTATGTTTTCCGATAAGGCGTTTAGGAATAGAGCACATAGAGGCTCATCGGACCACCCTGTCACTCCCGCAAGAGCACGAAAAGTAATAGCAAATGCGGCCACGGTGTCAGTGCCCTGACGAAGACGGGTTAAACGCATGGCAGCCTCCTTGCCAGAAACGTCTTGATCGAACACTGACACCATCTCCGCCATAAGCCGCTCTGTATTACTAACAATGGATGAATTAGCCCTAATAAGTGGGTCGGCCCATGCGAGAGCATTACCGGTCAAGAGAGAGAGAATGAAAGCTACTCTGGACTCTTGTGCCTGGAACCGCGAGGGCTGTATTTTAAAAAAATCAAACATTGTGTCAAAAACCCCTGACATTTACCAGCGTCTCCATTATACCGCAAGGGGAGTTGGAGTCTCGGTTCCCTATCATCAGGTGTAAATGTTGGGGGGGTGGACTGTATAGGTGCTTGTGTAACTGGAGGAGAATCGGACCTGAGAGAGAGAGTTCGGATATTTTCCACCAGATCTTGTAGCGCTACAGCTTGTAGATGCATCTGCTCGTGTAAAGCTTGCTGTGAGTGTTGCAAGGCACGAATACTCTCTCTCTGGTCCGCCAGGGCTGCCTCCTGAGTGGCAATGACCACTTTAAGATTGGCAACTACTGCTGGAAACTCCCCTGTGGCTTCCATGTTCTATGAGGGATCTCTGTTAGAAACAGAGATGGGAATGTTGGAGATCCAAATGCAAGTAGTTGGGCAATCTTAAAGTGTTCTTAAGAACACCACTAGAAACGGACAATAATCCGTAGTGGAGAAATAACTAAAAATGAAAGAACAACAAACCTCGCAATATAAACGAGGAGCTCGATAATCGAGCAAAACAAAGGAATAAGCAATAACGCTTATCTAACTCCCGTATGTGGAGTGAAACAACAAAAAAACAGCGAACTGAAAAGACCCCAAAAACTTTGGGTGAGACACTCGTAGGTAGAGTAGAGAAACAAAAGAAAACGAAACCTCTGCTCTGAAATAAGAGCGTATAAACTAGAACTGCTTTCTTTCTAAGGTTGTGAAGTATAATAAATCGAACAATCCTATCACCGCCCTGTCGGGAGGGGTCAGGACCATTCAACTACACTTTACTTAAACTTTCTTCCAAATAGACACCACATTCCAGAGTCTGGTATAACGTAATTTATTATAAAAAGATTTGCACGAATATACATACCCAGGCTGATCGGCTAAACATACATATGTTAAAAACATTCTCAATCACACGGTCCAGTCTAAGTCAGTCAATTTCATGCTCACCCACAAGACGTAAAACAGGTCCGTTAATGACAGAAGCAAAACATAACAAGCGCACCATGAAGTTCAGCTGACATCTTATATGTTATTGCGACCCCCCCCCCTTTTTTTGGGGTGTTCCCATTACCTGGGCGATTACTTTTTCCATGGTCTGCAGCGGTCCTAATTAAGCATTACATATGACCCTTATTTATATGGTAGTTTTGATGAAATGCTATGATTTAATCATATCAGAAACATCCTAGTCACGGTTTGACAATAGTAGTTCAATACATAGTTTTTACACCAATGTTTGTAAAGATAGAAGATAAATGTTTTCTTTGGATTTAATAAATTCTATCAGTTCCTCAAACTGCACACACACATACATTTTCAAGGCTAGAGTGCTGGATGTTCTTCTCGACACTCAGGCCCCAAAGAATGTGTAGGGAGTAATTCATGCTTATCTCTTCAGACGGGCTAGGAACATTTAATTGCCTGTGTGTGTGTATGTGTGTGTGTATGTGTGTGTGTGTGTGTATGTGTGTGTATGTGTGTGTGTGTGTGTGTGTGTGTGTGTGTGTGAATTAATGGGTCCATTGCCTACTTTTTGAGATAACTAAACCTCGCCATGGGAAATTTTGAGGAGTGTATTTGCAATATGGCTGTTTCCGCTGAGAGCGAGTTTTTCTTCAATTTCCCTGCATGTGGGTGTGTGTATATGTTCTTGATTTACAGGTGTCGAGATGAGCTCATATTGGGTGCCTAGCTTGGGACCATTGTTCATTGAGCACACTCCGATACAAATAATGAGCTCATTTTTCCGGCGTGATTGTCTGCCCTTGAATCTGAGGCCTTGAATATGTGCTGCTGTTCACATATGGGCTTTTTGTGCAATTCATCCTACCACAGAAAAACATATTCATATTAACACTACATTTTAATATAGTTGGTCCTACAGTATGTTATATAATTGTATATAAATAATGAATAATCTATAATTTGTCACAACAGTTGTACTGCTAACAAGTCCCGCGTTGCTAATCAAAGCGGTCGATAGCAATACAACTTCCTATACCCTTTTTTACCGGCTCGAATGTCATGTGAAATAACATGGAAGCAACGAGAGAGGCCGGAAGCGGGGTATAAATAGTGAGCGGAAATAACTGCCAGGTGAACTCACTAATGACAAGGTGAAAGCAAAACCCGTGACGGAACACAGGAAAATCCGATAGATTACCGGTAAACGATAAAAACGAATAAAGCGACGTGGAGATAAGGGAAGAAAGGTCAGATCCATGACAGTAGAATTGTATCAAATGTGTATTTTCTTGCACAGTGCTTCTTTGTTTAAATGTTTTGAGAACGCCTAAAAGTGTGTCAAAACAATGTGAAGTAATGATCACTATGTACATACATTTACCATTGTGTCACTTAACTATGGAACAGCGCAATGCTTTTTCTGAATGTCAATTTTAATTGGAATGTTTCTTCTACGTGCTACCACACAGTAAAACATTTTGGTTAGTTCAGCTCTAATGAGTCCAATAAAGATCACACGTACTCACTCAGTGTAAGACATACTCTATCAGCACTGATTAACACTGAACAATTTACTGTGCACGCTTTCTTAAATTAGCTTTAGGGAAGCTTAAATATAACTGATGTTGTAATTCAGTGAGGGCATTCCTCCATGTTCTCATTCAGTACCATGGTAACTCTTCAAAATTCCATAGCCCCCATGATTATGTTAGCTCTTTGTTGAGAAGATGGAGAACTTAACTTTAACCATTCTTTCATCCACACAGCGAGGAACAGGTCCCCAATTACCCACAACCCCCCTCTCCATGGGAAAATGTCAGCCAAAGCAACACACTGGTGATTACACAAAACATAGCAATGTATAAAAAATTGAAATAAAAAGAATGTAAAAAGCACAGGAAATATCCAGACTATTAGGCCTATCCATGCATTTAGATCAAACGAACTTGATTTGATTGAATAGCATCGACACATTATCGAGTCCAGTGGTTCTCAAACTCGGTCCTGGGCCCCCCCCTGTGTATGCTGGTTTTTGTTCCAACCACAATTGACATAATTTGGCCTAAAAGGGTAAATAATCCATTAAAACATGAAAAGTGCAATTAAGAAAAATGAACAGCTTGTTAAAATTCTCGGATCGCAATTGTGGTTGGTAGGAAACCAGCATAAACAGGGGGGCCCAGGACCGAGTTTGAGAACCACTGATCTACACTGTGTACAAAATTATTATGCAAGTCCATATTCGAATGAATTAGCATCTCCAAGAGCATTTTTTTTCAACTGAAAACCATATTAACCTCATTATTCACTTAGTGTAAACATTAAACATTTTCAGGTGACTTCATTGCTTTATTGAGAGCAGGTGTGACTTAAAGTGAGGAATGCCTTAAATGCAGGTGGGCATAATTATTAGGCAGCTTTTTGTTGCTGGAAAAATGGTGACGAACAAGAGACCTAACAGATGATGAAAAGGCAAAAATAGCTAACTGGCTTTCAGAGGGATACAAAACAATTGAAATAGCAAAGATGTTGAGTCGGGATCACCGCACAATCGAGAGATTTGTGAGTGTGAGTCCACAGGGACGCCAACAACGCGTTGAGAAGAAAATACGCAAATTAACCATAAGAGACTTGAGAAGAATAAAACGGGAAGTATCCAGGAACCCTTTGGCCTCAAGTGCCATCATCTTCCAGAACTGCAACCTTCCTGGACTCTGCAGAAGCACAAGGTGCAAAGTGCTTCACGTGATTGGCAAGGTCATAAAGGCACAAAACCAGCCTCCCTTAAATAATAAACACAAGCAAAAGCGTCAAGAATGGGCAAAACAATACATGAAGACAGATTTTTCAAAGGTTTTGTGGACGGATGAGATGAGTGACACTGGATGGACCTGAAGGGTGGGCCCATGGCTGGATTGCTGACCGACATCGCACACCAGTTTGACTGAAGCGCCAGAAAGGTGTGGGAGGGATGATGATATGGGCTGGTATTATCGACAGTGAATTGGTTGGACCATTTCGAGTGGAAGATGGATTGAAAATGAACTCTAAAAACTACTGCCAGTTTCTGGAGGCCACCTTCCTCAAGCAGTGGTACCAGAAGAAGCCAGCATCATTCAAAAGGTCCATGATACTGATGCAAGACAATGCTCCATCCCATGCATCCCAGTACAACAGTGATTGGCTAGCCAGGGTTCAAAGATGGTAAAATGATGACTTGGCCCCCTTGCTCACCTGATTTGAACCCAATTGAAAACCTGTGGGCCCTCCTAAAGAGGGAGATTTACAGCCAAGGAAAGCAGTACATCTCTGAACAGCCTGTGGGCATCTCTCTGGGCTAAACTTGGGCGCAATCTCATTAACAAACTGACAGAATCCGTGGATATGAGTCTAATACAAGTGTTAGAAAAGAAAGGTTGCTATATTGGAAAATAAACGTATTTCCAAGATTTAAAATGTTTTTGTTAGCTGTTAAACTACTTAATTCGTTGCTTTATTTCATAATTATTATTTATAACCATGTAAAAATACTTTTGTTGTTTGTTTATTAAATAAATTGAACAAAACATAATGTATTTTGTTGCATAATTGTGCACATCTACTTTTTGGAAAAATCATTATATTTTCCCCTGTGTTTTTCTTTATATAACATTTACTTTTCCTGTAAGGAATGAATTGGGATCACGTATAATGTTGTGTCTATTAAAATATTTTTAAAATCCGCCAAAAATACATTTGCATAATAATTATGTACACAGTGTAGTCTTTGACAACCAAAGCAAATGTGCTGGCAGGTCAGCTGATGACTGTGTACCATCTTAATTAATCTAACTGTAGGTCTGCATTTGGTCCCCATTCATTACAGAGTGGATGTTAGGACAAAACGGTCCAGAAAACTCCAAGGAATAGATGATTCAGTACCTTACTGAACAATACTAATTATTCCAGAAGCTTCCTTAATCGCATTCAGCATAACGAAATCTTTAGCACATCCAATGTCTGCAGGCAGTGTCCATTTGCTTTTAATTCCAAGCAACATTAACCACACATCACTGAAATCGCGAGATTTATGGCTCACCTCTCACTGGCCCCATTGAGAAGGTCTTAAGTGTTAACATCGACACGTCTCTGAACACAGCCCACAAAAGGCCGGTTCTCAGAAGAAAGCATACCCAAGAAAAGTAAAAACCAAACACCATCCCTGGGGGTTGTATTTGAATCTATTTATTTGCTGGTTCGCTGCAGTAAACTGACACCCAGTCCGCTGCAGTAAACTGACAAATACAGCTTTCTCCAGATTAATTTGAAAGTTATATCAACCTCAGGTTTCCAAGTTGCTTATTCAGTAAATCTACTGGCCAAGAGCACAGGCTGAACCTTATAGCTAGTACATAATTAGTTTGAGTCTGGGCTATGGAATGAGCTGAATTATACATGGGAGTCCATGGTGGCAGGACACAAACGGCTTTGTGCCAGAGTAATGTGGACAAATCATCTGTAGCATGCCAAGTCGCCTGTAGTCTGTGTGAATTAGGCCAGCTTTATAGTCTGTCTTTTTGGCTTTTAGGCTTGGTGGTGAGTATATTGGAGGAGTGCATATGCCAGTTGCAGTGCTTCCCACATGGTTGCAGGTGGTAAAATGGAAGCACAAGAACATTCACTCACTTCCAAACTGCAAAAAAAAAAACAATGTCAAATACTGCTCTTCTATACATCACCCTGCCAAATAGAATATCAAGGGTTGATCTGGTTTTAGAGAGCAACCCTAGGACCCCCTTTATTAACCTTATTATTTGTGTCACCTCCGGTGTGCTGCTGAGTCCAATCCCATAATGCACTGCTCCTGGAGAAGAACTGAGAGGAGGAGGCATTCCCGGTGGTGTGATGTCACAGTGCAGGGAGGCTCTCGCGTCACAGACATGCTCCACAGACGGGCATCTCTGGTAACACAGGAGAAGGTTACGCAAAGCCTACACGCGTCCAAATATAAAGACTTGCCTCCACTATAACCGGATTTTCACCTCTGAACCAGTGACTTTAAGACAAATCAGCATGTGAGTGCTCTATGGTGTTCGTACCAATCATTAATCATGCTGTCCTAATTTCATGTTTTATTCTGATTCTGTAAAAATATGTTGCTTTTATGAAGACCATTCATACTAGGATATGCAGTATACACTGTATATTTATTTACCATGATATATTTAACAATTTTACAGGCTATGATAAATCTTATAAATATGTAGCTGCCGCTCCATAATTATATCAAAAAGTGAAAAAACAACATTTTCAAAAAACAGATGTTTTGGGAGATATACTCAAAGCGGCAATACTCAGATCATTAACAAAAAGCAGACGGTCACTGCAAATATGGCAACCAATCAAAGAGCTTTGGATAGCAACCTCATACATTTTGAATGTGAATCATAGCTCATACTTTCAGAATCAAAAGAGCTATGGCACTCCATGGGATCTCCTTGAAGCCAGCGCCTGTTGTTTTTCAGAATTTGGAACAAGCCAAACCTGCATTGCATTCAAATCTGCTTCAGCACAAATTTATAGAACCCATGTGCGCAATAACTTCAATTAAGAGATTGGTTAGAAGGGAAACCATCACATCCAGGGGTTCTCCAGGACGAGGATTGGGAACCTACGTTCCTAGGTCCTATCCTTTGTGTTTAAAGTTTGCAGAGCGTAGCTGTGTGCTGCACTATCCAACCTCGGGGAAAATTGAAGCCGTCTATTAAAAACATGGTTTGCTCTTAATGCGTTTTTATCTACAGAGCTGTTTTCATATTATTTCTCATCGCGCAAATAATACATCTAGTAATGACAGCGATAAAGACCTGACGCGAGATGGAAACAGTGTTACTCCGGACCATGCGCAGTGAGGTTCGCAAACCAGCCTGAGGCTTTGTACCCGGGGCGCACACATTCATTAAAAATCAATATGCCTCTTACCCAGGCTCTCCCGGTTAGCCCTGGGGTGGTTCATTATGCATGGCTTGGCGCAGGCTCCATGCTGTGGATCACCATTAAGACTCCCGCCTGATCTGATAACGCATGACGAGCCTGGCCTATTTCTGAGTGGCCCGGAATGAAAACAGTCATCTCCACTCCAATGTGGAATTTGTCTGTTGACTAAAAGAAAGACCACGCATCTTCTTCGATGTTTCTGATGTCACCGCTCTCTGCGAAACTTTAACCCTCCGTCTGTTCGATGCGTCTCTCGCAGCCGTGGAGCAGCGGCTAGCGGATGCAAAAACAACCTGTGGATGTTAGCTGAAGGGAGGATCGAGAGGGATTTCCTCATAATCTTAAACACCCCGGTTTATCCACGGATGAGCCTGCAGTGTAACTTGGTGACCACAAAGTTACCCGTCGCATCGCTTTCTCAGTGAAATGATATGTCTCCCAGACCTTGAGCTTGTTGGCCAAAGGTTTTCAGGTGTAATGCCCATTTGTTACTTGCTCACCCTTCTTTTAAAAGGACATTAAAACATTAAACACATTTTTATGAAAGTTTTAGACTATAACCGTTTTGTATTTTTCTAAAACAATAGTTTACATTCAAAGTCAGTTTAGTGTAGAGCCCTGTGTTGGCTATGAGTTCTTATAAATAATCATGCATGTATCTTCAGTAATCCCCCTTCAAACTAATAATGGATTACCCTGTTTATTAACAACGTCAGAGCTCAGTGTCCATAATGGTACTTAGTGGCCCTCAGAACACCACTCAACCGCAATCACTTCCTGATAGAAAATAAGCTTTATAAATCTCTACTAGAACTTAGGCTATATTATCCACAGGTCTCACTACACTTTACCACCAAATATTCAAATAGACAGACACAAATGTGTAAATAAACCAAGGAAAGCATGTTGTTCTTCGGTTTTCTGAAGAACAGGTTGAGGTAGGCTGGGGAATTAGGGTCCTCTCATGTCTACAGTATATGTTTTAGTGACTTTGTTGTAGGCTGCATGGGACTTCAAGCTATGTTCTCCATAAAGAGAAACATTATTTAAATGCACATTGTATTTGTTTCATCAACTTGAGTAACATCCAATACGCATTTCAGAGACTGCTGTCATTCTATACAATATACAATTGGATGGCAAGTGATTGTGGAGGGTTCTATTTGTGAGGATTGTTTTGCATAATGAAAATAGAGGGATATATTTAAACATGCTATAATGAACATGCTGTTATCATACTAAGTTGTACTGATTCATTTGATTATGATCTAAAAAATATGTAATAATTATACAGTTTCCGCCACTTTTTATCCCTGGTATTCACATTAGTATTAGTAAAAGGAGATGGGCACATGTAGGATTTCTTGTGATATAGTTCCCTCTAGTGGTCAATGATACACATTGATGATATTCCCCATGAAGAGTGAAACAGAACATGTTGATTTTGATGCTCTACAAAAGCTGTTTTCATTTAAAAATGGTTCGACATTGTCATCATAATCTACACAAAGCATTTGCATTCACCAAGTAGAGTGAGAGTAATGTATGTACAAGTATATGCCAGCAACACACTGTGGTGATACTGCTCTCTACTGATAAGACTGATGAAACTGCCACTTTCGATTTATGAATAATGTAATTATTTTTTATTTTTGAAGGTTTTTACTTTGAGTTTAAAGCACTGTAAAACATTGGGGAGAAATAATTTAGCCCAAAAGTGCCGTATGTTACA
This sequence comes from Ilyophis sp. 1 JC-2022, assembly GCA_022702515.1. NCBI lineage: Eukaryota > Metazoa > Chordata > Actinopteri > Anguilliformes > Synaphobranchidae > Ilyophis > Ilyophis sp. 1 JC-2022. The sequence continues at coordinate 21,393,184 of CM040400.1, forward strand.
GCTGGGTAAACATGGGTTCACGATAGATTCAATGGAGCTCATTTTGGCTTGAAAAATTGACACTGGGGACGACACCTGTTTCAAGTTAGGCAGTGTAATATAAAGAAAGCTCAATAAACAATCGCATAATTCATACTGTCACGTACAGGTGATGGTAAGAGTATCAAATCCCAACATACTGCGTGTCATAACTCCATCAGGACAGGATAAGGGAACAGCAGCAGCAATGCATGCTGGGATACCTGTAGGGACGGGCAGACAGACAGACACACATACACGCACACACGATGTGCTGCGACACCATTTCCAACACATTCTTAACTCCAAGAACTGTCAAAGGTACACTAAAGTGTTTTATAAACTACGGACTATAAACTACATTCAAAATGGAGGAGGTGTAAGTTGCTTTGCATGTGAATATTAGATATGAAAAATACGCACGCAAATACATATTTCAAATACATACAATTAAAATATTGACCATACCTGCTCAACTCTTCACAAAAAGCCATGTTGAGAAATTTTTAAATAGGTAGTAGCTAGATAGACAGCTGACAGGTCATGTGTGTGGAGGTGGGTTTTTATGTAAAGCTATGACATCAGCACAGAGCTATTGGCAGGAGAACTGAGGTAGTGACACTGGCGTGTGGAGGTGTTTGATCACTTGGTGATGGAAGGCGAGGCCGTGTGGGTAGTCAGTCAGCCAAGAGGAGTTCCCTTCATCATTAACCCTTTCAGTCTATCTGTGAGGATGAAAGCAGACAGCATGTTATACATCTCACAATTTACCAGCTGAGGGCAAACTCAGAAATGGTCCAACAAGTGTCCGGGGAAAGTTTCCGCTCAACCACTTAATTCGAAAAGGCTAATATTATTGTGAGGGTGTGCTTTATAAAATATTTATCATGGTTTTGTATTTTTCTAAGACAATAGTTTACACTCAAAGTCAGTTCAGTGTAGAGACCTGTGTTGGCTATGAGTTCTTCTTATCATCATGCATGAATCTTCTGTAATCCCCATCAAACTAATAATGGATTACCCTTCTTATTAACCATGTCAGAGCTCAGTGTCTGAGTACTTAGTGGCCTCAGAACGCCACCCAATCACAACCACTTCCTGAAAGAAAATAGGCCTAAGCTTTATAAACTAGAACTTAGTTCACATTATCCACAGGTTTCAAACTGCACTTTACCAGCAACTATTCAAATAGGCAGGCACAAATATGAAAATAAACCAAGAAAAGTGTGTTGTTCTTCTGTTTCTTGAGGAACAGGTTGAGATAGACTGGGGGTTTACAGTCCCCTCATCACTTCCATCTTATCACTTTTAATTTACAAAGGCTAATATTGTTGTTATAAGCTTTGTGTGTGTGCGTGCGTGCGTGCATGCGTGCGTGCGTACTCTAAAGCCTTCTCATTAAAATAATATTCTTTGTGCTGTGGTACAGATAGATTAAGTGCTTTTAAATTACTGGCATTCTGCTTTGGAAACCTTTCCCTCATAATCCTAGGTTGTTTAATATTCAAGGCATGAGCTGTTTGCTCTAAGAAATACGATGATTTGAAAATAATACACAGCTTTACATTTTTATCGGCTAAACTATGTTTAGACCTCAAATCTCAGCTGTCTCTGTAGCTTCTCCTTACATGTAGTCCAAAGCCAGTAAATTCAACCACAGAGAGAATAAAATGTATTCCCAGATGTCTGACGGTTTCCTTTTCCACACAGCCCTGCTGATACTCCCACATGAAGACTTCTTGTGATACAGCATGATGACTCTAATGGAAACTTCTCATTTGTGGAAGAATGCCTTTACCACCAGGTGGAAGGCTGTGCTTTTAGATGTAACAGGTTTAAAGGGCATGGCTACACCAGCTAGGTGTAGAATGTTGATTTTAGTGTGCTGTGTAGTCAGGTGTGTAGGTGCTGTGAGTGATTTTTAGTCTTCCTACACAATAAAACTGATGATGCTACTTTGGTCTGCGTTGACTGGATGGGCTACTGTTTTTTGTTTTTTTTAAGTATCTCAAGGTGTCTCACACCCAGGACAAGAATATCCTCAACGGCACTAAGAAAATACGTCCAATACAGTAGGCTACATGGATTTGTGGGGACAACAATATTCCCTCATAGGAAAGAAAATAACTGTGGACATTCACTTTTCAATGTCAACTCGGATGTTTCCAGAAATGTTCTAGTAAATGTCTCATGCGGTGCCTGCAGCAAATCCATCTGTCTGGAGATGGCAGTTTTTTTTTAGTTTTTTTTTATAATACATTGAACGCTTGTAGAGCAGGTATAAAGTGATATTGCAGGTTTAATTGATTTCAAGATAAATCAGATGTGATTTATTGTCTTGGTTTTAAAAGAAAACCGTGGAGCGTCGCCCCTTTTTTAGCAGTTAGCATAAAACACAGACAGGATTACGCCGCTCTGCGTTTAGCGTCCGCCTCGCAGAGCATTACTCACAGCGCAGTGACGGGAGTCTGTCTGAGAGACACCTGACACCGCCGAGGTCTCGAGCTGCCGCAACGGGTTGCCATGGCACCCGGCCAGGGAGGAAGAGCCGGCGGGAAGTAGTTTTCACAAAAGGTCCCGCTGCCATCATCAGCTGACGTGAACAGGCCATCCGTCAAGGGGGGTCCGTTCTGGACGAAAACACGAGCGATACAAAGAAAGGGGCAGGAGGACGTCTCTGCAGATAAACACAGGACTGAAAAAGGCCCCACAGGGCGACATTGTGTCAAAACTCAAGGGAAAATGCTTGATTGGACATACCAGACATTTACCGTATATAGTGCCCTCTACTATTATTGGCACCCCAGGTAAAGAGGGGTAAAAAGGGTTATGAAAAAATTAACCCTTTGGTGAAATAGCTTAATCTCACACTGAAAAAAACAAGAAAAATCCAACCTTTAATTGAAGTAAATTTATTCTGAGAAAAAAAAAATCCCTCAAGAAATAATAATTTTTAACAAAACCATGTGTGCCACAATTATTGGCACTCCTACATTTAATACTTTGTACAACCTCATTTTGCCAATAAAACAGCACTGAGTATTCTCCCGTAGCATCTAATAAGGTTGGAGAACACAAAGCAAAGAATCAGACCATTCCTCTTTAAAAAATCTCTCCAGATTGATAGGAACTAGGAAGTACAACACTATGAGCTAAAATAAGGAGAGCGCTCCATGCAATTTGAATTATCATTTTCATTTAGGTGTCTTATCTACTAGCTAGCTAGCTGAACAAATAAAAGATTTCATAGGAGACATCGGTATCAGTGAGAATAGCTGTCAAATTAATTTAATTGGCTACAATACTTCACATGGTTGAGTTGGTTTTACATAATCTTTTCCATGAGGGGCGAAAGAGTTATGTAGCTACTGTGTACAGACCTACCCCTGTGTAATGTAATCTAGCTAGCTAGCTACATGCAATCTGATAGGAGTTTTGTGCAATGACTGTTTAAAAAACTTGCCATTGCAAAATTAGCGTGGGGTTAACTTTACAACCTAAATAAACTCAAAACTCGGTTGTTGTAATTAAATTGACCATGAATTCACTTCTTAAAGATCATGTGCAATTTTGGCCACTTGTTCTAAAAGTGGCGCTGATGAGCCGACACACACACCGCCGTGTTATGTAGCACCAAAGAAGAAGAAGTTCGCAAATTAAGCGAGTGTGAATCCACACGGTGAAAAACAGCGGAATATTTGTCTCAAAATTCTGTCCGTAAATCCAAGCAGATCAAACGTGTCCTTCGATCGGCAAATGTAGATTCGCCAGTTCGCAAGCCAAGCTTTTGATTTGTACATGTGAACATTGGAAACATATCTGTAAATGTTATTTGCATTTGTGAATATAATTTTTGCATTCATCCAAATGATGATTTACGAAACACAAGTTGAGAGGTGTTTGTGTGTGGATGGAAAACACATACTTGTGGATTATTTTTACGAAACACAAATTGAGAGGTGTGTGTGTGTGGATGGTTAATACAATTGTGGATTAAACTTTTGTGCTTGTTTATTTTTGATAGAAATCTACCTCCATATACATATACTGTATATTGCAGTATGTTTTGTTTCCATAGGGATGCCCTGGGATTAAACATCAGCATTGACCGGAGAACTTTAAATTTACATACCGAGTGATGAGAAAGATAAACTGCCGCCATTTTGGTGGGGTTTGACAGGCCTTTTCCTCTAGCAGAGGCAGTGGAGGGCAAATCAGATCACGCCTGCAATAACACAACATGCAAATGTGAAGGGCGACAGCCCTGCGTTTCCTCTCCGAGACTTACCCGCCTCCCGCCTGTCTCACTCTCGCGTTTCAACTTGACCCGACGCGCAGCTCATTTGCATAATTTGCATCGCTACAAGGTGGCGAACACAGCCACAGCCCAGCCCATCCCACCCCACCCCAAAGAGCAACGGGAAAATCTTGCCAGCCTGTGCAGCCCCGACGCTCACGGCCACACCCTGGCCGAACACCCTTACCGCTTCTGCTGAACTGGAAGGGTCATGGCCATTTAAGGGCGGCAATGTAGTATAATGGTTAAGGAACTGGACTTGTAACCGAAAGGTCGCAGGTTCGATAACCAGGTATGACACTGCTGTTGTACCCTTGAGCAAGATACTTAACCTGATTTGCTTCAGTATATATCCAGATGTATAGGAATGGATAAATGTAAGAAGTTGTGTAAGTCGCTCTGGATAAGAGCATCTGCTAAATGCCTGTAATGTAATGTAATGTAATTTAAGAAAAAGAGGGTCTGTGCTTCATACTGAGAAGAGACCGCAGGCGGAAGCTGGACCTCCATCTTACACAGCGCCCACTCAGACACATGCATGTGGTCTGCACACAGCTCAACTAAAACACATTAGTGTGCAACTAAAACACTTATTTTAGTGCCTAAAAGTTCTGTTAATTTTTGGTTAAAAACTAGTTATTAGTATAGTAATGGTCTTTGCCACATCCTTTTGAAATACAACAAACATCTTTTGTAAGAATATTCTTTAAATACTTGCACACCCTGCAACATTGCGGGCCTTTCATTTACACAGCACTCACCTAGTTTATTTATAAACAGACTGCTGAAATGCATTTCTCTCTTATAGGGCAAACCACCAGATATATTTATGGCAAATCCATGGAGCTTAAACAGAGAAGAATGATGAACCGTCCCATTTCTGCATATTAATGTACAGATCGAGAAATAACAAAGGTTGAGGATGGACTGATTTTTTTCTGGGTCGCATTAATAATTGACGCACATCGCACAAAGCTCATACCATTATAATTCAGTACCTCAACCCCAAAACAGGGATCCAAAGTATAGATGTCAGTTTGATTAAAAACACACAATTTATACATGCAAAAAGAATGCCTTCCCTACACCAAGCCATACATCCACCCAGCAGATATCCTTAATGTAGCACGTTTCTCCCAGGAGCACCAGATATTCCAGAGAGGTTCACACCCAGAAGTATGGATTCAATTGTAGACAGCGGGTCTATCCATCCATTATCTAACCCGCTTATACCTCGTCAGGGTCACGGAGGGGCTGGAGCCTATCCCAGCATGCATTGGGCGAGAGGCAGGAACATAGGGTGGATTGGACAGGTCGCCAATCCATCAGAGAGCAGTATACAGTGGGTGACATTCTGATACAGCTAACGCACTCATTTTATGAGTCTATAGTTGTATTTTAGAGTAGCCGTGTGAGCGTGCACAATCCTGATCACTTTAATCAAGTCGTAAAATAGCTACACACGCAAAGAGCAAGTTTAACACTAACCCCCCTCCCCTCCCCTCCCGTGGGTTTGTTTTTGCCAGGAAATTTGAAATAAAAATGCAAATATAAAAATAAATAAAAAATCTGTAGGCGCCTCAACTCAAGGTTCACGTTCTAACGCCAGCTGCTATTTTGATCCTCACTGCACTGATTTTGGAGAAAGTGACTTTTTTTTTTTGCATCCAATGAGGTTACAGGTGACTTTAGCAAGGGCACATTAACAAAGGGACAATCTGGGGCCTGTTTAGTCTATATTCGGAATTAACTCCTATTTTTGTCTTACCTCTTCTGCGCATCATGGTTTGCATTTAAAATCTATGGCATGATTTTAGGCCTGTGACGTAAGCACTCAGAGACCTTGAACAGTCAATTCCAAGTACACAATTTAAGCGGGACGTGTAGAGGAATTCTCCATAATCAGTAGAAAGTACGGGGACAATGATATGAAATTAATGAGAACTGTTTATTTGTAGGCAAATAACATCGGGACACACATATTTCAATGCCCCACACACACAAAGAAAATTAAATAAAATTAAAATACAACCATTCAACTTGCAGCATAAGCTTAAATTTGTAGCAGGGAGCCCAAAATATTTCTTACATGGTGCGCAGTGGTCTTTTCCGCACTGGAATCGGCACGTTACCAGAGAGACGGTACAGGTAGACACGTAAAACACTGACGGACCACAAGGTGAGAAGCACAGTGACACTCCAACGGGAGTCCAGAGTGGAGCGAGGAGAGAGCAGCAGGGGAGCAGTCCGTACGGCTGAGCAGTCGGTCACAAACACAAAGAGCAGCAGGACAGCGTACACACAGCTCATACTCTCCATCACCCCCACCTCACCCCAAAGGGCAGAGCTGATCAGCAGCGCTACAGCATATTCAGCAGGTTATTCATTTTATTTTACACATCATCACCTGTTACATTAGACGTTACATACAAGACGACAAAGCAGGCAGATAAGGCCTCCCTAAAGGCAGACTTGCCATTTGTCAACAGTCTTCCTGGGAAAAAATAAACATGAAAAGACTCTGGAGATCTATGAAAAGATACTCCTAATATTAATATGCATCTTCTTTACATCAGAGTGGGCACAGGAGCCAATAATCAGTATTACATTTTTTTTTTGTAAATACCATCTTTTCAAAAATTCTTACATTCGGGCACTTACTGACAATGGTTTTTTTCTTTTTTTTCTTTTTATTATCATGTGGGCTATACCTTCTTAATATTTTCAATTAATTACAAATGGTATTGAATGTTCTTTTATTTATAGTTACTTTTTGATATGCATTTAAATTTGTAAAAATATTGTAGTTCCTCTTCACAAAAGCGTATTACCAGTGTCAGGCAAAAACCTTGTATCTAAAAAAAAAAAAAAATAATTGAATTCTCATGAACAAAAAATATATATCTTCCCCCCATTTACCAACGCAACATTATGCTTTAATCACATGGCATTTTGAACCAATGGTATTAGATGTTGTTACATAGAGAACTTGCAATGTGTGTAAGATACAAGATTTTGTCATGACACTGACAATACTTAAAACCATATTCATCCCAGGCCTGGTGAGTGCATGTGTTGCTTTTAAATACCTAAAATTAAAATGTTACGACAGAACTAGAAAATTCCTGATATGAATAAGATGTACTCCTCAGGAGTCAGTCAGAAGCTAGCTGTTCAAGGACATCACCATTGGAAGCTTGTTAAAGTAATCTCTCTGAAAGGCCATGATTCGGTAAAACTATACAACATGACTAGAAGCAGAAAATTATAAACAAAAATACAAATCTAAACTTTATTAAATTAATAACATATGTTCATTCAGGGCTTTTTCTTTAAAACAAAGTCCTATCGTTGCTTGTACCCCCCCGCATTTCATTTCCATGTGGGCTTGAGGGTTTTACTATAGCTGAAGTCTTTGGACACGACTGACTTCTCAGAGAAGGTGCTGCTCTTTCTGGTAGGTTCTCTCCCGGGAGGCGGGGTCTCTGTACGCTGCCCACTTCGGCTGGAGGCCCGCACGCTCTGTACTCTCCGTAGCGAGCCTGGAAGCTTCTCCTTGTCCCGGGCCACATGCTGCTCACCAGCAGGAAGCGCTCTGTTCACCGCATGCTTCAGGGAGACTGTTCTGCCCAGGGTGCTGCTTTTGGAAGGGGTCGAAGGGGTGGAGTCCGTCGTGGTGGCGACCAGCTCTTTCTTGGTCCTGGAAGAGGAGGCCACGGTGTTGCGGGCAAAGCTCGGCAGGGCGCTGTTGGCTGGTACCTGCGGGGTCCCACTCTCAGAGGTGGCTGCTTGCTGCGCCAGGGCCCTTAGGGTGGAGCGGCACATCTTCTCCTCCGGCGGGGGCTTGGGGGGGTTCCTCACAGGCTTGGCACTGGGCTTCCAGAAGGACGGCTTGCGCGGGGTCTGGTCCCGGGCCCAACGGGAGACAACATCTCCACCACCACCGAACTGGCTTACCCTCTGGGCCTTGCACTCCTCTGGGGGGAGGCTGGAGTTGCGGGCAGCGCGGGCAGTCCTCTCTCCCCTCCTTGCTGGGGCACTCTGGTCTCGCAGTGGGCGCCTGGGCTCGGTGCTCTCGTAACCCGGCGGCCTGTCGACTCGTCTGGCGCCACTGCCGGACCGGCCCAGCTTAGCGAGTGGGACCACTTTGCGCATGTTCTGGTTCTCCACAGAGGCCCGCGTCCGGGCAGGGCGGCTTGTAGCGTTGGCTCGAGCTGCAGTGGGGTTCTTTGAGGCCATCTTGGTTTTTGCATGAATGGATTGGGGGGTCTTGATAGGCCCAGCTGCCTCTTCTGCCAGTTTATCCACTGTGGTGTTGCAGATGTCACATGCCGCCTCTTCCCCATCAGCTGAAGATGGACAGACAGACACTTCCAAATGGCTGGAAGATTCCTGCTGCTCATCGGTGAATGTGGATTTTGACGCAAGCGGCTCATTGGTGGATGCCGACTTTGATGCGGAAGTCTCACTGGTGGATGCAGATTCCAAATTAGAAGAAAGTGAACTTGGGCCCTTTAGGAAACTCCGATCGTTGGCATCCAGCGTCGTGTTGCCGTCGATGCCTTCCCTACGGATGGGAGAGTTCTCCATTTCAGAGAGGTCAAGGGTCACTGAGCAGTCAGTGTCTGTACAATCCAGGATGTAGAAAATGGGTTTTCTGTTGGAGACGGGCGTGTCCAAGGGCAGGGGAGTGTCACAGGTTGTTGAAGAGACCGTGCTGGTGTCCTCCTCCTCCTCCTTCTGAGGGGAGCTCATTCTGTAATCCCAGGCAATCCTGGGGTCCCGTCCCCTCCCCAAGCTCCTGCTGGATGGAGGAGTATCCAAAACCAGTGTCTTCGGAGGATCCCTCTGCCTCTCCAGATCTGTAACCACGACGACCCTCGGGTCGGCTAATCGCGCGTCGTCGTCGTTGTTGTTGTTGTTGTTGATGGTTGAGAGGTCGTCAAAATTCTGCAGCCCGGGTACGAGGGCGCATCGCTCCAGGTTAACGTTAATTTGGCCAACCCCCGACCCCGTCCCCCTCTGGAACACGTTGTTGTGGCCGGCCCTGAGCGCGAGCCCGCCCTCCGACACAGTGGTCAGCTCATTATCGTTGACACGTGGGTCCTCGTGGTCCTCGTCATCGTTGTTGTTGCTGCTGAAGTAGGCCGAGGGTCGGGCCAGGGGGCTGATGGGGTCCGTGTCACACCCGGGCGAGGTCACCTGCTTCCCACAGGAGTGCAGGTACTTGGGACCCAGCTCACGGTTGTCATTTTGGGACAGCAGCCAGGCGGCGGTCCTGCGGTGGTGGGGGCGGCCGGGGCGGGGCAGGCTGCTGAACTTGGCGGGGTTGTCGGCGCCGAACAGCTCCAGGTAGCTCTGCAGCTGGTGTTCGGCGGCAGCCGCACTGCGGTGGCGGCGGGCGCTGGCGGAGCGGCCTAGCGGACTGTGGGGCCGCTGTAAAAAGTCCAGCAGCCCCTCGTTAGTCAGCGTCTGCACGTCATTCTCGCTGCTGCTCCGTCCGAAGCCGCCACCCTGCTCCCGACCGGCCCTGCCCCACGCGATGCGCTTCTCCTCCAGCTCCAGCAGACGCTGCTGCCTTGCCGCCTCCTTCAGCTTCCGCTCCAGATTATCCTGAGGGAGGAGAGGAGAAGCAGAGGAATGAAGAGAAATTGATATCAGTCCAGATCCAAAAGTATATGGACAGTGACACATTTGTTTAAATGTTTTGGCTCTGTACTCCAGCACATTAAATGGAACTTGAAATGGAACAGTGGTTAAAGTGCAGACTTTCAGCTTTAATTTGAAGGTGTATTACATATCGGGTGAACCGTGTAGCAATTGTAAGGAAAAAGAGCTCACTGTCCAAATAGCTAAAATACGGTGCAGTCCAAAACTATGTATACACATAAGAATTATCCATCAAACATTACTAACCAAAAATATAACACCGACAGCAGCTTGAATGACAAAACGTGTGCTAGCCTGCTTTTGGCTTCATGATAAGATCAATAAAACAATGTAGATACAGTATATACCATAAATACCATAAGTGTGAACCCTACCAAATTTTAGTAATACAATATGAAATAATTTTGAATGGTGGTGGAAGTTTCTTTTAAAATGGCCAGTAATCGGTGACTCTGGTTGAGACATGATGCGTTTAACGCCGCCTGGTCCTACTCTGTGACGTCCTCGTACAACCTTTACAGCTGGATGATCTGACACTGTTCACTCCTCGACTTTAACCCAGAGAGAGGATGACTGCACCTTCACAGCCTTTTTGAACTTCAGACAGAAGTCCTGGAATATCCTGAAGCAGTCGTCCAGTTTGAAGGCGCCTTTGTCCTCGCAGAAGAAGTCGATGAGGGCGTTCCCCTCGTTGCGCAGGTCCAGCCTGCGCTTCTTCAGGTCCTGCAGCATCTGCGTGGCGCTCTGATGACGGAGACAGAGAGAGAATGATACCGAGCCACACGTGCATGCACAGTCAGTCAGTCAGTCAGTCAGTCAGTCAGTCTCTCTCTCTCTCTCTCTCTCTCTCTCTCTCTCTCTCTCTCTCTCTCTCTCTCTCTCTCTCTCTCTCTCTCTCTCTCTCTCTCTCTCTCTCTCTCTCTCTCTCTCTCTCTCTCTCTCTCTCAAATAAATGTCTGTTGCAGTGTAGCATAGTGGTCAGGGAACTGGGCTTGCAGCCAAGGTTTGATTCCCAGGTAGGGCACTGCCTTTATACCCCTGAGCAAGGCATTTAATCTGAATGGCTTCAGTCAATATTCCGCGGTAGAAACTGTACTGCAAGCGAAACGAATGGAAGCTTTCCAAGTCACATTGGATAAGCGCATCTGCTAAATGCCTAAAATGTAAATAGGCCAATGCAGCATCCTTATTTATAGGTGGAACAGAGAAGTCACTTCTAGTGACTGGACGTAACGCTATGTAACACGCAGCAGGGACAACACCTTTCTAATAACATTGCCTGGCATAAACACAACCCAAATATGTACATAAAACCAGCAAAACCTGCCCTGCCATTTGGCACTCAAGAGCATAATAGAATTACAACTTAAACAGTCTTATTGACTTTTTGTAGAACTCAACAGCTGTACTTTAACATGGCACATGACGCCCTGAATGAGGTCAGCAGATAGAGCCCCTGTCAGAACGGTGCCGCCGATTGATTGACGCCAGTCAGGCGGTGCAGAGGTTCACCTGCAGAAACAGATCCAGCTGCAGCTGCAGCTCAGAGTCCCTCTGAATCTTCTCCTCCAGCCCCCTCGTCCTCACGTACAGCGACTGGAACTCAGCTTCGATATTCTCCACCGATATCCTGAGGGGGAAGAAAAGGCCACCGGTCAGCCCCGAGCAGCACTGCTCCCAGGCATTTGCATATGCGCAGCCCTGAAAGATCCCAGAGTCCAGAGCGAGCTTGGCTCGGGAGCATCTGGTCTGCGGCAGTGACCTTGCGCGGCTCTGAGACGCTCTGGGGGGACGTCGCTGCGTTCTCAACAAGGCTAACGGGTCCGTAGGCACCCGTCGGCTGCTCTCAGCCGGTGACGTCGCCCTGCCACCGCGTGGCACGGAACGTCAGAAATGGCAAAAGTTTGAAAAGTACACTTCTGTAGGTGTGCAAAAACTAGCAGTAGGTTTATGTTGCTTTACCTCCAGAATTCCACAGCATTTATACTGATTGAGCACATCATAAGCTATGTTTCCATCTAAATGTCATTCGAATTTTAAGCGAACTTTTGGAAAGTTCGCAAAAAGAAAAAAAAAAAAAAAAAAAAAAATTAGGTTTTTTTTCAACAACTGAGGAGAGCGAAGAAGTAGAGGTTGCATATCGTAAAAAAACCAAAAAACTGTGGTAAACATACCCACCCCAGAACATAAAACATAACAATAAAAAAAAAAAGGAAAAGGTCTGCAGGAATAATAGTTTCAGCTGGGCAAAATTGTTTTGTTCCTTTAAATTTCACTAATATTGGCCCGTTGTTAATGCTTTCCGAAAGAGAGAGATGAGAGAGATGCATGATTTTTGCAGCAAGCAGCGGCAGAAAGGGGAAACGCACCGATACATATGGGAAAGAATGATAGAGCACATCCCCAGCATGACTTGGGAGAGAGGAAGGAGGAAGTCTGGTTCTCTCCTACACGAACCTGTTGTTGTTTTGTTGTTGTTGCACCTGTTTGTGTTGTTTGTCCGTGTGTGTTTGATATCGGGAACGCGACGACAGCGAAGAACGGGACGGTTCGTCATGATTTTTTTTGTTCGTATTTCAGAATTTTTTTCGGTTCGAATTTTTCACCTTTTCCATTTTCCATTTGCTTTTTTTTTTTTTTAAAAAAAAAAAAGAAAAAAAAAAAAAAATTTTTTTTTTTTAACTTTTTTTTTTTTTTTTTTTTTTTTTTTTTTTTTTTTTTTTTTTCCATTTTCCTTTTCTTATGCGATACTTGAAAATGCGCATGTATAGTTGTGTAACAGTGACTGTTGGTATAAACTAGCTAACTTCCAAAAGTGTAAAATAAATCCAAGAAATGTGTGCAGGCTACACAAATTATAGCCTAGATATTGGAGGTTTGATCTTGGGTTACATTATCTGCCGACTATGACCAGGTGCACGCGACAGTGGGATTAAATTGGGTTCGTCCCTCAAACTGAAGGTGGCGCCCTGGTAAAATGGACCACGCTTCAGGCAAGAGAATTTACCGGACTGCACTCTGCACGTGCTGCAGCTTCTCAGGAAACTTCAGCAGACTCTCGTCCTTCTTCTGAGCCTCCTGCATGGAGAGAGAGAGAGAGCGAGAGGGAGAGAGAGAGCGAGCGAGAGCGAAAAATCACATCAGGGGAACAGTTCAGCACCGCCACAAAATCCCATAATTATCACAAAAGTGGAAAGTATGTGATGAATCAGAGCCCAGAGTGACACACATCGAGAAGTTCACTCCTTCATACATCTCAGTTCGACCTCAAATCGGGGTCCTGCGGGCATTTGCTCCAGCCATGCACTACGACACCTGGGGTGCGTCCCGATATTCTTCACTCCCCAGCTCCTTTCCCCCACTCCCTCACTACCAAAACTGCCCGAACGTTTTGAGCACAAGTATTTGCATGTACAGTATACAATGTACCTGACATTGCGGTTTGCGTCGAGACATTAATTAATATGTAACCATTAATACACAATTAAGATGTAATCAGCAACATTAGATTAAAACACAAATATCCGTTTCCGGGACACGGAGAAGGTGGTAGCGGAGAAAAGGAGGGTGCATTTTTCGAGTATTGGGACGCACCCCTGATTTCACAAATTATTTACCTCCTTGCTCCAGGAAGTAAGCTCATTAGTGAAATCAGGTGGAGTAATGCATGCTTGGAGAAAATACCTGCAGACACTGTGGCCCGCAGGACCTGGAGTTGAGTAGCCATCCGATTTATCACCTTCATAAAATATTTATTACAACACATCCTTCTTACTCAACCTCCATTTCATTAAATATACTGTATACTGCAAAGTATACACAGCAGACAGAAGATTAAGGTGCTCTTAAAAACTCAAGTCTTGTCAAGACTGTGGTGAGCGGGATCAACTGAACTACATAACCCAGCATTCCTGACTCACCAAGGCCACAAAGTGGAGGAGGTTCATCCCAGGCTTGTTGGCCTTGGTGTCAGCCAGAGAGAGGAGGGACGACAACTTGAAGCCCACAGCGTTGCCTGCATAGCCACCCTGAAAGGATATGAGGGATAAGCCAGTGTTGTTAGGCTGGTGCTAATGAGTCCTACACATCGAGAGAGAGAGAGAGAGAGAGAGAAATAGGGAGAACGAGATAGAGACACACTCACTGCGTTCATAATGTTCCCAGCCTGCAGGACCAAGTGCAAGACGGCATGCAGCTCCTCACAGGTCATTAACTCTGCAGAGGGTCAATGCAAATTCAATCAAGCTGCGCCAAACAGCGCCATCTCTCCCCTCAAAATTACATCGGCCCCATTCCTCATTCTTATTCCTCCAATTACAGCTACTGCAGATTCCTTCACTAGAATGATGTCATTTATAAGAGAAATATCATTCCTATCATCACAATGTTAATTACGGTGCTAGCCTAGAGGAATAACTCTGAGACCACGGTTTGCATTCATAGAGCATCTCAGAGAAAGAGTGCTGATCTCGGATCAGTTCTGCCTTTTTGCGGATACTTGGTAAGGTTAAGATTTAGACAGAGGAAACCTGATTCTAGATCAGCACTCCTACTGTGAGACGCGTTATGAACATGGGCCATGTAATAGCATATTATCAAGAACCACAGCTAGAAGACACACATTATTAAAATCCCTGGCAGGACACCTAAATATCCTTATAATTCACAGAAGCTCCACTGGAGTGATTCTAGCCCTCAATCCCTAAATATAGTGTGGAATCACATATCCAGAGAAGTCTCTGTTCAGGACATTAAAATAATTACACAATTAAAAGTTTCTCCAGAAAGAGCTCATATTCACGGGGGGAAAAAATGATTCAGAAAAATATCGTGCAGCTAGATGAATATTTTCCAGTATCTATTAGTGGGTAGAATCAAAATGTGCAGAGGCTCATGAAATTTTGTGTTAGAGAATGCCTATAATATCTTATCTAAATATACCAGTAAGATTTAATGGATGACAAATTTCAGTAAAGTTAAGAATGTCATGGATCTCACCAAGTGCATTTAACAAGTAAATAAATATCATGATAGACTACAAATTATTATAAAAACAATACATAGAGGCTAGGACAGGCTGCAATATAAGCAATGCATGCGGGATATAGGCACGTTATTTCCCTTAACTTTAGTGTAATTCAGTTACTCGAGTTGGATGAGACTTCCATACAGAAGCTCAGAATGTGCGTGAACACCAAACCATGCTGAAAGCAGACTCCGACTGGTCCCGGTCCAGTTACGCATCTCGGCTGCATGGGGAAGATGTGGGTCACCTGCTGTTGGTGCACCGGGAGGAGGGGGTGGGGGCTGGTTTCACTACCTTTAGTTGCATCGCGGACGACATCAATCTCATGGCTCATCACGGAACAGGAAGGAGAGAACTCCTCTTTCAGCACCATGGCTTCAATACGAACCGCAAAACTGATCACACACACACTCCAATTAAAACCCCATAATGAGACAAAACAAACAAAATAAAAAAATTAATGCAGATAAAGTGCGTGTTCCCTTACCTAGGCACCTGGATCAGAAGGTACATGAAGGAGTCCACAAAGGTCAATTTGCTGGCATGACCCTTGAATGCTCGCAGTTTTCTCAACTGAAAAGGGGACACAGGGGTGATTAAATTGAGCCCCCATCACGCTCGTTCAACCCAAAATCCCTCAGGCCTCTGTTTCCCTCCTCCCAACAGACTCACGTCCCCTGAAAGATCCTAAAACCTGCCTCTGTGGGATGCAATTTTCCAGCCAATGGCATGAACTGTAGAGCTCACTGTGTGACAAGCCAAGCAACCACTTATTACACAGAGGACAATGAGCTCTTTTATCATAGGTACCCACACTGCAAGATGCCATCCCACAGCGATCAGGGACTTTAGAACTCCACCCCTGATGAGCACAACGGCTCGGTCTGTATGTTTATCCCAGTTTCAGGTTTTAATATTGATAATACTGAATTGTGGTCATCTGTTGCAACTTAGTTTAAACCAATTTACACAGGGGAACCAATACGATTAGACATTTATTTCTGGACTGACACAGCCTTTGGGCATATCTATGATTTTTAAAATGACAGTGAAATGTGCTTTGTAATGTTTCCTGTGTGAAATCCTATTTTTAAGAGGCAGTAAATATCAAATTGACGGATAGCAACCAAACAATTGATTTATATTATTCTGATTCCACACTGTCACTTAGATGCCCAGTTAACTTTTCAACATTCGTTTAGCTTGAGAAAAGATTACCCTGCTCTGATGAGCCAGACAGGGAGAAAGGCAGTAACCAGGCAGAGATTGTGTGTATAAAACAGAAAAGTTGCAAGGTGGAATTTTTCATATAAATTTAGTTCACTTAGTGACCTATTCAACCAAGAATACCATAGATTTATAATTAATTTCCAATAATTAACTGACTTCATATTAATGAGGTCAACAGTGAGGTGGCACAAGAAAAGTTAACGCTATTTATAAATATTGTATTATCCTTGTAGCTTCTTTCTCTACTAATATAACCATGACTAGTGGGTGTGAAAATCTTTTTTTTATTTTATATTATTTTTGCGCCCGCATCTCTCACCTCCTCCGATTCAGGCAGGAGCTTCAGCAGTTCTTTAAGGGGTCCGGAGCCGTACGGCTTGCCGTTGCCAAAGTGGATGTCTTCAATGATGGACTGGTGGGACCTGCAGCACAGTAAATTCACCGGTGTACAGTACCAAACTCACTTCCCCCCCCCCCCCCCCACCCAGTAAAATCACCCCATTAATCCTGCAACACTGGCAATCAGCGCCTCATTCAGGGACCTGGGGCTGGTGCAGATTTATTAGCAGTAACTAAAAGAAGGTAAAACCCTTTAAAATGCCACTCCACTCAAGGGATGCTGGTCTTATATGCGAGTTATGCGTTCATTCATGGATAACCTGTATAGTGCTGTTGTCACATAGAAAAAAAAACAGCCAGGACTTGGGGGTGAAGAGAACATAAAAACCTGGATACACCTCCTATTTCTGTCTCCTTAGACTAACACCACTTATCCGTGTGTAGCCTGACGCAGTATTTTAGACCAGTGTGAACACTGTGGTTTGCTGTTAGTTCACATACCTTATCTTTTGACGCCTCTAAAACAGTTATTATTTAATATGGTCATAAATGCACAAAAAATGACCAAAACAACATATTTAAAATGTTCCGACATGGTTACGTCAGGTGAGAGCAAAGCAGGAAACAGGTTTTTTTTATGTCCCACAGTGATTGATAGATTAACTCGTACGCTGAAATACACTGGTATGGAAAGCTCTGGCATATGTAAATTCTCAATGTGCTAAACCCCACCAAAATATAATCTATCTGGCATGCAAATGTTTAGGAACAAGTCGCAATGCATCTCCTCTTTGCAGTAAAAAAGATTTTAGTTTCTTCCAAATCAATCGTGTAATCGTCCATTTGAGATAAAAATGTATTTTCCGCAGCCTCTGCTGGATAGAGTCTTTACTACAGTTAAGTGATGAACGCATGTTTTATGTGGAAATTTAGCTACAGTAAATGCAGTCACATTACCAACGGGTTGATTAGGGCAATCTCTCAGATTTCTCAGGATTACGAAAGAAAGGTTGGAGAAAAATGGGCTGGCCAATCCAACAAGAGCCAAAAAGAAAAAAAAGAAAATCAGCCCAATCCAAACTCAGCTCCGCCCCACAGCTAATTTCTGTCCGGTAATGAGACTACATTCCGTCGACTTAAAGGGCTGGCTCAAAATGGTGAGAATGGGCATTGTGCTACAAGTTATCAGATGTGACAATCAAGAGAGTTTGTGTGTACATTGATTACTACTTCTTGTAACCACAAAATAATAAATTATTCAGGCTGGGGACTGTCCAGGCACGTTTGGCAGATCTGACCGACATGTAATATGATAAGAAGCTATGAAGCCACTGTGGAAGGAAACATGGATTCTTTCTCTGCTCGTCGATGTTGAACACCTCCGCCACTGGAATTGCCGCCTCACAGTGCGTCCCGTAAGAAACCACAATGTTATAGGATTGCGTGATTGTCTTGGGCACCAAGATTAAAAAGGCACAATCAGTCACAGGCAGGTTCAGTAACAGACAGCGAAGAAAAACGCCTGATGCCATTAATAACCTTTGGGTTAAATGTGCAAACACAACCAATCCATCTTTATGAGATTAAATGTAATCCACATACACCTCAATGAAAATGGGAGATAAATTTATAACCATGAGATTGCTCAACTCAGATCTTAATTAAATTAACTGCTCCTGCAACCAACCTATGAGTGGAAACAAATTCCATGTTTTAGCTTTATTAGTACACAATTCATGACAACATATTAGTACACAATTCATGACAACTCTGCAGAATATGGAGTGTCTACGTGGCACTATTGCCGCGTAGCTGCTAGTCCATTTAACAAGCAACGCCTCAGTCTCACCTGCAACTATACCTACCCAATGCGTGACACAGTGGATAATGGCATCTATCTGTCAGTTCATACAAATATTTTTTCACCACCAAAAATTTGTATTCCATCATAGCAACAAGATAAAGCCAATAATAGCCAGAACGTATGCCAATACAGCTGTGAAAAGCAGTGTTCACTCAACAGCAAAATAAACAAGTGAGATTATTGTGTAATTATACCACATCATTCCACTGTCAATATATACTACGAAATATGAAATAAATATACGATCCAAACCATTGGTTTTACACATATCTTCAACATCCAGTGGTCATTTATTATTTTCCTTGGAGTGATTATGAATGAGAATTTTTTTCATGCAGCAAAAGATTACATACTGCAGAGTACAGAAAAAGTACTGTTTTATTGAAGAACAGGAGTGAATGATTAGGCTACATATTTAGGTGTGTACCAGTGTGATATTAATTTAACCATCCTTAAACCATCATAAGAGGTGAATGTATATGCTTTGTAATGGACAAACAATATTTTAGTAATTTTATAACAGGTATTGAATAGGTTTTTGGACCCATATATATCCATCCCCCTGAACTGATTAAAACATAGTAATTCCTACTTGATTTTTATAAGCCACAAACAGTAGTTAAATATAAATTTATTTGATTTATTTTATGATTTGCAGCAGTGCATAATTTAACCATTTTGGATAGATTTGGACACACAAAGGGACAACAGGGTACACTGCCTACATTTGCATCATAGATCTTTAGTAATTCTGCATATCAGACTCAGATGGACAAAGAGTCTACGATCCAGAAAATTTATAGATTTTACCGGCTTTACATTTGTAGCTCTCAGTATCTCATTGCAAACTATGGCTGCTTTATTTTTTGTTGTTGCATTTTTCCAAGATTTGTGGCATTTTATTTACACCTAAATTATGAAAAGAATACAAAGTTAGTATTGTAAATGCTACAACTGTCTTCATTTAAGCCATTAAGTCGCTGTGGTGCTCACATCTGGAGTTATAAAGCCTAAAATTGAACACCCACTAAATAGGTGAGAATTGACCAAATTTGGCATCTGTGGGAAGGGGTTAAACAAGTTACCAGTCAGCTAAAAGATAATCACAAAAAATATTCTGAGAATGTGTCCCACGATGTAAATAGTCATGTTTTTCCACAAAGAACTGTATGTATTCTATCCAGTTACTTGGTTTATGTTTTTACGAGGGTCTCCTTATTAGCATCTAAGTATATAGCACCACCACTTAGGGGTCTGCCTTTTCTATAACCACTCATTCACAGATGGAATTGACATTTTAAATAGAGCATTGATTTCCAATGAAAGAAACAGAGTGGGTTGTCTAGCCATGCTATTTTAATCCACAGAAGCAGGTGCATTAATTAAATAGGATGTACTTTTAAAAAATCAATTTAAGAATTAACAATGTGTGTGGGGGGGTGCATATTGATGACCAAAAACAAGATGCTGAATTTCTTTAGGAGCATTTCACAAAGGTTCATGTGTAAAAACCCACCAGAGGCTGTGCCAAGAAAATACCATACTACTGATTAGAACAGCACAAAAAGCTAAAAGTTATTGTAGTAAATTATTTCAATTCTCCTTTCAGAAAGTTTGCATGTGTGGGGTGGACTTCCTCATGCATCCATTCTAATGGTAGATGAAAGATAGGGGGAGAGGGACGGGCCAAGAAATGTAGGGATGTCAATTTATGGCCCTAATTTTGCTCATTTACCAAATCAAATCAGTAAAGAAAAGGAAAACATTGAAAAGATGTAGCATCTAATCCCTTAAACACCATTTGCCACATTCAACTGGGTGCTTCATTTCTCCCTATAATTGCAAGTCATACTGAGGCTGAATTTATAAACAATCATATGCTTCTCCTCAGCTTCAAAATAGAATCCATTATACCAAGGTGACACGACAAAGTGTTGTCACTACACGGCTCAGTAACGCAGCTCAGCTCACAAACACTTAAGTTTCTTCCTCAAACTTTGAGGCTGCGTCATCGTTAATGCCCTTTTCCCTCAGACGGCTTCATCAGCGAGCATGTTTGTGTGTCACGGCAGACCACCCTGGGACCAATTAGCATTTCCACAGCTTTCTGCTAGGGAGGGATTCAGCTGCGGATGACAGCAAGGGCTGCAGATTTGGAAACCAGGCTGGGGTGTCTACTGGGATTTCTCCTTCCTTACGGCTCTCCACGATCCTGGGAACTCCAAATAAATGATCCGTTTACATACCTGGTCCCCATTCCAAATCCTAACGCCGGCCATTTCATGTGAAGCATGGATACTGATGCAGGTTCTGTGCATAAAAGGGCACAATCTACACCAGAACTACTTAACCAACAGGACCTGAGCCTGGAGTCCTGAAGACTTTGGTTCCAGCCAGAAGTTTTACCGTCTAATTTAACTCATTTTTGTTATGATCGAACCAGTTTTCCTTTAGAGAGAGAAGGCACCAAGGGAGCCGGAGAATCTGATTGACTACAGCCCCCCGGGACTGGAGTTGAGCGTTGAGCAGCCTATAGCAGCGACAGTCAAACGTGGCCCTCGGGGCCAATAGTACTGCTGGTTTTCATTCCCCCCTCTAACCAGGGACTGATTTAAACCTGATGGAGCAGGTGAGTGTAAGGAGCATATTCCCTCCCTTCATTATTTCACGTAGAATATAGACTATCTGAAGTGAATGCAGACTGACTTCTTGGAGGTCTGCCATGATGCTTTCACTAGTCCAGGCTCTATAGACCAGGACCCGTATTCATAAAGCATCTCGCAGAAGAAGTGCTGATCTAGGATGAGATATTGTAACCTTAATCATTTGTAGCTAAAAGGCTAAACTGATCCTAGATTAGCACCCCTACTCAGACAAGCTTTATGAAGGAGATGGAAGGAAGGACTCTACATTAGAGTTTACAGATTCAGCCTGGGAGACAGCAGCACCCACAGGCGCCACACCCACACAGGAAGGGGGGTCAAACTCGTGCCGAGAAAACACGGCAGCCCATAGTCTGTGTTTACCGTCAGCACCAACGACGACGAGGGCGACGAGTATCATGCGTGTCACATGCGTGACATTTTCCCCACAGAGGCTGCAGAGCTTCAGAACACGCCTCGAACCCGTGATGCTGCCCACTCTTCAACAGGAAGAAAAACAAACACACCAACTCCGTCGCAGTTTTTTTTCTTCACAAGAACATCTGAAGAGGCACAGGCTTACCTTTTGAACTGCTTGAGGAATATTCCGATGTTCATCCCTCTCTTGGAGTCCAGGATACTGATCTGAAAGAACAATAAAAACATACAGTAAGCACGGAATTGTGCGTCTCTGGAAGCTTGCGTTCTGCATACAGAAGTGGCTTTGGGTGTCTATGTGCTCTGATGCCACAGTTATTATAGTTATATTGACAGATCACCCACAACACAAACATAACAGATTAGGGTTGAGACAGATTTTTAAAGAGGTTAAATTAAGATTTACCCAGATAGTGGTCTACAGAACAACTGTCCTCCCACGATTTGCTAAACATCCTAAACCAACGAGCTGTTCTTTCCGGGTCAGAAAAAACAGTGAATGGGCAGTATTCAGTGTCCGGTCGAGAAGAACACCAGCACCCTGACAACCTTTGTATGAAGTGCGTACTCCGTGATATAATACTCCGCGGGGGTTAATTGCGGCAAGGTGGGACCTGAAATCCCACACGGCCCTCGCACGTGTCCGAGACGCCAGGCAGCCCTGCGGGAAACACCTCGCACTCTTGTGTTCCCTAATTACAGGTGTGCATGTGCGGTACATGCCGTGCTAGCCATCGTCATTCTCCAGGGTTACAGAGAGATACAGGCTTACCCCACCGCAGTGCCGGGATAACCTTAGCAAGCCGTTTGCTATCATGCCAGGCGTTTGGCAGAGCAAAAAGCTGAGTTATGGTACGGAACAACATCATACCCCAGATACATACCCCAAAGTAAGACTGACTAGCCAACAAAACAGGGTATGAATTCAGAAGTTAAAACCACGCCTTATGGTTATAGCAATGGTGCTGTGGTGCATGGTTGAGCCCATTGGTCTCAGATCTAATCCACACAGTGCCAGTGCCAACTGTGGACGGTAGCTCCATAGGGTGATGGGTAATTGGCGAATGCATCACCCAGGGTATGGGAGAGTTCAGTCAGTCAGTGGTCCGTGTTTCATCTTTCTGTAGTGACCCCAGTTGGTCATTCGGGCGCCCGGGGACCGCACGCCAAAGTGTTTCCTCATCAAAATGTCACAAGACGCCACATGTGAAATCACATCTTCCTCCGATGCGATTCTACAGTGAGCACCATAATTCATTAGACAGTGACACATTTTTTGTTATTTTGGTTCTATACTTTAGCACTTTGAGTTTTAAAGGATACAATGACAACGAGGTCGCAATGCAGACCGTCAGCTTTAATTTGTATTTTCATCCATATCGGATGAACCGTTTAGAAATTATAAAACCTTTTGTACATAGCCAGCCCCCCCCCTACATTATGTTAAACTGTCCAATATTTTTTGATGCCTGAAAATGGGGGTACAAAAGGTTATATAATTTCTAAACGGTTCATCCGATATGGATGAAAATACCCTCAAATTAAAGCTGACAGTCCGCACTTCATTGTCATTGTATCCTTTAAAACTCAAAGTGCTAAAGTACAGAACCAAAATAACTAAAAATGTGCCACTGTCTATGAGCTTGGCTATGGGCAGCACTGGGAAAAGAAACAGGGTGGCGACACCGCGTGTTCCGGAGGGGAACCGCAGACGTCTACACTCTCACAGACCGGTTCGCGATTGCATGCAAGAGCGGTTGCAATAGCTGGACATTCCAAATTAGGATGGAACTTGGCTGTGTTCAGACCCCACATAGCATGCAAGCATAAATAAATAAAACTACGCATCATCAAAGTGCTTATCGATGCAGTAATGCAAGTTTGATAAAAACAATCCCATAACCTGATGGCAGCACTGCTGATTAAGGGGAACATACCGATTTTCAGAGTCTATATTTCTCAACTAGAGGAAGAGGCTTTTGTACTCTGACGGCACACAACAGGAGAGAATTTTAAGCAATAAAGCAAAATACCATTAGCCCCAGAGACATGTCTGAAAATCTATATTTCTTTATTAATCAGGTGAAAAAACATGAACTTTCCTTCTCCACTCGTTAAACAGCGTTCTTTACCCTTGTCGCCCTGCAAAGCCTGCAGACTCACCTCCTCCTTGGTTTCCTGTAAGGAGCCTCCCCTGGTCAGTCTGCCGCTGGGCGGTCTGCAGCCAGCGGGGGGCGCCGAGCGCACCTCCTCCTGCTGCCCGAAGAGTTCCTCCACGGTGCGCACATCGATCTGGTACTGCTGCTGCCGCACGGCCAGCGTCCAGATGTTAGGCTTCCCCCTCACCTTCTCCTCTGGGATGGTCTTCCAGAAGAAGCTTCGAACCCTCCTCTTCTTCCGGGGGCCGTGGGCGGGGTTACCCACGTCGGGGGGAGGCGGCGGCGGGGGCGGGGGGGCGCTCGGAGGGGGTGGCGGGGGAGGGGGTGCGGGGCCGTCACCGGGGACGGTTGCCATTGTGGGCGGAACCACTGAGCCGGGGTCCTCGGCCCCGCTGCCCTCCCTCTCATTGGCCAGCGATGGGCTATTCATAACATGCATCACAACAGCCGCAAGGGCTAGCCGAGCAGGTGGAGGGGCGAAGGGAGAGACAAGGGGCAGGGCAGAGGGGTGTGCGGGCTCCCAAGGTTCTCTTCACAGTGCGATCCTCACGCTGGTGGGGCTTGTCCCTCTTCATCTCTGAGTGACACCCCAGGCCAGGCCAGGCAAAGAAAGCCCCCCACACACTGGCCGACACGATCCGCTCAGCAGGACAGCGGAGGGCTGCAAGCAGGGAGAAGCACAAGGCACAATTCTCAGAGCACAGTCAAGTATGCAGTTACCACACATTTTCAAGTTCTGGAAAGTGGACGCAATATGAAAGAAAAGCCACAAAAGAAATGATATTACTTATTAATCTGTATTTTTTTTCCTTGACACGTCCACCGAACAAACCTGCACCGGTCACCGTGGCAACACACTCTGGACGTAAAATTGGACTGTGATCACAGCCATCACACTTCACAGGAGTATATGCACATAAAACACTTATCTTAAATACTTTGAAATGCAAATTCTCTGACAGGAATAGATGCCAATTAATGATAAGCCTACATTCTTCGCGCCATTGGCACAAAACAGTTTGGTTATTATCGCTACTTTCCTTCACATAGCACAATGGGAGATTAAACCGATTTCAAAATAGTTTTCTGAAAAAATGTGCTTAAAAAGTTCCTTCCTTTTCTCAACCATTTCTCAAGCATTTCTTAACAATGAAATCATTTTAAAAACAAAGCTTAAACGGTTTCTTTATTAAGCATTCTCTAAGTTCCATGATCTACCCACCAAATCAAGTGCAGGTCACCTGTTCAAACGTGCACGAGATCATCCTAATGCTTCCATGAAAATAAGCACCAGCTTTCAATGAAAACAAATATTTAAATCGCCTCTGACCGTAATCCACACTGAAAGCAAAATATTGAAAACCTATTCCCAGAGTGAACGAATCACTGGAGACTCCGGATTCGTTCATATTCTGTGGACATTTTGTAGACGCTACTTTTCACTTTGATGATGCCACAAGCTCATCTGATCAGATTCCTCCGCTATAATAACCATCTAAAGAGACGGGAGCCATTAGGGGAACCTGAGGTGGCCTTTCCGCCCCTCTCTTTTAAGTCTTTTTGGCATTCTGTGATTAACAGCTTTCCTTTGATGGCAAAATGTCACCCACGACTATGGCTCTGTGGTCCAGGGTCAGGTGATACCCAGAGTCTGTCCAAGCGAGGGAAACCAATATCCTGCTCCACTGGGGACACGCCCCCGCCCCAGGGGTTTCCATGACAGTCACATGACCCCCCCCCCGCTGACGTCCCGCTCACTTGATCCCACGCCTTTCTTACTTATTCAAGAGCCGGCGCACTTTGCCGCGGGCCGCCTCGGGTTCCGCGCTGACCGTAAGCGGGCGGGGCGGGGGTTCGTATCTAATTCATGCGCGGGAAACGGATTGGTTTTCGGAAAACCGGGGCCCCGCCTCGGGCCTGGGGCAGCGGAAGCACTAGAGCCGCGTGGAGCACGGAGGGGAGAGGGTTAAGCCCCGCTTCCCCCTCCCCTACACGCTCGTGTGCCTCGTGCCCGTCTTTGCTGCAATGTCAGCTGGCTGCGGCTGGCTCTCTCTGTACAGGCACGGAAGACGCTTTCAGCTCCCGATAGGACACAACGTGCAGCTCTGTTCTTTTACTCTGTAGGCCAGGAGGCCCCCCCGTCTTATCCCTGAAGGTCCGGCACAGGTACAAGCTTTTATTCTAGCCAGCGCCAAATCACCTGATCCTACTAATAATCTTAAAAAAAGGCCTTGATTATTCAAAGCGGGTGTTTCAGCGCTTGGCTAGAACAAAAGCCTGCATTGCACTGGCCCCTCTAAAAAAAGATATAGGACCCCTGCTCCAAATCTATATTCCTCACTCCCGAACACAATGCTTTGTCACAATGTCACTATCACACAAATATAGAAGTTTCTTTTGAGTACACTGCCTAACTGTCATCATTTCATTGTTTTATATATTACATAGACAGTGGAAATATACTCAAAAGTAAAAAGGATATGGGCAGATATGTGACACATATGATTATACATGAATACCATACATCATCATTTCATTGCTGTTGAGCAGACAGGTACAGTAAGTACAAAACAGTACCAAACAAACAGGGACAAACATAACAGATACATTTGGGACAATAATCATAGTGAAACAGGTAGAGACAAGACCACTGCTCTGAAAGATGTTAACTGCAAAACACAATCTTTTTCCAGATTACTTTTGGGTGGAATTTCCAGGTTTGAAATATCAGTTATTTATGGTTTCCGAGTTACAATCGAGTGTATGCGAGAGTTAACCTTACGCACATCGATGGGATGTGAGCACCAGGTGGAGGTTACATCCTGGGGGCAGAGGAGATGTCCTTGAATAGAGATTTCAGGTGTAGATGTCGTTCTCTAACCTGCTGCACAAAGGGGACTATTGGAGGGGCAGACATGCATAGTCTACCTGCTGTCACTGCTGTGGAAATACCAAAGGTTTTCCGTGACCCACCCGGTCTACACGCAGCTACGCCCTGGGGGGGGGGGTTCAGGAAGGGGGCCCCGACTTCCTGGAGGAGGGCTATTCTTGATCGGTGTGCTGTGAAAGGTGGGCGGCACATGACCCTACCCCCGCAAGCCCCCTACCCCCTCTTCCCAGCAATCCAACTCCCACTCTCAGTGAGGGCACAGGCACGTCCTGTTTAGGCGGTGGCCGGAGCCGTAATTTTAGTGCTCGTTAACCCGCAGGCAGCTGGGTCTCCATTCACACGACGGGCAGGGATTAGCCCAGCCCGGCCCCTGTGACATTGTGTGAGGAAATGCTTTCTGCTCATTGTCAGGTGGCCAGACTGCTTTCGTTGCGTTTAGTGGGGAGCGGGGTCCTGCACCTGACCTTGATTTTCGTGGGTACCTCAGCGCTGATGCGCGCTGTCCGTTTAGCTTCCTGCTTACGGGCTCGGACAGTGCCGTACCGGACGGCGTGCGGATACAATGGCGTGACGACAGCGAGAAAACAAACGGCGACTGACCTGGCAAAAAAAAAAAAAACACCCTTGATATGGCAATAAACACTCAATGAGGTCGGACGGTCAACGTCCTGCTCGTCGGGCCCTGTATAGCCCCGCCCCCTCTGTGACGTACCTCATCTCATGTCGACTGCATCACAGCCCTCACCCACCATGTTGTGACAAAGAAAATGTCACGCAGCAACACAGTACGTTCTGTTATAAAACGTCAAAGGTATATTTGCCATTTATGTCCATGTATTGACGCCCATACACAGGTAGCACATTTTAAAGAGACAGTGAATTAATAAGCACCGTGCTCACAGTTAATCATTGCTGTTAAATTGCACCGATGAAGGCACCGTGTGCAATCTTTTTCAATGAACAGTTCATCCTGAACGCAAAGGAAAGGAAACATTACCAAACATTTTAAGATTTGAATATTTAACTGAATTTTTACCAACCTACCGCATTTACCACAAATATTCAGTTGACACCCAGGGGTCCTAGTGGTTGCCAGTTCTGTTGCAGAATACAAGTCACAAAACCTGTCTGTGTGACACCCTTGGCCTGCTTTAAATTAAATCTGATAAATAACACAAGGCAAGCATATTACCGTCATCCCTGAAGCCATAATCGTGGGTCAAATATCGCCCCAAAGGATTCCCTTTGTCATACAATACACAGATTTAGTGACACATCATCAGTCAGCAACAAACAATCAGCATGAATAAACATTCACCGGCCAATAAAAAAAGAACAATACAAGAGCCACTCAGAGAGACTGCTAAATTACATACTTAATGCCTTGTAGACTTGTATTCTGTAACAGCCACAAATTCCTCAGCTGCATTCACACCTCCTGCCTCCTCTCATCGCCCTCCACCTGCTGGTGTCGACGTTTTGTTCCAACTCTGTATTTATGCGACAGACGGACAGCAGGGCGGGGGGGGGTGAAAGACAGGTACTGAGACGAGAAGGCCCAGGAGGTCAGGGACCAGCTGGAGAACCGCCGCGTCAGAAACGCCAAGCGCGTGACACCGCACCTCTACAGAAACGGCTCCCTTCAGCACAGCCCTCGGCGCCTCACTTTCAGACGGACCCAGACAAGGGTAGCCTTCAGCCCACTCTTACCTTCCAAGAAACAAAAAGAACAGCTTTGAAACAAGGTCGTAAAAGTAAATGGCAATCGGGGGGGTGCAGAATAAGGGTCAATGAGTTTCAAGATTTTGAGCCAACTTCTGTTTTTATTTAAGTTGCTTAATCATTTATTTGATCTGAGGTACAGCTCCACAGACATCCTAGGTGAAGGTTTACTGTGGTCCGATACAGAAGTGAACCAGGATTGGCCAACCCCAATTAGCATATACAGCTGATTATAAAATCTAACCTGGAACCAGTGGACTAAATGGACTGGTTAAATTCGCAGTATCATACACTACAGAACAAACTTGGCAAGCTGTGAGACATCTTCAGACTGGACGCCAGCGTGCTGTACTCTACACATATCTGTGCCATCTCCTCTGGACTCCCTATACAAGACTTTAGCAGAGCTAAATTATTGCCAGTTGAATGTGAAATGTTATCTTGAAGGTCGGTGTGTACATATTACCATTTTATAAGGGGACGACCCCCATAATGTATGTCAATATAGGCCAGAGCACGCAGCTCAGCCATTTTATGGCCAGATTACAAAATGGCCGCAATTATGTGAACAAACGACCTTTTAGGGATGAAATCCTGTTAAAAATTCAGAAAATAAAAAAGCTTATTGAATATTTTGAAAGATCAGGGACTAGAAGTTCAATGAATTATGCATTTTTGTGATTAAATATTAAAATAGAAAAAACTAAAAATCACATGCTCACAAAAAGCATATTAAAAGAAAGTTTGATCTATCTCTAGCCTATCTGTGTATTCTGTATCTCACAGAAGCTGGCCTGATGCACACTGTGCAATAGAGATAGTTCGGAACGCACCTTTATCGAGTATTCCTTGAAAGGAAACCATATCGGTTTAATGTTTCCATTTGTTTTGGAAACATCTCTGCCATTCTTGTACGGACAAGGCAGCAGACTGCCATCCTCCATTGGGATTAAGTGGGATTAAAGCATTTACACAAATTAAAGGGAAGCTCAGCGAATATGAAAAAGATGAGAATCGGCGTGGCGGCGCCGTGACGGGAGACTCGTTCCGAGGCGTCCCCAGCTGACCGTGACACGTCTTTTTATCGCCGCGAGCTTCGTAAGGCAGTTGGAAACAAAAGAAAGGAAATTGAGGACTGATACATTTTTTTCACCAGCAAACGCACCAAAAACCACTAAGACGCTCACTGACAGTCGCATTCAAATCACAAATACAGGGCCGTTGTGGATTCTGAATATATGTTGACCAGGGCTCTTCGGCAACTTCCTCCTGGTTGCCATATATTGTGTAAAAATGGTGGCAAACTCTTTCTAAAACAACATACGGATAACATTTATTATAAATGATTTGACTTATTAAAATATGCATCGCTTATTAACTCATCGATCTCTCATTATAGGGAGGCAGGCCTATTGAGACACTGCACAGATGGAGGATCAGATCAGGATCATCAGTCATGTGTGTGGCCTGGCCGTGACACTAACACTAAAAAAACAGATGCAGATTTCCTGAAAGACCTAACTAATAATTAAAAACTTACAGCCAAACAACAAACATCTTCAGAGGCAGGAGGATCAAGGAGCCGTAGCTGACGAACAATGTTACATCGCAAAGCGACATTCAAATCAGAAACTCCTCCCCGCCTCAGCAACATAAAAGCACGTTGTGATGAGAACGACCCATTCAAATAAGTGATCTGAAAACACTCAATTATGACAGATTGCTCACTAAAGAAATTGAATTGCGCATAGAAAATGTGATTTTGTAAAAATTAGGAGCATCTAGTGAGAGTGTTCAGTCAAATGGTTCTCCAATATATTACAATCCTTACTACGCTAAATTAAAGGACTCAGCCCGTTAGACACAGCCCAGATGCTGTATGAATTCATAAATGTAGCAGACTGAGACTAATAAATATTAATTTTAGCTACTAGTTTGTTTTCCCTAATTTTTGGCCTGTCTGTGGTATAGGAAAAACAGAACAACACTAGGCATTATTTTGCCTTCAACCCTTAACCAAATGTATAAAGAAAGGTGAGAGTCATGATTATATGTTCTGAGCTAGCACAAGTACAACAGTGTGGACAGATGCCAATAAGCTGCGAGGCAAGAACATTTTGTAATGGGAAACATAAAGCCTGAAATGGCTTAATGAATAAGGCTTACACTTCAAGCATTTCTATTGCCTGCAAGTCTTTACAGTACCAGCCCTTCTAGCACCCTTCATTTCACAGAGTAAAGAATTGTGAATTATTGAAGACATTTTGTTTAATGATACATAAATGGGCTGATCAATTAATTTCCTTTGCTATTTTTTTTTGCAATAAATTCTTCATGGCATCTCTGTTGTATGAGCAAAGATATATCTTAAACAAAACAAACAAAAAAAAAAGACATATTCCATAAAATAAATTACAATGCGATGCACAAGGCTGACGATGCAATTTCACTTCCGCTAATTGAACAGAAGGCCAGAAGATGCATAAGGAGGAATTCTAAATGTATTGTAGACCAAGCAACCAATCAAACGCCTCATTTAATTTAATCACATATTGTATTAGATAAGTTGCAAACGATCGAGCCATGCATCGACTTTCACGTTAAAATTTTAGGTTGAAAAATACTTGATTGTAAAACAATTACTATGGCACAAAATGAGTTCCCTTGGATCCGTTTAATTCACCTTCAATAACCGCAGCACTGTTTTTCTTTGAATTATTTAAAATGTAATTAGAGCAACAACAGCAATCTAGTGCATATGCCATATTTACCACCAACTGACACAGCTCCTTCACCCTCTAAAGGCCAAATTGAGAATTAAAGCTTGCAGTTCTTTTAGACTCACATCTGATTTATAATGGGGAGACTGTGGGAGTTGGTACCGTATGTAAATCCATACACTTTGACGTGCACTAGCTCGAATGCACGGGATTTACCATTTGAATAATGGGCCCAGAACAGACGCAGTTTATAAATCAACACACGCGTCCAGCGTTTTAATTTCCTGCCGGTCCACTGAAGTTCTCATCAGCGCACCTGTACACTGAGGCAGCCTTTCGAAACTCAGGTAAAAACCTGGCATAGGTACAACAGTGCCTGCCTGTTTTAGTTAATTACTGACTTTGTGAACCCATGAAACCCCTCCCCTTGTAGTGAGAAATTAAGTTTCTGAGGACCAGCTGGGAAACCTGCTGTACCACAGTGAATAATGGCGTGTCACATGGAGAAACTGTGGGTCTCTGAAGTTAAGCATTTTTCTAATTTGCTCGTATTCGATTGAACTTGGAAATGACTGTTTATACCATTTGGAATTTAATTCTTTAGATTTAGATATACATTCATTAAGATTTTACTGTAGAAATTGAGTCAATTCCATAATTGCTATATATCTGTGGTACCAAGTTAATGCTCTAAACGCTGTACTTTATAAATCCTCAATCAACTCATGGGTGCTTCAGCACTTCTAAATTAAACCCTCAATCCCACTGTTTCACACAACTTTCACAACATGATTATGACCCTAATCCCATATCTGTGCCCTGCAATGCTCAACTTCAAAGCCAGACAATTCTTAAAAGTAAAAAAAAAAAAAAAAATCACTTTTTACTTACAATTTATTACACAAGCCCAAAACAACCAAGAGACTTAAGAAATCTCCCATCATGCCTTGATCTATTAGGTCGCAGATCTGTGTTGCGCTTTGCATCTTCCCCATCTACCATTTTCCATGAACGACATGCTTTCTTCTATTCACACTGAACCCATCATCTGTTCTTGATAGGTATTATAATATTATAATACAGGGGCAGCTGTACAGACTAGGGGTCAGAGCGACAGTGCTTAACCTAAACTGTTTCTGTAAATATCTATCTGCATAAACCAGTATGTACGATACTGTATTTAAGCTATGCCAGTAACCTTGAATAATGCCATGCAGCCAGTCCCGCCTCCTCAATAAGTTGGAGAAGGAGTCTGTCCATTTTATTTGCCATTTTAGGCGGGCCTTGCAAGGTGCAGAGCCATCTCCAAGGACACCAGAGTTATTTGGGAATTAGTTCTGACCAATTTGAATAAGGTAAACAGAATGGATGAGAATGCATCTCTTTGCAGTGACAGACACACAGAGAACTGCAGTTTCATGCCGTGTTCCCAGGGGAGGGGAGTTTGATTAATTGCACAGTCAAGTCTTGGGAGCCATAAAACATACAAATATCACATCTTCACATCATTAAAGCGTACAGTGGGGTAAGGCACACTGAATCACAGAGCACTAGTCCTTTATAACCAGTCCTTCTCGATTGGGTAACAGGTGAATTTTTTGCCAGCACCGCTTCACAATAACAATGCAGAATAAAAACAGTTTTTTGCTTAATCCAAATGCGGAGTTCTGCCACTTAGATAACTAATAACGACCCAATTTCTCTGTCTTGTTCTCCGTACCAAATCCTCTGGGTCATTATGCAGGATAACTTTAATGAAACAAAGAGAACCCACAGTTCGCCATTCCCTTGTGTGGATACAGATTATCCTTCTAAACTTAGTGAAGAAATTGGAGTTTGTTTTTGGGTTATGCATTTACACCAATTTAGACAAAACTTGTGTTTGGGCATGGAGATTAAGTGCCACTATCGTCATGTAGCTAGTCCATTTAACAAGCAAGCCCCCACTATACCTACCCATGCGTGACACAGTGGACAATAATGTCTATCTATGAGTTCATAAAAACATTTTTTTAGAACCAATAATTTGTATTCCGTCATAGGAACAAGATAATGTTACCCATAGCTTCATGTGAGTACTAAATTCAATGTTCATGGATAGCTGCTATGTGTATAGAAAGAATGTGCCTTGTCTGATCTGTTTTGTAATTGCTTCAATAACCTTCGGTATGCACTTATTGTACGTCACTTTGGATGAAAGCCTCTGCCAAATCATTCTAATGTAATGTATAATCCCGACAATAGCCCGAGCATATACCAAAAATGTGAAAAGCCTGGCTCACTCAACTGTAAAATAAACAAGTGAAATTCTTGTGTAATTATACCACATCATTCTACTATCAATATCTGCTACTAAAATCCTACCATGGGTTTTACACTTTTCAAGATTCAGTGGTCATTTATTGTCTTGGACAATTTGTTTGAGAAATACACACCCCTGTATAACTAGAGTACACTTCTCGTAACCTCACGCTTCATTTTATGACATGTTTTGGATAGGTTTTTGGACCCATAGTTATCTTACCCCCCCCCCCCCCCCTATACTGATGAAAAGGTAGTAATTCCAACTTGAAAATTATGCAAAAGTGAGCTTTATGAGCCAAAACATTTGTATGACTATTTTATGCTTTAAAGCGGTGTGCAATTTAGCTATTTTGGATAGATGGATAAAAAAATAAAAAATGTGCATTTGTGGCACTTTATTGTGACCTAAAGTATGAATATAAACTAGTCTAAGTTAGCATTGTAAATGGTACAACGGTCTTGTTTCATTTAAGCAATTTACCAAGTTTCTTTGATGCTCACACCTGGGGCCACATGTATAAACAGTGCTGAGCAGAAAAATGCCCTCAGAAAGCTGCGTAAGCAAGTTTCCACACAGAAATTCAGATGTATAACATAAGAAAACCTGCATACCCCTGCACACGCTGGACACCAGGCGTACGCAATGTTTGGCGACAGTCTGATATGGCGTCACCATGATAGAAAGGCAGAGGGAAAATATGCAAAACTTTGCGAAAGCAGGTTTACAACTTTCACCCCGAGCGTTCTTTTATGCATTCTTTTACCCACAAGTCTTATACATGTGGCCCCTGAAGCCTTAAATAGAACACCCACTAAATAGGTGAGAATTGACCAATTTAGGCATCTGCGCGATGGGGTTAAATTAAAATTTAAGCCTTGATGAAATTCATTATTTTCATTTTGTAACTGCATGTACATCCTTTCAACAAAAAAAAAATTCTGCTTGCCAAAGGATATTTTGAGGTTCTGTGTGCGTCACTGTAGCCTTGCCTTCATCTTTTTACACTGCGGTAATTTGCAAAAATAAATAAAATAATAAAAACTCAAACACTCAAGTGTTGTTAGTACTGCGCTCCACTACTAAGTACACTTGACAAATTCTATGGAGCTGCACCGGAGGAGGAATTACATGAATGTTAATGTACCGAGTTTGCACCATTCATTCACTTTTCAAGCCCTTACTCAAAAAGCTCTCCTGCCAGCGGGTACAGAAGAGGTACCCACTGCTGAAAATGGATAATAAGGGAACTCCGCAAGAGCTCTATGTAACTAATGGAAAATCGGTTAAGTTCCCATCCATCTATGTCTCCAATTTTCCCCATCTTTGGGTGATTCCACCCCTGAAGGACCATTCTGGATGTTGCACATTTGTCCGTTTTTATGAATGTTAAGAGTCCTTTTTTTATTATTAACAGCGCTTACTGCCTCTGTGCTGAGCTCTAGTACAATCCATTCCAGGAAGAAGCAGCATGACTCTTACTTTATTAGATCAGGAAATAAAGTAATGACACCATATAAAGTCTGTGAGACAAGACTATCTTCTGAGTTCTGAACGGAAAAAATGAGTTATCCTGTTTCACTTTGACAGTACTGATGTTTGGCTGAGTGAATTTAACTTGGGTGCATTAGGCAATCGGCTGGGGACATTTTTGAAATGGTTCATTTCGTCAGTCCCTGAAGCAAACGGATGCATGCAGAAGTACAGAATGACCTTCCCTTTGACCAATTTTCAGGTTGGTGCCTCGCTTCAGTCTGAGGAACGAGGGGGAAAGTTTCCACCGTACTTATTAACTTAAGAGCAGGCGGAAATGGAGCACCACACCATCGCAGGATTCGTGTTACTTACTGCAATACAACAAAGTCCCGCCAGCCAAAGGCTAAAGCAATTCATCTTAAAACAAGCGCTGCAGACACAATCCATGGCAGGGGACCAATCAGCAAATTCATTCCACCTGCTTGTCTTGAATCCCTACAATACATTTTGAGGTTATGTATTCCCTGAAACCTGATACCCATTGCAATTCCTTTCTGCAATGCTGTGCAACACAAAAAAAACAGAGTGGCAAAAAAAAGATAGAGGCTTACTATTTGTTACATATTTGAGGCAGCATAACCCACATTCAATAATGACATGAGGATGTCCCATTAAATTATGCATACTACATTCCATTAGGGGTAGACTAAGGTAAATAATTGGACTGGAGAGTTAAGACCCAGTGAAATACTGAAATATTCCAAAAAGTGCTAAATACACAGTGAAAACAACATCGATAAAGGCTCTCTAATTTACTTGTATGTCTGTGGTGATATACATGTTGCCAACAGAATTACACTATTTCACTGATGGGGAAAAAACCACCCTTTAACCACCCTTTGTACAGTTAAAAACATCACAAGTTAACACATATACTATTATTTCACTTGTTGAGTGAGGGAATATAATATTCAATAGGGGAAACATTTTCATGGGGTTTTTGTCTACAACAACCAAACGGAAATGCAATCCCCTGCCCTCCCCCTTCAAAAAACTGTTCTATCGTTTACTGAAGGCTGAATTATCACTTTAATTGTATTCATTGAAGTACAACTGATCCAAAACACGGACTCATACAATTACGCCAACGCTTATCCACTCGCACAACACTTTCAGCTCCAAATGAAAGGGTAATCTGGGTTAACATAAAATAGTCCCCTTGTCACTGGGGGGAGGACAGCAACAAAGTTTGGTTCCCATAGTGATAAAGGATAGGAAGTGTGAGTGGGGGGTGGGGGCTTATGTTTATAAATGGAACCACCACCTGCTACCTGAATGGTGAATTAGAATCTATAGCAAAAATGAACAAGATTTGAAATGTGAATCAACTCATGGAACTAATTAAACCTAACGAGCAAGAGATTGGCCAATATAAAAAAAGAATTGGCCTGGTCCCATGCTATGCTGGCACATGCTCCATTGGTCAATGAGTTTTTTTTTTTTACTCTGTGCAATAAACTGACATTTACCTCCTAAAGATTTTGCACAAAGAGATGTGACCCATTTTATTTGATGTCTCCCATTTAGGGAATATACTCAAATGCCTGGCTTTTGACCCCACTGCCACAAGTTCTTGAAATGCAATCTAAAATAAATCAATCATCAATCAATAAATCAAAAATACAGCAAAACAAAAAGGTGTTCACATGGCCATTTTAACTTATATAAAAATTTGGGACCATTTCAAACTTTCAATCTCTCATTTTAAGATACTGATTGCACCAATTAATCTACTGAGGGATAATGTCTTCTCTTCCAAGCACCAATTATGTTTTTCAACATTAAAAAGAAAAATGTAAAAACAAGGCTGTTTGAAATTACATCACGTGCAAAATAAACCTCCTCCATGAAGTCTAAGGGTGCAGATCACTTACTCTGAACACAGAAGTAAATTTCATTGAGTTATCAGAAAATTGGCTTTGGTGCTAAGCTGCAACCAACCCCACATTTAACCCTCGTTGATAATCCCCCCAACCTCTTTTCACCAGTCTCTCACACAGATCAATCAAACGCCTCCAATGGCTTTAAGATGGCGTCAGGAAATTGAGTTTTCCCAGTAAGTCTTTGCTCCCATGGCAACGTGGCAATACCACCCTCCCCTTTAACCTGACCTGGGTACAACTTTTCACAGAGCTTTGTTCACCACACTTGAATGGATTGCTTAAAATTTCTCTCAGCATGAGAAATGGCACAAAAAGGCCAATGAAACAGGCTTCTGAAGATTGAGGTTAAACCTCAAGTCAGCCCTAGACACAATGCCCCGCATGTACTTTGAGGTCCAGGTCACAGGACCTCCCGGTTGAAAGGAACCATGCAAAACCAAAATGTGTAGGTATACGAAAACAGCACTAATTAAAATAGCCTGCCCTTTCCACGTTACAGAAAATATATGTCACTACATCATTAAGTTAGGCTATTCAAACTATTTTCTCCTGTGCATTTCGAATGAACCATTAAGTTTGGGTTTATTGGCTAAAATAAAAGTGATATTTCATTAACATAGTGTTTTTGATAATTCTCTTCACGCCATGAAGCTAGATGATGTGTCAATATATAGGTACTCAACGGTCAGGTGCCACCCAAGTTTAATCATCCCAGAGCCTTCACTTTAAAGCAAACAACGGCGAGACAAGGCTGAACAGGTAGGCTAAGTCGTTTTTGGACAACTGTGTCACAGTTTGGCATGCAATACAAAATTCAGTTTGTTGTATTGTTACTGAAAGCATCTTCACAATTGGCTTACTCCTTTCAGAATTCCCCAAGCATGACTTTTCCGTTTTTTTCTGATACAAAAAGGTATCAAGCACTTGAGGGCACGAAACAACACGTTGCCATACCATCAATCAAGTCCAAAAGTAGATCAATATAACCACTTGGAACATATTAGCCTACTATAAATTGGTTACGATCAATAAACTACGCAAAACAAAACCAGCCCTCGTATCCCGCTGAGTGCAACTAAATTACCCGAACGTTTCCCACAAACAACTTCGTCTTGTTAAATAGCTCAAGTTAACGGTTACCATTTTAACTTGTGACGCCAGGAGTAACTGCGCCGTCTCGAATAAATTGTTAGTGATGCTTATATCGAAAGCGATGTTGAGTTGGCTAAATGTATGCTATTTCAGTGCAAATATCAGCTTGCTATACTGTTGCAATTTAGTTTTTTGGTTGTTTTTCATTTTGACGTATTTCATTACCGATTAATTTAAATATAGCCTAACAATTACACTTTCTCACGGTCCCACCATTTTTTTGGTTATTTTATTAATGCCAAGCTGAAACACAATCATAAGATAGGCTACACAATTTGCAAATAAGTTATAGAACTTATTTCAGTTTGACGCCATGTCGTACAAACCATGAAACGATTTAGCAGCTGCAGACTGGAGAATAAAGCAATTGGAAGCGCACCATTTCACTCAGATGACGCAAATGATGTCATTTCAAACCCTTGACACAGCTGCAGTGCTGTACTTAATTGTAGCTCGCCACACTTCAAATTAAATAAATAAAACAGTAATACATCCTATAATAACCCAAGGACATTCGGGACTTACCATTAAACAAACGGGTACCCAAACGCAAAAGCTATTCCGAAATGTTCCTTGTTAAACGGAGGTGAGGGTGAGATTAGCACAATTCGGTGAGGAGCAGCTCGCTTGTCCTCTGCCTGTTAGCTGACACGGTCCGACTCCTCGCTGGCGCTGCGGCTCCTTCAGAGACCTGCAGGAATTCTAGAGGCGACTGCACTAGTCCATGCGCCTGCGCATACGTCAGGGAGAACTGGCTCAGGTGAAGGCACTGCCCCGATCCCACGAGCACATGTCTCTCGAAATGGAATACTGTGTAAATAACAACAAAAACATTGCAAGTAATATAATACCAAAATTGGCAGCAGCATATAGCTCATCAACACACAACAGGATGTAAAATAGTCATACAGGCTACTGCACATACAGGAGTACACTGGGCCGGTGTACATTATATAACTGAGAAATGAACTCCTGGCACTTATTTTCCATAATAAAACTACACTATAATTGTGTATATATATATAGTGTATATATACACTATAATGTATTATACAGCATAATAAAACGGTGCATCAATTAGTAGACACGTTTGAACATGCTATGTTTTGTTTTTTTATTGTTTTTACGAGTGCATGCCACAATACTGTAATAAGACCATATCAATTTTATTGGCATGCGGCAGTAAAAATTATATCCTAATTAGATTGTGAAGTTCAGAGCAGTTAAAACAAATAATCTTTGTCTCTGATCTCTGGCAGTCAATTCTGCCAAGCATAGCAAGTAGTTGCATTATTCCGTATGTATGAATGTTTTCTGATTTTCATTGGGGCACCTTTGTGTATGTGGTGCGCCTGGAGATGTCCTGCTAAAATGGATCAGTTCTGTACAGTCATTGTAATGCACTCCAAGTTCCCACATTCAAGTATTAAGGCTGTTACAGAGTGTTTAAAATGGGGAGCCGACACGTACACAGATAGACAGTCCTCCGGATTGTCTGCGGACTTTTGCCCTTCATAGTCGAGCGTACCAACCCCCCATTTGTAGACTACATTTCCCACAATTTTTGTGGGCAAATTGCAAACAACAATGGCGTCCCTCTTGGAAGATGATTGCGGTATGCTTATAGGCAGCGGTGTAGTTGTGCCTGGAGAAGTGAGTCTACTCTAGAGAATTGGGTATACTCTAATTTAGCAAATCAATGACTAATTGATAAGTGCACCAGTGGGGATTAAGAAGTGAGTATACTCTATGCCCACTAAGAAAGAAGTGGGTATACTGCGTATACCCGCGTATACCCTCCACTACACTACTGCTTGTAGGTGAACCGACAGGTCAGTGCGGACAGGTCTTTTTTTGGTCTGCTATGATGACATTTAAGTCTGCGCGGACCCTGCGGACGTCCGTACGCATACTTTTTTTGGCGACTATGAATTGACCTATAGGCTGTGGTTTTGTGGTCTGACCACACTAGAACATCAAGAAGACTATACCAAGGGAAACCACCAGAGATATAATGAAGCAGGCGCTGGTCTGAGGCGGCTGCTACATTTATGGCTGTTTGCCATCTAGTGCTCACAGCAGGAATTACATTATTTTAGGGAGCCCTTCACTCAGGGAGTGTCTCAGGAAGGGTCAGTTCCATTTTTAGGGCTGATTATTCCAGGTACCATCACAAAACATGTCTGCAAAACTTCTTATCGCATTTATTTTAGAGTGAGAAATGTCAGCCTGTTCAATCAAAGGCATGTAACTTCACTGTTTAAAATGAAGAAAACAACTGAGAATAATTTGCTTGTTTTGTGTATTAGCGTTGTGTTAGACGGACAATGCTGCATAGCATATATATACATTTGGCAAAACGCTGAGCAATCAAAAGCTCCAGATGATCCACACGCTCAATCGGCACGTAGCTGTAATTTCTCGTCGCATATGGAGTAAGTTGGTAAGATACAGTGCTCCTCTCTGTTGTTAGGGTCTGTCTGCGCATACTTATCACAGCAAAGAAATCTAGATACATGTTTCCATCTCAGTGAAGTTCAATGTTTAGTATGTGTTCGTTTCAGCCACGTAAAATGGCAGCTCTGTGCCTCCAGCTCTGCAGTGAGCCTGGGCCTTTTCTCCAGATGGAAGACCGAACGCGACGATATTCGACGGGTCCGCCACAGGACCGCGGCAGCATGAGGCGCGAGCCATGCGCGCGGCTCCGACCCTGCCATCCCACAGGGAGTGAGAGAATATACTATTCTGATGTCATAAAAGATGTCGCTGTGATGTGTGTATGATGGCCCGAGATCAGAGGAACACAGCGCATTTATGTAGACAATAGTAGCAACACTCCCCCTCGTCCTTCTCCCCAGCGAACGGCGAACCATTCAAGGGCAATGAAAGAGAAGGAGATGGGTCAGCTGCCGAATTAGGCTCTTGTTGCCACACACGGTGTTTACTCTGAAAAGATTGGATTTCCAGCGGCCCTTCTGACCCTCTGCTGCTGCAGAGCTGTAGGGAATATGAACACAGATGTGTGGAGAAAAAAAAGCAAGGATCAGAATGACCCAGGTCACTGCCTTTAAAAACTAATTTAATGCCACACAGTTGTCACTGATGTGAGTTATAACCGGCACGTTCCTGCCAGAATCACACCCTCCGCTATATCATTCTAGGTAGGTGGCATGCGTGTGTGCGTAACTGTCAAAAGAAATGTGGGTGAGCCCTGGTTAAACACAACGGCTTTCCTGAGTCAGAGATTCAACCGATTGCTTTGGGATTATAAGCATTATTAATTCCATTGACTCTGCAGCAGCCATCTCTCAATGTAAAAGCATGGCTTTGATATCAGTTTAATTGGCAAAAAAATTATTCTCTCCCTCTCCACCTCAGCTGATGTGTGGTGAGCATTCTGGCGCAAAATGGCTGCCGCTGCATCACCCAGGTGGGTGCTGCACATTAGTGGTGGTTGAGGCGAGTTTCCCCCTCATCATTGTAAGCGCTTTGAGTCACCGCTTGGTGAGAAAGGCGCTATATAAATGCAAGGCATTATCATTATTATTATTATCAAAGTGCAAAGCCATGGATGACCTTCACTTTCAGTACAAAGTTTAAAGGGGAGCCATATGTTATTTTCTTGTAAGATTTGTATTCTACGTGCAGTTGTAGAAATAACAGTTACTATACTCCAAAGGGTAAGTTCTCAAAAAGTACAAATAGGAAATGACATTTATCGCCTTAAAACAGTTGCTATTTTTGCTCATATATAAAGTGTGTGAATTAAACACAGATCACGCTGCCAAAGGGTTACCTGGAGCCAGTCTGCATAGGCCTGCATACAGACCAAGAGCTAAATTCAGGAACTGAGGATAGGAGGTGATCCGCTCAAAAAATTGAGAATCTGCAAAGCTGATTGAATAATTATTATAAGACAAGTTCCCTTTAAATAAAAACGCTGCCTACGATACATTTCGCCATACTGTCCCAAGGACAAAAGTGTTCAGCTAATCAGTAAATGTAAGTTAATGAGTTTTTTGTTGTTGAAATAGGATTAATAAAGGCATAGACTAATGCCTCCGTTATATGCATCTTTCCCTGTCATCATTTCCCTTGGGGTCTTCGTCCCTCATTGAGTCAGACAGGC
This sequence comes from Ilyophis sp. 1 JC-2022, assembly GCA_022702515.1. NCBI lineage: Eukaryota > Metazoa > Chordata > Actinopteri > Anguilliformes > Synaphobranchidae > Ilyophis > Ilyophis sp. 1 JC-2022. The sequence continues at coordinate 21,435,201 of CM040400.1, forward strand.
TACACGGCGGTGTAATAATTTTATTCCAGAGATTTAGACCATTATTCAACAGGAAGTATTACGTGGTGAAACACGAATCCAGCTCTGGCCAAGGGGTAATGAAGAAACGCATTGTTTTCTGGAGATTACTTGAGTTAATTACCATGAAGTGATTGCGATTACTTTCCTACTGTAGTGCACGAGAAAGTGAACATCCTGCCGTTCAAAACCTGCCAAGGGACTCAAGACATGGACAGATATCTCCTAAAGACGTTAAATTTTATGACTGTACATGCTGTAGACAAAGCAATGAACTTGAAAGCAGTTTTAGTGGTGTGTATGGGCCAAATAAATAACAACAAACATAACTTAACTTTGTTGAAATTAAGTCCTTCAGGGCAAGAAATCCATTCAGCACCCAGTAATAACTGCTCAGTAAGCAAGCATGTTTAATGCTGACTCTATTTTGCTGTGTGTGTGTGTGTGTGTGTGTGTGTGTGTGTGTGTGTGTGTGTGTATATATGTTTGTTAACTATCAGCAAGCGATCCTTTTAGTGACAATGACAGCTTGCACCTATTTGTCCCCAACTAGTTGTCGAAATGTAGGCTCTCTCTTGTTCTCCCTCTGGGCTTGGTAGGGTTTCCAGCAGTCCTGTATTAACCATCCCGTATGTCAACCAAAACTGTCCCCTATGGGAGGCGGATATGACTCTGTCCCTGATGGTTGACGTTCTTCTCCACCGATGAGACATCAATGTTGAAGTGTTGCCTGGAGATCAGAAGTACAGCGGCTGATTGTGTACCTGCGGTGTTATCTGTCTGCTTCTCACTGTACAGCTACAGTGTATGTCTGTTTCTAACTGTACAGCAGTGTACCTGTCTGTTTCTAACTGTACAACAGTGTACCTGTCTGTTTCTAACTGTACAGCAGTGTACCTGTCTGCTTCTCACTGTACAGCAGTGTACCTGTCTGTTTCTAACTGTACAGCAGTGTACCTGTCTGTTTCTCACTGTACAGCAGTGTACCTGTCTGCTTCTAACTGTACAGCAGTGTATGTCTGTTTCTAACTGTACAGCAGTGTACCTGTCTGTTTCTAACTGTACAGCAGTGTACCTGTCTGCTTCTAACTGTACAGCAGTGTATGTCTGTTTCTAACTGTACAGCAGTGTACCTGTCTGTTTCTAACTGTACAACAGTGTATGTCTGTTTCTAACTGTAGAGCAGTGTACCTGTCTGTTTCTAACTGTACAGCAGTGTACCTGTCTGCTTCTCACTGTACAGCAGTGTACCTGTCTGCTTCTCACTGTACAGCAGTGTACCTGTCTGTTTCTAACTGTACAGCAGTGTACCTGTCTGCTTCTCACTGTACAGCAGTGTACCTGTCTGTTTCTAACTTTAGAGCAGTGTACCTGTCTGCTTCTCACTGTACAGCAGTGTACCTGTCTGTTTCTAACTGTACAGCAGTGTACCTGTCTGTTTCTAACTGTACAGCAGTGTACCTGTCTGTTTCTCACTGTACAGCAGTGTACCTGTCTGTTTCTAACTGTACAGCAGTGTACCTGTCTGCTTCTCACTGTACAGCAGTGTACCTGTCTGTTTCTAACTGTACAGCAGTGTACCCGTCTGCTTCTCACTGTACAGCAGTGTACCTGTCTGCTTCTCACTGTACAGCAGTGTACCTGTCTGTTTCTAACTGTAGAGCAGTGTACCTGTCTGCTTCTCACTATACAGCAGTGTACCTGTGCTTCTAACTGTAGAGCAGTGTACCGGTCTGCTTCTCACTGTACAGCAGTGTACCTGTCTGTTTCTAACTGTACAGCAGTGTACCTGTCTGCTTCTCACTGTACAGAAGTGTACCTGTCTGTTTCTCACTGTTCAGCTGCAGTGTACCTGTCCGTTTCTCACTGTACAGCTGCAATGTACCTGTCTGTTTCTCACTGTACAGCTGCAATGTACCTGTCTGTTTCTCACTGTACAGCTGCAATGTACCTGTCTGTTTCTCACTGTTCAGCAGCAGTGTACCTGTCTGTTTCTCACTGTACAGCTGCAGTGTACCTGTCTGTTTCTCACTGTACAGCTGCAGTGTACCTGTCTGTTTCTCACTGTTCAGCTGCAGTGTACCTGTCTGTTTCTCACTGTACAGCAGTGGACCTGTCTGTTTCTAACTGTACAGCAGTGCACCAGTCTGTTTCTCACTGTTCAGCTGCAGTGTATGTCTGTTTCTAACTGTACAGCAGTGTACCTGTCTGTTTCTAACTGTACAACAGTGTACCTGTCTGCTTCTCACTGTACAGCAGTGTACCTGTCTGTTTCTAACTGTACAGCAGTGTACCTGTCTGCTTCTCACTGTACAGCAGTGTACCTGTCTGTTTCTAACTGTACAGCAGTGTACCTGTCTGCTTCTCACTGTACAGCAGTGTACCTGTCTGCTTCTAACTGTACAGCAGTGTATGTCTGTTTCTAACTGTACAGCAGTGTACCTGTCTGTTTCTAATTGTACAGCAGTGTACCTGTCTGCTTCTAACTGTACAGCAGTGTATGTCTGTTTCTAACTGTACAGCAGTGTACCTGTCTGTTTCTAACTGTACAACAGTGTATGTCTGTTTCTAACTGTAGAGCAGTGTACCTGTCTGTTTCTAACTGTACAGCAGTGTACCTGTCTGCTTCTCACTGTACAGCAGTGTACCTGTCTGTTTCTAACTGTACAGCAGTGTACCTGTCTGCTTCTCACTGTACAGCAGTGTACCTGTCTGTTTCTAACTTTAGAGCAGTGTACCTGTCTGCTTCTCACTGTACAGCAGTGTACCTGTCTGTTTCTAACTGTACAGCAGTGTACCTGTCTGTTTCTAACTGTACAGCAGTGTACCTGTCTGTTTCTCACTGTACAGCAGTGTACCTGTCTGTTTCTAACTGTACAGCAGTGTACCTGTCTGCTTCTCACTGTACAGCAGTGTACCTGTCTGTTTCTAACTGTACAGCAGTGTACCCGTCTGCTTCTCACTGTACAGCAGTGTACCTGTCTGCTTCTCACTGTACAGCAGTGTACCTGTCTGTTTCTAACTGTAGAGCAGTGTACCTGTCTGCTTCTCACTATACAGCAGTGTACCTGTGCTTCTAACTGTAGAGCAGTGTACCTGTCTGCTTCTCACTGTACAGCAGTGTACCTGTCTGTTTCTAACTGTACAGCAGTGTACCTGTCTGCTTCTCACTGTACAGAAGTGTACCTGTCTGTTTCTAACTGTACAGCAGTGTACCTGTCTGCTTCTCACTGTACAGCAGTGCACCTGTCTGTTTCTCACTATACAGCTGCAGTGTACCTGTCTGCTTCTCACTGTAGAGCAGTGTACCTGTCTGTTTCTCACTGTTCAGCTGCAGTGTACCTGTCCGTTTCTCACTGTACAGCTGCAATGTACCTGTCTGTTTCTCACTGTACAGCTGCAATGTACCTGTCTGTTTCTCACTGTACAGCTGCAATGTACCTGTCTGTTTCTCACTGTTCAGCTGTAGTGTACCTGTCTGTTTCTCACTGTTCAGCAGTGCACCGGTCTGTTTCTCACTGTACAGCAGTGTACCAGTCTGTTTCTCACTGTTCAGCTGCAGTGTACCGGTCTGTTTCTCACTGTTCAGCTGTAGTGTACCTGTCTGTTTCTCACTGTTCAGCAGTGCACCGGTCTGTTTCTCACTGTACAGCAGTGTACCAGTCTGTTTCTCACTGTACAGCAGTGTACCGGTCTGTTTCTCACTGTTCAGCTGCAGTGTACCTGTCTGTTTCTCACTGTTCAGCTGTAGTGTACCTGTCTGTTTCTCACTGTTCAGCTGCAGTGTACCGGTCTGTTTCTCACTGTTCAGCTGCAGTGTACCTGTCTGTTTCTCACTGTTCAGCTGCAGTGTACCTGTCTGTTTCTCACTGTTCAGCTGCAGTGTACCTGTCTGTTTCTCACTGTTCAGCTGCAGTGTACCTGTCTGTTTCTCACTGTTCAGCTGCAGTGTACCTGTCTGTTTCTCACTGTTCAGCTGCAGTGTACCTGTCTGTTTCTCACTGTTCAGCTGCAGTGTACCTGTCCGTTTCTCACTGTACAGCTGCAATGTACCTGTCTGTTTCTCACTGTACAGCTGCAATGTACCTGTCTGTTTCTCACTGTACAGCTGCAATGTACCTGTCTGTTTCTCACTGTTCAGCTGCAGTGTACCTGTCTGTTTCTCACTGTACAGCTGCAGTGTACCTGTCTGTTTCTCACTATACAGCAGTGTACCTGTCTGTTTCTCACTGTACAGCTGCAATGTACCTGTCTGTTTCTCACTGTACAGCTGCAATGTACCTGTCTGTTTCTCACTGTACAGCTGCAATGTACCTGTCTGTTTCTCACTGTTCAGCTGCAGTGTACCTGTCTGTTTCTCACTGTTCAGCTGCAGTGTACCTGTCTGTTTCTCACTGTTCAGCTGCAGTGTACCTGTCTGTTTCTCACTGTTCAGCTGCAGTGTACCTGTCTGTTTCTCACTGTACAGCAGTGTACCGGTCTGTTTCTCACTGTTCAGCTGTAGTGTACCTGTCTGTTTCTCACTGTTCAGCTGCAGTGTACCTGTCTGTTTCTCACTGTACAGCTGCAGTGTACCTGTCTGTTTCTCACTATACAGCAATGTACCTGTCTGTTTCTCACTGTTCAGCTGTAGTGTACCTGTCTGTTTCTCACTGTTCAGCTGCAGTGTACCGGTCTGTTTCTCACTGTTCAGCTGCAGTGTACCTGTCTGTTTCTCACTGTTCAGCTGCAGTGTACCTGTCTGTTTCTCACTGTACAGCTGCAGTGTACCTGTCTGTTTCTCACTATACAGCAGTGTACCTGTCTGTTTCTCACTGTTCAGCTGCAGTGTACCTGTCTGTTTCTCACTGTACAGCTGCAGCGTACCCGTCTGTTTCTCACTGTTCAGCTGCAGTGTACCTGTCTGTTGCTAACTGTACAGCTGCAGTGTACCTGTCTGTTTCTCACTGTTCAGCTGCAGTGTACCTGTCTGTTTCTCATTGGAGAGCTGCAGTGCACCTGTCTGTTTCTCATTGTACAGCAGTGTACCAGTCTGTTTCTCACTGTTCAGCTGCAGTGTACCTGTCTGTTGCTAACTGTACAGCTGCAGTGTACCTGTCTGTTTCTCACTGTTCAGCTGTAGTGTACCTGTCTGTTTCTCATTGGAGAGCTGCAGTGTACCTGTCTGTTTCTCACTGTACAGCAGTGTACCAGTCTGTTTCTCACTGTTCAGCTGTAGTGTACCGGTCTGTTTCTCATTGGAGAGCTGCAGTGTACCTGTCTGTTTCTCATTGGAGAGCTGCAGTGTACCTGTCTGTTTCATACTGTACATCTCAGCAGTTAAGATAAATTGTGACAGTCCACACACAGACCACAGCTGTGACAGAGGCTTCAACAGGCCAACTATGCAAATAGTTGAAAACACTGAAGGCCGCTTTAATATTTTGATGACACTGGCTGGCACTTATTCAAACGCAGCCATAGTATAATATAGTATATAGTATAAGTATAAGTCCTGCTGGCATGGTTGTGCAATAATGAGAACAGGTCTGCGGAAGCATTTGAAACGACGCCCTTACCCCCACACGACACAAGGAACACGACCTCGCTGAGATAAAGGTCAAGGTTTCCTGCCAAGGCGTCCATCTGAACTCCATGCCTGGCGTCGATTGCATTTGCAATTCGGCAAGTTCAGGAAAGGAATTTAAATTAAATTCAAGGATGAAAATTCCTATAATGCTCTATGAGGACTTTTCAATTCATGACTTGCATTTCAGTTCATTTCCAGAGTAGAGAGATGACACGGAAGGGACTCCAAGCCTGCTGCACTCATCCTTGCCCTGAGAGAGTGATGTCACCTTTTGTGGGGATCATCCAAATTCCCGCCAGCGCATCTGAACAGTGCGCCGCGTTCCCAGAACCGTGACTCAGTGCTGCGCAAAGTAACAGGAGGTAGGCTTACCTGAGTCATTGTGAGGGTTGTGTTGGTGAGACAGGCGGAGAATCCTCTGCCCTTGAGAGGACAGCTGTTGTTGCCAACTGCAGGGGTAAAGCCACATCGCCACTCTCGCCACCCTAACCTCTGTCAAGGCTGAGGACAACTCAAAAGTTTCAACAAGCATCACTCTCCATGCATTCATGCCTAAATTGCACAATTTCAAATAGCACTGAAATTCCCTGCCTGTGTGAAAAATGAATAAACCGACAAACTGCCGAGTTTTGTCTTAGATGTTTAGACTCACACGCAAATCACTATGCGACTTCTTATTGGAGACCAACAATTGTGGATTAGCTGGAAAGGCAGCGTTTATACAGTAGGGACAAAAAAAGGTAATTAATAAAGCAAGTAGGAGCAGCATTTTGACCCTGGTGCAGAGGCAAGCCACACCATAGCCACTGTAAATTACGTATTCGCATTCTTGGCTTCCCACATTTGTTTTTGACACTTGAAAGGAGGGCCTTGACTGGTCACATGACCAGAAGCCGGTAATTGAATGCAGCGTGTTTATGAAAGCGGTTGCCGTGAAACAGATGCTGTAAGCATCCAAGGCTGTGCGCGCACAGGGAACAGCGTCACTTGAGAAAGAGCTGCGCTTCCAAAACCGCTGCTAGGAAACAGCCAATGCACAAGGGAAGGGGAGGGGCCACAGGACAAACAAAATACATACGATGAATAAACTGCACTATAGCCTAAAATGCCACGTTCACTTTCCCAAATCAAGTTTGGTTTATCCCTGTTAATCCTATATCTACTGTACATATTCAATTCAATTTTATTTGTATAACACTTTTTACAGAGAACTGTCACAAAGACGCTGCACAGGGAAACAGAAGGAAAATTGAGCAAAAAACCACGCCTTACACCCCCCAACCAGTAGGGGAGAAAAAAACTCCCCAGTGGGAAGAAATCTCGGAATGAACCTGGCAAGAGAGGGGGTGCCCATCCTTCGCTGGCCGGCCTTTTAAACTAAAGGTGGTGAAATGGATGGTAATAGACTGTAATAAGGGATCTAATAAAACTAGCTGATAAGTAAGAATTCCAAAGAAAAGGATGTAAAATGTTCAATTCAAAGGGGCGGGGTGGTGCATCTGGGACTCCGGTTGCGTCAAGTTGGGAGGATAAACCAATCTGTATCCACGACCGTTATTATAACTGCTGATAAACTATACTGTATTGCACAAATTATTTATTTTCCACCACAGCAATCAATGATAGATACACATTATTTTACCCATTCAATGTACTTGATGACACAGAATTGTTTTAAATTGAAGTTTCAGAGTACACAAGAGCAAACTGGAAAATGTGAAATTAAGTGATTGGACATAAAACCGACCAAAGTACTTTCTGGAGAAAAACAGTATTTAATGAGTTTTTTTCCCAAGATGTTACAAATTCAAAAAAAACAAAAAAACATTCAATAGCCCGTTTTTCACTCGACACTTAATCAGCACGTTTCCATCATAAAAGGCACACTGGACTAGTGATATCTGCTGAACAAATGCCCATGACTGCGAATGTGTTCATATCCCAGGAAAATACAGGAAATTATTTATTTATATATATATATATATAATCTATATAATTATATATATCGTATAATTCTGTCAGTAAACATAGCGTCAATGTACACAAGGCTGTATACTGCTTATTACAGGTGTTGTAAGATTCATACAACTGACAAAACATGAAAACCGGGAGCATGCGAAGGGTCTTGTGTGCACTGCGCCCCCTCTTACTGGGGGGGGTGGGGGGTAAAAACTCAAACCAAACACAGAGGATTTCAGCAGTGTGGTCAGGGAATGCTGGCCCTTTCTGTACAAACAAGTCGACTCCATTTGGTTTACATATCGTACAAAGTTTTCCATTAGTCAGAATACATGAGAGTATAAGTCTGCTATGAAGAGAGATAGTTGTACTCGCAGGCTTGCTATTGAAAAAGGCTCCTATGGGTGGAACTGGACAGTGTATGCTGGTCTTTTTATGAGCACGCGCGCTTGCGCGTGCGTGTGCGTGTGCGTGAGCAAGCATGTAAGCAACGTCGTTTTTGGTCCCCTCACACTGCTTAATGGAATGTTGATCAATTTGACAGCGAGAAAATGCCAGTGCTGTTCAAACGCAAGATTGTGCGCACACACACACACACGCGCGCGCACACACATATATAATATATATCATAGATCATATATTACATATTGAAAGGCACATGAAGACGCATGTTAAGGCTGGTCCTCTAATCCCATGAGAAGAATTACAAAAAGTTAAACTTAATTTTTATTGATTTTTTTTTCCTTTCTCTTTTGCAAAAAACAGAGAAAGCTGTAAAGATGGAGTGCAGAATGAAGAGCCACAGTTGTTGTATCAGAGGAGCTGAATTTCCGCCCTGACAATGAGCACGTATACAATTAATTTAATGTATCCAGCCTGACGAGAGTTAATCAGATTTTAAACCCCACTGGACACACACACACACACACACACACACACACACACATCCTCCAATTCTGCCAACTGAGGCAGTTCAATTCTTCTGACAGGAGGAAAAAACGAGAGAAACAGTCGCTGCTCACGACGGTGCAAAACCACCTCTTCAGCAAAGACAGATAAATCACACAGTATAAAATGCAATTTTCAGCTCAGAGAAAAATTTGGTACGTGATATAAATATTGCTTTTCTGTGTTTTTTTCTTCTTTTTTTCTCTCCCCAGCCCGGTAATAGACCGATAGCCGGGCGGGGGGGACGAGGTGTGTGGGGGGGCAGGGGCTGTGTGTTTTTGCATCTGACAGAAGGAGTGCGGTCGATGAGGGCCCCCGGGGGACGTCCCGGCCTCGGAGGCCCTGCGGTGGTGTGCGCGTGCGGGTGGGCTGGGGCTTAGTGCTGCTCTTCCAGCCAGGATGGCCTGTCCCCACCGGGCATTTTCAACTTGATGTGAAACTGTTTGAGCGTCTGCTCCAGCTGCTGCTGGTTCCCAGCGTAGTACGCGGCGATGGCGTTGTGGAAGAGGATCAGCTGGTTGTGCAGCACCTTCACCTGAGAGGGGCGGGGGGGAGGAGGAGGAGCGTTAAAGCAGGGACAGGACTGGAGCAGCAGTGTGGTACTGCGGTTAGAGAACTGGACTCGTAGCTCAGAGGTTCCAGGTTCGAGCCCTAGTAAAATTGGGCGATATGCCGCAACTAGGGGTGGGACGATTCAATCCCATAACGATTAGATTCGGTTACGATTCTTTAGGCAAAGGTTCGATGCATCATAACATCTTGTAACATCTTACATTTGACCACGATTCGATTCAATACAATTCGGTTCGATTCATTTTGATACTTTAAAAAATTTTAATAGGTATGCTAATGTGATTTGATACCGATGCAGTCAGCAGTAATTAAATATTCAATTAGAACCTTACGAAAAGTTCACAGAATTATGTTTATTGTTAAGGCATGCCATACATTTTGCAATAAACATGACTAACAGTGTATTTTCTAAAGTTGCCCGATTGAGGTTATTGTTTTTCAAACAGTGTCAGACATGGTACCCTAATACCTTTCCTTTATTCACTAAAATGTTTTCTGTATGGTGTTCCACGACATTCATTAAGTGACTAAATCCCTCTTCCCGCACTGTATGGTCTAAGGCAGGGGTAGGCAACCCTGGTCCTGGAGAGCCGCAGGGTCTGCTGGTTTTTGTTGTTACTCGCCACTTAATTGATCAATTAAAGCAGTTGATTACACAGTTAACTCACCTCACCTGGTTTTTTTGGTCTAAGCAGTTGCTGCATTTAAGGTGAATACAAAAACCAGCAGACCCTGCGGCTCTCCAGGACCAGGGTTGCCTACCCCTGGTCTAAGGTCTTTGCAGATGAACGTGGCTATAGCAGATGTCACCTCTTTTGCCCATTTAGAACTGTTTTTTTTATTTTATTTTATTTTTTGTCTGTGTGATATGTAGGGGAGGGGGGGGGGGGGTTTGGAATCGGACAGTTAACGTAGTAATAATTAATTGAACGTAAGACATTGGAAATAGTCTTACTATTTTTGTTTTTTGTCTCTAACGTCTACTTGATTTTGAATACAAATTTGAATTTAAATGAAAATATCAGAAAGCACTTTACAATTAACTGTCTGGACACGGTATGTGTATAAAAACTAATAAAAACAAATAAAAGAACTGTTTGGCCATTTCTCCAGGAAAATCCTGATTCCCGAGTTTAGCTTGCTAATCCGCTTGCTGTCCTTCACGTCGTCGGCTCAAATGGTTTATCATGTTTGTGGTGTTGCCTGTGTATCTGATTTCAACTTGGCATATCTTGCATATTGCAGCGGTTTTGTCAAGTACACCCTCCTACTTTCTAAACCCGAAATGCTTCCATACCACTGATTTTCTGTTCGGAACATCGCACATTCTGTCAATTTCTGTCTCTTTTGTCGCACTCGAGCAGCTTGCCATTTCGCTCAGATCTGTCCGTCTCATTGTCGCTTGATTCCCGCCTGTTGCTGCTTTCAACTCACGCTTACGTGGGGGTTGGAGCAGAAATGTGGATTAAAGCTAGTCAAAACAGTTTTAAAAGTAGTCGTGTCTCAGAAATATATTTTTAAAATAATGAAATTAATATATTTTTTGAATAAATAAATACATGTGCATATTCATTTACAATGCGATATTAATCGATGCTTATCAATTCTAAGCTTACAGATCGATGCAGTTGTATTTACACATTCAGATCGATGCATCATTGTCCCACCCCTAGCCGCAACGGTAATTATCGAATGCAATGACGATCAATAATTTTTTCTTTAATTATACCTGATGTGATAGCTATTGGGTGTTGATCAGTCAATCAGCAGCAAGGCCTTGCAGCTTTCAAGTTATTGACAAAAACACATCACATGATCAAATGGAAGCTGTATGCTATAATGCCCAGCCCCAATCCCCAGAAGGGGCACTGTTGTTGTACCCTTGAGCAAGGTCCTTAGCCTGAAGTGCTTCAGTATCAAGCTGTATAAACAGATTGTATGTTACAAATTGTAACGTCTGTAAGTTGCTCTGAATATGATAACCAAACTAATGCCATAATATAAATGTCTGTCATTTAATTTTATAGCACAAATCATCACTTGCCCATTAAGATTCTGCCGGAAAGTTATTTTCAGAGCTCTCAACGATCCTTTTCTATTTTTCGGCACACAACAACCTCACCTTGTTCTCCTCGAGGAACTTGAGTTTGATGGACACGTCATTGCGCATCTTCTCATACTTCTCTCTGTAGACCTGGAACATCTGCTGGGACACCTCAATCTTGGGGACCGTGGTGGCGTCTCGCGGCCCTAAGTTCAGCTCCTCCAGGTCTGTACGGTACGCGTCATACTCAATCCTGCAGGGGGCGAACAGGAGCAGTGCTGAGAACACCCTCACAGAGACACAACACTATTTTTACAGTCATACAGACACGCAACTACTGGCACACAAACATACAGACACACCACTGTCACACAAACATACACACACCACGACTGTCACACAAACACACACACCACTGTCACACAAACACACACACACACACACACACACACACACACACACCACTACTGTCTGTCACACAAACATACAGACACACCACTACTGTCTGTCACACAAACATACACACATCACTACTGTCTGTCACACAAACATACAGACACAACACTACTGTCTGTCGCACAAACATACACACACCACTACTGACTGTCAAACAAACACACAGACACACCACTGTCGCACAAACATACACACACCACTACTGTCTGTCACACAAACATACAGACACACCACAACTCAGGAACCCTTAACGCCCGCAGTCTGTGCTATAGCTGAGATTCACGGCGCACGCAGCAGCCGTAAAAGAGGGGACGCCCCGCCCCGCCCGCACACACACAACTGTGGCCTGCGTGCTCTTAAACATCCGCCGCTTGTCATGCGCTCGGTGTTCTGGAGCTCGCAACCTCTCTATTTACTTTAGACAAACACGCAACGGCACTCCCTTGCATGCGACGGAGCTGCGGGGGCCGGGGCCCGAGCCGCGCCTCCCGTCAGAGGAAGAGGCGCATTTCGCCGCATGATTAATGAGGACCGCCTGAAAACTGGAGAGCCGCGCGCGGAGAGGCCCTCCTTTCTCGAATGCGCCGGTCCCGTTTTATCCTTTCGTTAGCTTTCCGCTGGCATTTAATCCAAACCGATACTCCACCGCCATTTAAACGCGCCCACCGCCACCCCAGAGCACAGCGCGTCAGCGGCTTATTCACACCGCTTCCTTTCCAAATCAAATATTTAATTCCCATAGGTACTTAGAAAACGCTTTAACTGAACGCCATAAAACCTTCATAACCCCGTCATAAGCACAGCATAACAAAATGTCTTAACAGCCTATTTCATCTGATGGCAGATGCCATAACAAGGTCATAATGTGCACGACAATAATTTTACTTTATTGGCATTTAGCAGATGCCCTTATCCAGAGAATTTGTGAAATGCATTATGAGTGCGTTATCACACGCTTCATAAGCTGTCCCTACAGTTATGGCTGGCGTTATATCACGCCTATCGCAGCTTTATGCTGTGTGGCTGAAGTAAAGCGCCACCGGCAGTTTTGTGCCAAGGGGAACGCCACATAAGCGGAGATCTCAGCACAGACGAGACGGAAGCAGGCGTATCACTCGAAACAGCCCTGTACAGAGTTACGGGGACATAATAAATGAATAGGCAGAAATCACCCACAGTTACAGACGAACAGGCCTCTCGCTCTCCGGTCCGGGCGCTCCCTCTTACCTGGCAGCCTCGTATTGTTTGATGTTGATCAGGGTGTCCTCGATCGTTTTGTCCACCAGAGTGTTCACACTGGCGATGAAGAAGTTAATGGCCCCGAGCAGCGTCTCTCCGTTTTTCGACAAGAGTTTTTGGGTGTCGGCATTAAAGCCAAATTCCTCCTGAAACAGATGGAGAAAGCGTAAATGAGTGTGTGTGTGTGTGTATTAAAGTAATATAATTAAAACCACAATCAACAGGAAGAGCAAGACATAAAACTACTACAGTTACGAGGAATGCTGTACATCCAGAAAGTCAAAGGTTAAATTTTCGCCATCTGGTACAGCTTCACTTCCGATAAGGACTCTAAATACAGACAGGCCAAATAAGAGAAATAGGGAATATCTCCTTGAATCAGGGGCCAAATTAATTCCCAGGTTCAAGAAAGCTGGCCGGTTAGGTTCTTCCTCTGTGACTTGTTTGCAGCTTAAAACCCTCTTAGGCGTATTGTGCAGAAACACAAATATAGCTTGTTATCCTTTATATAAACCAGTGAAAAGATCTGGATCAGGTCTGGAAACATGATATGAGGAAGACCTTAGTGGGGGGGGGGCTGATACCTAACTCTTATTTAAAAAATGGACCTCTGTGGGACTAAAAGTACAGGTTTAAGCTGGGCAGCTATATTGAATTCAAATGATGTGGAAAGAAGTCGCGCTAAAGCCTTCCGGAAAGGCGTGGATTTTGAGAATTTAAATGCTCAAATAACAAGAAACCTAATGAGTGAAGCACTGAAAAAATGACCAGAGGCTTTGATGTTTTTCCCGCCCTTTCTTCTCAGGGGGGAATTCCACTTGTTCAACTATAGTCTAGGATTATTCCCATTCAAACTCCTTCAAAAGCCACTCCAAATGTTGTGTAAATCAACCGTCGCTGATACATGATGTACTATAATTCAAGGTACATTGACTGCACGGAGGTGCTCATATTCAACAGTCAGGACCGTTGAAGTACCGTTTAAAAAAACAAAAAACAAACAACCTCTGCCAATTTATCTTGAATGTAATTGAATGTTGAAGTGTAAAATAGTGCAGAGACGTCAGAACAAATGAGGCGCCCAGCGTGGGGCTGAGCATCTCCAATTCCCACCCCAATTTGGAATGGCCAATCGCCTGCAACTGCAGCCACGTTCATGCGAGAACCCCGCTGATGGGTAACTGGCAAGAGGGTGCCAGAATATTAAAAATATTCTTCTTAAACATTGTTTCATTTGCATGTTTTCCATTGGCCCAGTTATTTATATCCTTCATCGCAAACAAAAGCTGCCTGAGCCAATCAAAGACATACACTAAAACATTTTGTTTTCAGATTTTTTCCCCAAAATTTTTCTTCCAATTTGGTAGCCAATTGAATACTATCCTTATTCACCTCCCCCTGTGTAGCAACCGCTAGAGAATCGCCGCTACACAACCCCGTCAGCCGGTAGGGCGCCACGTCCTCTTCAGGAGCACTAATTCACCTCATATAGGCTACTGAAGCACTACAGCCTACTATTGCCAGTTCCTTGCATCTCACATAGGCAAATTCGGAAACATTTCCGTAGATTAGTGGAACGAATTATCGTCATATTATCAGAGATATCATTCCCAATGTTCATAGTATCGCAGTGGTCACACCAAAAAAACAGGCCTATTTCCCACTGTAACATCTGAAATCAAATTTAAAAACATCCTTTGGAATGGTAATAAATAAATAAATTAATAAATGAATTAATGCATATTCACATACTGAAATAGTAGCTGTCAAGCTTAGGCTATATTTATGTGTCGTCATGTTCGTTAATAAGCAACATAAATGTGCAAGCAAATAAATAAAGCTGTTTCCCAGACTTAAATTGCCAAATTTTTATGCAGGATATGAACCACAAAAACGGACTGGCATTTTGTTATCCGTTGAAGGATGATCAGAAGGATCCCTCCTATATGTGATAATAACCTACTGAAGCACATACAATTTAGGCTAAATATCTTGAATTGGGGCATCATCATCTTGGGGAAATTCATATGAAGCATAGCTGCGCATCATCACGGTTGCCTTCTTTAAATCTCAAATCTCTGTGGGTGTGAGCACCAAAAATGTGAAAAAACTTCCGCAGTCGGACACATCGATGTATGCTTCGCCGGAGGGGAGGAGAACCCGAGTTTGAAGCCACTTCACTCGTCTTCCCCAATAGTGATAGTGGAGGGAGGGAGGACACAAAGATCGGTTTCCGGGGCACGGCGTAGAGGAGGTGGTAGTGGAGGAAGGGAGGATGCATTTTTCGAGTATTGGGACGCACCCGAGGTGCACTCTGCCTCACTGCTCAATAGTGCCCCCTCTGGTCGGTTGTCACGCCAGATCGGCCTGCACCAGTTGTGCACCACTCCCTCGCAGTAATCGCAGAGTGAAGAGACGTAACCGCGGACTGCGTACGTTTCTGACGGTATGCGCTCACTAACGCCGACACGAAAAGATTCGGCGGTGAAAACTACCTGCACATACGCAAACAGTCTTGCGCAAAAACGACGAATGAAGTCACGCTCAAGACGAAACGGCCGAAGTCCGTCCTTTAAAACACACGGCCGGAGAAGAGCACACCGGCGACTCGATAACCGAGGAAGTGGCGCGGACCGCGGAGGCTACGGGGGAAAGGGCGGGGGAAAGGGCGGGGCAGTCGGCGCGAGGTCGGCGGGGACTCACGTGGAGCTCGGGCGATTTGAGGCTGAGGTCGGCGAAGGCGTCCCCCAGCTGCCTCTGCGTGTGCACCATCTGGAAGAGCTGGGTGGCCAGGGTCTGCGCCAGCTTCACCACGTGCTCGTACTTGCGCTTGTTGTCCCGGAGGATCTCAATCTGGGCCTCCAGCTCCAGGTCCACCGTGCGTGAACCCCGGCCCAGCTTCTCCGACAGGATCTGCCTGGTACACTGGAGGAGGGGGCGGGATAAGGGGTAGTGGCAAGGGGCGGGGCAAAGGGAAAGGAAAAGGGAAGGTGGAGGAGACATCTTGTCAACCACACTCGATCATAACTTTTACAGAGTCTCCAAGACGACAATATTTAGTATCAGAAATATACAGGTCTTGTTTTCTGTCCCTTACTCAAGACTTGTACCATTTTTAAAGAAAAAAAAGATCTTTCTTAAATTTTTATTATGAACATTCAGAACGACGTGAAGAATGACAGTGCTAAAAAATGATATTTATATAATATACTATTTAATACTGGCAATCCTGCATGCATTAAAATGACGCAGTTAAAATAAACGCGCTCCGTTGAGGTGTCAGTGCATGTAACTGGGACTCCAACAGAGACACACGGCGCTCCCCCAAACTACGGCTCGGCCACGGCGGGGACGATTGACGCAGGCCCGAGGTACACCGTGACACATACTTTAAGTTCACCAGTGAATAATATTCATTCAAGTTATGCACTCTGGCCATTTCTTGCTGGAGCTGAATAACTCAGACGCCATTAAACAGACGCCATTAATAACACGCTTAAATTTAGCAGAATAATTCTGAACCTGAGATTGCATTTTCAGTTTTATTGACTGTGCCGAGCATCAGTTCCAGTGCCTTCATCATTAATCACAGTATCAGTGCCCCGAGTCAGCATTTTATGTAGCGAGGTAATCTTTATGTTTTTTGTTTAAAGATAACAGTTGGCTGCAATAATATGCTTAACGGCCTCCGTAATCGGGCCTCTCTCAAACCCACTCTAAGCAGTTAAGAAGCTGTAGCCTTCTCGGGAAATGGCCGAGTACAGACGGATCCATTCGAGTAGCAGCTGCACCCGTAACCCTGTGAGAATCCCCACCGTGACAACACTGGTGTCTGACGGCGTGTGAATCTCAGGTCTAAAACCGCCTCGCAATCGTAGAAAACCGCACTCTGAGCTTCCGTCCCATCTTTTAAACACGCGTAAGCTGCACGGCGACGCTAGTCCCTCACAGCTGTGCGGTCGTTCAGTTACTGTGTGCGTGCGCGTGTCTGTGTGCACGACACGTGTGTGTGTGTGTGTGTGAGACGGACTGTTCATCAGTGGCAGATGTACGAGCCATTAGGGTTCTGCAGTGGAACTGTGAGACAGATAAGAGGGAGAGAGCTGGGAGACTGAGGGAGTTCATTAAACACACAGTGGGCAGGCCTGTGTCTCCATCCACCACTGCCTTAAAGGGATAGGTCACCTTCTGGCAAAATATTGTTTCATTTGCCTGTTTTCCATTGGACCAGTTATTTATATCCTTCATCGCAAACAAAATCTGGCTGGGCCAATCAGAAACATACACTAAAACTGACATTAAAAAAATGTAAAAATTTTAAAAACAGAAAGTGAACTCTCTTTAATGGTGTCTGCAACCTGGTTCTCATGCAATACCACCATAATTGAGTTTGCCCAAAACCCAGAATAGTGTCTAAAAGTACCACAATATAAACTAAATAGTTCACTTAATTTCAGACACATTGTTTGTCAGGTTATAAAAATGTCAGACAATAGATAGTACAAGCTCATGTATGGAATTGCCTTCCTTCAACTGAAAAATGTATGTTTTTTTCTTCTTCAAATATGTGTGTGAGCTTCCTCTTTCATTGTGCATACTTCCCTGCATGCTACATCTGTCATGTCATGTATTTTCTGAAGCGACGTTGGTTACACGGCGCGCCCCAGACAGGAGAGGGGCCGTTTCTCCGCCGACGGCCGCCTACCTTGTACGTGTTGATGCTCCACTTCCTCACCAGCTCCAGCTTCTCCATGGCGGGGTTTTTCATGTCGTCCACCAGCACCACGGCCCCGCTCTTGGCCTGCGCGGTCGTCCTGCCTGTGGGGGGCAGCAGAGAGCATTCAGCCGTGACGAAGGTCGCGGGCGTTTTACTGCAGCGCGTCTCAACGCGAAGAGAGTGCCGGCTAATGAGCCACGCGGTATTCTGGTAACGCTGAGGAGCAAATCCGGAATGAACGGAGGCGGAAGCTCGCTGTAAATCTGGGAAGTCGCACCATCGGCATGGTTTCATTTAATTTGTCTACAGTGGCAGCCGAGTGAAAAGATGCATGCAGACCAGTGAATGAAGCATAGTAGGCGAGAGACAGAAGGGAATTTCTTTATTGATTGATTATTAAAAAGCAGCAGACTTCTGAGAATTGTACAGGGCACGCAGAAACTGGAAAAGACAAGAGGCAGCAAAGCGAAGAATCGCAGGAATTAAGGCGTTTCAGAAGATCCCTGGAGCTCCCGGGAAAGCAAGCCAGCTTGGAGGAACTTCAAGCCGCCCCACCCCGCCCCCCCCACCTCTAACGCGTGTGACCGGAAATGGAAACGGTACTCGGCAAATGGGGAAATGCGAACGGAGCGTTTGATGAAAAGTGGGAGGCGACGGAGGCGGTGACTCGTTACTTAGCGGCTCAAAGTCGGAGAGGGGGGAGAAGAGAAGGTGGCTTGTGAAGGGAAGAGTCGATGGAGGATCGATAGAGAGGCGCAGGCTTGTGAGAAAAGCCTAGTTTGAAAGGCCTTTGAGGGATGTTAGTGTGGCCTGCGCCAAAGCGCATACGGGACGGGACAGGAGGTGGGGGGTGGCTGGTACCTGTCTCGGCCTCACTATCACTGGCTGGGCGAGCCAGCCTGCCTGCCACAGCAGTGCTTGGGAAGATGGCGGGGGACGTGGGTTGGCTTGTCGACCCTAGAAACAGCCAAACAGCCAACATGGGGTTAGTGCACAAAATAAAAACACACGTATACACACACGTACACACACATACACCTTCTGGGTGCTGATGGCGGTATCTTCCACTCTGTACTTGGGCGGGTGGTCGGGTAGGACCGAGCCGACGCGTATATGATCTAAATCACGGACCTCAAACTCCAGTTCAGGAGGGCTGCAGTGTCTGCAGGTTTTTTAAGGTTTCATTTCAGTCAGCGGCCAACTTAGATCTCGGACCGTGTTTGAACTCTTTATGACCAATCGACGGCACACACGAAGCGCTTAAACGCTGAAACGGGCTGAAACGCAGCAAACGCTGTGGCCCCCTGGGACTGGAGCTTAAAACCCCTGACGGGGAGGCTGCTGAAACCCAATAACTCCAGCTCAGAGCCGGACTACTTCCCGCGAGTTTCAGAACGGCGTAGCATGCCACGGCGGTGATTAAGGACTCACGGCGCTGATCTGCCCATCTTCTGACA
Source organism: Ilyophis sp. 1 JC-2022 (assembly GCA_022702515.1). Taxonomy (NCBI): domain Eukaryota; kingdom Metazoa; phylum Chordata; class Actinopteri; order Anguilliformes; family Synaphobranchidae; genus Ilyophis; species Ilyophis sp. 1 JC-2022. The sequence goes on from CM040400.1 coordinate 21,454,181, forward strand.
CAGCTGTCAGTTAAAGTTATTCCATAAATTATCAATTTGGCAAGACCACAGAACCGCAAAAACCAGTTTACCACGGTATATTTCTTCAGAAACCTTCTTATCGGTTGTCAGTAAGGCGGCATCTGTCACCGCCTTTCTAAGAGGTCATTCAGTTTGCATTGGAAAGCCTCGACTTGAGAAAGCAAAAGAGGGCACTTGGCAATACAGCTCAACGTTCTAACGTTCAATCAAATGAGGGTGTTACAGACGTGACAGTCAGATCGCGTTTGTGTTGTTGCACGTTGGTTTCTCCGTCTGTCTCTCTCCGTCTCTCCATCTCTCTCAGGTATTGGTTCGGTCCCCCTGTTGTCCGTCAACCAATGGTGTTCGTCTGCCTGTTGTCCGGCGTCCAATCAGAGGGGACTAAAACAAGCAAACTATGCATGTTTAATGCGAGGTTCAGGGGCGTACTGGGTAGCAGCGCTTGTAATTCCTGGAATGGCGATACGCCGATATCGTTCAGTGGTATGGGACTGATCGGAGCCGTGTTCACCTGAAAATGCACATCGTACACCAGTTAACCTGAGCCTAGCGCACAGACTAGAGGTTCAGACAGTCCGGTTACTCGTGAGGAAAAACAGACCAAGAACATCTTCAGAGCAGTGTTGCTTATGACTCATACTTTGGCCATTGCACACCGGCAACAATGTCAGGCGCGTGCCCTGAACCAATCAACGATTAATTGAAGTCCCCTGGAGAGAACCAACCCAATCGAGTATTCTCATGTGCAAATTAGCTTCCCGTAATTGCTTTCCTACGTACCACATAAAAGGAAACAAAAATATCTCTATTTTAGTAACAGGTGATATGACGCACGACTGCGGTTACAATTTTTTTCCCCCCATTTTGAAGAAGCAGGGAAAAAAGGAACGGGCACGTCGCACTCAATCGAATACAGACTATAACCTCGTAACGGACCTATATCCGTCTAACGACTTCATGGATGAACATGAAGGAGTAGGTCACTTGCCACTTTAGCACTGAATCTGAGTAGGGGTGCTAATCGGTGTCCAGTGTTGTATGTCATTAACTTCAGGTAATAAACAGCGCTAGCCGAAGCGCGGGCCCTCAGCGGGCTTTGGGCCGTGGCCGGGCTACGCCAGTGCCGTGCCGGTTGCCAGGTTAACGGGCGGTTCATTTATTTGCGTGTGCGACAACGACGTGGAAATAAAAGGGACCGGAGATGAATGAAGATCAGAGGAGATTCGTCACAACAAAGGCACGACGTTCCTTTTCTGATTCAAATGCGGCCTCTCTATGTCTCTCCCGTGAAGAGGAGTGAGCCGTCGCTGGATGTAAATGACCCGTCTCTGCTTTCAGAGGGATACTGTGAGCTACAGAAACAAGAGAGTGACAGGGGCCTGTGTGTGTGCGTGTTTGTGTGCGCCTATGCCTGTGTGTGTGTGTGTGTATGTGTGTGTGTGTGTGCGCCTGTGCCTGTGAGTGTGTGCACATGTGCCTGTGTGTGTGTGTGTATGCTCTCCACTGAAACATAACACCTCGTCACCCAGGACACAACATGACCGACAGTGCCAAGCTCTGAATGTTAACAGACAATTTGCATCACACAGGTAAAGCAGGGAGCATTGGTGGCTAGAGAACAGGTAAAGACAGTACAGTAAAAAAACTGATTAAGCCGCTCCTGGAGCGCTACTCTACCCTGTTCCTGGAGGACCACAACACCTACAATTGCTCCATTTAGGCACTTCACAAACTGACTCAGCTAGCCATAGCCTGTATTGAACATAATTCAATTCCCTCCCCTGTGCTGAGGGATGGTGTTCAGTAAGAAGATGATTGGTCGGATCATAACTCGGTGCAGCCCTGTCATTGCTTATCATCATTCCCTCGGCTTTGAACAGCCATAGCCAGCTCCAGCGAGGCTTTACCAGTGTGCATATTCACCGGTGGAGTTAAGGTACGAGTCATGGCGTACCTTTATACGGACCGGCCTCGATGATACCCTCTGCGGTGGAGCCGAAGTTGGCGGACGTGATGTGCATCTCCGACAGATTAATCCCACCACTCAGATCAGGGTCCTAAGAGAGAGTAACACACACTATTAGCACAGAACACAATTATAAACTTTTTTTTTTTTTTTTTTTAAAGCAGAAACAACCGCGAGGATGGCCACCATTGGTCAATATTGAGTATAGTATAGTATTGAGGCTGATGTCTCAAGTTTCTGTTCTTGTCAATGAAGTGTTACACATAGTGTAGTGTTCAGGCTATTAGGTAGTACAACATTACTGTAGTCACACATGGGATATAGCCTACTCAACTTAACATGAATTCTCAATACTGCTGTCACCTGACACAATACAACACATATTAAAAGCCTTTTCAGCTTCCAATTTTATTCCTCGCCGTCTTCACAAACCTTGGTCGCTGAGGATAGCTGTTGAGGGCAAAGAGAAATGAAGCGCAGCTCGTCTCCCTGTGATATTGAGCGTCGCTTCTTACGGCGCTCTGGACGCGCAAATTAGATTAGAGCCGAGTGGATCTGCGTTCAACTAAATTCATTTTGAGAGAATGTGAACTGCTGATGAGATATTATCAAACGCCTGGGCCGAGTCACCGCTTTAGACTTACTGCCCTCTCTAATGGGATTGGGGTTGAGAGGAGCGTTAGTGGCAATACCACTCACCGTTAAACGCAATTAACACAAATCTGTTTAACCTGATTGTTAGTGGGGGGGGAAAGTGTCTTCATTTTTTAAATATTTTTATTTTAAGACTCAAATTTTTACTGTAATGTCAGCCTTTGTGACTCAGGGAAAACAGAGCAAAGTAAAGAGCCATCTACCCGTCTTCACTCTTCAATATTCGTTGAAGAGCAATATTCTTAAATCCCTGCAGCAGGGAACATACCTCAGAACACACGAACCCTTTACTGGTGACACTACCGCGACAACTTTCAAGAATGTTTTGGGGGGGAAAAAAAAAACGACGTCTGGGTGGCGTAGCCTGGAAGAGCACCGTCCACATGCTCGTTGCGAGCCGCAGCGCCGGCGGTTCGAGTCCGGCTGCGCGACCTCTCACTCTCTCACTCACATTCTTCCCATCTCTCTACAACGTGCCGTCCAATAAAGCTGAAAAAGCCCTAAAAAAAACTAAAAAAACAACAACAACCGAAGAACCATTCAGCACAAATGCCATTCGGGTGCAGCAGTGGTTCTGTCTCATCTTTATTGAATAGGGTGTGATGGGAGCGGTAATGGAGGGGAATGTTAGCGGCCCTTTGTCACAGTTCAGACAATAAAGAAGCTGTGTATTCCGAGGTTTCCATGGCGGCCGCCGGAAAGTAACACGTATAAGAAGATCCTCCTACTTCATTATTAATGCCACTTATAATTCACACTGGAAGAAAGGCCATGCCAAACCGCTGTCCACTGTGACATCATCAGCATAATGTAACTTATCCTGGTTCCATTATCACATAAGCAACGCCCCTCGTCCTGATTCGTCGTCTCTGTCCAACTAACAGACATGCTCTATTTGTCAATACAAACCATTCTAGGGAGGGATACCCCATTGGGAAAAAGCATTAATTGCATGTTGCAATTAAGGAATATACTTACAATATTTAGCAACACTATTTATAAAGGCTATATGATCAGTTATACAGTGGGGACGGAAAGTATTCGGGCAATGACACATTTTGAAATGGAACAGTGAATATGAGGTTAAAGGGCAGACTTTCAGCTTTAATTTCAGGGTTTTTACATCCTTATCGGGTGGAACAGTGTAGCAATTGTAGCCCTTTTTATACACAAACCCCCCCATTTTAGGGGAAACTAAATGTAGTAGTAACTGGTCAAATGAACAAACTTAAATAAAGTCATCATATTTAATATTTGGTTGCATATCCTTTGCATGACTTTCTGATGTATGTGCCCCAACAACATCAAAAGACTCGATATGGAAAGAAAAGCCCTCAAATTAAAGCTGAATGTCGGCATTTTAAACTCATAGTCGCTGTTACTTTTCAAGTCCAATTTTCCGGAGTGCAGAGTCAAAACAACAAAAATGCCCCAATACTTTCCGTCCCCACTGTATATCATTTCACCCGCCGCATTTCAGTTGCAGAACTAAACAATACACCTGAATCGGGCAATGCTGCCAATGTAATGATTCTGCAAATCTCATTTCCGGAACATTTCATGCATAAAATGAATTGTTAACGTTGGAATTCAAGAAGAAAAAAAAAAGGCTGATAAGTACAAATCATTGACCACAGCCATACAAAAGTCCTTTTGAAATGATAGTCGATGCAGATATTCAACAGTCTGTGCGTCACTGCATCGAGTCGCGGCGCCAAGAGACGAGTTTACGAGAAGTCTGTCGGCCGCTGTGTTTTCACCCAGTTACCCGCTCACCTGAGCTCCCGAGGACGGGGCCGCAGCACCGGCGCTCACGGCAACCGCCCCCAGACACCTCGCGTCTCTCATGAGTCATGTGCACGGGAAACAGCGGGTAAATAACAGCCCGTGACGCAAGGAAGCGGAGAGAGGAAAGCCAAAAACATGTTGTGTGGCGCTAGTAAACAAGAACAACTTTTACAGAAGTACAGTATATACAGAGAGGAAGAGGAAGGGGTGGGGGGGCAGAGCAGAAAATAGGGGGGTGAGAGAGAGGAGAGCAAAAGCTGGAGGGCGATAAGGAGGAAGAGGGGAGAGGTAAGGAGAGAGGGAGAAATAGAGGTAGAAAAAGGTGGAGAAAGGGAGGGAGGGATAAAGAAAGAGGTAGAGGGAGAGAGAAAGATTAAGTAAGAACAGAAAGGGGGAGAATGTGATCGAAAGGCCCCAACATAGTTTTGCCATGTAACCCCCCCCCCCCCCCAAAACCCGCCTTCCTGGTGCACGTCTCCTTCACCTGCTGCTCTCCTGCTGCGAGAGAGCGGCAAGGAGCTCTGTGGACATGGCAACAGTGACAGGAAGCACACCAGAGCGCAGACCACTGAGCAGACACGACCAGTCAATCTGCAGAATCGCAGAGCGCAGACCACCGAGCAGGCACGACTAGTCAACCTGCAGAATCGCAGAGCGCAGAACACCAAGCAGGCACGACCAGTCAATCTTCAGAATCGCAGAGCAGAGACCTCCAAGTAGGCATGACCAGTCAATATGCAGAATTGCACAGCGTGGCCCCGCGATCACATCGCCGCCCCTCAAACAGGAAGGAAGTGCACGCAGATTCTTAAGAACATCAGAATAGGGATGGCTGATGCTGACTCTCACACAGGCGGCAGAGGGAAACGGAGAAGGTTAAACCTTGTAACTAACACGAAGACCTCTGCTGACTGGCTAGAATGCGATCATGTGACCAGTCTGTCCACAAAGTACTGCGCCGCCCAGTCTCAGGACGAGTGCGCGCGCAGATTCCAGGAAAATGGCCTCAATTGACCGCCACTCCCCATCGATACTGAGATGAGGAGAATCTCGAAGCTTTGTAGACAGTGCTGCGCCTCTCTTTCTCCTACACAACAGACAGACACGTCCCTCTCTAAATCTGCACCATCAGGCCCAACTAGGCCAATTAGAGAAGATTGAGTGGCTTCAGTTGAGTGTAAGTTAGTTAAAGATTTCAACGCGTACTCAGTTCCCGGAAGGACTGCTGTATCGCCAGCTCCCCCTACTGGCCAAAGGCTGTCATTACACAGTTTCAGCAGACCCAGTGTTCAATGTTCTTTCAGCTTAAATGGTAAGAAATTAGCAACGGCAGTTTCTCAGGCGCCCAAGTGCATGTTCCCACAGGCTGCGACAGAGCTCCTTTTCAGGAACGACATAATCAAAGAGCGCAGCTTAAGCGCCCTTTGAGAATGAAGAGGAAACCAGAAACTGGCAGGTGGTTGATCTTCGCCGGTGCTTCTCTCACCCCCCCCCCCATGAGATTTAGGGGAAAGGGACAGTGGAGAGACAAAAATGTTTACTTTTTTTTAATAATAAGAAAAAGCTAAAATAATCAAAAGAAATAAAAAGTCGCCAACTTCCCAGTTTCTTAGCTTGTGCTGCAGGTACTCTGTAAAACTGACTGATAATCCAGGGATGCGATTTGTTTTGGTATGTCATAAGCAGACGGATCAAGAGCTTTTGCACACCGTGACAGCTTATAGCGCATGAGAATTCTCAGCAACAAGGTCAAAAACCAGTTTTTAAGGTTTGAAAATGTATATTACTAGCAGTTTTCACCAGCCTCTTAGCCAACGTTAGCCTATAATTGTAACACAGTCAGAAATGGCAGGCTGCCGTATTTCCTCAATCAGGAAAAATCTGGACAAATCCCATCCCTGGTTTACTGTTGAACCTGAAGGGCAGAGAAACACTGAGGGCTGTGTCCAAATCAATGCCCTTCTATACTACTGAGTATGCTAGTTGAGTACACTGGATGAGAAAGTTATTAAGTAGGCAAAATGTTCTTGAAATGTAGTGCATTTAAAATCCCCAGATGATATACTTATTTCTGGGTTTTTTCTGATAATAGTATGCAGGATATTTTTTGCATACTGCATGCACTAAACAGTATGCAGTACACAGTATGCTAGTGCACGGGACACAGTAGACAGGGCTCTGATTCGGACACAGCCTGAGGCGCCCGCTGGGCCTGTCTCGTCCTTACGCTCTGGAAGACGCCTTCGTGGCTCTCCTCCGCATCTCCATTGCTGGTCACTGGGATTTCAGCGGCCGCACTCCTGAGAGAATCTTCGGCCATCTCTCTCTGCAGAGAAACGCACTCTGTGAGTTCCAACGTAAGACTGTCCACATATATTCACCACATATATTCAACACTTACCATAATATAAACAAACCATCAGTGCGAGCTTGGTTATGCATTTGTTTCTATTCTTTGTAATTTAACATGCTCTGTGTCCCTTCATTAAGAACACCTTATGATTCTCCCACATTAGGATGTCTATATATTTGCATTCTCTGTTTAGAAAGATTATAGAAATAAGAAAACCATAAAGAAACCCTGCCTCTATTTCCAAATGTAATATTTGTCCCACATAAAAATAAGCTTGAATATTTCAATTCAATGTTAACGCTATAACATGCAGAGCTTCTGTTTTTGTCTATTTTTGCATCCTGTATGCATCACATGGTTGAATATTTGCATTCCTGCAATTTGCAGTTAAAGGGTAACTAACCCCACTGTTTCAGCCTGTCTCCGCCCACGAAAGAATTTTGAAAAATACTTTGTGGGGTGAGCGAGGGAGAGGGGTGGGGGCGGAGAAGCTGTGTCCATCATCGTTTGCATAAATTAATGTACATTGTACAAATGATTTCGTATAACGTGGATCAAACTGTCAAACTAGACGTTGCACATCCAATATGAATAAAGATTCAGCAACTGCATGGCCTATTTCTCACAAATATTTTCACAAACATATTTTAGTGGACTATTTAGATTGAATAAGAGTTTATGAACAGGACGCAACATTTTTCCGGTTTAAATACGTGGAGCCGAAACGAAAGTAACGTCGTGGGTCTAACCAATCAGGTGCCGGCTGTTTGCATTGTGGGCGACAACAATTATCCATAGGACGTAGAGGTACCTCCAAAGAGGTACTCTGACATCACGATTGGGGCGGGGGCAGTGTGGGGAGCAGAAATGAAATTTCAACCGTTAGGGGCAGTACAAAGACGCTTTTCTAACAGTTTCTCCTGATTTATGTTATTATTTCAGAATTGTTGAAATAACGGAATGGATGAATAAGTTTCATTATAAGGTAGGCATACAAACACGTTTACAGCTAAAAAAGAAAAGTGATCTAGGGGTTAGATACCCTTTAATGTGAAGATTCAAGGTACCCGCCAAAGCAGAGTAATTTTGTAGGGTGTTTGCTGCCATCTTGTGGACGATTGCAGTTTTCACATCTGTGGTCTGAATTAGCAATGAACTGCTCGATAAAACAAAGTAACATCAAAGTGACTACATGTGTAGCCTGAAGCCATTTAAGATATGCTAATAAATCAGACCAGGGTTTTTTGAGAACTGATGCATTCACCATCTGTGACTACGCCCTGTGACCGTGGCAACAGAAAGAGGTTACATGCCTAACGCTTTTACGCTCGGCTGACCTTTATGGTTGGGTTTGGATTGTAAGCATTTTAAAAAAACAGGTTTGGAAAAACGATTACGTAAAACCCGGTAGACCCGATGCGCTGGTGTACAGGATGCAAACACATCAATAAAAACATTTTTATTATTATTTTTTTAAAAGCCTCTCGTACGTGGGGTGTCATCAGAGACTGTGATAAAGCCAGAGCACTTTCACGAGGCTCAAAGTCTGCTTGTTTACATGGACAGAGTAATAAAATGAACATGCAGCCCATTGTTCTATCCCCGGTCACCTGCCCAAGGCACAAACTTCCCCTTCATTTCATAAAAGTGCTGTTTATACCCATGTGCCTGCCAGCGACATGACTGCTTCTAATGCTGAAGCAGGAGCACAGTAAAGGCCTTCTCTCGCGCATACTCTAATACACTTTCACATGATCTCATATACACACACACACACACACACACACACTTCTCTCTCGCATACTCTAACACACTTTCACATGATCTCTCACTCACAGACACACGCACACACACACACACACACAGCCTTCTCTCTCGCATACTCTAACACACTTTCACATGATCTCTCGCACACACATGCACGCACACACACACACACACCCTTCTCTCTCACATACTCAAACACACTTTCACATGATCTCTCAATATCACACACACAGACACACTTCTCTCTCGCATACTTTAACACACTTTCACATGCTCTCTCAATATCTATCTATCTCACAAACACACACTTCTCTCTCGCATACTTTAACACTTTCACAGGCTCTCAATATCTCTCACACACACCTCCTTCTCTCGCGCATACTCTAACACACTTTCACATGATCTCTCTCTCTCTCTCTCACACACACACTAATCTCTCGCATACTCTAACACACTTTCACATGATCTCTCTCTCTCACACACACACTAATCTCTCGCATACTCTAACACACTTTCACATGATCTCTCTCTCTCACTCACACACACACACACCCAGCCTTCTCTCTCAGATGCACACTTTCAAATGCTCTTTCACAGAGCTCACACACCGACTCTCTCACACACAGACACAACCTTCTCTCACATACTCTAACATGTCTTCACAGTGCTAGCACATGCTGACTCGCTCACAATCTCGTATACCCAGCGTATTCTCAGACATGGACTCTCAGCCTTCCAAAAAGACGGACAAGGACAATGGATTTATAGACGGCACCCGCTGCAAACGGTGTTAAAGCCGGCTTGGGCTTTGTATGCCTTATAGGTCAGTGCAACACTGAGCCCATAATGTGAGAGAAAACAAAACTCTGCTCTCTCTTTTCTGAAGGTTTCCAGCATAGGGCCCAAAACACGGCCTACTCCCTCTCACCCCCTAAGCCACTCTCTGTTCAACAGAAAGAAGAGACCGTCACCCTCTTTCACACCTCTTTCCACAGCCCAGGCTGAGTAACCGCCACCAGAGCTAAAAGTGAGGAGGGATCGACCGCAACGGCTGCGCGGCCCGCCACTACGACTAGACCGCATTTGTCGCGTTTTACTCGTCCGCTTTTAGCTTAGCGCCTCGGTATCTTCGACACATGAGAATGTGTACCTACTCGCCGTACAGGTTTTAATTATCTCTATCCCCCCCGCCCGGCCCCACCCTCAAACATAAGAAGCAGACGGGGAGCGTTACTGCACCTCTGGACATTGTGTCACTGCGATACTCAGATAGGATTCTTAGCCTTGGGACACTCCTATTTTCAGTTGTTGGCAAATGATTGGTCAATAGGCTAGTAGGAACAAGCCAATCGCAGTACGGCATACCATAGTGTATGTAATGTGGGCGGGGGATACCTTTCTAACTTTGGCACAGGCACATAAATATAGGAAAGCAGCAGAGAACTGTGTATCATTTACTCGTTAGCTTGACTATTAGCCACATGCTAACGTTTGTTATGTGAAAAAGACAAGCTGGATGGATGATGAGCTGGACTTGATTAAGGACAACCTTGTTATACTAAAATAAAATCCTAGCATCAGAGAACAATGCTCGCCTAGAGATAATTAGTGGTAATAGCTTGGGACTGTGTGTGTAGCATGTCAGTCCTGATTGATGTTGAAATGCTAATTTGCCTCAGCAAACGGGCAGTTGTCTCCAGTTGTCGACATTGTGTCCTCGAGGCCAGATGCACCAGTCTCTCGGCCTCTCATCCTCGAAACAGCACTCCTGCACACCGCCACTGGAACACACATCCTGACCAAGATATAGTATAATGCAATTTGTTTTGTACTCTCATCCTCCTTTACTCCACTACCTCCTCCTCTCCTCCGTGCCCCGGAAAACGATCTTTGTGTCCTAATTTAATGTTGCCGATTACATATTGTTACATACGCAAACCGCAATGTTGGTTACGTTGTATACTGTACATACAACTACTTGTACTTGAAACGTACAGGCAGTTTTGCATACTTCCGGGTAGGAGACAAGTGGATTATTTAATTAGCCAAATAATTTAGTAATTTGATATTTTAGGCACATTTCTTGAGAAGTTCATGAATGACAGCTGAAGACAGTTCCTGTGTTCAAACATGAAACATCTTGTGGTCTAATCTACGTTAAACCAGCATAAGTGCATTCAGCTAATTTGCCCATTTAGTCAGTGACACCAGCCCTGCAGGAACAGAATTGCCCACCCTTGGGTTGTTTATTCTACATGGCATGCATAGCTATTTCTGATATAATGTGGCTTAAAAGGGTAAATAATTCCTCTAAACATGACAAGCACCTAATTAAAAAATTAACAGCTTGTTAAAATTCTGAGATTGCAACTGTGGCTGCAACAAAAACCAGCATACACAGGGGGGCCCCAGGACCGGTTTGGGAACCTCGGGGTTAGATGCAGGTTCTTCCAGTGGGGGTAAAGTGCAGAGGTGTAAAAGTCCACACCAGTATTTTGCTCCAATCACCTGGATTTGCTAATTCGCACAATTCTTCAGCCAGGTGCTAGAACTAATTAGTGAAATCAGCTGGTTGAATTCACGGGTGGAAGAAACGCATGGCAGGACTTTTACTTCCTGACACCAGGATTTTCTCTGCTTTTGTGCCTCCAGGAACAGGCTTGGGGACCACTGCTGTTCAGAAACACAGACGCTCCCCTCTCTTACAGCCGGGCTGAGAATGCTTCTCTTCCCCTGCCGTCCGCACAACAGGGAGCCGCTTTTGGTCTTGGCCTACGCAAGTGCAATGACTGTTGATACTGGTGTGTCTTGACCTCGTGTCCTCTCTCCCCAGCCCCCCCCCCTACTCCATTCAAGATCAAACTGCAATCAGGAAGTGAACCACCGCCAGACTGTAACCTTGCTCAAAGACCGCAGACAGACTTTTTCATTTTTAAAAAAATGCAAAACGGTTAGGGAAGGACACAGAAAATGTTTCTAAGGGTAACAGTCTAGGGAGTGACTCTGTACAGCCAGCTTGATAACAAGATCAGGTGGCATCGGCGTGAAAAAGGACAGGGGCACGCCAAACCCCCAAAAAAGACTTAAACGCAGCTAGCAGAAGGCGGACCGGCGGCCTCGTTTCACAAAGGGAAGGGCCGTGCTGCAATTTCCCCCTCGGCTCTAAAGATCCGTTAACGCCTAAAATTAACAATGGTATCCAGCGCTATGCGAAAGAGGGCGGGCGAAACGAGCACAAATGAGCGAGTCCACATTTTTAAGCGCTGCGCCGCTTTAAAGAGGCCGTGCAATAAAGCGGGCTGTGCGTGCCTGAAGGAAACCCGGTACACCTGCGGGAGAGTGTCAGGTCTACACAAACAGGGGCCGCGTCGGCGTGTCACCTTACAGAGCTACGGTACTGACCCGCCCTTCTTTATCTATAAACTGCCGCTCTAAAGCCGAACACGGCACCGTGTTATTACGACTTGTTGATAAATTCCTACTCCGATATGTTCATTCAAACGAGACTCTGGATGAGACTTGAATAAATAATAATCGACATTGTGCCTGTGTCTCAGTGTGCCGTCAGCGCCAACGGACGGACGGATCCTGTGACGGCTGGCATGAATCATTAAAGGCCTCAGGACGCGGCAGCGAGGGCCGGTACCCGGGGCGATCGGCCGTCCGCCCTCCCGCGGGCCGCTCTCGTTGCATCACCAGGGCCTACTGGGAAAACGGGCAGGATACGGCGGAGCCTAACCGCTCCCTCCCTCCAGAGCCCCGTATCCTGGAAACGCGCTGAAGAGAAACAACGTTCACCTTCACGGGTAAAACCAGGAAGTACTCCTCGACCCACCCCGCTCCTCCCCTGCCTCCTTGGGGTGAAGCTGGTCGGGGGACGAGCTGGAGGGGGCGTGCCCTGCACTGACAGTCAGTCACTTGTTCAGGTTCTCGGGTACGCTCACCCGCGAAGGGAGAACGTTTCGTAAGCATTCACTAAAGCGGAGCGACAGACTACAGAGTGTATCAGGTATCGCCCTCACCGCCGCAGGAAAACCGCAAGCTGACCGTTCTGACTCACAGGCTGCTCACCATAAATACACAATTTCCAATACAATGCTCTCATCTAGGACTTAAATTCTTACATACAAATACAATCAATTTATATTGAATCAAATCAAATCAATATTTATTTATTTTCACATCTAGCAGTCACAATGCGCTTTACAGAAAAACCTAGCTATTGGTAGATCTTTACTCAAGCAAGCAAGTAAACTGCTTAATGGTGCAACGGTCATGTACGACCTGGGAATCGAACCTGCAAGACTCCCAACTATCTTAATATGCTGCCTACAGAATGTGAACAGGTTACAGCAAATAGCCTACAAATAGCCTACAACTAATAAAGAAAATGAGAAAATAACCTCATAGAAATAGTAAATGGACTGCACTTATATCGCGCCTTTATCCAAAGCGCTTTACAATGGCCTCTCACTCACCCGTTCACACACACATTCACACACCAATGGCAGCAGCCGCCATGCAAGGCGCTAGCCTGCTCATTGGGAGCAATTTGGGGTTCAGTGTCTTGCCCAAGGACACTTCGACACGTGGACAGGAGGAGCCGGGGATCGAGCCGCCAACCCTGCGATTAGCGGACGACCTGCTCTACCTCTTGAGCCACAGCCGCCCCGTCTCTCCAGGTAGCTCAAGGGAAGGTCTAAAAACCGTATAAAATACATCTAAGGCTAAATCATGCATTATGGAGTCATTAGTTTGTCCAAAAAGATGGGAATTACTACTTTAATAACACAATGTTGAATTTTATTGTCACTTCAATGTAACTGCACTATTTATCCATACTATTCTCATTGCTACACCAAATTGCAAATTTAGCAAGTTGTCCCTTGTTGTCCCTAGCTCAGACAAGATGCATTAGCCCATTAGGAAAGAAAGGGTTTGATAAGGTCATAGACAGCAGCCCAAGCCCAGAGTTGTGTCAACAAGGATTCATCCTGTTGCATAGCAATCAAAAACCCAGACGTGACAAAAGTCTCCCATAAACTTTGTCCCAAAAGGCCAAAAGACTATCAGGTTGCCAGGAATCAGAGCGTGGAACAGGCGTTTGGTTAATTTCCAAGCACTGTGCCATAGACGTATCCTTAGTCCAAAATCAGTATTCCAAAGATAGAAATGGATATACAAGCGCAACTAAAAGCAAGAGGTTCCAGCCCAAGCAGAAGTTGTTTGAAAGGAGAGAAGAATAAGAAAGATTTAGAGCTGATAAGGTACTTTAGTTCATGTTGTTCATGTGCAGCCATGGAATCAAGACTCATCAAGATAAATATTAAGTCTCCAATACAACAAGAGTTGTATTAACAAGTGTATTAAGAGTTGTTGCACTTTTGAGTATTTTCAAATTAAAACAGCATGAACCGTGTACAACCTACTGATTCGAATCACCCTGCTTATCTATCAAGAGGTTTGATAACGAACGTGTCACCTTTCTCTCAGCCTCTGCATCGTCAGAATCCTTTTGAGCAAGAAACTCTCCTTTCGGAGCATCGACACTGCCCTTCAAAGCATCTTCAATGTCATTTTTTTCAGCCTCCCCAATACGGATCTCGTCATCGTCCTCATCGTGGATTTGAATATCTTCGTATTCTCTTTCATCATCTCCAGCATCCATTTGAACACCGTCGTTACCGATTTGACGGTCCTCGTTATAACTTAGTGCATCCTCGTTAATGTTCCGCCTTTCCTCGCTATCAGCGAGCGTCGCCTCGTTATCGTTAATGGCTCCCTCGTTATCGTTTAGAGTTGCCTCGTTATCCACTCGAGGGTCATCTGCCTGGGTCTGGCCAGCATCAGCCTCAACACTACCTTGAGACATTCCTGAAAGCAAACAGACAGTGGGCATGAACAGGTCCTGCAACATTAGCTACCTCAAATGGCCACTTCATCTGAGGGTCATCGGTGTACTGTAGTGGGTAGGGGTCTGGGACAGGTCAAATCCTCCGAGGGGTACGGCCTTATATCTGAACCGGTCTAGTAATAAACATATAATATGACAAATGTAAGGGTGCCTGCTAACCAAACATGTAATATGATGCAGCCTTAGATTATCTCAAAGATGTTTTTATGTCTTACATAGCATTCAAAAGAATGCAAGTGCTATACAGTATGTGAGCTCTGTGGGTGGAACTGCGATACTCGTAAAAGGGTTGCGGACTGCTGTGGATAGCAAATGGTTTTGACCGGCATAAGAAAGTCAGTGATTGAAAGTACATTTCAGCTCCAGCCATTATGTGGTCCAAGAAACCTCACTCACCAATCACAAGAAAATCACTGGGGGATTGTGGGGGAATGGGGGAGTGTACAATTTGATATGCTGCGCAATGCACGTAGCTGACCTGGGAAAAGACAATTCCAGTAACTGATATGCAGGTAAACGGCACGAACGTTTCCTGAAGGACAAATTCTTATCGGCAAGTTTATTACATTTACAGCCAGGAGAAGGTCCTTCAAAGTACTAAAGATAGCCCTGTGTTCAACCAATTCCAAATCAGACTGAGCATTTATACAAGAATATATGTCAACCCTGTATTAATGAAACTGTTCATTTCTATACTTGGACATTTAGCTTTATATCCTGCACATCCATATCTTACACTTCTAACTCTATTAATTGTTTTGTTTGTGTTTTTAATTAATACACACCATCAACTTTACTACCAATAATAGTTTCCTAACCTTGTTAAGAGATTAAACTCGATGCATCTACCATTTTCAATATATTATCAGCCACATTACCTTTTATAATATAACACATGGTTGGATACCTGCAAAATCACACCTTTACCAGCATTTGGCTGGTGTTAATTTCACACCCTGGGCTACCTTTAAAGATTGAATTCTTCTTTTCAAAACTTTGTGCTATTTAATATGGACGCCTCTGTTCCCATTCACTTCCCTATCAGGCCCAGGTTGAGCGTAGCTGAGAACAGGTATCATTACACCCTAGTTTACATGACTTAGGTTTAAAGTGATAACTCACTTTCTGGGCTTTTTGTTTACTTCTGTTTTAGTGACTGGCCTAGAAAGATTTCATGTTCAATAAATTATATTTTAGATATTTAGAGATGTTTCCGACAGCCAGGCAGCTTTACAACTAAAAATCTGATTAAACACTATTGTGAAAAATAATCAGGTAATATAGCCTACACATGGACAACCTCTCAAGGCCGCTGAACAAGCTGATTGAGTAACTTGAAGTGCATTTCCTCATTTTTAGACAACGAAAACCAAATTCCCAGCAACTGTAAACATGCCAGCTCACCAGAAACTTCTGTAAATATCGAAAACATTTTTTTTTTAAACCCAGAAAGTGAACTACCACTTTGACCTGTTCTGAGAGCATGGACGTGCACTCGTATCCAACATGGTGGAGATGCTTGGTATTGAACTCCCATCCATCATGCCTTGCGGCGTTACTATAAATACACGAACGGAAGAGGGAAGCAAGGTCAGTTTGCTGCTGAACCCCATTACTGTTAGTGACAGTCTGACCTGTTCCGGTCATGAGACTGACCTTATTAGTTTGTAGGCTTGAGGGATAATGCCGAAACTGAAGCCGTTTTCTTACGGCTGCAAGACTGTTCAAGTCCGCGTGGTCACCCTTTAATATACGATAGCCCATAAGACGGATAGGGTATTACATAGTTCAAATACGTTTAATCGGAAAAAGGGCTGTAACGAATGTTAAATTACATTTTATTGGACCCAACAGTAGCAGTGTAGGCTCGACAGGCTGTGTGGTGAACATACATTATTCAGCTTGTCCAAAATCTGTTGGCATACAGGGAGGGCCTCGACCCATTCCTGCCTCCATTGTAAGCTGGCTGTTATCCTCTATTCTGTGGACAAGCACGGTGAACCAGCCCATTGAACTACATGACACACATCAGGTTAACTTCTCAAAGAGATTCTCATCTCTCAGACAGAACCTAAAAGCAACAAATGACTGGCCCCAGCCCCACCTGCTTTCTAAAATGGAGCAGCGTAAGGCCCTGCTTTGCAGCAGCATCCAGGCTTTGACATAAGGGATATTACATCACTGACACACAATGCTGGAGTTTGCCACTCTTAGGCAACATTTTGAATGCACATGTCCAGCAAGGATACTCTCAGATACAGCCAAAATATAGGGAAGATTCTCCTTCCTGTAGGCTACTTTAACTGAAAAATAAGGGCACCCACAGTTACTCTAATTAATCAGTTTACTACTGTGAAAGGAACTCCTTGGTCAAATGAGACTGGATCACTGTTCATTTATATGTACAGTGGTGCTCGAAAGTATTCATCCGTACCCCTTCACTTTTTGCACACTTTATTGTGTTGTAGGTTTAATTTTCAATGGCTAAAATTGCCATTTTTGCCCATCAATCTTCACTCAATAACCCATAATGACAAAGTGAAAATGTTTGCAAATGTATTAAATATCAAAAACTGAAATCTCTCATGTACATAAGTATTCATACCCTTTGCTTTAATGTATTTTTAAAGTATCATATTTGGTCACATATCCTTTGCATGCTGTTACTTCCTGAAGTCTGTGATCCATCAACATCAAAAAACTCTCAATATCTTATTTTCAGGTACTGTTACAAACGATACTGTAACCTCTCTGCATTTGAATGGATCTCTATGTGAATTTGGGGGTGAGACTATATTCACCCCCCCCAAATTATATTTTAGTCATGTCATTTACATAAGTAATTTATTATTAATAATATGTCGGTGAGTAAATAAGATTCGGCCTTGGGGAGGCATATGTATTGAATCTATATTGTTCCTACAGACACATATGGTGAACTGCTGATCTCGCGTGATGGGTGGAGCGCCGCTCTCTTCATTCTAGAATCTGTTCAGTATGTCCCGTACATACTACAATAAGACACCACCTGGGCAACATGCATCTTTTGGCACATTAACGTAATAAATCTCAGACCGTCTTGGATCTCTCTGATAGCGCATGTGTTAGTTCCGGACTTTGACTTCGCAGCATGCCTAGTCACAGTAACTATAGTTACTTAATTGCAGAGATGGAAATCCAGGGGACACAAAGTAAAAATCCTGCCGTGTGTTTTTTTCCACCCACAGACTCAGCCATCTGATTTCACCAATTAGTCATACCTCCTCGCTGAAGAATTATGTTAATGAGCAAATCCAGGTGATTGGAGCAAAATCCCGGGGAGGACTTTTACTTTATGTCCCCTGGATTTCCACCTCTGCTTAATTGCCCCTGCAATTACGTCAACAAGTAACGTTAAACACTGCAATAACATTAACGTTACATCTCTAACAACGTGCGAAATTAAGCCAAAGAAAATGTACCAGTGCATGCACTTATTTCCCTTGATACTTGTTAACCAGTTACAAAATATAACGTAAGGAGGCTGTCTAAAATTAACTAACGTTAGTAGTTCACGTTAACAGCATTAATAAAACAGACGTTTTGTTTGTCTGTTTATTCCTATTCCATTGCAACCCGTATTTAGTGCTGGCGCAACCTTCCAAGACATGAGTTAGCCTAGTTAGAATAACATACTCATGAATTTCGATAGTTAGGCAGCTATCCAAGCGTTACTGATGTTTCGTAGCGTTAGATAACACCCGCGTTACGTAAGAAATAAGTACAGCGTGGTTAACTCGCTAATAATAGCGAACAAAAGCGGTGGTGTCGCGCTGCTCCTTTAAGAATATAGAAGGAAAGATCCACGATTAAGATGTCAGGGACACGTAAACGTGTCAGCTAACGTTAGCGAGCTAGCCTAACAGTTCAGCAACAGAATCAGACTCAGCAAACGTTAAACGATGTCGAGGACACGTGTTGTAATCTAAGATAAAGTTAGTTAATTTATGTTACCTAGCCAACTATCCATGTTGATTATGCCACAATGTACCGACTAGCTTGTTACCTAGTAACCAGCAGGTTAACTCCTGTTGCTCTAGTAACGCGCAGGTTAACTCCTGTTGCGCGCCACTTGCCACTAGTCTTGGAATTCACAGATTTCTGCCTAGTAACGTTACGTTTGCAACTTCCTGAATAAACCACAATTCGCAAAGCTAATGTTAGCTATCTAACTAGCTCGTTACAAGCTACCTGGCCACAACATTAGTGTCTTTTCAATAAACAAACACTCAGTTCAGATTAAGTTCACGTATCTGATTTAGCGTAAACGGCTAACGTTAGCTAGCTAACATATTCGGAGATATATGAGGCTGACGTCAACAGCTACGCCGTGCTGGCTAGCTCTCTAGATAGGCTGGAAACACTCACAAAAGAGCGAAGTTGCTTCTCAAGTTTAGATAACAAGCATTTTAAAGTTCTGTTAGCACGCTAGATAACAAGTAAATAGACTCGCTGACGTTAGATAGCAACTTGATGACGGGAGTTCTGAACTCGCTAACTTTTTGTTAATCGTAAAAAAAAAAAAAAATTTTTTAAATTAAAAGCAACGCTGCAGATGTCATCGCAATGCACTTGCCAGTTAAAAGGCAACGTTAACGTTACATTACATTACGTCATCTAGAGAAATAACAATGTACCACTGAATTATTTATTGTAGTTATGTAGCAAGTAGCGTTAGCTAAGCAAACTTCGGGGTTCTTTCGGCTGTACTGTCCCCACGGTGTGACTAATTTACGCACCCCTGACAGTAGATGTGGTTCTGGCGGTCTAAACCAACATGCAGCGTTAAACACAACTGTTGCTCACGGGCTAGGTAACGTTTAAAAGCGACATGGACTTCATCGCACGATGTAGTTTACCTGCTAATATTTTCCAAAGTATTGACTCTCTGCTTGGTTCGGAGACGCTTTTTCCCCCCAGCTGCTCCTTTTCGTCTCTATCTAGATGAAACTCTTTCGCTGTAACTGTACTGCGCCCATTGGATCTGTACTCAACTCAATGAAGTCGTTCAGACCCGGAAGGGGACGGATTTCAGGATCGACACCACAGTTCTGCGATCGACACAGACTGTCTATTGTAAGAATGGCATCAACATCCGGGTTTTTTTTGCTATAGCTCACCAAAGAGTGTAAAATGACATATAATCTCTGTTGTAAACAAGAATGTGCAACTAGCGTTCCAATGAAATGTACCACAAATTACGTTTTTCGAATATTATTGGGCTGCCGCCACATTCATTTTAATACGGACTTGCTGATTCGTTTGTAGAGTTTGGAAAGTAGGAACATAACTGCATCGCCATCGGAAGAAGGCGGGCGGTGTCGAATGTCGACAAACTATGGGACGTGGACTTTCCTCTGCTGATACACATGGGTCGCTACCGTTACTGAGGTTAAGTTTGCATGAAAACTGAAAAGTATTTGCTGACAGTACTATATTGTGGCGAGCCATGGAGTTGGAGTCAGGTTTGCTTGAGGGTATAATAATTTATTGAAGAGCACAATCTCTTATTACTTCCTTCTCAGCGTACAGGCAGAACAGACAACGCGCGCTGGACTGTAGCCAGCTTTATAGCCCCCGATATGCAAATGAGCATGCTAACAAGGGCGACCTCTAATAGGTGCCCTGCAGCTCACCTTAACCAATCACACGTAATCCCCTCAGTCATACTCAAAAACAACCGTTGGCTCCGCTCGAACATTCTCTAGAGCGGACCTGGTTGAGCGCATGCTATCACATTTAGCTGAACTGTATACGACTGTTGTTTATCACAAGTCGCCGTTCTGGCGGGAGGTTATATTCAAATGCTAACCGCCATTGTTACTGTACACGTCAGAGCTTTTGAACACGCTCTGATCATGTGACTACATCAACCATCACTCGTGCACTTGGTCTGCACAGCACAAGTACACACACACAATTCGATATACACAATAATTTACATCACTCGTAATCGCCCCGGATCGCCACACTGCCCCCACCTAAGGGGTCAGCAGTCCCCTGCGACCCCTTAAACTGTCCGCACTCACGCACAAAGTCCCGGAAACGGGCAGGAGTTCTCCGTTGGCGAGAAGGGCGATTCGGGCCCTCAGCTGCCGCTGGGTTTTCTGGTGGAGGAGGGGTGGGCGCACGTAAAGCGGGCTGATCCTCGCCGACGCCCATCCCCTCCTCAACACCATCCAACAGCGGCCGGTAAGGAGCTAGACGGTCCCGGTGAAGCACCACCAGTTTCCTTCGGCCGGGCATGCGCACTCGATAGACCACCTCGCTAAGCCGGCCCACCACTTCCCCAGGGCCCCGCCAATGCGACTGCAATTTCGGGGACAGACCCTTCTTACGGATCGGACAGTAGATCCATACCTTGTCTCCGCTGGTGAAGGGCTGCCCCCGACAGCGCACATCATACGCTCGCTTCTGCTTAACACTTGCGGTGGATTGGGCCTGGCGGGTAAAGCTGTGGGCGGTCTCCAGGCGCTCGATCAAGGCCCGTGCGTACCCGGCCTCTGACTGGTGGTGCTCCGTTGGTCCGGGCGGGGCTCCGAACACCAAGTCGACGGGCGTCCTCAGCTCGCGCCCGAACATGAGCGCAGCGGGGGAGCACTGACTGCTTTCCTGCACGGCGGAGCGGTATGCCCACAGGACCAGGGGCAAATGGCGGTCCCAGTCCCGCTGGTGCTGGCTGGCTAGAATTGCTAACTGGGTGGCCAGTGTTTTATTAAAGCGTTCAACAAGCCCGTCGCTCTGGGGGTGCAACGCCGTAGTGCGGGTTTTGGCCACTCCCAGCCGCTTACACACAGCCGCCAGCACCCGCGACTCAAAATTTCGCCCCTGGTCGCTGTGTAGCTCCTCGGGGGCTCCGAACCGGGCGAACATCTCGGTTACGAGCCTTTCCGCCGTCGTGTCCGCCGATTGGTGCGGCACCGCGTACGCCTCGGGCCACTTAGTAAAGTAGTCCATGGCCACAAGCACGTAGCGGTTGCCGGACTCGGTGACGGGGAAAGGCCCTAAGATGTCTACCCCGACCCGTTCCATCGGAGCTCCCACGACGTACCGCTGGAGGGGGGCTTGCGACCGCTGCGTCGGCCCCTTCTTGGCCATGCAGGCGTCGCAGCAATGGACGTGCAGCTCCACGTCCCGGCGGCAGGCAGGCCAGTAGAACCTCCTCCGCAGTCGGTGCAAAGTCTTGCTGATGCCAAAGTGCCCCGCCCCCACAGAGCCATGTACCAGTCCAAGTACCTGGGGGCGGAGCGCACGGGGCACCAGCAGCTGGAGGAGGTCCTGGTCGGAGCCGGGGGCCTGCCACCGCCTATAGAGCAGCCCACCCTGCGACGTCAGGCTCCCCCACTGACTCACGTAAGCCTTCACAGCTGGGCTACTGGCCGACACTTCCCCCCATGCAGGCCGTGCCCCCGCCGTGACCCAGCTCTGCACCTGCTGCAGCTCGCCGTCGCCCTCTTGCGCTAGGCGCAGGTCCTGCTGGCTAAGAGGCAACCATTCAACCTCACCCTCTACAGCCTGAACCTGGCATGCTATCGCCGTCACCTGCTCTCGCTGCTCGGCTTTAGTGCAAGGCCTACAGTCCAGCTCTGCACAGGGCCTCCGGGAAAGCGCATCTGCATTACCATGCAGCTTTCCGGGCCTGTGCTGAATCTGGAAATCGTACTCTTGCAACAGCTCGAGCCAGCGGGCTACCTGGCCTTCCGGATCTTTAAAATTTAAAAGCCAGGTTAGTGACGCGTGATCTGTCCTAATGAGGAAATGGCTGCCTTGCAGGTAAGGGCGAAAATGGCGAACCGCTTTGACCACCGCTAACAGCTCGCGCCGAGTAACGCAGTAGTTTCGCTCTGCCCTGCTCAGCGCGCTACTGTAGTAGGCTACCGCTCGTTCCCCGTCTGGTCCCACCTGGGAGAGTACGGCCCCGACTCCGACATTGCTAGCATCCGTGTCGACGATGAATGGTCGCGCGACATCCGGATATGCTAGAATGGGAGCCGCCGTTAGGGCGTCTCTCAACTGGTCAAAAGCATTCTGGCAGTCCCCTGTCCACTCGAACTGTTGACCTTTATTGGTCAAGCGATGAAGCGGACTAGCCAGGGTGGCGAAGCTCAAGACAAAGCGTCTATAGTACGACACTAGCCCCAAGAAGCTCCGCAGCTCACCCACATTGCTAGGCGTCGGCCATTCCCGCACAGAAGCCACCTTAGCTGGGTCAGTGGCTACACCCTGCTCACTAACGACGTGCCCCAAGAAAGCTGTCTCCCTCCGGAGCAGCTGACACTTTTTGGGATTGAGCCGTAACCCAGCCCGGCCAATCTCAGTAAGCACGTCGTTTAGATGAGCGAGGGCTTGCTCAAAGTCGCTGGCGTGTACTAAGAGGTCGTCCAAGTACACGACACAGGAACTCCGCGGGACGGACGACAGCACCCGCTCCATCAGTCGCTCAAAAGTGGCAGGGGCGTTACAGAGCCCGAACGGCATGACCCGGAACTGCCACAACCCTTGCCCTATGGTAAAAGCTGATTTTGCCCTCGCTTCCGGGGACAGCCTTACCTGCCAATAGCCACTGCGGAGGTCCAGCGAGCTAAACCAACTGGACCCCGCGATATGGTCTAAGGCCTCGTCAATGCGGGGAAGTGGATAGGCGTCTTTCTTTGTGATCTGATTAAGACGCCTATAATCTACACAAAAACGCCACTCCCCGTCCTTTTTCTTAACCAGGACAGCAGGGGCCGCCCATGGGCTTTCAGAAGGCTCGATAATGCCCGCAGCTGCCATCTCCCTTATCTTGTCCTCCGCCACCTCTCGCTTGGCTAGAGACAGCCTGTGCGGACGTAACCGAATGGGCACAGCCGAACCAGTATCAATCTGGTGTTGAACCAGTTCGGTCTGTGTGCATTCTTCGTCCCGCACAGCGAATAGGTGAGTGTAACGGACAAGCAGGGCTTTAAGCTGCTGGCTCTGCTGCGGTGTGAGCCCTTTGCTGCTGCGCGTCCATAATGCTAGGACGGCTTGCAGCACCTCCGCAGAGGGCTGGGTAGCTGAGGCTAGCCCGCCCGTCTGCGGTGGTACTGTAACCTGAGGTGGTACCACGGTAACAAGCGGCGAATCAGCGGTGGTCATGGCAAGCACAGAACTGGGGCGACAGTGTTTGGGGGGCACCCCAGGGCATTTAGTTCGGCGGGCTGCTTGTAATTCACATTTTGATCGGAGGCCCAGCGTTTCGGTACCAATAGTTATAGTTTCGGCTATCACATTTATGCTAGTTCCCCACAACGCTAACAAATCCAAACCGATAATGCATGCATCTTTTATATCTGCTAACCAAAACTCGTGTTTCACTCGCTGGGCTCCTGCACACACTTGTAATTGTTTACTACCACGCATGCCCATCTTCTGCCCAGTGACGGAGGTTAGCTGGGTAGAGGTAGGGGTCCATGCACCCGAAAGCAGCCCGCTAGTACCCCGAAGTACCCCCGGCCTTACCAGGGAAATAGTGGCTCCGGTGTCGACCAGCGCCCAGCAGGCTTGTCCGTCCAAACTGCAAGGCAAGTACAGCCCGGTCTTCGTCCCCAGCCTGCCAATACGAGGCTCGGCCTCGTGGGCCTGTTCCTCTGCTCTTAAAAGAGCATCAAACGGAACTTTTGCTCTTGGAATTTTTGCTAGGATGGGCAGGCTGGGCGCGTGAGTGCTGGTTTGGGGTCGGGCCTGGTTGAGGAGGAGTGTGGCATGGGACGGTGGTCTCCTCATTGGGCCGTCCCATCGTCGTTTCCCGTCGGCTGTGGAGCTCTCGCTTTTGGCGCAGGGGCGGTACAGTCGCGGGCAAAATGCCCCGGTTCGTCGCACCGGAAGCAGCGTCGCTCCCGTTCCGGTCGCTGCCGCGGTCGAGTTTGGTTCCGCTGGACCCATCTCACCTCCTCGCCGTCCTCGCAGTCGGCAGCTCGGACCCGGGGCTTGTTAGCCGGGGTCCCGTTGGGTGTGGTGCCCAGGATGAGCTCCAGTCGCTCGGCCTCGCGAAGCGCTGCGTCCAGGGACTCCGGTTTGGCGATGCGAACCTGTTGTTGTAGGCGCTCCGGAGTGAGGGCCTGCGTGAAGGTCTGGCAGGCTAGCTCCTGCTGGCCTGCGTTGTCGAGTTGAGGGTAGCCGCGGCGAGCTAACAGCCTAATGTCGGCGGCGAGGACGCTGAGGCTCTCTGCTCCGGTCCGCCGTCGCGTGGCGAGCTTCTCCCGGCTCACCTCCAGGAATTGCCGCTGTCCGAACCGGCGTTCCAGCGCTGTCATCAGTGCCGGTAGCGTCAGTGGTTCGGCGCTGTCCAGGTCTAGAAGCACCTGGCAGGCCTCGCCCTCCAGGGCTAACGCTAAGTGGGTGGCTGTCTGGCTCTCGTCCCAGCCATTGTAGCTAGCTGCGAATCGTACCTGGCTTTGGTACGACTCTAGCTCACCCTTTCCCGTGTAACGGGGTAGCTTGATCGCCGCCTTTGACGGTGTGGTCGGTCGCTGCACCGGCACCGCCGTCTGGCTCGGCCTGGAAGCAGGGGCGTCCTCGTTGGCTTCCAGCCGACCTACTTGCGCTCCGTTTCCGGCCGCGGGGTCAGCCACCAGCGCGGGCACCTCCGCCTGGTCTGCAATCGGCCTCTCTCGCTCCGGTCTTGCGGCGCTGGCTCCTTCGGGGAGCCCCCCGGGTCTACTCTTGGGCCGCTTCGCAGACGCTCCTGCGATAACGTCCATCTGCTTGGTCACCTGACGTTCCAATTCGCGGATCTGTTCCCAGATCATCCCGCTTCTGACACCATTGTGGCGAGCCATGGAGTTGGAGTCAGGTTTGCTTGAGGGTATAATAATTTATTGAAGAGCACAATCTCTTATTACTTCCTTCTCAGCGTACAGGCAGAACAGACAACGCGCGCTGGACTGTAGCCAGCTTTATAGCCCCCGATATGCAAATGAGCATGCTAACAAGGGCGACCTCTAATAGGTGCCCTGCAGCTCACCTTAACCAATCACACGTAATCCCCTCAGTCATACTCAAAAACAACCGTTGGCTCCGCTCGAACATTCTCTAGAGCGGACCTGGTTGAGCGCATGCTATCACATTTAGCTGAACTGTATACGACTGTTGTTTATCACAACAGTCGCCGTTCTGGCGGGAGGTTATATTCAAATGCTAACCGCCATTGTTACTGTACACGTCAGAGCTTTTGAACACGCTCTGATCATGTGACTACATCAACCATCACTCGTGCACTTGGTCTGCACAGCACAAGTACACACACACAATTCGATATACACAATAATTTACATCACTCGTAATCGCCCCGGATCGCCACACTATATTTGTAAGCACGCGAAGTGCACTGTGAGTTCACTGGTTTTGGGACAAAAGATAAAAATATGTTAGGTGGCTGCAGTGGTTGATTTATAAAGCAAAACATTAGTGGGAAACAATATGGACATAATTAACTCAATAGTAGGCTACAGGGATATAGTTCTAGAGATGTGCACCCCTGATATAGAATTAATTAATATGCTTGTTTTAGGGTAACGTTAGAGGTCTGAAACTTAAGTCCTGGGAGGCTGAAAAATATACATGGATTAGTGATTGCCGTCAATCATCAACCAATTTGGGCCTAGGAAGCAAAGTGTACGTACTCTCTAGCCAATCAACGTCCTTGATGAATCACTGGTATAGAAACGCACCAAAGCCCAACAAACATTGCGGACCTCCAGGACTGACAGCTGTTTTTCACAGAGTGGGAGGTAAAACAACCACACTAGGCTATATAGCCAAAAGTATATGGACACCTGCTCGTCCAACATCTCATTGCAAAATCATGGGCATTAATATGGAGCCCACTGAATCACTTATACATTATTATATATTATTATCATCATCATCTCTCTCTCTTTCTCTCTCGCACACACACACACACACACACACACACACATCTCACTTTGTATGTAGTGTGCATGTGCAACAAGGTCAGGCACATGAGAGCTTTATGGGATAAAAAGGAGCAGCAGTGGCAGATTGAGCTAAGTGGTCAGACAATGGCTGGGTACAGGTGAAGGGTGTAATACAAGGCCCCCATCCTTAAGAGGACTGGGGATCTGCAGTGGAGGGTATAGTACAAGGCCCCTATCACCAAGAGGACTGAGGATCTGCAGTGGAGGGTTTTGCATGGAGCGGTGGCCACTAAGGTGTGGATGGCCTGTTTTGCGTTGTGGTGTATTGGGAAGGCCGTGTGTGGTAAATGAAGAAGAGATGGAGATGTGTTTGGGGTCAGTGTGAGGAGTTGAGCATGATTGTTTTTTTTCTCTCTCTTTTTTTGTGGGGGGTTTGGGGTTTGTAAATAGGTGATTGGGGTAGGTTGTGCTGGAAAGTTTTGTGTTTCAATAGTGGAACATGAAAAGTTAAAAAAAAAAGTCTGAGGGGTGCAGTGTCAGACAGTACTTTGAATCACATGATCAGCATCATTCTTGTCCAAGATGACACACAGAATGTCAATGGGGGTCATGGTACACCACAGAACACTTGCAATCAGCCATTGTCATGGTCAGCATGGTGCTTCCGACAATATGATTAAACAGGAAATGGGTGCAGAAGATTACTCTGCCTGTGTATTTTTTGTAACTTTATCTGGAAAATGAATCCTGTTGCCACGACAACCAGGGATAGGCAAGGGAGGCACAGGGCATCGTTGCATTCGTTATGTCCTCCAACTTGACCTATTTCAGAGCACAGAAACAATAATGCAAGCTTACTGGTGGGAAAATGCTGTGGTAAAAGCTGACGGAAAGGCACAAAATGTAGGAGGGTGTCATACCAAGTTCCTTCCAAACCACATTCGCCTCATGTTGCTGGTGTTTATATGACCAAAACCGTTTACGTAGAAAGCACACTTTAACAATCACGTTTTTAAACGCTGTCTGGTACCACTGGCTTCACAGCTAGTGTGCTCTTATGTCATGTTTTTAGAAGCATTTACACACACAGCCAATTTCACCTCCAACAGGAATAAAAATTACTTTAAAATGGTGAAGGAAACTGGGCTTTTATCTCAGAGTTTACAGGTTTACTCTGCTTTTATACCCTGGAGAAAGTTACTTAACTTGCATTGCTTCAGTAAATATCCACTGTAGGTTGTATGTACAAAAATGTAAGATATATAAGTCCTCTACCTCTTTTATTTTTTGTTTTTGTTAATACTGGAAGCTGGGCAAAACAGTATGTTCTGATAATCTGATTGACTCGTGGCCACAGTGCGCATATCTTCCACAAGGTGGAGCCTCTGTTCTACTTTACTTCACTGTTCGAAAACAGTTTCTCAGTCCTGAGGGACCACTGTGTAAGTGAGTATGGTGTGCATATGTAGGCTATATTTATTTTTGTTCCAAATTAACGTCAATTTGCAGTTATCTAGATTAAGTGCTTTTTCAAAGAAATCTGTAACTGTTGTGTTTGTGTCAGGGTTGGGGTCAATTCCATTTCAATTCAGTTAGTTGATGAAATTACTTGAGATTCAATTCATGAATTGAAAAATTGTCAATGTACTTTCAATTCATTGACTCAATGTGTTAAATTCCTGGGTTGACAGAATTGAAATGAAATTGACTTCATGGTTTGTATGAAATGTACAGATATATGTAAAAATATTTCTCAACTTATTATTTTATTTTGCATGCTCATTTTTTTTACTTGCAAAGTAAATGAATTGTTATTGGACATTTAAACAAGATCTTTTTTGGCTTAATGTCACACTGAAAAAATGACAAAAATCCAACCTTTAATTGAAGTAAATTTATTATGAGAAAAAAAAAATCCCTCATCAAGAAATTATTATTATTAACAAAACCATGTGTGCCACAATTATTGGCACCCCTGCATTTATATATAGAATAAAGTATCATTTTTAATATTTGGTCGCATATCCATGACTTCCTGATGTCTGTGACCCAACAATATCAAAAGACTCTTGATATCGTATTTTCTGGTACTCTTACAAGCGATACTATAACGTCTCTGCATTTGAATGGATCTCTATGGGAATTGGGGGGTGCAGATTTAGCTCTAAATTACACTGGAACAGTATGGAACACATGGTTGGCTAAGTGGCTTTAAGTAATTAAGGGTCTGACGTATCAAACAAGCCTTAAACCATCACTCTGCTGCCAGAAATACTAGATATGGATGGATAACTTGAAGGGTTTTTTCTCCTGACTTATTTTCCCATAGAGTTCAACAGAAAAATCTGTCAGGAGAAACAACCCTTAAAGTGATCCATCCATATCTACTGCATATCTGGCAGCAGAGTGATAGTTTGAGGCTCTTTTGATACCTCAGACCCTTGATGACTAACAGCTATTTTACCAACCATGTATTCCATACTGTTCCAGCATAATTTACAGCTAAATCTTGTCCCATCCCCCAATTCCCATAAAGATCCATTCAAATGCAGAGACGTTATAATATCGCTTATAAGAGTACCAGAAAATAAGATATCAAGAGTTTTTTGATGTTGTTGGGTCACAGACATCAGGAAGTCATGGCATGCCATGGCTATCCGACCAAATATTAAAAATTATTACTTTATTCTATATATAAATGCAGGGGTGCCAATAATTGTGGCACACGTGTTTTTGTTAAAAATAATAATTTTTTAATGAGGGATTTTTTGTTTCTCATAATAAATGGACTTTAATTAAAGGCTGGATTTTTGTCATTTTTTCAGTGTGAGATTAAGCTTATTCACCAAACGGTGTATTCTTTATAACCCTTTTTACTCATCTTTACCAGGGGTGCCAATAATAGTGGAGAGCACTGTATCTTTTTAAA
This sequence comes from Ilyophis sp. 1 JC-2022, assembly GCA_022702515.1. Taxonomy (NCBI): domain Eukaryota; kingdom Metazoa; phylum Chordata; class Actinopteri; order Anguilliformes; family Synaphobranchidae; genus Ilyophis; species Ilyophis sp. 1 JC-2022. Next base: position 21,483,512 of record CM040400.1, read on the forward strand.
CATATTTTCACAGTTTAAAAAGATATCCTGGTATGTACTGGGTGCGCATTTCATGTTAGTGACCGATTTCTAAGTTCATTTTTTGTGTAATTTTTATTAATTCATTTATTTTTTATATAAAAAAAATTAATTTTATGTACATTTGGCACCCAACATGGGCCTGAAGTTGTCCTCTTCTTGCTCTTTGAGAAGACTATAGTTAAACAGGCTAGGGAAATGATCGTTGACCCTTCCCATGTCTTGTATTCAAAATATGACCTGCTCCCATCAGGTAGACGCTACAGGGTTCCAATTAAAAACAGGAAAAGATACCTGAATAGATATAAATACTCTTTCATCCCTCTATCAGTGAATTTTCTAAACTCAGGAGTCAGGACATAAGGAGGGTTTGAAATGAGGGGCTGAGTTGCACGTATTTGAATGTACTTTATGTTTGCACTTGTTTGTGCTATGCACTTACGTATATCTGTTACTGCACTATAATTGTATGTATTCATATATTTTTATGTGGCAGCCTTTATGTCCAAGACAAATTTTTCTAGGGACAAATAAAGTAATCTTGAATCTTGAATTTCTTGAATTTTGTCCGATTGCCACAGTAATTTGGAGTGTCCGATTATCTGCAACCACAGCCGAGCTCATGTGCAAGCCCCACTGCTGATTCGGGAGTGTCGACAACCACGGTTCTCCTCCGAAACATGTGGTGTCCCCAGCCTGCTCCTTTTCACACCGTAGCCTCGCATAGAGCGGAGTGGGAGGAAGACCTTTCACATGCGGCTTTGGCATGCAGTCCACGGGCACCTGACGAACCAGCAGGGGTTGCTGAAGGGCAATGAAACGCAGACCCCCCGACTCTCCCTCCTCCTCTCCCCCCCCTGGCATGAGCATTTGCCGCCGAAGCTACTGGCCACAGTTAGCACTGGAACTAGCTTGTATTTGAAGCGCGACATGGTGCCTTAACCGAATGAGCCACCCAGCAGCTCCATTTGTGATGTACGTTCCCTCTTCCTCTGCTGATCAGTTTGTACTAACTCCAGTTATTACCTTGGCTGCCAGAGATCTGTTGTGGGATATTCCCAGGAATGACCCTTTCTATCGCTTGGAATATTCGACAACAGAGGTGCATCTCTAAGTAATGGGCAGCTGAGAAATTTAGACCAATTTAAACCATTTTCTTCCCACTTATGTGGACTTACAATTAGAATCAGCCAATGATACAGGTCAAATCTTCAATCTATTGGTTGTGGGGCCCAGCCTGCACCTGTGAAAAGGGCCTTTATAGGCCGATTCACTCAGGAGCCCTCTTGTGATACATTTAGCAAATCTTTTAACCTTTTGTGCATCTCCTCCCGGCTGTCAGCATACCCATGTCGACAGTGGTCTTACACGTATTTGTAAAATATTTCTTTCTTGTTTGTCAAGGTGGGTACATTTTCCAGATAATTTAAAATTAAAATGAACTTCATTACAGTGTCGAAAAGGTTAAATATTGATAAAATATTTACATTGGAGAAATTCAGCTTCCAGCTTTTGTCAGTCTGCACAAGCCTGCGGCAGCCTGACTTAGTTTGGGCAGGTCGTGTCTTGGAGTCATAAATTATCGCACTGTGATAAATGTGTAAACCAGGATTCACGGTGGATTAGACCGTGTTAATAGTGAACGGTCACAAAGAGAGGTGTTATTGTTCCAGTTCTGAGAAGTAAAGCTGGGGAAATGGTCAAAAACAACTTGATTCTGTTGAAGAAAACTTAAGTTAACCCACATATTCCTGTCGTAGAAATAACTTTAATATACCAGATGAACTAACTTGCTTGGTTTACCATTTAACTATTCGCCAAATGGTTTATCATGGAGGATTCTTTAGAGTTGTTTTGCTCATTAAAAACAGCAACATGAATTAAAGAGCACAACATAGAAGTGATTGTTGAGAGAGCACTTTTTTATTTTCTGTTTGTATATGCATATCTTCCCCAATAGAATATACAGAAAAGATCATTCAGAACCTTATAACTTTTTGAAACAAATAAAACATTGAAGTTGCGCACTTAAGCTGCAAATCGAGGTGCAACAAGACTGATTCTCTTTCACTGCTTCAGAAAAAAACTAAAAACCCTCTGCACTTTGTCTTGCAAGTCCGCATACCTTAGGTGGAGGAATTTATTTTCTTAGCTCGCAGAAGTGCAGCGAGGCTTGTGTCTACAAGCACACCGCTGATTGCATCACATACGAGACATCCCTTTACTGGAGGGGGAAAAAAAGTGAGTAGGTGAGCAGCCAGAGCCCAACCAGGAAACAGGAAATGCAGGATGTCGTGACAGCAAGTGAGGAGACCAAGGCACGATGGCACTATGCCTACATCTGAGAGAGGGAAAGGCCAGCGGAGTTATCAGGACATGACCCTGCTGCTGCTCCTGGCTCTAACGGCCGGACTGGCTGGACGAGGTAAGTGTGGAGGCCTCTTTTTCCCGCCGAGAATAGCTGAGCGTAGTACCACGGTTATTTCTGTGCGACTGCTAAAAAGAGACATGAAATCACAAGGAGGGATATCTGTGGTGCGGTGAGGTGGGTTATGAGAACTGGACAATAAATGCGATTAAGTGAATTTGATTTATTTATTTTAGCATTCTTTTCAGTTTTTATTGTGTTTTAGCAGTAAAACTGTTCATGTTTTCAAAACCCACTGGGGTATTTTAATGTGGAAGAACCGGTTTACAAATGTGATCAATTTAAGGAGCAATCATTTGGTTGTTTCATGCCTGGTCTTGTATTTTTCAATGAGTGCAGTTATTTTTTTAAGTTCTTTGTGGGAGCATTAGATATATATATTTTAAATATGAAAAACAGAGATAAGTATTTGATTGAATCAAGCTTTTGTTATTGATATAAAAATAGACTGCTTTCAAGTAATGTTCTTGTGATAACTACAACAAAGCTTGCAGATGAACCATGGGTATGTAGTCCCACTCACTGAAATAAAAATAGAAAAAATAAATAAATAAATTTAAGATTGACTTCCGTTTTTCCTACAACTTTTTTAGTTTTTCAGTTAAACCCTCTTTGCCAACACACAACCGCATTTTAGATGTATCAGTTCTCTATACATCTGCATACAGTATAGTCAAAATAATACAGTTGTTCATTTGCATCAAACGGAAAATTGCTGCAAGGGGCTTCTCCTTTTATGAATGATCTTTTGTTATGTGACTATGGTTAGAAGTAAGAAGATTACTTTTTACTTCCTGTTGTATTTCAACAGTTAAATTAAAGGGGTCAAATAGACCTATTGGAAGCAGCATTATTCTTTAATGATAATATTTTGAGAGATCTGAAATCAGATCCTACAGTTCACAGGCAATTAAAAATGGCAGGTCATATTCAGTCAGTGCAGCCATGCATCAAACACAAACCAGTGCTGACATGAACAAGGGCGAGTCAGTGGATTGTCACGGCGGGACTTGGTGAATCATTCATGCCTCACTTTGAATTTGTATTAATGAAGCATTCAGACATGGAGTCACAGTGGTGTTCAGGGTCGCCCTGAGGGTTGTCACCCCAAGAGCGTGAGATCAGAGAGACTCGGGTGTCCTGCGGTTCACATATCTCCGCGTAGCTTACGCTAACACAGGCACTGTCTGAGTCTACACGTAGGCCTCATTTAAGACAACCTGTTAACTTTTACCTGGTTCATACCGCAAGCTTGTTATTGGCAATATAATGAAGAATTAAACTAGTCATTGAAAACAATAGTGTACACCGGTATTTGCTGATTGTTAAATGAGCTCTATTTGCAGCAAAGAGAAAGTGCTGTTTTGTTCAGCACTTTATAACGCTTCAACTCCGTTCTCAATTTTGGGTGGTGTGTTTTTTGTTGTTGTATATGACTGTTATTTTTCCAGACAGTGACTCAAAATGATGTGTACCGCCGCTCCTTAAAATATAGGTCCGATAATCATCTTTCACTGGAATTTAGTCAGGCCAGCACACAATTTAAATGTTCAAAGAATCTAACCTGCTTGACAGAATTTAGCAGAGGTGTAAAATCCAAGGGTCAGAAAGTAAAAGTCCTGCCATGTGTTTCTTCCACCCAAGACCTCAGCCAGCTGATTTCACTAATTAGTTCTAGCTACTAGCTGAAGAATTGTGCTAATTAGCAAATCCAGGTGATTGGAACAAAAATACTGGGGAGGTTTTTTACTTTCTGAACCTGGATTTTACACCTCTGAAATTTAGTAAATAGAGTTGAAGAGAATCCTCCATATGAATGCACTTGAAATTTGTAAAATGATCTCTTCTGGCTCCCTGGTTCGGCTTGCTTTTTAGTCGCTTATAAAAATCTACTGCTGTGATGTTCACAACATATTGCAGCATTTCAGATGCGTGTTTGAAATCCAACAACACTGTTGTTTATTTCGTTGTTGTTGCCGCAGTCATTATTTCATATTTTTGAATCGCTTCAAAGTATAACGTTGAATTACTTTAATAAAGGATACAAATAAAGTTTTAATACCCTGATGTTATTCAAGTAACTTTAGTGGCCAACACACCAAGAATGGTGTGTATTAAGCACTTAAGCTTGTTTAAATTAACATATTTTCATCAGCCTGCGTCTGTGGCGAAGAGTAGTCATTGCTCAGTAAATTGTGCCAAATCCAAAGCTGATGTGTTCCGTAAATGATTCCATCATACCTGACCAACTGAGAGCTCGGTAAGAACAAAAACCCCAAGACCGCCGCTGAAAAACATGCAGCCGTCAATAATAATGCACAGACCCAAAGACCCTGCCTGAAATTCCCTTGCTTTACCCAGTTCTGATATGAACACTCAGTGTGACTCACTGCCAGTGCCACAAACCCTATGCCACGTCCTATTCTGCGCCCTGCTGTTGCCCTGAATCACTCAGAACATTATCTTACGCCATCTCCATGGCGACACCAAAAGGCTCATGCTGGTGCGTACATGTGTGTTTTCAGTGCGCAGCGAAGACGACTACACCGCGGGAGCGGAGACCAGAGCGGACGGAGATACAGGTAAATTCATTTGGAGGTCCTGTAACAGCTTGTCAACTCAATTTTACGGGAAATGTGAAGAGTAGCCCAATTCAGTTCCATGCATCCATGTTCTGCAATCCTGACTCTTCCTCGTGCACACATATGCTCAGACGGCGATATTTGCCGTGCTGCCTTTGGACGCGCATGGGCGTGTGAGCTCCCACATATCTGTGTGTTGCGGCTTCCTTTGGCTGCGGTGTAAACCTAGTGTCGTTTCCTCTTGACTCGCAGTTCTGAACGTGGTAGAGGATGATCTCAAACTCATACCGACTGACTTCACCACTTTGCATTCTCTAGGTAAGTCCCCTGGTCCCTGGAAGAGTGGGGATGGTTCATTTTGCATTTTAATTTAGCAGACATTCTTCATTACAACTCCAAAGGGACTTGCCCAGATGAGTCATTTTTACCTCGAATCTCTGGTGGATTCATGAACAATTCATTAGCCTCCTGCTTTGTCTTGTATTTTAGCACAATTGAATGTTGCTGCTCAACACAAATGTGATGGGTTCAGTTCCACACACATCATCTCTCCCAGCAATACAGAATGCTGGCTCAAATTCTCTATCAGCATAATCACAAAGTCGTAATAGTGCACATCGGACTTTAACAGAAACTAAGGGAATCTAGGTCTGGTTTGTGAGCCAATCAAACCCAGGAAAAGGCTCTGATTGGATGTACCCAGCAATTATAAATGTTCCACATGAGGGTGAGCCATTGACAAATTTTACATTTGTGCTATGTCCAAGAACACACACTTAAATTTTACAATGTCCATTGACGTTTTTGTGTGCTTCTTAATGTGTGTGTGATTTCTGTCAGGTAAGTGTATAATAATGTGCATGTAGCTGGTCTAGATGCCCATAACATTAATTAATTCATTCATTCATTTACTTACGTACTTACTTACGTACTAACGTACGTACTAATTTACGTACTTACTTACTTACTTACTCACTCAACGACTATTTCAATAACAGGAGATGAAGGAAGCATTACAGATGAGACTGGCTTGTCAGGGGGAGGAGAATTGGACCCTCCAGTAATCCATGGTAACGGTCCCTCAAACACATATGAGCTCAGATTATATTTTGAGTCTTCCTTTTCAGAGATGGAAAAATATAGTATCGGTCTGAGCAGACTTTTTCCATCACCAACGTATGGCTTGCACCAAGAACATTGGTCAATTTAATCTTTTATTTTATTTTTTCTATGACCTATTACTGTAGATATGTGTTCATAATGTCAACACATTTTATATTTAGGGATTTTCAGGGATGTAGGCTACCGTACTGTTAAATGCTTCCGTCAACAGATTTGCAATCAAAGCTATATTTCATTCCTTTTCAAAGAGTGAGGCATAGGAGAGCGTTGTCTTGTTAGTAGCCTCCATGCTCATGGCGGTCAATGGAACTTTCATTATGTAGAGTCCAGGAATTTTACACTGTATTATGAAGGCCCTACAGAAGCTCCGCTGGATGGCAAACGTCTGAACCCTCTTGTGGTCATCATTCCGCTCGCGCTGCTCGTATTGCTGCTTGCGGCCGTAGCTGTGGCCGTGTGCCTTATCGGCCGGTGGAGGGCGAAAGGACACAGCGGTACTGGTAAGTTGAGCTGCAAGTGCGTTCTCCTCAAAATAATGCACAACCTTTGTTTGTGGTTGGAGTGTAACTTTTTTTGTTGACATTTCAGTTAGACGTATCAGTTTCTAATATGATCGCCAGTGTATCTGCAAATGGGCTTCGTTCCTGCCACAGTTACACGTATCCTCAAATGTATTGCGCTTCTTCAGGAAACACACCATATGCGAAAAACATGATCGTTCTCTGTTTCAGGTGATATGAAAGATGACGAGATCTTGCACGGGTGCGAAACAGAAAAAGTACCAATGTAAGTAAAAAAATCAATAAGCTGTCAGAAATTCCATCTCCGTTGCCCTGTTTAGAATAGGCCTGTTCCACTGACACAAACATGACCAAATCCACCCAGCCGAGGGATTTTATTAATGTTTCGTTATTTCCAAAACTGCAGCACTCTACTATTAAAATTAAAAAATCCAAATTCGTTAGGAAAAAAGGAGGGAAATTGTGAGGAAAATGAAGGAAGGCCATGTTTGTTGCAAAACATTCCCATTTCAAAGTATTCCATGGATCTATGAAATTCAATTGTAAATCACATGCTAAGCGGTTGCCAGAGGATGTTCAAGTTAAAAATTCTATGACTAATGAACTTTCATTAACTTGTTGTTTTTGGTACTTTTAAGCAGTGTCAGCAACACTTGGTTGCCACCAACATGTTTCACAACATGTACTTTTACAAGTGCATTGCAACAATTGCTAAACCTCAGTTTCCTCTGGTTATGGTAAATGCAATAATCAACTTTAAATTTTCTGAATATATTATTGCATTCAAAGTTGATATACAGTGCCCTCTACTATTATTGGCACCCTTGGTAAAGATGAGTAAAAAGGGTTATAAAAAATTCACCGTTTGGTTAATTAGCTTAATCTCACACTGAAAAAATGACAAAAATCCTTTAATTGAAGTAAATTTATTATGAGAAAAAAAAATCCCTCATCAAGAAATAAATATTTTTAACAAAACCATGTGTGCCACAATTATTGGCACCCCTGCATTTATATATATAATAAAGTAATATTTTTTTATATGTGGTCGCATATCCTTTGCATGCCATGACTTCCCGATGTCTGTGACCCAACAACATCAAAAGACTCTTGATATCTTACATTATGTTAAACTGTCCAATATTTTTTGATGCCCGAAAACCGGGGGGACTATGTACAAAAGGTTCTATACTTTCTAAACGGTTCATCCGATATGGATGAAAATACGCCCAAATTAAAGTTGACAGTCTGCACTTCAACCTCATTGTCATTGTATCTTCTCAAACTCAAAGTTCTAGAGTACGGAACCAAAATAACAAAAAATGTGTCACTGTCCAATAAATTATGGTGCTCACTGTATATATATTGCATATTATAGTTATGCTGAAGTACCAATGACAAATGACACCAACTGAACTGTGAATACAGAAACCCCATTGCTGTCAAAAGAGCAAAGCTCACGCAATTGATGGATTTATGGGGAAGCAGTATTTGTGGAGGTATCTGTATGGTCTTGCTTTCTGTTGTATGCTACCTAATTGAAGGTGTTCTGGTCTTCCAGTGGCTAGTGCACAGTAAGGTGTGTCTGAAGTGACTGCCTTAATACATTCGCTTTTTTACGCCCTTGCGATGTGCTGCAATTTCCCCCCTACTTGCAAGTTCCACCCGTGTTAGGGTTCTACTGAAAAGAGAAGTGGCATCCGGCTTGCCATGTTGCAACTAGCTTGTGTAGACCGACAGCAGGCCACAAAGCAAACATGATATATCGATACTTTTCCTCCGTGAGATGCCCCCCTCTCTCCAAGGTCATGGCCTAGGCCTATTTTTCAAGCTGACATTTAAGTTATAGAACAGGAAACGATATGTAAAATTTGCTAATTAGCATTGCCAACCGGGCTTGCTATTAATAAACAGACAAACTGATACAGGCAGTTATATGCAATTTTGACTATATTTAAGAGCATAGCATAGAGATCTAGAGAATCAAGATAAAGAGAGCATGGGAAATGTAAAAAAGGTAATGTCTGGTATGTGAAAAAAGTCAAATCAATCAGGCTCCAGTGCCATCATCTGGACAGCAGTGGTATTACACAAATGTAAATCTTTTTTGGTCTGGCCCGAGTACAGGAAGTCTGATGAGTATTTAAAAAATAAAAGTGAAAATTGTGACATAGGGAAGAGTCTGTTATGGAGTTATGTCTGAGTTATGTCTCCCCATTGTCTAGGCCCATGTTTGAGGATGACGTCCCATCAGTACTGGAGCTAGAGATGGAGGACCTGGAGAAATGGATGATAAAAGATCGTGAGTCACATCTTTAAATTACATTCAGGCACTGGTGAAAATTCATCACCAGTAATCATCACCTCATGATTACTTTATTTACATTTTTTTATTTCAGGGTTGGCTCAGGGTTGTGACAGTAACAATAGATAGTCTGTGTTTGGCTGCCTCTGCATCTGTCTCAGGTCTTACATTTACAGCAAACAGCCAACGGGGGCCTCTGTCACTGCTGTTATTGTCTTTGATGTGCTGCACCTTTCTATTGTAACACAATAAACACACCTATCTCTACCCATTACGACCTTAATATGATGTTTTATACAGACATTAGATATGCTGACCTTCCCAATCACACACTCTGTAACTTCTTTCCCTCTTAAAACAATTAACTGCTGTTAACAACATGTAAAGAGAATTACATGTGTTTTTTGTAATTCACTTGTGATGCTGGGTCATTCAAATAGAACACACTCCCCTGTAGTATAGCACTTTCACCAGTAGAGGTCCCTGTTGTACTACAAACCTCATGTTTAGGGCACAATGTTGATAATATCAAAGATTGTATAGTTACTGATTGATTGCTTGCTCATTTCCTTCTCTTCTTCCTTTTAAACTTCCCAAACATTCTTCAATGAATGATATTTATTGAAGGCGTCCGTGTAACGTGAATTAGAGGCTCATCTGTCCGCTGAGAAAGGAACTGTGAATGTGGGAAAGATTAAAAAAAGCAATTTATTTTTCTTTGTATATGTAACTACTCAGAGTCCCCCTTCAGCCTGTGTTCTGACTCAACAGATATACCTCTCTCCTGAGAGACGTACTGTACAGAGTAACGGAGGAGATACGATACACAGTTTATACCAGGCTATGATTTATTAGTCTCTAGTAATATTGTTTATCTGTTTTAATTCATTATTTATTTTTGACAGCTGGGGGAATTTGTGTGGATTCGGCAGGAGGTGAAAGCTAAGAGGAAACCTGGGTGAGTAGTTTCCTGAGTACTTTTATAGTTCTGAAGAATTTTCCTCAGAAGGTCTCTTATTTCCAATGCCCCCGACCCTCCTCGAATTTCTCCGCAATGTGTCGCTCAGCCTGCTGCTTCGCTTACCAGCCCTGCTCCCCATTATATCACCTGCAGGATATAATGACTGTTTCATTCTCACACTGTCTGAACGGTTCCGTAAGGTTACAAGACGAGACAAGATGCCGAATGCGTCACGCCCACGGAAATAATTCACGAATGGCTTTGATTTCCAGGGATTGGGGAGCAAATGAGTGACAGAGTGTTACCTGCCCTCATAACAACACCTTTGACGAATAACACGATTCAAAACAAGGACGTCTGTAGTTCAGCAGTTTGTTCTGATTGAAATATGTGAGACACTTTACCGAGCATTTTATATATTTTTATTTTATGCTTGTAAGATAACGTATACATTTTAAGATAACCTTAAAGTATTGCTAACTAGTAACATGCATGGCTTTTCTGCGGTACCTATATCAGCCCCAGAAACTTTTGATGTTTCTTTTTCGTTTGCTCGAAAATAGCAGAAATACGAAAAGTGTTTTTTAACATCTACGTATCTAAGTTTGTATATAACAAATGTTCTGTATGTGTATTTGTCATTCCCTTCGCTGCAACCCTTTGTAAGAGAACTGCTCCAATGGGGGAATAATAAGGGAAGTAGTCGTGGCGACAGCCCCTCCCACTCAGTTCAGGGCTGTGTTGAGTTCACAGTTACACTGAAGCACTGGTGTGTGGAGCGAGTGCAGCTCCACACTGCTCTACCACACTGCAAAAAAGTGTTTTAGTCTTGTAATGACACTTAAAATTTGTATTTGTTTGACAAGTGAAATTATCTTACCCCACTGGCAAATCTTGAAATGAGTAAAACTATCTCACCCCACTGGCAGATAGTTTGTCTTATTTAGCAAAAAGGTAACAGAAATAAGATTCTAAAGTCTAAATATAAGATTAAAATGCCTGTTAAGATTTGTTTTTTGTAGTGCAGCTCTATTATAAGACCCTCACAGCCCCCTTTATGAATATAAAATGTACTGCAATATATTGATTTAAAAATAATAAGCTCACAACAGATATTGATACAATATATTGGCAAACGTAGAATTTCCAGTACATTTTTTTAAATACATTGCTGTGATATTTCTACTTACAAAATGTGCATGTAGTTACAATATATTGTAGTGTATTCAATGTCCATATGGGCCCACACTCTCCTCACCCAATCACCATCCCCGATCCCCCTTATGGAGGGGAGAGAAAGGTGCGTGGGGTATCTCCCTCTTCCTTCACAACAACACTACCGATCAATAGCAGTCGCACACTAAACTCTGCCTGTCTGGAGAGAGATTGTACTGCGGTGAGGTTGAATTCACAGTCTCTGAGGAATCCTGTTAGGTGTCAGAGAAACCTTACACAACAACATTTTGTGTTTTAGCTGCAGCGCGGCATCAACAGCGAAAAGCAGTCCATGAAAAACAATTATACATAAACATATTTATCTCCAGGTAAATCATAATGCTAACCTTACCACCCAACCCTTACCCCAATCCTAACCCAAACATTAACCCTAACCCTAATTCTAACCATAATCTTAACCTCCCTCAACCCTAAGTCTGTTGAGCGTTAGCCTAGCTCCAAGCCCTAATCAAGCCTCTAAACCTAGTCTCGACCTTAACTCGAACCCTAGCTCTAATGCAGTACTGTGCTGTTGTCACTTTTAAAAAAAATTATATTTTTATTTATCATTAAGTCATGCCCCCACTGGGGTCAGCTGACAGCATGGGTTCTCATGCTATAGTTAAAGTCTTATTGTGCACTGGTGTACAAGCGAGGTCAAAATAGGCCAACCTTTCGCCCCTCTAAATCCCTGTGCCGCTCCCGCGGTTAGTTCAAGGTTCCGCCCCCGCGGAATGGACCGGGGTTTTCTGCGGTTCCTGAGCTCCGAGCCCCTGGCTGTCCTGCCGTGGCCAGGGTGCTTTAAGGCCGGAACAACTGCGGCGTCTGTTAGCCATTACGCAGGAACGCGTGCGCGTGTGGCGCAACCGAGGCAGCGAGAGCCTTTCATTAGGAGCGCTGAGGTCAGGACCCGCCGTGCGGAGCGTGAGCTCATGTCTGTACCGCCGAGGTCTCTCAGCTATCAGAACTCAGGGTCGTGTCTGCCGTAAGCAAACACCGACCAAGGGGGAAACCATAGAAGAAGAAGAAAAAACTTTAGTGGAAAAAATGTAACAGTTTACTTGAGTTCAGCGCTATGCAGTGAGTGCAGACTGTTAACACAGGAGCTCAATCTCGACTACCAATGAAAGTAGGGCTCATTTGCTTGTTGGTGTAGAAGGTGAATTCTTATCGCGATGATTCTGCTGTGCCTGTTTGCTAACTATATGTACCTGTCTTTAAAAACATGGCTCTGTGACTGAGCAGGTGTTGTGTTTCTTTTTGGAAGAATATTATGGTTGTCGTGTCTTTTTCTGTGTTTCGGGAAGTGTTTCCATGGAAGGGAGAATCCGATGTTTTTCAGAGGCCTTAGGCTCTGTGTCCATGTGAAAGCAAACGGGAGGTGCCAAAGTGGTGGGAAACTGGGAAGCGCTCTGCTGGCCTAAGACTGGCGCTGTATCCCACCCGTCCTGTCCCATGACATCACAGGGCATGGGGTCTGACACCCACCATTCCTGCCCCCCCCCAGCTGTCAGTGCCAGGAAATGAGGAAGTGTCCGTCACAACAAGGCCAAAGGGCCGCCGTACAAGCCCAGTCCAAACATTCGCTTTTCCGTCTATTCAAAATACCGCACGGACAGCCGACAGAGAAAAAACAAGTAGCGGCGTGTGAGAGAGTGAGCGAGCCCCGGCTGCCGCTGCTCTGTTCATTCTCAGACGCAAGGCAAGTTGTCGGCCCTGATCTTCCGAAATCACTCGCGACACTCAGCCACAGCAACGCAGCGCTCCGCGGGTCGAGTGCCAGCGGCCGTGCCACCTTGCAGCCTTCTCACGCTTGAATACGGAGCTGGTTTTAGTTACTGTGGCACATGTACGCACAGTTCTCTCCCGGGGAGAAACCGGGCTCCTGCTGGAGGTTGTATTTGCAGGCCAGTAAGGGGTTCCCTATAGACCAAGTAGAAAACCAAAACAGATGGAGTTATGTTATGCTGCCAGAGGCACCGTCTTTCTAGTGAGATGTTAAGCAAGGTCCTGACTCGCTGCGGCTATTAAATGAAAAATCAGGGCTTCCCTGGTGTTCTGGATCATTCCCAATCTGGCACTCTCAGGAAATTGAATCAGCTCCAAGCTGATACGTGTGTGTGTCTGATAAGTGTTGCGCTCCAGAATGCAGTGCGTAATTTAGGTGGAGGCTGCACAGTGGAGAGTATGAACGCGAGAATATACATATGCGTATGTGTAAGTATTCTTAAAGGAGAGCCTATAGGATGTAAAATAGGACGATGAAATTCATTATAATCATTCTACCGCATGCCTGAAAGTGCATCTTGATATAATATATCTTGCAGCCAGACATAATTTGCACAAAAATTGAGTTTCATACAATGCTGGGGGAAGTGGAAAGGGGGTCAGGATTGAATGGGAACATTTTATTTTAGGAGCCATAGAGTATTGAAATATCAGATGATTATTAATGGCGATTGCTCGTCTGAACTGACTCTGTTCTTTCTGCAGGGACTGCCTGGGGTTTGACGTCCCCGGGCGTCCGTGGACCATACTTGTGGGATAAGAGACTGATCCACTGTGCGCCACCAGCCCTATACACACCAGCAACGCTTCCTCAACATTAAACCAACGCCTACGGACAAACATTTGTGGAAACAGTGCTGCAGCAGAGCAAACAATGACAGGAAGAAACAAGTCTGTTGCTTTTTTGTGTGATTAATAATTAATATGAGCGATAGTATAGCGCCTGGGGTGATTTTAATGCTTTCATATTAATGCATACATGACTGCAAGCAAGGACATGCAAGCAAAAAACAAAACAAACGGCAGCAAAAGTGTTTTTCGAAAATCATCCTGCATTTATCATGTATTGCTGCATGTTCTGTCCAGCCAGGTCAGTGTAACACTCAGCCTACGGGCCTAGGGACTCCTAAAGACTGATTGTGTTTCTGTGGTTAGGTGATGGGGCATCAGGGCTGACTTTGAACCATTCATCGTGCCCCGGGTTGTGTCCCCTCAGTACAGCTATGAGTATTGAACCTGCAGATATATGTCGCAGCTCAGCGCTCTGCCTTCCATTCCTGTCTCGTTTTGCCGGGGCGTTGTCTGCTTTTAACGTCATTGCGTCTCACCTGTCGAGACGTTGCCGTCGAGCTTTGAGGTCTGAGCATTAGAATGGCTAAGCGGAGAATGGCTGTTTAAAATATAGCAACATTGTGGTAATGCTCTCCCTGGTCAGGATGCTAATCGATATGCTATAGTAATGCGGGAGTGATGCGAACAAAGCTTTTCAATTCCACCGTTTCATTAGTGCATTGCCCGCGTGTTTTAAACCGTCTCTTTACAGACAATCTACTGATTTTAAGCGCTGTCGTTACATGCATAAGCACTGCAAGCTTGCTAAAGCAGTGTTAGCATGAACTTTTCCTCAATATTATCTGTTTACATTAGTGTCCCAAGTAGCTAAATAATGGATTCACTATGTCTCACCTGTCAGTACACACTAGTGCATTCCCTGTCATCAGATCCTGCATGATAGCGCAACACAACAGGGGCATTTTCTGAACAAACCTCCTGGTGTTTGTACAATTATGAACAATATGACTTTCAATGTTTTTGTCCTTATTTTCAGATTTTATACCTGTAAATATAAAAAATATATTTTAAGATATTCAGGTTTTTTTTAACTTTATAGGTAATCGTTTTTTATACGTTAGTAGAATATTATTTGCGTTGGGTTGAGCAGAAGCGGCAGAAAGGTATTCAGTTCGTAACGGGACATGTAACGCATTAATTACTTTATATTGAGATGGGGAAATATAAGTGCCTTTCAGTCTCTGGAATGGTATCCTGTCATGTTCAAAAGAGAGTTTGTGTTTTTGAAATAAAAAATGTATAACTGGAAACGAATTAAATGTTATAATGAATGCTCCGTAGTCGCGGGCCGTTCCCTCGTCGTCTGGCCAAAGCCGCATGCAGCGGGAGAATGTTCACCTGCGCTTTGTTAGCCGCTAAAGCTGGTCCGCCCCAGTACGCACGATGCATCTGTAAACTGTCACTCTTCTCTGGTTGCTCCTGACAGCAAAGCCCTCCGCTCTGAGTTCCTCATTTCCAGTGGGTGCTGTGTACAGATGTGCATCGCTGAGCCGTAATGGAATCCATATGAGGGGAGGCCGGGAACAAGGACAGAGACCGGGTAAAGCAATGCATATAAATAAGGAATCCGTGGCACCACAAATGGGCTCCATCTTTTTTTTTTCTTTGTTGCTCGCCGCTGGTCCTGGACCTAGAGAATTATTTAGAAAGAGATCTGAAGGCTGTTTTCCCCCCCCCCCAAGTCTGCTGTGAATTTATACACACTTCACATAAGTCTGTGAAGAAAAGCCTTTATTTCCCACCTGACTTCAGATCCTCGTGTCTTGAATGTGCTTTTGCATTTCCAAATGGCTTTATTAAATGCCTTTGACTTTATTTTACTTTTTTTTATTGAAAATCTGGTAACGGTCAGTTTTTTAAAAATATCCTTTGGATTGTAAATAATTTATTATGGTTTGCTCTCAGTTCTGTTCAGCAGAGCTTGTCCACATAATTTCTGAATAAAGCTGAACTACATTCTAAAATGTTCTTTGTATGTCAATTTCCTTCTGGGATATACAAGCAGCAGACATATACATGCAATATACATATAGTCAGGGTATTTATCACAAAGGATCAAGCACTCGACCCAGGGTAGCAAACGCTCCACGCCCCTCCTCTCTAATTTGGAGCCAATCGGGTATAACTAGGCTAGGTGTGAAGAGTCAGGTGTCAGCAGGAGAGGCAGAAGCTGATTTGATGTACGCCAGGTTCGATAATGAACCTGTTGTATTTTCTACTTCAGCATCGATAAAAACGTGTCCACTGAGCAAGGGGCTGTCAGGTCTGGGTGAACTGTGCCTCAGACAAGGGCATGGGCTTGTTCTCATGGGCTGTAATCAACCCACACTAATCGGCGAGCTGTCTCTCCCACTGAGCCTGTGATGATCAGATACAACACTGAGAGTGTAGGCGTGGGGTTGCTGTCTCACACTGGGGTGCCCAGTAGGTTCAGCCACGCTGCTGCGTTATCGTGAATGGTACCGCGAATCGTGGGCTGAGGAGTTCCCGCCACCCACTCTCGCGGCTGAAGCCAGATTCAGGTAAAACTGGTTTGCGCATAGGCTGAATGGAAAGAGCACGCATGTGACCCTGACCCAATGGCTGGTGTGCCTTAGGATTTGAAGCTGGAGTGGATACAAAGGTAAGACATATCTGTGATGGATTTAGTAGCGGTGAATCACGCGCATAGGTGAGGGAGATCAGACAAGTCACCCACAAATGTGAGAACCAATAAAGGGGCTATAACACGAACAAAAGAAAAGGAAAACAGGATCTAATTCCTGACAGCTAAACAGCAAACTGAAATATACCCAGGAGAAAACGGTGAACTCGAATAGCACGAGTGAAGTGTAAATCTAAATTTCCCAAACTCAATACTAGAGCCCAAACAGGAGACTTAGAAAAGCAAAGAAAACACCCTCGGAACGTAACTCTAAAACGTCCGATAGAAGGTGAAACAAAACAAAACCACCAAACATTGTCTCGTAGAGAACAGCATGGGAATAAATAGCGCAGAACGCTAACAGGGGGAACACAATCCTATACCTGAATAAAGCGAAGCAAGTCCCTCGTGAACATAAACAAGTTAATATCATGAGGTCGCTTAAACCTGGCTATACCTGGCTCAATGTACAAATGAATGACAAAGAAGCACCGGGGAAGCGTAAGTGAGAAACTTAAATACCCCGCAGGTAGAAGCACAGGTGAACTGAATAACGAGCACAGGGAAGCAAAAACCCCAGACCGGAACGTGGAAAAAATCAGATAAATTCGCAGTGGGGAAAAAAACAATAACCCACGAACCATGACAAAATCATGGTTGTTCTCACTTATAAAAATGGAATATACTGAAAACATATTGCGAGGGAAATATATTATCAAGATGCAATACACAATATATGGGCAAGTCGAAACATTATTGCTACTTTCAGATATTGCAATGTATTTTCTTAAAAAATAAACTGCTGTGAAATGTATTCATCATCATATTTTTTATACATTGTAATTTGTAATATATTGCAATATATTCCATTTCATTCAAGGCTCTACTGTTTTTATTGACAGGGCTCGCTTGAATCCTGAGCATTTCCTCAAAGTGTTGAATGATATATAACAGCCGTTATTCATATTAATTTATGGTGGAGTAATACATTGCCTTCTGCTATGAAAATAGTCTTAGGGGATGACTTTGTAGTCTATGCAACCTATTTTGTTAAAATATGATACCAAAATACAAAAGACAGATATGCAGCTACGCTGTCTTTTCTGTGGAATAAAACAATGAATACACATAGAGAACAAAGCGACAGGCTCTTATGTTTCAACCAAAGAATCCAAGACATTTGTCTTCGTTGATTCGCAGTGTACATCGAAACCTTTCTATACTGTATCAGAGAGGAGAGCGCCTTACGGGGGTATCATTCCTTCCCGAAGGCTCTGTCACCGTCACACCCAATCAGCTCTCTTCTCTCCCTAACCTATGCCACCAATGAGAGTGAGGGGCGTTGGTGTAGCACCAAAGGCCACACATGCAGGTGTGCTGGAGATGGCATGGGGTCAAAGGTCAGTAGGCTGCAGTGAAAAACCGAAATCACACAAACAGACACACGTGCTGATCTCTACACGAATGATGAAGGAGACGCATAAACGTGTGTCTCCAGACCAGTGCATACATACCATGATACAGCAGCTGGCAACACCGTAGGCTTGAACCACTGAAAGCCAGCGAAAGATTATCTGTCAAGCGCAACCTGGTACCGGCACTATCAGGTGAGATTTCATGTGTTCGCGCTTTGTCTGTGTGTCCTCTATTGTCAACTGAACCACTGAAAAACATCCAGCAAACACTCCAAGGAACTTCCCAATCCCATTGATTGGTTTAAGGTCATTGTTGCTGTCGGAAAAGGTTGTTTTTATTGTGACAATGCCAACGCCTGCACTGTTGCCATATGAATGACTTTGCATTGTTCCTTTGATGCATAAAGTGACCGTCGACAACCACAGTTTGCCTTCTCTCCAGGTTCTCTGGGGACCAGCTTATGACAAACGTGGCATTTAACAGAAGCTTGGCCGTTTTGCTTCTCTATGTAGCTCGTTTCCAGGGAAAGGGAGACGTGGGAGAGAACGAGGGAGCAAAAAAAGGGAGAGGGGAGTAACAAAACATGGAGTCTGGAGCATTCTTCTGTCAGGTAGAGGTGGAGATGTGGTGGGCCTTGTTTGCAGAGCTCTGCCTTCTTTGTGAGAGATGTGTTTCTCTGTCCCCCCAAGGAGTAATCTGTACAGCCATGACTGGGGTAACTACACCCAGGTGGAATGGGGCTAAAAGGGAGGCAGGGTTCCGCTCCAAAAAAGAGGCTAGTCCATAGGGTCCTTTAGAGGTGGGGTTCCACCACAAAAAGGGACAGGTTTAGGCCATAAGGTGCAGGAGAGGCAGGACTCCACCCAAAGGGGGCTGGGATTAGACCACTGTGGGCAGGGCTTGGTCACAAGAGTAGTTGCGTGAGGCTACAAGAGGGAGGGGTGTTCTATACATATATTTTCAGCTGAAAGAATATTCGTTCACTTATTTGAACTGTTGTTTGAATCTCCTCGCTTTTAGCTTTAGCTTGCCTGAAACTCTGACCTGCCTCGCTTTGTTTAATCCGTCTGGCAGTAATAAAAAGCTACCAATTTCAAACAAACGTCAAGCAGCCCTTCAATTCCAGGGGCAACGAGACAGCCCAGGCAGAGGTTGAGTTTGAGTCAAATTGTAAACAGCGAAGAAATGGAACACTGAAATGCAATCACATTTTTAAACCAAACAGCTTGGGTATTGTACTAAATGACAAAAACTGTCACTTTTAATGGGCTAAGACATTGTTGAAAAGTATAGGCTAGAATAAGAATAAGCTTGCTGTTTATCAGCGAATGCCTTTACAGCCAAACTCAGCTAAATAACCGCGGGTCTCACTGATGGCTGTACGACGGAAAAACAGATGGAAGCCATTTGGGTCTCCCCGCCCTCATGAGGTGGGTTCTGGATTGGCTGCCTTCTGCTCACTATTCTGAGTTATGTGTGAAGGTATGTGAGGAAATCTCTGCACTAATTAAACCCTTCATGGTTATGCTTTGTCCTGTACTATAATGGCACTGCCCCAAATGAATGGTATTAAAAAGAACATGTTTTTTTTGAAGGCCTTGTACACAATCATAATTACACAAGACACCAATATTTCTATCTCTTCACCTGATGTGATGGGGACTGACTTAACACTTATTAGTTCATGTAAATTATGTCTGTGCTCTGTCACAATCTGTATGAATGGAACCCTGTTTATTTTTCTATTTGTGCCTATATTATACCTTAGGTTTTATACTAAACGGCCAACTGTATACTGGTATCTTATGATCTTGTGAGAGGTGTGAGGAGCAAGGCTTGGCTTTAAAGTTGTTGTTTAAAATCAAAGAAACTGATTGAAAGACAGCGCGCCTTACACCCATATGAGAGAGATGCCACAACCTGTGCTCGATCACACTTCTTGGAGCTGCAAGTATCATAGAATTGTTAAGCAATTTTTTAGAAACATAGTGTACCAACCTGTCAGATATAATGGAACTTATTGATGTTATTGTCCCCTTAGGGCAGGGGTGTCAAACTAAATTCCCAGGGGGCCACGGGTGTCTGTGGGTTTTTTGTGTTTTTTATTCAATCAGCTGCCAATTAAGGCCTTGAGAACAAGGTGTGTGGATTATTTAGCCAATCAATGACTTAAATGAACCACTGGTGCTGAGAACACCCCAAAAGCCAGCAGACACTGCGGCCCTCCAGGACTGGAGTTTGACACCAGTGCCTTAGCGGATTGTTTCCTGCTTAATCAAATGATATAAAAACAATGAGACACAAAGTATAAATAGAATGAATGAGTCTCATTGTTTTTATATGACTTGGTTTAATGTGGTCATTACAGAGAGCATTATTTATGTGACATTGTTTTTTGTTCCTGATAATTCTAAAACTAGTGCTGGGATAAGGGCATAATGGCACAGCGCCACCCTGGATTCTAACCAAGAAAACTTATCAGGGAACAAGAAATCTGCGTGATTTCATAAATTCCATCCCGCCATCATTTTGTATTCAACCCAACAGTAGCTTGCGGCTACCGGAAATGTCAATGTAAAGTCTCCGATGACATATACAATTCTTCTCACTAAAGGTGTTCCCGGGTCCTGTGTGTTTTTCGACCCATTCGTGCCTCTCTGGGAAGGAAGGTTTGAATCTCTCCAAAGCATACGGTGCTCTTCAGTGCTTTCCTGGCCTGGCGCCAGTGTCAATTCCATGCTTCTCAGAATCACATTCTTTGGTGCTTAGCGATAGCGCAGGGCTTCAGTCTCTCCTCCTGGCAGGCCCAGATACACAACATGGAAATGTAGAATGGAAAAACCGCTCAACAGCAGACAGCAGTGTCTGTAAATACAGACAGCCCCTGAGGATAGAGAATATCTAATAGGGGGGGTGGCTTATACAACTGTGCCTTACACTATTTTCATTGTGTTCATTTTTGTTTTTCGAGAGGATATGTTGAAAACAGTACAGCTTTGACTGAAATAGGTGAAAATTCAGATGGCTGACATAGAGTTACACTACTGAACTTGCTGAAATTTTGTGGATAGTGGGTTCACTATCCACTCTGTTACTATCCTTAGATAAAGGTGACTATGCATATGGTACTACACTCAACACGTGTCTGTGGAATTCTAGAGTATTATTTATCCATTCATACGTCTGTCTGTGCATGTGTGTGCATATGCTCTTTTAACACACTCTTTTAGTAAGTAGTAAGTGGACCATTAAGTAAGGTGCTCTTTGGACCCAAGGCGATATGTAGAAAAACGAACAATGGAAAGCTAGAATGAAGTCAAACACATTAAAAAAAACTATTCTGGATGTATGCGGCTTCATTCTAGCCTTCAATTGTTTGTTTTTCTATTTACTGTCTTGTGTTTGCCTTAAAAACCTTGAACATGTCTGAAATGTGTGTGAACTCCCAGCTGCAGAGTCAGTGACCTTGTGACTCGTGAGTCGTGTCCCCTTGTTACCTTAGTTATACACAAACACTAGAGCTTCGAGAGTTATAGGCCTTGGTCTATTCACTTTGTTAAGTGGACGCAGTATGGTATGGGGCTTAGAGAACTTAACTCACACTGCTACCAAACATTATAGGTCCAGATCATAGACAGGCCATCATCATGGTACCCTTGAGCAATGTAATTAAACAGAATTATTCAATTAATAAAATATCCAGCAGCAAAAATGGACACGCTGTAAAATGTAAGCAATGTAAGTCAGTATATGAGACTATCTTATGTAATAAAGAGAGTAAACAAAAAAATGAGAGTAACATACAATATATAGAAATAGCAACACTAGTAGTGGCACATTATTGATCCCAAGAATGGAAAATTGCTTAATCATCAAGCATTACAGCATAACATTTAAAGACTACAAAACATGCTTACATAGGCTACTGTTCATAATTAACAAGATACATACAAAAAATCAGAGTTAACATGTATGATATAGAAGCAAGTAATGTTGTTCAGTGTTGTTTTTTCATGGAAGATTATCCTATCTCATAATAAAACAATTGATGTGTCTTGATTTTATTATATTTCCTTTAGCAAATTTGGCTTTGAAGGACCCAGCTGTGCAGCCCACGATCTTTAGCTGCTGCCTAATTCTGCTCCGACTTCCATATTCCCCATCTCTATGCCCAGATGCTGATGTCTGCCAGCTTCTGCTCTCTCAAAAAATAACTTATTATGCCAATGGAAAGTTTCCCTTCTCCTCTTTTTCAAACATTATAGACTGATCTGTTTTAACTCACCCTCTTTAATATTGCTCTCAACTGGCTGTTTTCATCTCACCTCCAAAAACAGACTGACAATAAATTACTCTCTTCTCCCAACAACAACAAAAACAACAACAAAAAACACACAAAAAAAATCTATTAATTCAAAAGCTTCACGTCTCAATGACACATACATTAATTGCAAATTAAGTACCATAATAAAAATACTTCAATGAAAGCAGCAACTGTATATTCTAGATGCACTCAATTCAAGCCTTCAATAAGACATTCAATCCCCAGCAGAAGTGGCTGCTAAGCTAATTTATTTGACTGTTTGTACTTAGTTTTTACTTTTTAAAGAAAATGTTTAATAACTATAAATCACAACAATCAAAGTGGAATACACTTTTTTTGGTTACAGTGACCAAAAAAAATCAATAGGGATGTCATATTCCGGCGCTAGGGAGCAGCGGTTGCTAGCTGAAGCTACGTTGCTGACATCATTTCTCCGCGACTCCGTGTGTCGGTAAAAAAAGAAACGCTGGAGAGAGCGGAGAGCATCGAGCTCTGTGTCTTATTTCCTGCCGACTCCCCGTCAGCTCTCTGTGGACGGAGACCTACCTACGCTCCGGCGAAAGATTAGTCTCCCACGGGCAACGAAACTGGGGGAAGATCCTCTTTAATATTTTTTTTGCGGATGTCGATCGTGAGTTTAAATGTATACGAATGACGTTAGCATAGCTTTTTTAGTTAGCGATTCAACGAACGTTAGCTAACAACCCTGGGAGGGCGACGAACCTAGCGTCGGCTTGCTGCTGCTGAGCTGGAGGGGACCCGTAACGCTAGCAGCGGCGCACCGGGCTATACTCGGTCGGTCCATCCGAGAGAAGCTTTCACAGTGCCGGGGAATTAAAAAGGGAAACGAGGCCCCGTCCAGTGGACCCTGTTCCGCGCGTCTTTGAACGAGGTAAAAAAATCACTTGACTTTTTCAGAGAAAGCTGGTTATTGTGTTCCCAGCGAACGCATTACGGAGATATTGGCAGAAAAGGCCGGGCAAAGCAGCGGGCAGCGAGTAAGCTGGAGAGCCTTGCTTTTTAAACCAGAACGTTTACCCGCCGCTAAGGTGTCTGGCAGTGCACCAGAGTCAATTAGTCCGTTTAGTGTTGACGTTAAATATCTCGCTTCTTTCCCCGATGACCACAGCGAGCGTAACGTTACATAGTCAGCTACGATCTCCGAGCAATGGGACGATATAACGTTACATAGTCAGCTACGATCTCCGAGCAATGGGACGATATAACGTTACATAGTCAGCTACGATCTCCGAGCAATGGGACGATATAACGTTACATAGTCAGCTACGATCTCCGAGCAATGGGACGATATCGAAGTCAAAGGAAACGGCTCGTTCGTGTTTTTGTTCAAATGGTCAAGGCAGGGTAAAGGAGACGCGCAATGCTGGGCTTTTTT
The DNA here is from genome assembly GCA_022702515.1 of Ilyophis sp. 1 JC-2022. Lineage (NCBI taxonomy): Eukaryota > Metazoa > Chordata > Actinopteri > Anguilliformes > Synaphobranchidae > Ilyophis > Ilyophis sp. 1 JC-2022. The sequence continues at coordinate 21,507,084 of CM040400.1, forward strand.
AAAATGAAACATTCGTGCAACGTTAGCTAGCAAACTAGAGGGCTTGCTGATAGTTTGCTGAAGTAAAAGTCATGGACAGAGCTAGCTCGCTAGCTAGCTAATGTTTGCCAGCAGTCCCTTTGGCTTGCGCTTACTGACCGTAATGTTGCATGGGCATGCGAGGTAACTAAGTTAGCTAGCTAGCTAGGCAACATTATCTTGTTGGCTAAGTAGTCAATGTACAGTGGTCGCTAGCCAGCTAGCTCGCTACTACGTATCTCAGTGAGGATGATAATAAACAGGGAGTCTTATGTTGCAGAGTACAAAAGTCCTCATTTGATATTCAGTTCACGTCGCTAGGCAGCTAGCTCGCAAAGCCGTGTCTGGTTCAACTAATGTTCGCTTACTAGCTCGGTATTAACGTCACTGTTCGCTATATTGTTCACTCGTTTCACCTCGCTAGATGGTTGTCTTAATATCTAACTATTAGCAAACCTTAATAGCTAAGCAATCTAACTTTATGATCTAACCTTAGCGTTACCTTGTATTTGGCGTGAGCAAAGTTGGCTAGCCAGCCCGCCAGCGAGCAAACTTGTCTAACGTTACAAAACTTTAGATTTCTACACGTAAGTCGGCTAGCTGGCTAACGTTAGCTGTAAACTTTCAAGCTTTCAACGTGCAACCGGTCATATTGTGCTACACATTTAGGTCTGTAGTTCACCTGCGATCGGGCTGGCGGGCTAGTTTTTGGCGGCTAACGTTATAACGATCACAAGTAACAAGCGATCTATGGATCTATGGTCGTGGCTATGTCGTGGCTAGTTGGCCGGGAACAATGTTGTGCGCCTGCTTTGATGTTAACGTACTTTAACGTGAGCTTTGGGGAACCGCTTTCAAAGTTGGCTGGCTAGCTGAGGGTTGGGCAATAACACGTTGGCTAGTAGGTAACTGTTCAGCGCATACCTGAAGAAGACCCAAGTTACAAATTTTGTCCATTTATGAGTTGTTTTACCGAGCGCGAAGGTCACACGTCGGAATGCTCTGAATTGGCAATTTTAGCCGTTTTATGTACCCTCTCTAACGTTAGGGTAACGTTATATCACGAAGAAAATTAGTCAAATTTGTCAATGCAAGTGGATGGTAGTAATTCCGTAATTCACTGCCAAGTTTTGGGACGATAAAAAAAAATACTGGTGCTAACGTTACGTCGCATTGATCGCAAGGAACACCCACAGCAGTTATCATGAAATGTGCGTCTGTAAGTTACTACTTATACATGCATTGCATTTCCATATTAATTGTCCGTTAGCAAAGTTGAGAATGTTGTCCAATTGCTTTTTGGTAACTGCACGGTTTATTCTTGCATACCAACCAGTTTATTATAATACGATGCATGTGCATTGCTGTTGACCTTTATCCGTGCTTGAGAACGACTGTGAAGATTGAACCACAATGGTGTATAGAAAGTGTGCAAGAAGGTCATTCCAGTATCCCCCTGTAGAATATATGCGTCAATGACGGCCACTGTGTTTCACAACTGTTCAACTCTTTCACAACTATCTGACGTGTTATGCAAGTGTTACTTGGGATAGATTCGTATTTGTGTGTTTTTGTTATGTAATGGATGTTATTACATAAAGTTACACCTGTCTTCTGTGATTTAGGAACATGGGAGGTTTTATGAGGCGCCATGGTGAAATTAATGCAGAGGGAGGGACATCAGTGCTCCACATTTAAACTCTTTTTAGAGAGGTACTTAGGTCTGAGCTCAGTTATTTTTGTGTAGGGTGGCATTGTAACATGGGATAGTTTCTTGTTGTCTGGGGCGGGATTTGAGCATTAGGCAGTTTATTTTCAGCATTGTGCATGGGTGAATATTGAATGTTCTTCCACATGGAGGAACTAGAGCATTTGCACACAATGGAAGGCTCTTTAAGATTCAAGATTCAATACTTTATTGCCATACAACTTAGTTGTTAGGAATTTGTCTCGGAACAACAATCACAGCATAACAGTTCAAGACACATAATAAGAGAATACAAATAAAAAAAACACATGGTAGGAGTTGTTGTGCTGCACACCCCTGAATGTTGTGTGGGAGATATTTCAGCATTGATAGCCCAGACCTCACTAACAAGGAATAAGAGCCAGTCTAGAAAGAAATGTGAGTTAGGATTTGTTTAGTATAAAAAGGGGTAATCCAATGAGCATAAAGCTTAAAACATTCATTAGTCATGGAACAAATGCCAAGTTCAAAGGAGTGATTCCAGACAATTGAGCCATTTCTAGAGTGCACCAGACTACCTTGCTTCACCTACAGAGTTCATGCTGCTGGTGGGTGTCTGTAACAGGGGAATATATCTGTTGGTCTGTTCCTCTTGTGTTTCTGACCATTTTGTCTGCCCCTGACATTCAGCACAAACCATCCATTGGGTACTTCATACTGAATGGGTTGTGTACTCCATACTGAATGGGTTGTGTACTCAACTGATTACACAATGCAGTGTATCGCCACACCGCATTGTAAACCGATGAACGTCCAGCATCCCCAAGAATAATCGGAGTAAATTGTTGTGCTTTGTGGCATTGTCTTCCATTGCTTTATCCGGTGTTTGGCCAGCCCGTGCCATTGTGTTTGTCTTTGAGTGCGCTCTCCACAGCGGGTGGTTCAGGTTGGGACGCGTTTCCCTCCATTTATCAGGGACCAACAGAGAAGCCCCCATTGCGTGCGTCCTCTTGGGAAGACCGGGAGCCGGGGAAGCGACCGTCGGAGGAAGCGGCTGATAAATGATGGAGAGGTGTGGGGAGGGAGGGAGGGAGGGAGGTGTGGGGAAGAAGGCAGGGAGAGTGGACGGGCGGGAAGATGCAGAGTAGCATCAGAGCCACTTGGAACCAGGACCGGGTGGAATGCTATTGGACCCAGGACCGGGTGGAACGCTATTGGATCCAGGACCGGGGGGCTATTCCGCTTGCGAGTCAGCGCCTGTGTTGTGTCCTGTAAAGGGGTTGCTTCTCACTTCTCACTTCCTGTCAAAACCTTCATTTTACCTTCTGCTTCAGACATGCATTTATTGTGCACAGGAGTTGCATTAGGCTTCTCACAGAGTGCGGTGCAGTTATCCACCCCGTGAATGGGTGTGTGCTGGAAGGGCACTCTGTTCCTTTCAGGAGAAACTGCAACGGCGCTGCCACTTTCTCGAGATAAAAGAGCCGTAATGGAGGCAGCGGAGCCGGAGACCGCGTTCGCATTAGCCGTCATCGCTCCATTTCCCCACTCGGCTGGAGATGGCAATTTTGAGGAGCGGCTCTTAAGTTAATGTACAGGAGGACGAGTCCAACGCGTCGGTCGCAGAAACGACTCCTTCAGCTGAAGTGATCCCGAGGCGGTCCAATTGTACGCGACTTCTGAGCAGGCTTCCCCTTGAGGGAGGGCTCTCGATGCTTCTCTTTTTTTTTCTTTCTTCCCCATCTGACCTTATGGGTGAATACGTGACTGTCAAGATCACCTCACATGATCACGTGCTGATTGGCTGTCTTATCAACAAATACACAAAAAAAAAAAAAGGCAGTGCACCACATTGTGGCGATGATCGGTTACGGTATATCGCTCGGCCCGAGTATACATACGCATGTTTCTACGCTAGTCCTGACCTAAAAGACCAGTCGCCTTTCTATGGCAACATTGCTCGCTAGACTACACGGAATACTAACCGAAGCTGCCAATGGCATTACGCACGTCCCCCGCTGAGAGCCACGCCACCTCAACGTTTTTTTTTTATGGGGCCGCAATTCCACAGCCGATTCTCACTCTGCTCCGCCAAACCCGCAGGATGTCTGGAGTTGTGTTCCCTGGATCAGAGAACCCAGTTCCAGAACCACAGAGGAAGCGAGTAAAAGCCGGTCTGGGTCTTGGGAGTAAGAGTGGCCAAACCTCTCGTCCTCTCGTGCCAGAGGACAGCAGTTTCCTGAGCTGCCCTTTTATTAACAGGGGAAGTAATCTTCCCTCTGAAAACAAAGGGACATTAGAGCCAATTTGATGATTTTAAGAGAAAATATTATTATTATTGTAGAAGCGTTACAATGCGTGTTAGCCTATAATCCAATGTTCTGTTTCACTCTACGTGAGGGATCTCAAACTGGAATCCTGGAGAGTCGTGTCTATTAGTCGTTTCAGCATGTAAGTGCTTTCTTTAAGTCTTGGATGTACCTAGAGTCCGCACACATGGTTTACAAGGCTTAGATTGTCTGCTGATGGAAAGGAAACCCACGGAAACCTGCTGACGCTGCAGCGCTCCAGGGCTGGAGATCGAGATCCCTGCCGTACAGCGTCATCGCCGCCTGCGTCTCATTGGTCCGCAGGTCGGTTTCCCTTTAACTGGACAGCGAAGCTCTTCCACGGTCTGTCTGACGCTCGCGAGCGAAACTCGTACATGTCTGTTGTTCACGCGAGCAAAACCAAGTGTGAACATCTGCTGCTCCTGTCATCGGCCCCTTAAATGCTCTCTTCTGGTGATTTTCTGTTTGTTGCCTTTATCCTGTCTTGCCGGCAGAGTAGTCGCTTCCTCGTCCTTTTCCGTTGACGTTTCCGCTCTCGTTTCCTGCAGCTTTTAAGCCTTTGGGCAATCTTCGTGCCGTCACTCATCGGCGCTGACAGCAGAGGAAGGACACAAGGCCCCTCTCGTTAAGAGGATGTGCGTTATGTCAGTTGTTTTCGGAAAGCAAGGGCTGGCCTCTGCCTTCCCCCGCGATGGCTGGAGGCGTTCGATCGCCGCGGCCCAAATGGGAACTCCTGGAAAGGAGCGACCGCTACGTCGCCCGCGCTTCCTCGCCCCGCGTTCCCCCAGCCTCGTGCAGCCCCCCCCCCCCCCCCCCCCCCTGTGAGTGCTGCTCAGCCTCCAGTGCTGTTCCTTCCTGGCTTTGAAGTCTGTTGGCAAAACAGAGCCGCTGTCACATGAAAGAGGGAGGGAGGGAGGGAGGACTGCCCCCCCTGATCCCCCAGGTGTGTAGAGTGCGAGTGTGTAGAAGAGCGGGGGGCCCCTCTGACCCAGCCAGGGGTCACACGGAGGGAGGCGGGGTGGGTCGCGGGGGACCGCAAGCCCGCAGGACTGTGAGAACGGGGCGCCAGAGTGGAGCGGAATCCGCAGAGAGGGCTTGCGAATGCGGCTCGGTTCAGAAGCGGCTCTGTGGAGGAGGCCTGCCGGCGTTGTATGTTTTCTGTCAGCGAAATGCTCACTGCAAACCCCCACCGCCCTACCCCTCCCCCCCAGTGTCCCATTGCAAATAGCCTCACGCCTGTTCCGCCTGCACCGTGGATGAGAGAGAGGGAGATACCTAGCAGGAGGGAGAGTGATAGAGCAATAGAGAGAGAGAGAGCGAGAGAGAGAGTGTTTAAATAATTGAGCACTGGCCCTCTCAGTCCTGATATGGGAGTACTCTGGGAAGCCGGCAGGCTTTAATGTGGGCTGAACGTACATCCAGGTGTGTGCGTTTGTGTTTGTGTTTGTGTGTGTGTGTGTGTGTTTGTTTGTTTGTTTGTTTGTTTGTTTTCCGAGCGATGCAACTCCCAGTGTTTTTATATAAATTTTTTCCGAAAGAGATTTCAGTCAGCAGAGGTGCATGCTGGGCTTACGGAGGTTTGCGGATGAGGTGCTCACTCTCGTGAGTTAGACAGCTGCCCTGTTCGCTCAGCTGTTGTATGGCTAATAGGGGTGAATGGGATTGAACATCAAGCACATTTTGTTTGCATTTTAATTAGAGATGCCAGAGTAGCACAGACCTTTTAAACTTCGTTGGGGGAGAGAAGACCATTTAACTGCTTTAGAGTGCGACAGCCCCAGCCTTTTATGTGCCATAATGATAATAAAATAATTCAGTTTAATTTAGAATTTGAACCAGTCTTGACACGGGCAACTAGAAGCAGAAGGCTTACAGTGCAGGTTGCTGGAATCGGCGTGTAGTCTCTTGCTTATGACACTTTGTAGTTTTTCATAATGTGCTGAGGTGAAGTCAGTGCAAGCCACCCTTATTTGCATCTGCTGTTACATTTGACACCTGTTCCATATTATTATTATTTCTTGTTTTACTTCCGTGAAGCGCTTTCTGTCACAGACGTATACGAAAGGAGCCACGGTCAATGAAATTAGTGTTAGTATAGTTTTGTGGGAAGTGCAGATATTTGTCACAACAGCAGTGCTTAAACCCAGTACGCTGAACGTCCTAATTGGAACGGGTCTGAACTTATCAGCAGTCGTACACGCGGAGCGGCATCGTCCCGTAAAAGAGCGGGAAGCGGCACGACTGTGCAGCCCTGCACTTTAAAGTAGGATACAATGGGTTATTTGTTCCTTTCATTTTCCAATGTTTTTTATGTATGTAAAGCTGAAACTTAAAAAAAAAATAAAAAAAAAAAAAAAAAAATATTGCAGGGTAATTATGATTCCCCAGAGAAACGTGTAGCCCTGTGCCAACAGCAGACTAAATACAACCCGTGCCAAAGGAAGGGGGAGAAAAAAAATGTAAGGAGACTAAATAAACAAACGGAATAACGGGATTTTTTGGATCCTCTGCTGGGCCGGCTGCTTATTGCGGGTTTGTTCGGCATCTTTAGGGCAGCGCCCTCGCCTAAAGCACCGTTTTTCGGTACGGAGCGTCGGCGAGCCTCTCGCCAAAGTAGTCTTACATTTTTTTTGGCTTTCCCTCAAAGTCAAAGCCAACCCGGATGATTTATTTGTCGTTTCGCCTCGCGTCTCGCCTCCGCGAAGGAATGCCCGTTGTTTGGCACGCTTGCACTTCCCTGCATACACGGCAGGTACAGGGAGGGAGGGGGGCCGGTCATCGTTATTCCGAATTTGAGAGACCTGCTCGAGAGGACCCGGGCAGCCCTGCAGCTGTGTTAACGGCGAGCCGATCCAATGGGTGGTGCATTTATGCCCATGCAACCTCCTGACTGGGGGAAAAAAAACTATTAACTGAGAGACCGCTTGGCTTTCGGAAAAGTTATCTTAAAGGGATTACCTGTTGAAAGCCACTTTGAATAGAATGGAACAGTGGTTGTCTGTGTGAGACGACTCCCCCTCTCCCTCCCTCCCTCTGTGAGTCCTGTGCCTGTCTCGCTGGCCTCTGGTCTTTTCCACCTTTTTGCCCAAACACAATGCACTTTGAGCCGATTGTAGGAAGGTACTGGACGGACCAGAAGCTCGCCGACAGAGGGGCCCCCCAGCAGAAGCCCCGTCCTCTCGGGCAGGCCGGTTGTGAAAGACTACATTTACCAGTGTCTTCTCCGCCAGGAAGTGCCACCGCCAGTCACTCCTACAAGGCGGCCTGGCATGCTCACACGAGAAGAGCACATAAAACAAGGGTCCAGCTAGAACCTTTTTGCAGTGTCAGTCTGAACTGTTGACGATTCGAGGACTTACAAGTAGAAAGCCCCGTTGGACACCTTCGGTTGTTTTTAGAATTTAGAAAACGTAACACGGAAAAGTCTAAGAGGGCATCCAGCGCGTGCTCACGTCTACAGTTCTCACATCTTGGGTTAATTTCAGTGTACCTGTACCAAATGTTTCTACCCTAATAGCAGCAACACATCTTGGCCTTGGCTATTCATTATATCATTGTCTGAATTCTGGAATGTTGTTTTTTGGCCTTTTTTTCCTTCCTACTACTCTGGTATTTTAATGAGGCTAATTTGAATCCTTAGTGTTTTCTGTTCATCTACCTGTTATTACTAGTTTGGGCTGCGTGCCGCACCTGGGCTTTTATGCTTCAGCAGCTCTGAACTAAAAATAAAAACATTGATGAAGGGATGAGGGATATAAAATAATACCAGGGTTGTTTTTCATATGCCTGTGTGTAGGCCTACATGCGGTCCATAGATGCCTGCTGCTGCTCACAGTGAGAATTTTCCCCTTAAGATTCATCAAATATTTTTCAGTATTTAAACATTAGTCATGCCAGGTGATATCATTTTGGAATAAAAATGTTTTTTAAATCCCGTGGAATATTGACTATGAACTAGTTCGGCTTCCCCCAAACCCCCCCCCCCCCAGGAAAAGTAAATTATTCCAGGTCAAGCCGTAAACGCAAACCGTTTCGAAGCATTAAGCGTTCTAGCAAATATCGAAGCAGGATATTTTCGTCTGGAGGGTGGTCCCTTTGATAGAAGTGCTTCGCGGATAGATTGCCTCTCAGGACGAATGCGGAAACGCATGTCTGCTTTGAAAGTGGTTCACTGCAGCGAAATTGCTCTCGCATCGCTCCTCCCGCACGCCCTGAATTATTTACCGCTCATTGGAATTCAGGCCGCGATGCCGTAGCGTTCTGCCGCGAGTACGGTGTCTCTTTCCCCCCCCCCCCCCCCCCCCGTCTAGGAGGCTCGCTCAGCCCGTCGTACAGTGGGACGAGGGCAGCCCGACAGCTCCCCGCCTGACCTGCAGGGGCGCCTCATAGAGCGAGAGTCGGTTGGGGGGGGGGGGGGGCGTGGTGGTGATGGGGGAGCGAGCAGTGACTCGTCTGAACCAATCGTTGCGTTTTGCTGTGGAGAGCGAATCCGTTTGATTTGTTTGAACACGCGAGTGATTGACAGATTCATGAACCTCCACCCAATATTGGGGTGTATGAAACCCCACTGTCCCTCCACTGCTGCTGGGTGATCCCCAGGCCTCCTTTGGCAGTAAGGACCATTTTGCACCGTAGCTTCGCCCCACTGTCAGAGCCGCCTTGACTTCAGCGCGAGAGCTGGCACCCTCTTTATCTTCACAGAAGTTGTTTAATGATGGCTTCAGGTCACCGATCATAGCGGTAATGGTACCTGTAGATTTTGTGGATGTTGTACGACGCGCGCATCAGCGTTTAAAACCGCATTGCACCTGTGGGCTAATCTGGCGGCGGGTTAGTGTTTACCCGCGCGGGGGTTAATCTCACTGGGATAGTCTAGCAGTAGCAGCGGGCCGAGCCGAAACGGAGCAAGCCTGTCTTCAGGCTAATTTTTAACTCTGGTGCAGTCTCCTCTGTTCCCATCTGCTGAGCTTTCCTCTCACTGCAAATAAGGCAGCTGCTCGGTTGGAACCGGGAGACTTTCGGCCAATACGATAAGCGTTACAGATATTAGGAATGCATGATATGGACAAATTCAAGGTGGATATCAATAACCGATATTTGTTTGGAACTATTAGCTGACGCGGATGGTGCTAATGGCCCGTTTTGCGTTCTAGCGCGAATGCTAACTCAAATTTCCACATCCACCAAAGAAGTACAGGCGCACAAATGTCAACTTAAATGCACTGTATAACAACTAGAGACAGACCGATATGGGATTTTTGAGTCCGATACCAATTTTAAACAGGGGGGGGGGGGGGGATTCACAGGTTACCGATGTGGCAGCCGATATAGTGAATGTTTGAGCTGGACTGAAAATAGACCTTTTCTACGTGGATTGTGCACCAATGTGACTACGCAAATAAATAGCTAAATAAACATCAGTACTGTATGTTGAGTATCAGTCAAGTATTGACCATTTCAATAATGAATAAATAAAAATGTAATAAATGGCTAGATAAATATCACTCCATGTTGAGCTCTCTGACTGAGTGATCGCATGTCACATGAACCGTGATGTGGATAGCCAGAAACGCTGCCGTGTGTCAGTGTGGAAAAAAAAAGATATATATCTGTCCTACAAATCAGCTATATGTCATCCTTGACTATCGATACAGATATGGTCCTGAAATGCGATATATCGGTCGAGCTCTTATAACAACATATTTGAACTCGCGAGTTCTTATTAAGCGTGAGTCTAGAGTAGGGTTGTCACAGTTTGTGACGGTATGATAACCATCTTGAAAAATACCGCAGTAACCAGGATTTCTCAATATAAATTATTAATATAAATGCCCTGTGATTTCTGAATTAGCTATTGAAACATTGTAACATTCTTTCAATACCATTCAAGAAGCTCTCGCTTCTCTTAAATTAGTTCTTAACGAGAACAAAACAAAATTTATGTTGTTCTCTAGGGCTAGAGATTTTGACCACAATAGTCTGCATATAACTGCTGCAAATGGTTCTATTATTGAGAGAGTTTCAGTCTATAAATATCTTGGCATCTGGCTTGATGAAAAATGTACGTTTAAATGCCATATTGACAAACTTATAAGCAAGCTACGACAGAAAATTGGCTTCTTATACAGGAATAGAACCAGTTTTCCTATGGTATGCAGGAAGAGGATTATTGAAGCAGTATTTTTATCAGTTCTGGACTATGGAGATGTAGTCTATAGACATGCCTCTGTTTCTACTCTTAGATCTTTAGATTCTGTATACCATTCAGCTCTTAGATTCATTACAGGTGATAGCTATAACATACATCATTGCTCCCTGTATGAAAAGGTTGGTTGGCCCTCTCTTTTAATGAGGCGTGATAGACATTGGTTTTTATTTATTTTTAAAGCTCTCATCGGTATGCAACCACCTTATATTACTTCTCTCCTAAAAAGGAACACTGGTTCATATCATACCCGTTCCAGTGAGGTGCTCATGCTCAATGTTCCCCGGGCTTGTTCTAAACTAGGTATGACTGCCTTCTCTGTTAGTGCTCCCCACTCATGGAATGCCCTGCAAAGCACTTTAAAAATGGACAGTCTTCCGTCTGTTGGACATTTTAAAACAATGATTGCTGAATTTTGCACCTCACAATGTAATTGTTTTTAGCTGAATTTTCTGTTCTTGTTCTGATCTTTTTATCTTTTTATCTTTTTATTTTTTAAAATCTTTTATTTATTTTATCATTTTATGTTGTGCCTTTATGTTGTCATTTTTATCTTGTGTTATTTTATCTCTTACTCGACATCACTGTAAATGAGGGCAACCTCAGTGTCCTTCGAGTTTAAATAAAGGTTATTGATTGATTGATTGATTGACATTCAGAATTTATAGTCAGCTGGTAAACATGGACTTACATCACACTTATTCTAAATGCAAAACGCACACAAAATATGGTATTTCTAGCGTCCTGACATTGTCTAGCTAATGTTGGAAAGATATGATGTCTGGCTAGCTAGTTCATAAACTTATGTTTCAGGCTAGCACATGAGCCTGTTTAGTAAGTAACCATTTAGTAGTATTTCTAAGGAAAGGGTAATGTAAATGCATTTAAAAGATGCAATGTACCGATCGATAGCTGGCTAGCTACCATTTCCATTTTTGACATGAAATGCCGTGATATACCGCCAACAAACAGTTATCTTGTGGGGGAAAAGTTGGCTGGTATGAGAACGGGCCATTCTGACATGGTGTACAAACTGGTGTACTAAGACATCCCTAGTCTAGAAAACTGAGAGGTCTTTGCATAGCTTTGCTTGTGAGTTTGCCTGGTAAAAATAAAAGATAAATAGAGGTTGAGTAGATTAGGCTTTTAACCTTTTTAACCTGAAATTTACACATAACTTAGACTCAGCAGAGCATCTGTGTCCGCTCACTGACACATTCGTTACGTCGTCATATCGGCCATAATCTTATCGGCCCGATAAGTATATTTGGAGCCGTTATCTGCCGATACACCCTGATAATATCACGCATCCCTAATGTGTGTGTGTGTGTATATGTGTGTGAATGGAATCTGCTCTCCTGTCTTTTTGCTTGCTTGTTTTTTTGAGACGTCCCCACGGTCTCTCGTCGTTACCAGCGGCTACAGTGCGGCTCTTCAAAGCACAGCTCTGTGCTGGGGGAGATAAGGCTGTTTATGCTGGAGCTCCCCGTTCACGACTGCGCCGCTAGCCCTGCCTCCGGCGCGTCTCACAGCGGCACGGCCGCGTTCTGTTCTTCCCTCAGTCCAGGTAGCAAGAAATGAGCCCGGCTACATCTGCTGGCCAAAGCACATTTTCCACCCACCTGGCTGAGCTGTGCAGTATGTGGGCCATCATAACGAGAGCCAAAATGGCGTCCAGCGCTTTGGCCTGTGTTTCGGCTGCTGCTGGGGCTTTAGCGTTGAGCTTTAGTAGTGCCACCTGCACCAACATATATCATGATTGCATGTACTTGATAGATTAAGTGCCATATTGTGTTTTGGATTTATTTCCATTGTGGACTGTCCAAGCTGTTTCTGACTGTGTAATCTTTTTAAGGAGGTGCATCCTGGGAAGTGGAGTCTACGCAAGGTGTACTTGCTCCTCCCACCTTGCAGCAGACTGAGGAAGTTTGCCTGATGTATAGATAAGGCAGGCCAATGACAGCGCTGCTCAAAGTTCTGCTTAGTTCCCGCTGTACTTATGTGACTATCTGATCTATCATGAATTAGTGAGTGACTGACTGAGTCCGATTTTTACATGGCTGTGTGTGTGGGAAGGTGGAAGGGGAGAGAGAGTGTGTATGTTTGCACGGCTGTGTGTTTGCCTGTGTACAGGATTGTGCGTGCGTGCGTGCGTGCGCATGGCTGTGCGTGTGCGCCCATTTCCAAATGGGGTCTCTTCCAGTGTCTTATCTCTCCCGACTCTCTGAGCGGGCTCCCTTTGCACAGTGGAGATTAGCTCATGCCCATTGTGTGTTTAGCACAACCCTCTGGCAGCTCCTCAGCAGTGCTGGAGCTTAGAGCTAGCTTATCTGCAGGGTCTGGACACCAGCGTGCCTCATCTCCCTGGGCCCGGGTCGGCGCACAGTAATCTGCTTACATTAGGCCCGTGTCCTTGTCACTTTATGCTCTATGCATCCAACGGCAGGTTTCTCAACATTAGATAAGGTATCGCAACGGCTTTCTAAAGGGTTCAGCCGAACGGAATATTGCTGGTGTCTTTGGGGGTTCTCCATGTACGGCTACGGGAGCCCCGCGCGGATGAAGTTCTGTTTGATTCCGCTGCTCCCCTCCCTCTTTCTGAGGTAATGGAGGATGCTGAACCTCCTTGGATGACACCTGTGCTCTCATCACGGCTTCCATGGCAACGGAGCCTCGCACCATACAGCGCGTTCCTCTCCTGATTTCCTCTGGGATCGGCGCTCTTGTCGTGAGCGCCAGCGGCTTCTCTGTTTTTCATTCTGTTCCGTCTCCTTCCTCGGGAAGCACCCCACTCCCCCGCCCCGTGACCGCTTCCGGAAGCCGGGCCGTTTTCCCGCCAAAACTCTCTCCGCATTGCTTAATTGTTACAAGGCGACACTAGGCTTGAGGTGCCAAGCAGCACGGAGCGCTAACTACCGCCAAGTGCTAAGCCTCGCATAGCACCAACTGCTGGCAGGTGCTAATTGCCGGTGATCGCTAATGCTAATGGGAGCGGAGCGCTAACCCGCGCCGCATGCAGGGCGTCCTGTGGTGAGATGCTAATCAGCCAAGTGGTTTGTGGAACTGCGAGCGCCTCTCTAAGCTGTCACAGACTGCGTGCGAGAGTTACGGGCGGAGGGTGCTCCTGCCCAATGACGTCCTCCCTCGAACTGTCATTATGTTGAGGTGTGTAGTGCGCCCATCTGCACCGTCGCCCAAATCACCCAAGATGCGCTTACGGAGCGAATGCATTTTCTGTGACCCTCTCCTTATTAAAATATAACAAATGACCCATCTTCAATTATGGGAAATGTATACTGTAAATGTTTATATGAACATGTACAGTATATAGCCTATACATTCACACGAGTTATTTGGTTAATGTGAATTTCTAATACCGGGCATAACGTGTGTTCATATGCAAAATGTGCGTACAGTGTCTCGTGATGCACCACCACCACCGCCTCACGGCCCACCGGTGGGACCTGACCTACAGTTTCGGGGGCCGCTGCGCTAAGTCGCCCTTCAAAGGATTCCCGGACTCCCGTCCGTCCGCGTTGCTTCCGTTTCTGTCGCCCTGCCGAGTCGAGCCAGACTTTGTTCTCCGGAGGATAAAGGGCGGGGGCGATGCGGCGGCGGCGGCGGCCACGGCGTCGGAAGCGACGCAGAGGAGCAGAGAGCCGGGGAGGATAAATGAGCCCAGTCAAAGGGTGGAGGAGAGCGGAGATGGATGGACTGCAGCTGGCTGAGGCCCGGCTGCCGTGGACGCGATGCGGTGGCTGTAACTTACAGCCGAGGGAAAGGCGCTTCCTCTCCGGTGCCTCTGGGACGGCTCCTGTAGCGCTTCCGTCACGTACATTCAGGGCTGCCGTTAAGATTGAGTGAATAAAGCCGGCTCGACGAGAAGTCGTTTTCAGCCTTTACAGTACGGTGACGAATGGGGTGTTCACAAGACGGCGCGTGTAAACCAGCGGTAAGTATCCCGAGTCCCCCAGCCAACGGTCCTGTATGTCCTCCCGCTCTTTCTCAACACGGACTGCCTTCAGCATGCGGTGGCTTAATTACGACCCGTAACCAGTGAGTCATGTGACCAAAGCTTCAGTGGAAGAAAAGAGAAAAGGCCTGGCTCTCGCTGTGTTATATTGGACCGGCGATGTCTGCAGTGTCCATGTAGCGTATTTTGGGTTCTCCCTCAGATTTTTGGGTTTGGGGTGGGGTGCGCGGACGTCTGTTCCGGAACATTCCTTACCGACAGAGGCTCCGGAGAGACGGGGGGGAGGCGCCGGACTCGAAGCACGCACCGACGAGAAGGGGTCAGAAGAGAGAAGAAAGCTCTGTTGCGCATTTTCTGGCCCCTCTGTGGACGACATTTGTTAAGTTTTGCACAGACACAAAAGTTCCTTTTATCAGAAGATTAGATGAACAAATAGGATTATTGGCTTTGAGATACTGGTAGCTTTGTGGCCCTTAACTGGTATGACTTCAATTCACCATTGTTCCCCGGGAGGGGGATCGATAGCCGTTGACATGCTATTATGACAATAAAAAGCTGTTTCATGTGAAAACCAAGGGCTGTGTGTGTGTGTGTGTATGTGTGTGTACGTGTGTGAGCGAGTATGGGCCGCACAGAAGCTGGCCTGTTACCCCCTGGCTCTGTGTGAGAGCACTTTAAAAGCCTCACCTTATCTCTTAAATAAAGCCATTATGTGGCCCCAGAGAGCTGATATTTGAGGCCAGAGTAAATTGTGAATGCTTCTCTTTGAGGGAGCGTATGATTCAGAGATCACTCCTCATTGGTGGCCGGAGTCTGGCGACCCCCTGACCTGTGACTGAGGGCGGCTCTTCTCTCCGCTGCCCCGGCGCTCATGGAGATAGACGGCCTCTTGTGCGCAGCCCTTTTCGGGAGGTCACGGGGCAGCAAGGCCCCCTTGTGTGGCGGACTCGGATCTGCCCGCTCGCGTGCGACCCATCGGAATGCACAGACCGCTACGGTTTACTGCAGTTTAGGAGGGGGGGGTCAGGGGGAGGACAAGCCCATCTGCTGATTTCGGAATTTCTGTTGCTCCTTTTTCGGTCGTTTGCTTTTCTTCTGAACACCACAAATGTGATGATTTAGCGAAACCGCTAAAGACTGGAGGGGCCCTTTACACCTTCTTGATCGTAATTGACTGGAATATTCTTCCCAAGGCTCTAGTTTGTGATCCTGTGTTAAACACGGTTTTATGAGGTCGTCCTTCAGAGTTTGGAATAGTCCTGTGGCGAGTCGAGCGGTCAGCAGAACCGCAGATCGAACAGCAAGACCGTGGCTGGTCGGTGCCTTAGCATGGGCTTTTACGTAAAATGGCAAGTACGCCTTCTGTCTGCAACAATAGCACGGCAATGCCACAGAGCGTTTAGTTTGTCACATCGAAAGGGGGAGAGTGTGCAGTTTGTCATTTTGAGGTTTGAATGTTTCCTTAAAAGGCATTTTAAGGCACACTACTGTCTGTCCTCTAAAAACTAGGAGTTGTTTACCTCCAGTTACCTTACACACTTACGATGTCAAGCTGATTGCAGCGCGGTTAATTTGCATTTGTGGAAATGGTCCGTTTGTGTTTAAAACGGAACGCCTGCAACCCCAGTGGCTTGTTAGCTCTTGGCCGCTCCGTTTGCAACGTGGCGAAGCGGGGAAACCAGGCTCGTATCCTGAAGGCTCCTGGTTCGATTCCCTTTTATGCACGCTGATGCAGTCCCTTTGAGTAAGCTACTTTAGCCGAACTGCTGCGCCGGTACCCGGCTAAATGGATAATAAATGTTTCCTTTGGAGGTTGCCATGGATACAGGCATCTGGAAAGCGAGTAAATAATGTTTGGTAAATAATGTATAAGGCCCATGCTAAGTGTGCACGGCCTGCAGAAGGCTCTTTTCTATAGCTTCCTTGCAGTGCCCTTTCAAGCATTCCCTTCCAACGTGTTCCTCTTTGTGGACCACTGTCCTCTGCCGTGAGAATGGACGAAAGGACATTTAACCATGCCTATGCATGCATTTTCTTTTGACTATGTGGATGCGTGCTGCAAGATATGTATGCACGTGTGTCTCGAACTTGCACGTTTAAAAGGAAAAACAAGGAAACCTATTTTTTATGGTATAAATGTTTATAGTGCAAAATACGAGTAGTTCAATTCCCTCTCAAATGCAGCTGTTTGTGTTGTGTGCTCCATATTGACAGATTTCAGTTTTTCTGATACCCAGCCACTTGGAGTGTATTGATGCGTTTGGCTAAATCGGGGAATCTAACATTTAGCCTGCTGAAACCAGCGCGAGTAGCTTCCACATAATCACTCGGGTTGGTTGAAGTCACCAGGCGGAAGGCAGTCTATACGATGTACCAGCACAATGCTGTGCAGTCAATGCGCTTAAAATAGAAAGTGTGCATTCATGAAATTGATTGATGCCACAACTGATCAAGCTGATCTGTTGGCTGATCAAAGGAGCTGTTCGGATCGGTTTCTGCGTTGCGCACTAAAGAACATGAATACTGAAATATGGCGTCTGAAGCCGGTAGCACTTCTGGGTTTTCTTTTCTACCCGCTAGTTAATTGATCGATTAATGCCACCGGAGGTTTAACTCGCCTGCTGTCCCAGGTTTTTATCAGTCCTGATTACAGGGGTTGAATAAAAAGCAGTCGCACGACTCCAGTAGCCTCAGGGGGCCCCGAGTTTAGTCTCTCTAATCCCTGCTATAGAACATGGAACAGGATCTAATAATAACTGAATCCACAGAGGGAGCTCCGTTTAAAATGGAAGTAAATTAAAGAAGATGGCAATGCGAATATATTTAAAATCGTGCGCCGCATGAAAATACATCCTTTTTCCACTTATTCATTCTGGTGACAAAGGATGACCAATCGTGGGTTGTGTTTAAGGCCTGTCCGTTACACTCATTAATCGCTACTTGGAATGTTGGTATGAACTTGAGCCTTTTTTTTTGTGCACTAATTGTGAGTCGCTCAGCTGAATGCCTCAAATGTAAAATGTAAATACGTTCTTCCTGAGACCGAGAGAGAGAGAGAGAGATTTGCGTGCAGGGTATTTAAGCCGCAGTTCAGGTGTGCTTGCTTTGACGCCCCAGAGGAAAGGGTGTCGCCAGGTGACGCGCGGTAGATAAGCGGGTGTGGGAAAGGCTGGAGGATTACGCCATCGGTCACCGGGCGCAGTTTAATCACAGGGCTTCCGTTTCCCAGCCAGCTTTGGAGGGGAATCCCTCTGCAGTGCGGGGGACGTGCCGGTGCACGAGTCTCTGGGTCATAACGGAGGCACGCTGGCGATAATACTGATCCTGGATCAGCCTTGGCTTTGCGGTCCTCGTGGACCCAGCTTGGTGCTGGCTGTACGCTCGTAGGAACTGATCCTGGAATTTTTCAAAAAAAATTTAAATAAACAAAATGTCACTGAGTAAAGCCTGCACAGTCCACATCAAAACATCAGCACAAATTAAAAGACTGTTTCCATAACAACCTGTTATGAGTAGGTTAAGCTATTTTGTCAGATCTTTAACTCTGGATTTAAGTTTGCGCGTGTTAAATCTCTGGAACCACGACATCAAAAGACGTTCAAAAACTTGGCACCAAACAAAATGTCTTCAGAAGTTGCTATGAAACCATCTCGTTGACCAATGACTGAACTGAACCGACCTGAGACGACCTAATGCCGGCGGCTGAGGAAAACCTGTGGGGAGAAGGCGTTTGGTTCAAAAGTCGGCCCTGTCAGTGAACGGGCACGATGCCAGCTGAGAGGAGTCTGGAGAGTTCCCATCGGAACTGATCCCAGATCAGCCTTGGCTTTGCGATCTATATGTCCGTAAAGCCGGCGGCTGAGGACGGGTGTGACGGGAAGCCGTTTGGAGCGCGCGGACGAAAGTATCGCGACGTGCGGCATTGTTGTGTAAGACCAGCAGCGTCGTCATTACCCAGCCCTTACGGGACTCTCTCCGTTAGCGATGAACATGTCCTTCCATGTCCTTCCTCAGGCAGTGCGTGCTGGGAATTACCCAACGGAGAGCAGAGGTGCATCACAATACAAACGCTCGGATGCACAGCGACGCTCCCATTAGCGCTGCTGCTAATGCTAATTTGGAGACTCAAGACTGGTGTAGTTGAACTTGGACTCCCAATATGTTATGGGCCATGCTGTGCTCAGAGCCGGATTTTTTTCTGGTCCAGGTCACGGTACTTGAAACCTTCACTAAAGGATTACGTGCAATTTTTTTAATGTGATTTTATCAATCCCGTGCTGCTGACTGTGGCTTTTTTTTTGTGTGTGCTAATTTAAAATACATTTGCATATGACTGACCTCTTGATACATGAAAAACGAATGAAATCATGGCCGTGCGATTTTGTTTGCGCAATCGGCCGATGGGAATCATGAAAATAAGAATAAAATGTGAGCACTCTGGGGAAAGATGTCACGTTGTGCAGTCGGTTCTTGTTCCAGGGATTAACACAATGCTGAAATCATCCGATGAATGTGCGCGTGTTTGCGTTTCAGGGCGTGCAGCAGCAGTCCGACCGGCAGCGCTATCTGTCAGTATTCCCACGGAAAGCAGGAAGCGGGAGCTTCACACACTGGAAATTGTGTAAACAGAAAATGCCAGTTTTCAAGCCGAATGCACGTTTGTGGTAGAAAAGCGGTGTTTTCTGATGTTTACAGAATTTCCGGTTTACGCTGCCCCCCCATTTCTGGTTTCTATCCGAATACTGACACGGATAGTCCGGTTGGTTGAACGGATAGTGTGTTTAGTGGGCGTGTGCACATGCGACTGCGTGTACAGAGTGCGCGTTTATGAACTGAAGGAGAAGACCCGAGCGTCAGCATTGTTTGAGCTCATTCCCACAGTTCTCACTCCCTGCAGGGCGCAGGCTAGGCGGGCTGTGTAATCTGTGCGCCCGCCGGTCCGGCTCTCCCCGTGCGGCAAGGGCCCCCCCCGCTTTCCTCCTGAGAGACGCTACAGCGGACCCTCCAATCTACCGCAGAGACCTGAAGCGGCTTGCTGGGTTTACGGCGCCATTCCCCGCCTTGGGTGCCGTCCTTACATCACCACCGTGGGTGCAGTGTCGTCCTAGGCGTCCCCCCCCCCCCACCCTTCCTAAACGGCCGGGGGTTCTGTACAGGGCAGCAGGTGGGTAGCTTTCCGATAGCTTCCACGCCCTCTCATCCTGGTTCCCTGCAGGAGCTCAGCTCGGCGCTGCGAGACGTCTCGATAGCTTTACCAGCGGGAGATTCCGTCAGGCAGCATGAGGGCCGGCTCACGAGGACACCCGCTGGAAGCGTTTTTCCCAAAAACAGATGGCTGTCAAACGGAAAGTGTTGAACATATGCTCCGCTATTTTCACAGTGTCTGTGCATTGCCGTTTTTATCCGTCCGGAGCACAGCGCCTGGAGACTGCACTGTAATTTAGTCCGTTATCGGACTAAATACATCTTAATCTCAGTTGTACTTGAGAAAAAAAGAACACAAAATGATTGAAGCGGCAAACATGAACCTTGGCCCCGTTGGCCACTTCAGGAAGCCGCATGTATGTGCCAGCACTAACGGGAAATGGAGCGGCTGTTTCCCAAGGGTCCTCAGAGAGCTGTGAGAAGCAGGGGAGTGTGGAGTGACACTGTGTGTGTGTGTGTGTGTTTGTGTGTGTGTGTGTGTGGTGGGGGGGGGGTCAGAATGGGTTAATTAATTTTATTTTTGCTGTGTAGACGGCGGGCCCCTGTTGTTCCCATTTTGCATCTCTGTACATCCATCTTTCTCTGAATTTATCAGACGGCAAGTCTGATAAATTTGACTGTCTGTGAGTCCAACCATGGTAAACGGTTTCCCACACTGGAATGAAACGTAATCCGCTTCCATCCGCCCCCTCGGCTGCGGCGACTTGGTAAAACTGATGGGCAGTTACTGACGGAATGAAGACGGCCCCCTCATTCGGGTTCTGATTACGGCCCAATCTTCACAGTGTCTGTGCACGCTCCCGTTCGCAGAAATTCCATTTGGCAACGCACAGCGATGTGGTCCGAGTATGCTGCCGTAAACCGGCGACTGACCTAAAACAGGACCCCCGGTCTGGAAATTTAAGCGGCCTCTTCCTCCTCTTAACTACGGGGTCTGCAGTATCTGCTGGTTCTTTGGTGAGTTTTTCCACAAGTGGTTATTTGAAGTCCTTGATTGATGAGTCCATGGCTTCCACAAGGGTGGAAACGACAGAAACCCGCCGACACCGTGTCCCCTAAGACTCATCTTAGCTTGGTCATCAGCGATGTGAACCGCGTGGCGAGATTAAAAGAACCGATAGCGGGATGCCTCCCCTGGTTAACCTGCTGATGACTGGACACAGAGGAAGGAGCAGAAAGCCAGGTGGGCTGACGGTACACCCACACCCCCCCTGCCCCTTTGACAGATAACGGGATAGTCTTTGTAGATAGCGGCTGCCGGCGCATTGAGGGCATCTGGGCCTAATGAAGACCGATGTTTCCTGTAGACGACGGCGGGCCCATCTGCCTGCTGGAGAGCGTGGGATAGGGGGCCTTCAACGATGTCTGGCCCCGCTTCAAGGGCCTTCTGTCACCCCCCCCCCTGAATGAGAGCCAGAGACGGTGTTCTGTCACGCACTTACAGCTCTTTAGGTCTCCCAGGCTACGCGAGACGGTTGCAGAGGGGATGGCGCTTTGTCATCAACTGTCCGCGATCGGAACTCGTGTCTTAGAAACCTCTCGCCCTCCCCATCGCATTTGTGTGGAAAAACCTCCTGAAGGAAGAAGATGGAAGTCTGGAACACGAGAGTGCGCTGGCGGGGGAGGAGCCGTATGCTTGCCATGTGTCCCGTTTTTCAGTATAGTTCTCGTGGCCATTCATAGAACAACAGCCTTGAGTGAGACTGAACCCTGCCGGTGTTGGTTGGGTGCACCTGCCACGGAAAGTCTATATGAACAGCGCCGCATCTCGCAGTTTCCCCGAGTGAAAGCTGTGCGCTCCGTCTTCACGGCCTTCTAGTTCTGATCAAGCTCTATGCTGGCTTGTCCCTCACACGCCTACATTTGTAAGTGCTGCTCCCAGAAGTCGAGGCAAGATTGTGTTGTTCTCTCCACGTCTGACCCGCCTGCACTTTTGAGACTATGCCTGTCCTCATTTCTCAGCCTCTGCTCAGGGTTCTCTGAATCATTTTCCTCCCGCCGGTACCGGCAGCGCCCTCCGCAGGCCGCAGAGACCAATCGCAACCCTCCAAATCATCAGAAACCGCCAGTGCCGCCGGGGAGAACGGACAGATGATGAGGCTGTTCTGCGGAACGCGCCAGGCTCGCATTGTGCTCCTGGACCCCCCCCCCCGCCCGCCCCTCTCCCTTTTATTAAAGCGGCTCTGTCTCTCGCCGTAACCCGAGCCGGCCTGGCTCATTCCTTCATTATCCGGGGGCCTCCACTGGTGAAAAGTGAGCCCGGGCTGCTGGAGGAGGCGTCATTACCGAGGAAATCACGACCCCGCAGCCTCTCCTCCAGACAGCCTCACCTACAGTCTGCCTGAGGGCAGACGTGATCTGAATTCGGCTCAGCGCTTTTTTATTTATTTTATTTTTTTCCCTCTTCTCGGCAGGGTTTTTTTTTTCTTGAGGGTTCAGGACCAGTCTCTCAATTTCACCAATTTTCTTGTTTTTCTGTGAAGCTTCTTTGGACAGGGTCGTTGCTACTGTACAAATGAAATTGAAAATCTTTTTCCCGCATTGCATCTGGTTTAAGCTGACTGACTCCAAATGCTTTGCCTATGTCAGCCTGGTGTTGGCTGTTCAACATTGATTCGTGGCCATATCGGGGTCGTGTCGGTATCCGTTAGCGGTGTAATGGTACACAAGTCACGGTTTGGTATGTACCTCAGTTTTGAAGTCACGGTTCGGTATGTTTTCGGGACAGCAGATGCGAAATGCAAAATGTGGAATGCAAAACATAAAATTGCTTTTCATTTATTATGAAGTTATAAACTTGTAAACAGTGGCTAATTGGCAATAATTTCCTGAACAAAGGAAGGCACATATCTTTCTTTCTTAAAAGCTTTGTTATTGCTTTTGCCCGGTCTGAATTAGTGGAGGTAGCTTAAATGCCATGGGGAGCTGGGTTTGCACTCCACTCTGTTGTTTTTCCTTGAACCAGTTCGTCATACTGACGGGGCTGGGCTGTGCTAACCTTATATTTGTTTATTTATTTAATTAAATTAAAAAAAAATAATTTTGCACCCAATACGGGGCTGTCTATATCAAATAAACACCCAATTTATAATGTCCAATTATCTCCCCAAACCGTTCATGAAACAACCTCACTGCACTGGACACACGGGCACTGCATTCGTTTATGGCCGGAGGTTGGATGTGGGAAATAATGTTTTAACTTTTAATTGTATATGTTTATCATTCTGTATTGGTATGTTGGCCGATACAAAAGCATTTATTGCTGAAAAACGGAAGCGGAAGTGTTTTCAAAGCCAAAAATTGTCTAAAGGTCATGTTTGTTTAATGTGATGTCAAGTTCTTCCTAGTCGGGGTTGTTGATTTCCCGATCCATGAATTCTGACACGGAACTCCTCGTTAGAAGGTCGTTTCATTTTCCCTTGTAGTCAGATATCGGGATTCCTAGTAGTAAATAAAAAAATTAAAAAATGAAAGCAGCATAACTCAGTTTCTGTGCTCATGGGCTGAACAAAAACCTTTCGGCTCTTTGTGAAAGCTATGTCTTCGGGGGGGGGGACGACTCTAAGGACTATTCTGTTCTGTACGTGCACGGTTAAAGCTAGACTATTAATTTGGCTCACAACGCACACCGAACTGAACTGAAACCGAATGCTTCGATACAAATACGTGTACCGTTACACCCCTAATGTCCGTATTAGATGCATTTGATGTGGCAGCGATGTTGTTGGTTAGTAAAAACATGCTTGCTTTATCAGTCATCTAAACCTCTTATTTGTTTATTTTGAACTTATAATTTGTTCCAAGCAAAATCTGAAGTAAACTGCTTAATAATAAAGGGAAGCAAGTTGAAATATTGTTTTGCAATAAAAGTTTGTTACGTTTTTCCTTCATAAGTTGACGCCTGTGTTCGTTAGGGTTGTCACGATGATGTACAGCTAAATCTAGTCCCACCCCACAATGCCCATATAGATCCGTTCAAATGCAGAGCCGTTATAGTATCGCTTGTAAGAGTACCAGAAAATAAGATACCAAGAGTCTTTTGATGTTGTTGGGTCACAGACATCAGGAAGTCATGGCATGCAAAGGATATGCAACCAAATATTAAAAATGATTACTTTATTCTATATATAAATGTGGCACACGTGATTTTGTTAAAAATAATTATTTCTTGATGAGGGATTTTTTTTCTCATAATAAATTTACTTCAATTAAAGGTAGGATTTTTCTAATTTTTTCAGTGTGAGATTAAGCTAGTTCATCAAACGGTGAATTTTTATAACTTTTTACTCATCTTTACCAGGGGTGCCAATAATAGTGGAGGGTACTGTAAATACATATATTTTTTTCTGGACAGGCTATCTTCAAAAAATCAAGTGCAAAATCAATCATAACTTTAAAAGCACCTATCACAAAATTTTCCAAGATTGTTGCTTACATCATAAACTAACATTTGAAAAGAAATTATGAAATTTGAAGCATACTCATTTTTGTAATTCAAGGTCAAAGGGTCATTTCATTACCCATTTTCTCTGCGCTTCATGCTACGATTTTTGTTTTATTTTATGAAATAAAGGCCATTCAAATAGCTTTAAAATTATGTAAAACTTTGCTTTGTACGGCAACAGCGACAAGCCTAGTGTTCGTCTACTTGTTCCATGACTGTGGAAACTTGTTTTCAGTTTGCAAAACAGTCAAATAGGCTGTACGTTCTTAGTTTTGGCCCCCGACTTTCCACACCATGCATTCCTATTATTGAATTGGTTTTTCTGTGACGACATTGGCATTTTTCATCAATCTGAACTGACTTGTATATGTTAGCCTTCTGTTAAAAATCTATTTTTTCTAAATTTTAAATTTTTATAAAGAACTTTGTGTTTTGTGTAATATGTACACCGTGATGCCGATTGGCCCGTGACTAACGGGAGATGAGCAGCTGGGGGTCTGGTTAATGAAGGCATTGGCCCTTTATGCTGGTGCATTCTGTCCAGGACAGGAAGAGGTTTCCTGAAGGTGCGAGGCAGACGCCTGTGCTGCGTACTCCGGCCCGCCCTCACGGCTCAAGGCCTTCCGCCCCTCACGAGAGGTGGCTCTGAGGTGAAATATGTGCTTTATGTGGCACTAAGTTTGAGGAAAATCGTATTCAATTTCTTTTCTGGTTCTCAAGAGTCTCGCGCATTCCCGACGGTGTGGGTGTGTGTCTCTCCGCTTGTTTGAAGTAGAGAAGAAACAAAGAGCCCTTTCTCTTTTCATTTGGTGATATTGGGAGTGAACTGAGGAAGTGTCTGGGTCCGTGCTCGTCTTTGGGCTATGTTGTACATATGTGTGTGTGTGCGCAGACGTTGTGTTCCGTCGAGTGCACCCAGGATTGGTTTTCGGGGTGTTATTTTTGGAATGTACAAGCACGGTTCGCTGTGGGGATAGATTATGTTTGCTGTCTGCAGCGTGTTTGTATTTGAAGCGTTCTGAGGAGAATTCGGGCCCTCGGGGAGCTGTGAACTGAGTGAGCCAGAACTTACATCAGCGTGACACGCTTCACGGTTCCCAGACTGTTTTTATGATGTATGATATTGTGTATGATAAAGTCAGAGCCGTTTCTCTGTGGATTAGTGCCACGGGTCACGTTTCCTCCCTTCTGCCATTCACTACAACCTTTTTTTTTTGTACGCACGTGCGGCTACCTAACAAAGCCTGTATTTCCTTTACGTTGCCTGTGGGACCTCGAGCTCAGGCAGCATGTACTTCAAGGTCTGGTGACACGTTAAAGGCGGGGCACAACCGGAGGGTCACATGACAGGTGGGCCACTGCTGTTGTGCCCGTGAGTATAGTAACGTTGCGCCACCGGAACGGATCAGCATCCGCTCGTGGACACGTTCGCGAATGTTGATATTCGTATACGTTTCTGTGTAATTGTACGGTAGTTTGGAAGCGTGATGTGTCCAGTCCTGACTGCACCGAGGTACTGTCTGCAAACACAGGATGTGCCGGAAAGATCTCCGATTCCCCACCGATGCGGAACAGACCACGTCTGTAACGGTTAGCGTCTGAGCCGGCACGGCCTGCGTTTGAACTTGATCATGACCGGAATGAGAGTTAGCCTCTAGTAATCCCTCCTGCCGCGAGGCGTTTATAAGGACAGTCGACAAGGTTACAGCTGTAATCGGGGGGGGGCACCACCCACACCGGCGCTCCATCTGCTGCCCCTCTCGAGCACGACGAGCGGGAGGAGCCGTGCGGCTTACGAGCTATCGTGCCGCGGCGTGCGGCGGAACGCTCGTTGCCCTGCAAGGAATCGGCCATCTGGAGGAGCGTTAGGCGCACGGGGAGCTGGATCTCACTGGGGCCCGCATTATCCTCCAATCAGGAGCCTCTGTCGCCCTGGCTCCTCCCACCAAGTCACCCACACGGTACTGAGCACCTACGTAAACCGGGGGACCAGCAGCTCGTCCAGACGTGCGCACACATTAGGGCTGTGCTCAATATCAAAACGGCAATATCGTAACTTGCCTCAGTCCACGTATGTCATACAGTGATTGCCATATCAGTGTGTATTTGTAATATTAATTTCCAGGAAATGTACACATTTGTATTACCAGTGAGGTGCTGTTTTAATTGCAAATCTTTAAGTGTGAAAACTGAATCTATGTTCAGACAGTAGCAGAAAGCAGAACGTGTGTATAATCCGTATATCATTTTAAAAGATGATTAATCTTGCAGTAAAATAATGCACATTCATCACAGTTTTTGTCCCGTTTATAAAAGCTGCTAGAAGCTATTTTTAGGTTTCAAAGTATGGAAGTGTATTTTCATACCGTACATTTCTTAC
Source organism: Ilyophis sp. 1 JC-2022 (assembly GCA_022702515.1). Classification (NCBI taxonomy): domain Eukaryota; kingdom Metazoa; phylum Chordata; class Actinopteri; order Anguilliformes; family Synaphobranchidae; genus Ilyophis; species Ilyophis sp. 1 JC-2022. The sequence continues at coordinate 21,533,326 of CM040400.1, forward strand.
CATCTTTTTTTTGGTAGTTTTAAAAATACAATTAATGAAAAAGTTTTATTTCCGGGTTGAATCGCCACCTTCGCCTCGGACCTGCCAGACTGGAAGGTTTCGTGATTGGTTCGAAACCATCATCCGCTTCAGGGGAAGTGTCCGGTCTCGTCGCTCTGAGCTGCACTGCTTCTGCCAGGCTCCTAGGGGGCGGGCTTGCTGCCCGGCCATGTCGACAGCTTTGATTTGATCTGTGGGGTTCCCCGCGTTTTAGTAAAACATGAACCGTAACGCCCCCTTTCATTTTCATGGGCCCAGTCTCAATGTCCACCCTGAGCCCTGATGACTGAGCCCCCACAGACTTACGTAGGTCGACGTCACGTGCCCAGCGTAAATGTGAGTGCATGAGAGTGCAAGGGCTTGAAATGGTACAGATACGAGGAATGGGACTGCACTTTGACAACGCCCGTCTCGCACGCAAGATGTTTGACGATCGCCCCTTTAGGACTTTTGATTTTAGGTTTGTATCCGCTGAAAGATCTCTGCCCGCCATGCGTGTCTTTTGTTTACAATTTTTGTGACTCTTTCGGCTGCGTTTCCATTTTAAGCGTCACGAACGCTATGAACTGTGGGTAATTTCCCTCCGCAAAGTCTATGGGACTGCAGGACTTGCAGAAGGTCCGCATAAAGGGTTCTAAGTCCGTGACAGCCCTCGTGCGCTTCCCGTTTTTACAGTGCGACAGCCCCGAGCCCTCGCGGGCTTATCGGGAACACGCCTCAAAGTCTGTCCTTAAAGGGTGCACATTGAGATTGGGCCATTATAATTCCTCCCTTTGGCTTTGCGTTTTCCCTCAGCGTGAGGTTCAGTGCAGAGCACACGAAAGGGAATTCACTTTCTTCCGTCAAAGTCGGTTTTCACAACGCGTCTCGGAGGAAAGCGAAGTCGAGCAGATCCGCCGTGCGTTTGCTGAGAGGGTCGGGTACTTTAACGGCCGCAGGTTGGCTGAACGAAGCGACCGCGTCGGCGGCGGTCGTCCGCCGCGACCGCTCTGACCCGGGTTTGAAGAGGCCGCTCAGACGGCGCGGTTCCTCGGTCTGCGGAGCACAGACATCACATGACCGGTTCAGCATAACAGACGCTTCCCCCTCCCCTCTGTTTATGCAGTATAAATATTAGCGTCTGGCGGGAAGACCGCGTGTAAACGGACAGCCGGAGTCGGCCCGTGGTGTGGTCGGGGGGCGCGGTCGCGTGGACCGCTGTGGGCCTCGTTCGTCGCACGGATCAGTGACCCGGACGAGAATAAGGAGGCCTTTCTCTCGCTCGTTCCCTCTCTCCCTCTTCCGCTTTTCCCTCGCCCCGTCTTTCAGTCTCTCCCCCTCTCCCCGTCTGGAGCAGGACCTCAATCTGCCGGCCAGACGGCTCGCGTAAGGGAGCGCCTTCGTTTGTGCATTCCTCCACACATACGGCACATTCTTAACGCAGAAACACCCCCCTGTGTTCCCCATGTGTATCGGAGCTTTAAATAAACCGCTGCGCCCACTGTCCCCTGCTGCGACGCCCCGAAACAGCTGGACACCATCTGTCCTGCCCCCCTCCTACCACACCTCTCTCTCGCTCTCTCTTTCTCTCATCCCTCTCTCTTGCTCTCTACCCTACACCCCATCTTCTTTCCTCTCTCTCTCTTTCTCCCTCTCTATTTCTTCATCTCCCTCCCCATCCCCTTCCCTCTATCTTACCCTCTCATTTTCTCTCTCTTCTCTCGCCCTCTGCTCCCCCCTCCCTCCCTCCCCCTGCTCTGTCCTTGGCCGCAGCTCTTCCTGTGTTGTGGGCAGGTGCGCCGGTTTAGGGAACGCCCAACGGCTCGCACTCTAACCGCGCAGCGGGGCGAGGGAACAGAGCCTACCTTTCAGCCGACGACCGATCACGCGGCGCATTGTATAAGATCATTCCGGCACCGATTGATTCGACAGGGCTGAGGTGGAAGTTAACGAGCACAATCGGGAACGGAGAAAGGAGCAACGCTAGCCGGTAGCCACACGTCGCTAAAGCGCATCAGTCCATTAGCCCTTATCGCAACGCTGGGACAAAACGAAATGTTCTCGGGAGACACAAACCGAAAGGGTCTGGAGCTCAGCGAGACTCATTTGTAGTGCATTAAACCGTTTTACTCACTCTGACATCTCCAGGCCTCTCCTCTCAAGTGCAGACGGTGCACCGTAGCTTTATGAGCGAGCGCTTTATCCGCGTTGCGCTGCGCTGCGGTAGCACGCTAGCGCTCCGCCACGGCGCAGGGCCCCCTGGGCTGCGATAAAGGCTGAACCTTTTACGATTACAACCGTGAATTAAAGCATCGGCTCGCTGCGACACGCGGCTTGGACGCGCTGCAGTTAGCGTGCTGCTGCCTTGTTGATGTATTTTGTGGTGTGTGTGTGTGTGTGTGGGGTGTGTTTATGGGAATTTGGGCTTTTGAATAACTGCCATCGTTCCCTTCCCCGAGGTATTCATCCTGTTTTGGTTGAGGTGATGTCCGGGGGTGTACCGGTCACCTGGGCCAGCTCTGTGCATTAGTTCAGATGGTGATAGATGCCGCAGTCTTTCTCAGCCCGGACTTGATCGGCCTCTCTCGCTACTTCAGGCACAGTCTCACAGAAAGCGTTGCGCGCCGGGTGTAGTACAGCGCTCTGCTTTTTTTTTAAGCGCTTATCACCGGTTCAGGGGGGGTCTGCCCCTCACTTCCTGCAACATTGTTTGGTCACTTCCCCTCTGCCCGCAGCGCTCCTGCGGTAACCCCGTCGCTCAGCTATCGAGGCGAGGCCAGGGGGGGCCCGGCAAAGCTCGTCGACGGCAAACAGCTCAGCGCCCGCGTTTAAAAACAAAGGTAACGGCATGGAATTTAGCGCGCTAATAAACCCGCCGCGGTGTGCTGACCCGTGTAAACGACGGCCCGGGCCGGTCTTCCATGGCGTTTGAGTAAACACCGTTTGTTACGGCGAGCAGCTGGATCCCAGGGGTTACTGGAGTTCACATGTTTTGTCTGGGAGGAGACGGGAATGTGGGAGCGTGTGTAACGAGCGTGACCGGTGAGAGGATGTGCCTCCAATAAACAGAGGCTCCGCCCCCTCGGTCGCCCCTTTTTGTCTCCTAAGGCGTTCGCGGCTTTCTGCGTCTGTTCATTTGCGGCAGTCCATAATGCAGTCCGTAGTTTGGTCTGGGTTTATAAGGCAGCGTCGGATTGGTCAGTTCCGTGTCTGTGTTTATAGTTTCAGTAGTTTTATGTTTTTTGCGTTCTCTGGGTTTGTTGGGATAGTCAGTGGCAGGGTGTGAAATTAACACCAGCCACCAGGCAAATGCTGGTAAAATTCTGATTGTGGCTGGTAAAATTCTTACTGAAGCAGCCACTTTGGCCATTCCCCAACCAGGTTTTTATATTGTAAAAGGTAATGTGGCTGGTAAAATGTTGAAAATGGCTTGTGATTTTTAGAATTCACCAACCTCTCTGGCCAGTGGGTGGGAAAAGTAAATTTGGTCAGTGGTTTTAGTTTTTTGTGTTTACGTGGTTTGTTGGGACAGTTCTTAAAGGGTCAGCGTGTTTTGTACTCTCAGGGTATGAAGAGGCAGAGTCAATTCAATTGTGCTCTTTGGCGTGTGCCATGCCATGCTGTTCCGTGTTGTTTTGTTGTGTTGTGCCTCGCAGTGTCACTCCGGCGTAGAAAAGCCATCTGGGGGACAGACCCTGTGCGTCAGCCGCCCAGCCCAGAGCCCACCCACATCACACTCACACTGACCCGTTTAATGACCTCACGCACGTGCTAACCAACTCCGTCTCTTCCTCTCCCTCTCTCTCTCCATCTCCCTCTCTTCCTCTCCCTCTCTCTCTCTCCATCTCCCTCTCTTCCTCTCCCTCTCTCTCTCCCTCTCCCTCTCTCTTGTCTGCTCCCTCTCCCTCTCTCTTGTCTGCTCCCTCTCCCCCTCTCTCTGTCTTCCGCTCTCTCCACCCCCTCTCTTCTCCCTCTCTCCTCCCCCCCCCTCTCTCTCTCTCCTCTCCACCCCCCCTCCCCCTCTCTCTCCTCTCCACACCCCCTCCCCCTCTCTCTCTCTCTCCTCTCCACCCCCTCTCTCTCTCTCTCTCTCTCTCTCTCTCTCTCTCTCCAGACTGCCGGAGCTCAGGGGCTGAAGAAGGCGGTTCGTGGGTCAGCAGGGGGCAGAATCGTGAGTAGCCCTGTTTTGCTTTTTTGGCTCAGAGAAACGGCAGATCTTTAATCTGTGTAATTAGACGCCTCTTTCCCGCGGCTGCTTTGGCCGCGGAGCGCTAACGCTCAATTAAGCATCGCCTGTTCTGGACTCCGCACTCATCGCTGCTGCCCGACACCCAGCGCGTTTCGCCCGGCGAGAGGGCGGGCCCGTCGAGAGTGTTGCGGATAAGGCAGCTGCCTATTGGTTGGCCCGTGCCCAGTGATATCACCCCCGGCACTGTTCTCTGTGCGAATTGGCCAGATTAATTTAAATCATTCCGTTCTTTCCCAGCTGAATTATTCACAGGTTTTTGGCTAATTGAAAAGTTTCCTGATAGATGGCGAGCGGTGTATTGAAGTCAGTTTACATATCCTTTCCCATGGCCCTTATCATTTTGTAGTCATGATTTATCTGGTGCCCTAGGTCAGTAACAAACTAAAAACTCACCTTCCCATAACACCTCTGTTTCTATTTAATACATAAAAAAGACAAATATAGCCCTTTCCTGCATTTATCTAGCAGGTCTTGAGACGTACACAGGCACGGTGGCACTTGCATGAGTGTAACTATCTCCAGTTCCTGTGGAATTGGCTTCTCATGCGAGTTGCTTTGGCTAAAAGTTAAACCATCTGCTAAATGACTAAATTGTAATTGTAAGTTACAGCGCATGTTGTAAAATGATGCAGCTCTCGTGAGACTAACTCTTCTGTCTGCGGCGATGTTTTTTCCTCTTTAATTTTCCGACGTTGAGAGTGGCACAAAATGGGGAAATGGGTGAAATAGGCCAGGCTTTGAGGAACGCTGCCTTTTTGATTTTACGGATTTATTTTGAATCTTTTCCCGGTAACTGTTGGAGATGATGGATGGACGTGGCTGGGGTTCCCTGATGGTTCTTGATGCATTGTGTGTGTGTCTGTGTGTGTGTTTCTGTGTGTGTGTTTCTGTGTGTGTGTGTCTGTGTCTGTGTGTCTGTGTCTGTGTGTGTGTGTGTGTGTGTGTGTGTGTGTGTGTGTGTGTGTGTGTGTCTGTGTGTGTCTGTGTGTGTGTCTGTGTGTGTGTGTGTGTCTGTGTGTGTGATGCTCAGAGTTTCCATTGGATAGTGCATTCGGCATGGCTTTACATTACCACGGCGTCTGTTGTGCACTGATGGAATCTCTCTGTGGTTTTTAACAAATGAGATGCTTAAAAAGTCTGACATGCGAGGCACGTTCAGTGAGTCAAGCTTGCAAGACTGGCTCTTCACAGCCTGTGCCGTGCGGTGTGTGAGAGGAACCTTTTACCTGGGTTTAAATTTCCGAAGAACAACTTCAGCCGTACACTTGACATCACCGTCAGAGCGATGAGACGCGGAATGGACGAAGCCATCCCAGCGATGATGACAACGGCGGCCGATCACCTGGTCGCCGATTTCCTCTTGACGCGGCCGTCGTCGGTTACGGACGGGGACGGGCGGGGGACGAGAGAGAGCTCGGGAGCGCCGTCAATCCCGGCTGCACAGTCCATTACTGCCCCGGACTGCACAGCTGTCCGGCGCTCTAATCTCTCCCCCTCTCCGGGGGCCCGCTTTATGGAGCGCGCCCCGTCTGACTCTGCGCTCTTTACCTCGGCCACAGGGGAGCCTCGCAGGCCGTGCTTAGACCAGCATTCCCTCTCTACGCACGTCCCCCGTGCCTCCTGTGTGAAGTGCCTTTGCTTGTGAGGCGCTAATGCCCCCGGTGTAGTTTGTGTACGCTCCCTTTCTCCCTCCCCATCGGTCTCCGTCACCTTTTCAACCCCCTTAATCTTCCTTTCTCTCCTTCTCTCCCTCCCTCGGTTCCCCTCTCTGTACCTCTTCTTCTCTCCCTCTTTCGTGTTCTCTTTCTCCCTCCTCTTTCCCTCCCTCCCCCCATCCCCCCGTCCCCCGTCCCCATCTCCCCCTTTACCTCTATCTCTTTCTCTCTCCCTCTACCACAGGGGTAGTTAACCCTGGTCCTGGAGAGCCGCAGGGTCTGCTGGGTTTTGTTGTTCCTCGCCACTTAATTGGTCAATTAAAGCAGTTGATTACACGGGTAACTCACCTGGTTTCTTTGGTCTAAGTAGTTGTCGTATTTAAGGTGACAGCAAACAGCAGCAGACCCCGCGGCTCTCCAGGACCGGGGTTGCCTACCCCTATCCCTCTCCCTTTCTCCTCATCCCCCTCTTCCTCTCTCTCACTCGACCCCATCCCCTCTCCCAATCCCCCTCTGCCTTTCTTTGTTCTTCTCACTCTCTCTGTTCCTCTCTCTTTACCCCTGTCCCTCTCTCCCCATCCCCCTCTCTCCCTCTACCCCTCTCTCCCTCTACCCCTATCCCTCTCTCCCCATCCCCCTCTCCCCCTCTCTCCTTTTCTCCCCATCCCCCTCTCCCTCTCTGTCAGTTCCTCTCCCCCTCTAGCACCATCCTTCTGTCCCTCTCTCCTTATCCCTCTCTGTTCTTCTCTCCATCCTTCTTTCTCTCTGGCACTGTAACGGATGGAGTAGTGGGTGGGGTGCGTTTCTCTCCTGTCACTGGGGAGGGGGGTGGGGGGAGGGAGTCATTAATGCCCTGAAAACAGGAAGCTCCGGGCACACGGCCTGCCTCCCACCCTCTGCTGTTTATCCCGCCATGAGGAAACGCGCTCATCTCAGCTGCCGCTAACGCCACCGGCGCACTGCAGTGACCTTCATATCTCCCCCTCCAAGGTCACCTTGCTGTCTGTCTGTCCGTCCTTCTACTGTACCTCACCCTGCTCTCTGTATGTCTGCTCCAGTGCTCTATCTCACACTACTGTCCGTCTGTCCCTCTGTCTGCAGTCCGTCTGTCCCATTGCTCTCTCACTGTACCGTCTGTCCGTCTGCCTGCGTGTCCCACTGCTCAGACTTACCCCGCTGTTGTGTCTGTCCACGTGTGTCATTGCTCTGACCTTTGTATCCGAGTAGAGGGCCCTCGGTTCAGAAAGGAAGCTTTGAGAATACGGATTCCCCAGGATCATTTATTCATAAGATTATGTATTAATCAGTTTGCCGATTGCTCACTGTAAGCTGCACAGGCTCTTCGGCAAAAGATTTTCAGTGATGTGCGCAATTGAAAATATGGAAATGAGACTTAATTGGCTGGGCCTCCACAGGAAGCAAGGCTGGTCTTTGTGCTGGCGCGTTGCAGAGTTCGCTATATTTACTCTGGCTTCTGAAATAGCGCAGGCACACACACTCGCTTTGCTATCGAGTGTATGCGCTATTGTTTGGACATTTCTAAACAGGAAAATAACATGAAATCTCTCCAGCGTGTTTTCCGTCCACTAGAGGGTGCTGTGGCGCGGGGAGAGTGGGGGTTTTTGTTTGCACCGCGGAGGGCGAATGCCGAACGGGCTCCTCGGCGCTCAGCGGGGGTGGAAGCGGCCAGCTCTCACTGACTCTGGATCAGGTTTTAGATTTAAAATAGGTTTGCGTGGGTTATGGTCACTGTTGGATACTGACTCTGGATAACTTTTGTATTTTCATATAACATAACTGTGCTTGGGTTAGCTTCATGGTTGATTAAGCTGACTCTGTATCAGGATTAGATTTAAAATGTGTGCTTGGGGCCAGGGTTACGCTTGAATAATCTGATTGTGGATCAGTTTTATGCTTCAAATAAGTATGCCAGGGTTAAGGTCACGGTTCAGAAGGCTGGCTTTGGATCAGTTGCTGTTAACCTTAACTGCCATGTATGCCTCTCAGAAAGGCATTATTTACTTGTTAAAAAGCTATCATTACTTGGTATCAATTGGTTTTTCCCAGGGCACGAAGTTAACTTTTTCAACCACTGGCCAGTGTGGCTTGTGGATTCATAAAATCACCGGCCATTTTTAGCATTTTACCAGCCAATTACCTTTTACAATGTAACAGAACATGGCTGGTTACCTGCCAAATTGGCTGCTAGAGTAGAAAATCTTGCATATTTACCTTACCCATTGGTTCTTTCTCATCAGAACTGTATCGATGTGTAGAGTTGCATTTAAATGCATGAAATGTGTGGCATGTGGAGACGCTGAAACGGTGGCTGGCGTTTAAAACGGCGATGGAGCTGAACCCCTGCCTGCAGAGTTCCAGCGGGGATCAGTAATGATAAGCCCAGATTTAATCTCACGGGGAAGCCCAGCGGCGCACTTTGAGAGCCGCTGAATAGAAGGCGGTTTGTTGGCGGACGGGTGCAGAGACGGCCGAGACCGCGGCCCCTCCTGAAAGCCCGCGCGGTCCCAGAGAGTCATCTGCATGTGAAAGGGGAAGCGGCCTTGGCAACCGGCCTCCACTCAGCGACCGGCCGCCAGCGGCTCGTCCCGCACAATCCCTTTGGCCTGCTTGCCAAGACAAGCCCCCCCCCCAAACACTGGCCACCCAGAGCCAGGCAGGCCATCTCCATGGCGCATGTGCTCAAGTCGGCTGATTGGCTCCAGCCCAACCCCACCCCTTCCAAGCAGCTCCAGCCCAACTGCGCCCCTTTCAAGCAGCTCCAGCCCAACCCCGCCCCTTCTAAACAACTCCACCCCCAATCATATTCCTTCCAAACAACTACACCTCCCACCCCGCCCCTTCCACCTGCTCCACCCCAACCCCGCCCCTTCTAAGCAGCTCCACCCAAACCCCTGCCTTTCCAAGCATCTCCACCCAAACCCCTGCCTTTCCAAGCAGCTCCACCCAGCCTCCAAACCTGCCCCTTCCAAACAAGTCTCGTCCCAACCCCGCCCCCTCCAAACGTCTCCACCCCACATCTGTCTCCCCCAACGACTTTGCCCCTATAGGCGGTGTTTACTAGAATGTACCTCCCAGTTCAAAATGTCCAAAAGCGCACCTTCCCTCAGCTGAAAGAATTTTCCGGAAAGTTCAACGTTTCTTTCCCTCCAGGCTGTTCCGGCAGTGGCCCCCGTCTCAGCGGCATGCGCGCAGGAGCAGCGTGACGAGCAGGTCGGCCCCTCAGCCCCCTTAATGAGCAGCGGGAGTCCAAATGATCCACGGTCAGCAGACGGTTTAATGACGGGGCCGGCTGCATCGCTGCAGAAGGCCGTTTAATCGAGCGGCCACCTTACGAATCAGCGCTTTGTAATTGAACGGCTTAAGAATCTACGTAATTGCTCAGGTCTGCCCACATTGTGCGAGTGGGAGGATGGGGCAGGTTTGGTAACGGGGAGCAGTTTGCACGCGCTCAGTGCTCTATTGACTCACGCCGTTTACAGCCGCGCAGGCTCACTGCAGTAAAACCAGAGCAGGTCTGAAGCAGCTGTTGGATCTTACTGTGTACTAAACATTAGAGTAGCAGGCCTGTTTAAACCTGCTAGTCATGCATTCCGTCTTCTGTAACTTTCTCAACTCTTACATGTTGTATGCATTGTAAGAGCCTGGTAAGAATGGGTTCGGAGGAGATTTTTTTTAGGGACACAATTTCTTCAATTTTTTCCCTCAAGTTTGAGGAATACGGCAACTAGCCCTGTAGTAACTTCACATTTGTTTTTTGGCAAAGCGTATCCCTCCGTTTATGCCAGACTGGAGTGAGAATTTAGGCAGGACTTGTGGCTGGGCAGCACTTAATCTCCCTATGATCTCTGTACACCACTGTGTTTAAAGTCCATTGTCTTCATTGTCCTTTTGGCCTTGTGGCGTCGTAAGCTCTTAGCGTTGTAAGCTTCTTAGTGTTGATGTTGAAGAGGGAAATGGTTTTTTGACGATGAGTTAAAGTTCTGATGGGCAGCTGCTGCTGATGATGTCATAATGCTGATGTCCTTCCTCCCTGGAGCAGGCTGATTCACATAGCTGTGTTTGCGTTCCTCGGAACTAAAGGGGAAGAACTGAACAGTGACAAAGCCCCGACCCGCCGGCAGATGTACACCTCCGAATAACGTCTCTCGGACAGATGCCGTTATTTTTCGACGGATGAGCTTCTTCGTTTTTCTGAGCGGATAAATGTAGCGTGAGCTCCGCCGCGTTCGTTCTCCCCCCGGCTTTTATGGTAATGCTGATCCTGTAATCTGGGGCTGTGTAATCCATCTGCGTCTCCTGGCCTCTCCTGTGGTGCCGGCTCTCACATCGCACAGTTACCTCGCCCCCCCCCCCCCCCCCAACCCTCCTGAGTTCCTCCATTTTAACCTGTCCCAAGGCTGGCACGCACGCAAGCTGATAAACCAACGTTCAGTTTATTATCGCGAGGATCGTCGAAGGCGAGAGAAATGGAGAGTGATGGATATAGAGCTGTGGATAGATGGAGTGAGAGAGCGACAGAGAGAGCGATAGAGGGAGAGATGGAGGAGAGTGATGGATAGATGGAGAGAGAGGGAGCGATACATATATAGAGCTATGGATAGAGTGATAGAGCAATAGATCGAGAGAGCGATGGAGGGAGCGATAGAGAAGAAAGCGATAGGTGGAGAGAGGGAGCGATGGATAGATGGAGAGAAGAAAGGGGGCAATCGCAAGAATAAACGGAGGGGCGTGCAGGACGGTGGGGAGGAGAGTCAGTGAAGCCGCTGTATCGCTGGCACAGATTCCCCTTGGTAAATGGGAGCTAATGAAGCAGGCCTCTCTGGGCGCCATATGACTGCTGTACACGCCACCGGCTTTGGCAGCGGGCGCCAGCCTCTGTTCCAGTTAAAGAACGATTAGAAGCTGGCAGTTGGGGTCAGGCCGTCTCCTGCGCCGACGCGGTCGTCCAGCAGAGGGCGCCATTGCACGGGGAAAAGCAGGAACTTTCCCCAGGATCACAGCCCACCCACTTACTCCCTCTGTTAGACCGCATGCAGCCGCAGTGTGCAAGCCAGCGAAGCCTCCACACGTCTTCTGTAAGAATGGCCTTTTGGTTTAAAAAAAAAAATCACTTCTCTTTGGTGAGCGTAGGGCATTAATGAGATGGCCGAGCTGGATTCCGTTTTAAATTGAATCTGCGGCCGATTAATTGGCGCCGGGCGCACTCGATCCATATTCATGCTGACGTGCCGCGAGTGCATTTGAGTGCATGCCAGTAAATCTGGAGGGCTCCCCAGATTCTCTCTCAGACGGCCTGTTGAGCGGCTCGGCTGGCGGCGTAGGGACACCCGCGCTGCTAGAGCCCCCTGCTGGAGGGAGGTGTGAAACGGCCGTCTCGCCCCAACCCGAGGTTTGATACGATCAGTAAAAACAGGGAGTCCTCTGCCTTCACTTCCCTCGTGATAAACGCGGTCCTCTTTACCTGCGTGGGTTTTTAAAGGCCGACGGGCCGTCTTATTGTCATTCCGTCTGCTCTCCCTCTGAGTAATGCCCTGTTACTGGGAAAAGGTTGCTTTGGTTCGACTCATCTTCTCGGCGATCCAGAATCCAGTTACAAAGCACCTTTAATGTGGCCATTTGTCAGATCCGATGACGTTTGTGCTGTCATTCAGTGCATTTTTGGCCTGCTGTGAATGTCTATCCTTTATCTCTTACGAGTCTTGACACCGATTTCACAGTCTTTGCTGTGCACTTGCGAGGTGCGTGGGCCTGTGCAGGTTTCGCCCAAAGGCTTGTATCCTTATTAAGTGCAGTAGGATGTAATCAGAAGCTCTTTTGGAACCCCTATCAGAAGCCATACCGTGGGCATATAATTGGGTTGTGTCTCAGGAGCCCAAGTTTTAGCAAACGTGATTGGCTGCTCCGTTGCTAGTTTAATTTCACAGACGTTTTATGCCTCGGAAAGGGTGTCCGAGAGTAACGCTGATGCTCTCCACTGCCTTACGTCTCTTTGGATAAGAGCGTCCGCAAAGCGGTTGTAATGCAATGTAATCGTAACGGCTGTAAATTCACTGCAAAGTGCGCTCTGGAATTTCATCCCCCTTGACATTCGGGCGTTTTGGAGAAGCTGTTATCCTGAGGGAAGCGAGCGGCGAGGATGGGAGGGAGATCGGCGCCTCCCTGAGAGGAGCGTTCGGCCCGAGAGCTGCCGCTGAGCCCCGGCGGCGAGGAGCCCTTTGTCGCTCGCCCGGAGCCGTCAACTCCGTTCTCGCCTCGCGCCCAACAATGCTTGTTTTGTGTAAAAAAGGCAGGTGGTGCAAACAACTACCCCCCCTACCCCCCCCCCCCCTCCACTCTTAAGCTCCCGTTTCTCTCGTGCTGCTCATACAGTAACAAGACTCTGAGGAAATGGCCTCCGCTGGACTCTGACCTGAAGGAGGCACGTTAGCGAGCGTTTGCAGTGGCTTGACACTATGTCCAGTATGTTAAGTTTGAATGTGTCCGTGACTGTTAGCTGCCCTCTTGGTGCACGTTGGGGCAGTTGATGTCTGGCGGTGTTGTTTAGATCATCTGTTGGCCTGCCCTGGTTGTTGTCGTTACTGACAGAGCCTATCGGGTGATTACAGCTGCAAGCATTGGTGAAGACTAGGGTTGGGTATCGTTTTTATCTTTTTCGATACCGATACCTGCACAATACTTTTTTCGATATTTTATATGAATGAAAACTTTGTTTATCGGCTAACTATGTTTCTATAAATGATCATAACCGATATCTTTACTATTTGTAAACATTTTCATTCTGTAAACATTGTCACTGTAAAATGACCGATAAGTAGGCTATTATTCTGTAAACATGGTTTACAATTTCGATCATGTTATTTTGTAAGATGATAGAATAGGAACAGAAGAAAATAAAGTGCAATTCCAAAACTGTCAGCACATCCATTTTGGAGATTCAACTGTAATGAAAGGATGCAACCCCTTTACTATATAGCGGGTTACAGCACGGTGTCATTCATCTCTTTTTTCGTTCCTCAGCTTCGCTCTACTTGCTGCCACAGTAAAGGGAGTTACGGAAAGGTGCAATCAGCGACACGACTGGCTTTCACAGAGGCACCTTACTATGAAATTAAATAAGTTCACAACTAGCCGTCTACTGCTAACCTTTGTTTACGATAGCTTCAAAGATACGAGGTAAGCTAATAACGTTAACGTAACTAACATCCACCTTAGCCAGCTACGCTGACGTTATTACAAGCCAATCGTTATTATCCAAACCAAAAGTTTTGTTTGCGAGAACCGTATCCGTCATTCAATCGTCGTCAGTAGTCTGAAGACCCAGCACTGGATGATCAAATGCTTGACCATATTCAAGCTGTTACTGGTGTTTCACTTAATAGTAGTTGCGCAATTGTTGCATTTGGTGCAATGGGTTTTCCCACTGACTGCGAAAATAGCATTAATGTCGAGAAATACAGTAAAGTATCGAAATTTGGTACCGTTTATTCCCCCAAAATTTGATATTCGGTAGGACCGACGTATTTCGGTCGGTGCCTGATGGCGCGGTTTTGATACTCAGCCCGAGTGAAGACCATCAGAACTCAGTGGTGGGGTTTTATTAACTGTATTTCTCAACCTGCTCTACATTATCTTTATTTATGGACTCTTAGCCTTTGGGAAAAAACCGTACCCCACCTTTGTCTTTGTTCTGAAAGTGTGGAAAATGTTTGTGAAAACGCTCATGAATCCACTTTAAATGGCTGGAGAAGTATCTGTGGTTTGGAGCGGCCCCAGTAATCCGCGGGCTTGTTCCTGACTAATGCGCCGCGGTTTCCCGCCATGTTCGCAGGCCTTCCCCTGCGAGGCCATCAAACGTCTCCGTCTGTTATTTTATTTTATTTATTTCCTCTTTTTTTTGTGCAAAATCGCATAATCCCAGCCAGTCTATCTATAATGAAATTTGTTTCGCTCTAACTGAAAGGCTGAAGTCGATGCGTAGTTGAAAACCATTTTTCTAACGAGGATAAGACGCCGTCTGGTGCCGTTTCGAGGAGAGAGCACACACATTGTCCTTTTACACAAGTGCATCTTATTCTAAGATGCATTTGTTAGAACAAGCTCAAGGTCGCAAAACCAAAATTCGCTCATGGACACGGGTGCGCTGGCCTTGGCGCTGAGGGGTTGGATGGAACGATGCCGGTTTCTGAATGGGTCTTTCACACTGGTGACCCCCTGACCCCGCTCTGGCAGGAGAGCATGAGCCGAACTCCCTGATAGTCTTCATCTCACCGCTGAACAAATGCGTTGCTGGGAAACCTTTCTCCAATCACTGCAGGCCGGAGTAGGTTAGCCTCCCTTTGTGTTGCAGGTTATTTTAGGCTATAAGGGTTTTTTTTAATAAAATGGAACCTTCTGGAAGGTTGTGAATGTGTGATATACTGAACTTTTTTTTTAGATGTAGAGCAGTCTGTGATTGACCTAGAGACAAGATGACGTTCAACCTAACAGTGTTTCAAATACACTTTAAAATGTATATATACTGTAGTACTTAGTAGCCTACCTGAAAGGACAGGCTCTCATTGATCGTACCCCTCTACATCATGATGTTTGGTACGCGTGGCTGTCGTTAGCCTGTTCACTTCACTGATGAAGGCAATGTACCGAAACGTTTGGCTATTTTCACCTCATCTTAACTAGAAGCATTGAATGTGGCTCTTCCGTGAATACAGTGTTTAACGGCAACCCCTCTGTGCTCACCAGTGCTAGCGTCTCCTTTAAGCTCCTAATGAACACCAGAGCTCCGGCTATCAGGCTCCATAACTGGCAGTTAACAGCGGGTCCAGTCATACCCCGGGGACGGCTTCGGCCGCCCGTCGTCTTCAGGAGCCAATTAAACCGCCTCTCTGGAGACGCGGGGGCGTGAACCCGGGGCGGAGCGCCCCCCCCCCTCCACCACGCTCCCGTTTCCCGCGCGGTGACACGCACCCATGCTAATTGGAAGAATGTCTATGCGTTACCACCTCCCTGGTGAAACCCGGGCCACTTAGCGGGCTGTTCGATTGAGGCCCGATGCCTCACGCGCGAGAGGCCCGGGCCGGACGGCGCCTCAATCGCTGGTGCCTGTGGGGAGGTGTGGAGCAGAGCCGCGGTCACTCTCTCCACACTAAATTCTGTATATACAGTAAGTGTTTAGAAAGGCAAAACCTGCTTTTCAGTAGCAGCTCCATTAGCCTGTAGCGCTTAATGTTAAATTGATTGAGAATGTGGGATTGCGGCTAACGTGCTGCTGCTGTTACCTGTTCAGTGAGTGGCTCGTCTCCTGAGTCTAAGGGGTCAGACAGCACAACAGAGCCACCATTAACTCAGAGCCAAGTCACTGCGTGCTGCGCACTGCTGACTACTGAGCACAGGACAACACTGAACACACTGACTAAATGCTGAACACAGTGGCTAAATGCTAAGCACACTGGCTAAGTACAGGAATGCAGTGACTAAATACTGAACCTACTAAGTACTAAATGCTGTGACTAAATACTGAACTCGCCAAGTTCTGGGCACAGTGAATGAATACTGAACGCACTGACTATGTACTGAAAGCAGTGACTGAACATTATGGCTAATTACTGATAAAAACATAATAACTAAATGCTGAACTCACTCGGTAATAAGCTCAGGAGGACTGAATACTGTAGACACTTAGACTGAGCTCCTTACACAGAGACTGACTGAGTATTGAACACTGTGACTAATGATGCAACACACCGACTGAATGGGCGCTGAACTGTCTAGACCTGATGAACGCTGAGCTCCATTGAGTGCGAGTGGACAGAGTTGATTGGCTATATGATCGCTACCGGGCCGGCCGCTGCGATTGGCCGTGACTGAGCAGACAAAGCGGCTGAATCGTAAGGAAAGGCCTCTGTCGGAGAGAAGGAGGCCTGTGCTTGTGAATGGGTGGACTGTGCTGTAAATGAGAGACCTCATCACAGGGGTTTGGGAACCTGCCCCCCCACCCCCCCCTCTGCGTTTCCTGAGCAGATTCCCGTTTGGTACCCGGCCAGACCGAGCAAACGACGATCTTGAAATGTAATGTGATCGGACTCCATTATTGCGGGCTATATATAGAGCGCTGGCACCGCGCCCGCCCTCTGCTGGCTCCCGTCGCGTAGCCTCTAGCGTGGCACCACTGCCACGGGCGCACGGCGAGCACGGGTCACGCACCGCGTTGTTCAGGCTCTCCGACGGCATCCACCGTGGCAACCTTCAGCTTCCCGCGGACGGAAAACCTCTGGAACTGAACGAACTCCGAGGAACGTTTACGCCAACTGTGAGGCGAACGAGGTAACGCGTGAGGCGACTGACCTTACAGCGCCGAGCTCAGCATGAAATATGAAACCGCTGCACATTGCTACTGTATACGTGATTATGTAATGTCATCTTATATTTTCATTTGTTTTGAGTCTGGAATCGGTAAGTTAAGTACGTTTAGCCTGCGGAAATGCGTGGTGTCTGTCACGTCTTGGACATTTAGGGTTCAGCTCCGCCTTTATCTGTCTCTCATTGGTTGTGCGGCAGGTGGGGGACTAGCGGTACGGTGGAACAGGCTCTGAGGGCGATGCGCCCTCTCGCTCGCCCGGTCTCTCGCCCGAACTTGTTCCCTATTCCCCCCGCCGTCAGCTCTTTGCACATTGGCAATGGGAAGCGCGAGCCATTTTCTCTGCCTTCCTCTCCTCCCCCACTGTAAAAGTGCTTTCCTAACCTTTCCTGCCCAAACTGTGTGGAAAATCATCAACCTTTTATCGGAAGGAAGATTGAGGCAATTTTGCTGTTGTTCTTCTGCGGCCGGCCTGATGCAGTGTTGCGGGTGCTGATGTGGACGCTGATGGGAAGTGGAGTAATGATGGCAGGCGGATAGGACCCCCCCCCCTTAATCTGTCAATCAGCTGTGTGGACGTCCGTCACGGCCCGTTCGAGCGTGCCGAAAGGATTCCGAGCCTGCAAACTGCATTCGGCGCAGCAGGGGGAGGGTACCGACAGGAGCAGGAGCAGCACCGGCATCGCCGAGCAACGGCGTCGCCCGCGGTAACAGCATCCGCTCCTGTGGACGAGCCACGGGAACGGAGGGGGGGGGGCGTGTCTGTGCGCTGAGGAGAGAGGAGAGGCGTGCCAATTCTCCGGGAGGGGATAGAGTGAGGGGGGGAGAGAGAGAGATATAGAGAGAGGGAGGGGAGGAGAGGGGTGTGTCGACAGAGAGGAGAGGGAAAGGGAGAGAGAGGGAGGATCGTAGTGAATGGATGGAGTGTCGGCAGCAGTGGAGTGAAGCAAGGTGAAACGGGGGGCCTGCCGCACACGCGTCCCCCTCTGCGAGCGGAACTTTCCGGAAGCGCCGCCGGAGGAGGAGAGGGCGCAGCAGGGACGCACGCAGAGGACGCACGCTCCTCATGGGCTTTCGGGTCGCACCGGGGTTCGAGAACACGGGGCTCGCCCGGCGAAGCTAACCCAAGAGGAGAACAGCACGTTCGTCCTCTTCTTCCTCTTCCTCGGTCACCCCCTTGCATGAGCAGGTCAATGTGCGGCTGTGGCTGCAGCATTATCTCCTCCCTGATGAAGAGGCTAGGGCGCTCCGCCTGCTGCTCCGACCTGCTGGCCTGCGGCCACGCACCCGACCACCTGCAGCGCCTCGCGACCGGCTGCCCCCCGCCGCCCAAGGTAACGATCTGGGGGGCGGGGACAGGTGGTTTTTACGAGTTGGTTATCTTTGTTGTGATCAGTGTCATCTTGAATGCGGCGGAGGTTAAGTGAATTTCTGTTGGTTTTAATGAGGCGATTATCTGCGCTGCGATTTGATTCGCTGTGAATGGGGATGCAGGTTAATTGGAGTTCCGCCGTATTTACGAGTCGACTATCATTGCGATCGCTGTCGTCGGCGAATGCGGTGCGGGTTATGTGGATTGCTCCCATATTCATGACCAATCGTCTTTGCCCTCATTGTCATAAGCGAATGAGAGGAGGGGTTAATGGATGCCATCCCTATGCATGAGCTGATTATCATGATCGCGGTGTAGGTTGGAAGGTGTCCGCTCATCTGTGTCGTGGTGGAGGTTGGGCGGAGTTCTGCTGCTTTGGCATTAGGCTTCGTAAATGAGTTTTCGGCATTTAGCAGGTGCACTTATCCGGAGCCAATCACACAGATCGCATTTTTTTTTTTTTTCACATGCGTTCCATTTATACCGCTGGATATTTTACTGATGTGATTCAGGTTAAGTACATTGCCGAAGGGCACAATGGCGATATGACGACGACGCTCCGGCCTGGAACTGAACCCTACGACCTTTTGTGCTGCTCGCCCAGTTCTCTACCCGCTACACAGCGCACGGGGCTGATTATCTGTTGTTATTGCCGTTCCTCAGCGAAAGGGGAGACGGTTTGTTAACGCACAGATGAGTGGACTTTTTGGATTCCGTGAGATTGCAGGTTCTGCTGCCTCAGAGGGAGTATCGCGGTCATGAAGAGTAACATTCTCCGCGTCACTACCTTGTAGCCCGGTCCCTAGCCTCTCCCAGCAGCGCCGTGTTGCTCGTTCACTCCCCTCCGTCTTCGTGCACTGCTCCGTACGGCTGCTCCGCAGTCACAGGAAAGTGCCTCCGAAAGTCCCGCTGCCATCGTAAAGTCTGAAGGGGAGGGAGGAAGATCGGTCCGCGTCTCCGCGGCGCTGCGTGCGTTTGCACGTGCTACTGTGTTTACGCGCCGTAAGTCTGCGCGCATGCATTTGTGTGTTTGTTTGTGCCGTGCACGTTGTGTCTATATGCACACGCACACACTACTGTATCTGTGTGTTGTGTGAGTCTTGTGATATGTGTTGAGGCGTGTGTGTGTGCGCGCGTGTGCCTGTGCGGGCGCGTGTGTCTGTTTGTTGTGCGGGTTTTGTGCTATGATAAATCCATGCACTACATCATGAGAGCTTTGCCCAGTAATGTTATGAGTTTGCGCCTAACTCTTGACTGCCAGGCTGCGTCCTGTTGGTTTGGGCGAGCGATCCTTTATAGCGCCTTCCCCACCCCTGACTCCGCCCAACAATGTCTGCGTTATTTCCGTGGCCGCTGCGAGCCCACTCCCAGGACAGTCACATGAATTAAATGGCTCCATTAGCCTTTTGAAGAGCAGGTTTTTTGGAATGTTTTCCCAAAATTCTAAGGCAGTGTTCTAGAACTCTGGTGCATTTCAATTACCAGTAGTGACTGTTACATCAGCATTAGAATGTTCAAATAACCCTTATGCTTTAAAGGGTTAAAGCACCATCCTGGCACATGTGGCCTAGTGTGATTTAGCGAGCGCGTCCGGCAGGGTTCTGGCCTCGGTGTCTGCTGGCTTCAGTGATTCATTTACATCACTCATTGGCTTGAGAGCCCATGCACCTGGTTTCCAAGGCCTTTATTGGCTGCCGTGGAATCCGCGGAGACCTGCAGACGCTGCGGCCCTCCTTGACCCTCCTCCGGCGGTAGACGGCCGACCGCGTTCCTGGTCGCAAGCCAGGTTTCTCCGGCAGCGCCGCAGACGGGGTTAATGGCCCTTGGCCCGTACGCGGCCCCCGCTGGCCCCCGAGCTGCTCGGGCATGCTGTGGACGACGGGCATCCAGCCCCTCCGCTGCGGAGACTCCAGCCCACACAACACCACGCCCAGGCTCATGGCTGCTTGTAGGCGGCTGACTGGCTGTCGACTGAGCTTAGGTTTATGATGGCTGAATGAATACTATAGTCAGGCTGTAAGATGGTGTATAATGGTATACGACGGCTGTATGAATGCCACAGCATTGTGTAGGCTATAGGTTGGCTCTGTTAGCTGGTGTATCATTGTTGTGTAAATGCAAAAAGCTTTGTGTAGGCTGGCTGTCAGCTGGTAGATGGTGTATGGTTGTTGTAGAAATGCTATAACATTGTGTAGGCTGGTTGTATATTTGTGTAGGTGTATGATGACAGCAGGAATGCTATAGCATTGTGTAGGCCGGCTGTAAGCCAGTGTATAATGCCTATGGGATGACTGTAGCACGGTGTATTGTGGCTGTTCCTTTATTGAGGCAGTTTGCAGGGCTTCTCTCTCCGCTTTGGGCCCTCCCTCAGCTGACACCATGGCCTCTTACAGGGTTCACAACCACAGTCTTCCCAGGCTGCACTTCCTGATTACTGATAAAGGGGCGTGGCTTATAAAGGGCGTCGGTTAGAACCTATATCTCGGTGCACTATCCATCGCACTGAACCAAGCATGGCGACACATCGAGCCGTCAGATTTGTAGCTAAGCTTAGCAGGTGTATCTATTAGTGCAAAAATAATAGCAACATTGATTTATTGTTCCTCAGAGTCAAAGCTCAGTAAGGCAACAGTCTCCACGGAAACGAAGAAGTTGAACAGCAGCACAAAAGCAGCTTTGGACTGGTTTTGTGAGCTCTGCTTTTCATTTTGATTGATATTTTTGCTGTTTTGGACCTACTGTTCACGGTGAATGGATGAACAGTATGCACATTTAAGTGCTGTGGTAGTTGGACAGAAATTAGCAGCAGGTTTCGGCTGTTTCTCCACATTGCTAGACTGGAGGTGCGATAAAGGCAAACAAACTGTTTAAACCTCCGTGCTACCACACCATTAATATACTGCACCATTTTATGCATTTTAAATACAGTTGCGATACATTTCTTCAACCTTGAGAATTAATATACAGAGATATGAATGGCTGTGGCGGATCATTTATTTTTTAATGGCAGCAATGGGGTGCCAGTGGTCGTTTCGTTGCTTGTTAATCAGGTATATTCAGAGGGCCTCCAGAACCCTGTTCACCTCAGCTGGAAGTTCAGGTCCGATCTAGTCGTTCTATATCTAGCCGGCTTTCCAATTATTGAGGATCGGAGCCCCTGTCATTGTTGATATGTGCCGTTCTGTATGATTTGAAAGTGTGACCACTGCGCTCAGGCAAGCCGCGGACCGTTTCCACAGCAACGACGCCCAAACCGGCGTGCTGCCTGTGGCGGTGCCCGCAGCGCCCCCATGAGGTCGGGCGCGTGGGACCGAGTGGTTTTGGGCAAGCTGAGGGGTGGATTGTGGAAAGATGAGGGAGGAATCTCAAACTCCAGTCCTGGAGGGTCACAATGGCTACATTCGGATTGTCAAAAAAATAGGTCTTTTTTCCTTTCCTTTTTCTTGACCTCGCGAGCATGGCTGCCCGGGAAATATTTCCAGGTCATGCGATCCAAAGGATCCTTCCTTGCTTGTATGTGACTGTTGGAATGCAGCCAGTATCTGCGGGCAATTTAGTCCCCGGGAGCCTGGTGTGTGGAGTCATTCAGTGATTTAAATGAAGCACTGAAGTGGCCCTCCAGGACTTGAGGTCCCCTGGAATAGAGAGTTGTTTGAGGTGGAGTGCCATGCAGGGCAGGTGAACTTATATTACGCTACACTGCTTTACGGCTCTTATCCAGAGCGATTTACACAGGTTTTTTTTACATACAATCCACGTACAGCTGCATATTTTACCGAAGCAGTTCAGGTTAAGTGCCTCGCTGAAGGTTACCGTGACAGTGCCCCAAGCTGTTGATCGAACAGTGCACAGCCCCATTGTGCTCCAGTGCTGGCCCATATTGCAGTGCACAGCCCCATTGTGCTACAGTGCTGGCCCATATTGCAGTGCACAGCCCCATTGTGCTACAGTGCTGGCCCATATTGCAGTGCACAGCCCCATTGTGCTACAGTGCTGGCCCATATTGCAGTGCACAGCCCCATTGTGCTACAGTGCTGGCCCATATTGCAGTGCACAGCCCCATTGTGCTACAGTGCTGGCCCATATTGCAGTGCACAGCCCCATTGTGCTCCAGTGCTGTCCCATATTGCAGTGCACAGCCTCATTGTGCTCCAGTGCTGTCCCATATTGCAGTGCACAGCCCCATTGTGCTCCAGTGCTGGCCCATATTGCAGTGCACAGCCCCATTGTGCTACAGTGCTGGCCCATATTGCAGTGCACAGCCCCATTGTGCTACAGTGCTGGCCCATATTGCAGTGCACAGCCCCATTGTGCTCCAGTGCTGGCCCATATTGCAGTGCACAGCCCCATTGTGCTCCAGTGCTGGCCCATATTGCAGTGCACAGCCTCATTGTGCTCCAGTGCTGTCCCATATTGCAGTGCACAGCCCCATTGTGCTCCAGTGCTGGCCCATATTGCAGTGCACAGCCCCATTGTGCTCCAGTGCTGGCCCATATTGCAGTGCACAGCCCCATTGTGCTCCAGTGCTGGCCCATATTGCAGTGCACAGCCTCATTGTGCTCCAGTGCTGTCCCATATTGCAGTGCACAGCCCCATTGTGCTCCAGTGCTGGCCCATATTGCAGTGCACAGCCCCATTGTGCTCCAGTGCTGGCCCATATTGCAGTGCACAGCCCCATTGTGCTCCAGTGCTGGCCCATATTGCAGTGCACAGCCCCATTGTGCTCCAGTGCTGGCCCATATTGCAGTGCACAGCCCCATTGTGCTCCAGTGCTGGCCCATATTGCAGTGCACAGCCCCATTGTGCTCCAGTGCTGGCCCATATTGCAGTGCACAGCCCCATTGTGCTCCAGTGCTGGCCCATATTGCAGTGCACAGCCCCATTGTGCTACAGTGCTGGCCCATATTGCAGTGCACAGCCCCATTGTGCTCCAGTGCTGTCCCATATTGCAGTGCACAGCCTCATTGTGCTCCAGTGCTGTCCCATATTGCAGTGCACAGCCTCATTGTGCTCCAGTGCTGGCCCATATTGCAGTGCACAGCCTCACTCCTGCAGGCTCAGTCCTGTCGTTTTGCGCCAACTGATTATTCTGGCTTCATTCTCCGCTTTGGGACCTGATTATTCTGGCTTCATTCTCCACTTTGGGGCCTGATTATTCTGGCTTCATCGGTACAAACCAGTGGCAGTTTACTGTTATATCAGCCCGCAGCGGAACGTTTTCACCAAGGAGGCGTGCAGTCCACAAAGGAGGCGTGCAGTCCACAAAGGAGGCGTGCAGTCCACAGCTCCCAGCTATCAGAAATTCCAGATCAAGTACACGATCGCGCCAGTTAAATAATTAAGAAGCAGGAGTCGGCTCCAAATCGCAGCCTGTCCGCGTCCCAACCCCCCCAGCAGGTCCCAGGCTGTGCTATCTGAGAGGGTCCTAATGACGGTCCCCCGCATCAACGCAGTGCTAGCAGTTCTCTCTCTCTCTCTCTCTCTCTCTCTCTCTCTTCTCAAGGTCACGCAGCGGGAGCGCTCCCCGGCCGAGCCGCCGTCTCTCGGGTAACGTTGGCGCTCCGCTCCACACAGCCTCTGCTGCTCAGCGGCCGGGGGAGCCTCGCCTTTTACAATTCGGATACTGCGGCTTGTTTACCGTTACCGTGACCACCTGCGGTTTCGTTGTTTTTTTTTTTTTTTTTTTTTTTAAATTGCCTGTCGTTAAGGTGGCCCGTGAAATGAGAGGCAGAAGCACCACCTGCTCCTCTGTGGGCCGAACCAGGCGGGATTTTACTAGTGTAATTTACCGCTCATTAATCAGTGTAGAAGCATAGGCTCGTACCTCAGCGCCAACGGACTGAAACGTGATTTGGAGGTTAGTGCCAGTTGCAATTTTGAATCGCATTCACTTCGATCTAGAGCAGGGGTGTCAAACTCATTTTCACCCCGGGCCAAATTAGCATTATGGTTGCCCTCAAAGGGCCGGTTGTAACTGTAAGACTACAAATATAACCATACTTGGGATTTTCGCGGACCTTGATTGTAATTGTTGATGGGGGGGGGGGGTTGGGTACAATCAATAATTTTTTTTTGCATGGGGGGGGGGTGGGGGTGCAATCGCCTTTATTTTTTATTTTTTATACAAACTTTGTTTTACGTTTTATTTAACGTATGTACCGCCGGTGTGCGTCCGCTTCTTCTGCGTTTGTCTGTTATATCGTAAAAGTTAATCCCCGTTAACCAGCCACGTAGATACACTCGTCAGATACTTAAGAGGAGGGGATGCTTGCGGGTCTTGACGCGCCAAGGCACTAGCAGAGCATTCTGGGATTTGTAGTATTAGCGGTGCATGCGTTACCGGTGGGCCAACTGAAATAGAAATTTGATATTATCTCGCGGGCCAAATATAATTACAATCTGGCCCGCGGGCCAGAGTTTGACACCCCTGATCTAGAGTATCGGACGTTATCATTTCTAGACTGTACTCTCGTGTTCAGAATTGGTATAAAATTTTTGATCATTATAATTCTACAATTGCATCCCGATTCGGTTGCTCTGATCGTTCGAACGCTTGTGAACGGGGGTAATAAAATACCTTTGCATTCTTTCTCGTGGATATTTGCGCAGGAGCCCAGACTGTCCATTATGGTGAAGATCCTGTTTAATGCTGGATAAGTCACCGATGTTATTAATGTTCTCTTTCCCAGACGTATGACTGAACACAGGTCTGGTTGCAGGGAGTGGACTTTTGCTCGGCGTTAGCTGGCGGGTCCGGTGGGTTCAGCGAGAATCATTCAGTGATTTGCTCCGCAGGAACGGGAACGCTGGAATATGAAATGAATAGACCTGCATGATCCCTGGTTTATGGAGGAGAGAATACAGTGCTGTGAGAAGAGAAAGTGTTTTGTGTAACGCGTTTTGATGCGTTTTGTTCATTGCAACTTCATTCTTCTGAGGCCAATATGCTCCCGCCCCCCCCCCATTGAGGCGGCTTGGCAGCAATGCAAAACTTAAAATGTGTTTTTGAGATAACGGAGGGAGGGAGGGAGTGCTTTCTGGATGAAAGCCTCAGCTCCTGTGGAACGGGTGTTTACACGCCTATGGAGGCTAACCTCTGCTGCTCTAGATGTAGACAGATGGGCTGTCGGCGAGGAACGCCGCTTTGTAATCAGCGTGGAAATGATGCATCACCCGGGACCTCGTACGCGCACAGCTGCGCCCTGCCCCCGCGTCCCTGCCTCACACCAGGGCTCTGCTCTGCTTTAGACTGCACCCTACACCCTCAGACTACAGCCCTAGTCTGTGCCCTACACCCTTACACTACGGCCCTAGTTTGTGCCCTACACCCTTACACTACGGCCCTAGTTTGTGCCCTACACCCTCCAACTACAGCCCTAGTCTGTGCCCTACACCCTTACACTACGTCCCTAGTTTGTGCCCTACACCCTCCAACTACAGCCCTAGTCTGTGCCCTACACCCTCACTCTGTGCCCTACACCCTCAGACTACAGCCCTAGTCTGTGCCCTACACCCTTACACTACGGCCCTAGTTTGTGCCCTACACCCTCCAACTACAGCCCTAGTTTGTGCCCTACACCCTCCAACTACAGCCCTAGTCTGTGCCCTACACCCTCACTCTGTGCCCTACACCCTCAGACTACAGCCCTAGTCTGTGCCCTACACCCTTACACTACGGCCCTAGTTTGTGCCCTACACCCTCCAACTACAGCCCTAGTTTGTGCCCTACACCCTCCAACTACAGCCCTAGTCTGTGCCCTACACCCTCACTCTGTGCCCTACACCCTCAGACTACAGCCCTAGTCTGTGCCCTACACCCTTACACTACGGCCCTAGTTTGTGCCCTACACCCTCCAACTACAGCCGGAGACTGTGTCCTACACCCTCCAACTAGAGCCCTAATCTGTATCCTACACCCTCCGACTAGAGCCCTAGTCTGTGCCCAACACCCTCGGACCAGAGCCCTAGTGTTTACCCTATACACTCATTCCACAGCCTTACTCTGTGCCCTACGCCCCCAGTCCAGCCCCACTCGAGACGCCCGCAAGTCTGATGCCCACGATCCTGACAGCTGCAGTGCGTTTATCTTTTAATTCACTAAAGGTAATTTGATGAAGATGAAGCTGACGCAGTCTCACAGAAGGAAGGGTCAGACCCTCTGAGTAGCACAGGTTGCTAATCCACACACCGCTCTGTGTGCCAGCTCTCTGACGCATAGCTCTCTGTTGGTTTACAGGTTCTGGCTACATCACCTCAGAAACAATCAACCTGCTTAATTTGCGGCTAATAAGAAAATGCTGATCGTTTGAGAAATTGATTACTTTGATTGGATGAGGGAGTTTGTCTGGAAGCAAAGCCAGTGCCCCCGCCCTTTCCTTACAGACCATCTTTTCCATTTTAAAGTGTGTTTGACATTTTAAAACCGTTCAGTGTTATCACCCAGACCAGGGATGCTCAAATCCGGCCCTCGAGGCCAGTCGTACTGCTGGTTCTCATTCTGCCCCTCTAATCAGGACTGATTTAAACCTGAGACACCAGGTGAGTTAAATCTCTGGCCAATCAGTGGCATTGATCGATAAATTAACCGCCAGGTAGAAAAGAAAACCAGCAGTACTACTGGCCTGAAGGGCCAGATGTGAGTATCCCTGACAGACCGTCTTTATTGGACGAGGAAGCGCGTCAGATATTAGTTTGCTCTAATCTCCGTCCGTTGAATGCAGACACGCCAGAGCCGCGGTGGAACGAAACGGTGTCTCTGCTGATCCCCGATCAGTATCGGCGCAGCCCAGCCACCATTGGGCTCTTTCATACGATACCTACCCACAAACCTGAGAACTGTCCTTCTCTGCCCTCTGCGAAGCCACTGCCTCCCAGTTCCACACGTCTTCGAATGCGAGCCTGCTGCTAATTAGCCAATCATTACGTCACCGTCCCTCCCCCTCACTAGCCCCTTCCCGCCCAGGCAATTCTTAACAGCGAGCGGCAGCCAATCTCCTCTCAACAGGGCGCGGAGAGAAATCGACTAAAAACACTTTCTCTTTTCCCCCCCGTCTTTGCCTTGCTACATCTCTGAGCTGTGTGCAAAAGGCTCTGTTCTCGCCTTTTGATTTCCACATCCAGCTTGAGAGCATTTTTATACTTTAGATTAATTTCTACACAGCCAGAGCGAGCGATGCTCTCGGCAGACCGTTGTACTGATGTCTCTTTCCGTGTCATCTTGCCAATTAATTTAGAGTATTCCTTAAACATTTATGGATGCTTTGATTAAAAATGTCAGGTATATCATGAGCCCGTAACGATCATATTAAATAATGTTTATTGTGGACTCGTGGTTTTACGTTGTGCTTTCTATGACGGAAGGCATGTCTGGTGCTCTTGAATACGATCAGTAGACTGGCTTTTCTTTAGTCCTCCGTTGCTCTATAAAGGTCTATGTTTTTATATTGAAGGTCATTGGGAACCAGAATACAGTGAATGTGTCATAAGCTGTCTGCTGTGGATTCAGGATAGTGGCTGAAGTGCTGGTCAGTGTAACTGTATAGTGTAATGATGGGTGTGTGGGTCAGATTTCTATAGTGTAATGATGGGCGTGTGGGTCAGATTCTATCATGTAATGATTGGTGTGTGGGTCAGATTCTATCATGTAATGATTGGTGTGTGGGTCAGATTCTATAGTGTAATGATGGGTGTGTGGGTCATTCTCTAGTGTCCTGGTGGGTGTGCTGCTCGTACTCTGCCCGTCAGTGTAATATTGGGGTGTGTTGGTCAGACACAGGGAGGGAGAGCTGCTTCGCTTTACAGGTTCTCCCTGCTCAGTAATGTGAAACCCAGCCAGGCACTGATGCTTTGTGTTATACAGAGCAAAGGATCCGATTGTGCTTTGAGTCCATAGGAGAGAGTCGGTGGGGTTCGGGTTAGAATCCTGACCGAGGCCTGGAGCGGTCATATTAAACCTGTCTTCACCTCTAATGACCGTGCTGCTTGTGCTCTGGTTTTGGGAGAGATCTGCTGCTTACGTGGCATTGTTTAGACCGTCGGGAGGAGAAGAACTTACGGGACCCTTACCTTTCACGTACGCTGGGCAGTCGAGCCTCGGCGGCCGTTGCCAGAGGGGCGCTATTACAATACATTTCCCCATAGCCAAGTACATTTTGCTTTGTACATAAAAAACTGCTTGATGTCTCCGCATAGTGCCATTTCTACTCAGCAGGATATGCTCTGGTGAAGCGGGTAAACGGCCTCGCTCAGAGCCCTGAGAGGACTGCTGCACGACGGAGCTGTGGAACCAGGCCGGGCTAGAGACGGCGGCCAGGTCCGTGCGTCGCGGAATGATGATGCGTCTGCTTGGGCCTGTACTGTACATCCCCTGTACTCTCTTTGTATGGACTGTAGCACATTACCTATAGTGACTTCATCCTGTATGAGTTCTGTACATCCCCTGTACACTCTCTGTATGGACTGTAGCACATTACCTATAGTGACTTTATCCTGTATGAGTTCTGTACATCCCCTGTACACTCTCTGTATGGACTGTAGCACATTACCTATAGTGACTTCATCCTGTATGAGTTCTGTACATCCCCTGTACACTCTCTGTATGGACTGTTGCACATTACCTATAGTGACTTCATCCTGTATGAGTTCTGTACATCCCCTGTACTCTCTCTGTATGGACTGTAGCACATTACCTATCGTGACTTTATCCTGTATGAGTTCTGTACATCCCCTGTACTCTCTCTGTATGGACTGTAGCACATTACCTATAGTGACTTTATCCTGTATGAGTTCTGTACATCCCCTGTACTCTCTCTGTATGGACTGTGGCACATTACCTATAGTGACTTTATCCTGTATGAGTTCTGTACATCCCCTGTACACTCTCTGCATGGACTGTAGCACATTACCTATAGTGACTTTATCCTGTATGAGTTCTGTACATCCCCTGTACACTCTCTGTATGGACTATAGCACGTAACCTGCAGTCATCCAGTACCATACATTTCCTGTAACCTGTCTGTACGGCTGTTTAAGTGACCTGTCGTCTTCCAATGTGGGAACCTTATATTTTCTATTGTCTTTTTAAAAAAAAAAATTCTGGGCAGCGCACATACCATCGTAACTGTGGCTGAATATTCTGGCGAGAGATATTTGTATGCGCGTGCGAGCGTTTGCGTCGTAAACACAGCGGATAGATAATGAGCTGTTTTATGAGGCTTTGTGCCGTCCTTTCCCTCTTTTGAGAAATTACCCCGTTTTCAAAGGAGCCGTTTGATTACGTTGACCTTGGGTCACGGGGGATTGCTTCTACATAATTAACGCCTGATTGCGCGCGGGCTTTCCTCTACGCCGGGAGCGCCTCGCGGGCGGCCTGATTAATCGCCCCGGACGAAAACATTACCTGCAATTAAAGGACGCGCAATCAGAGGCGCGCGCGGCTAGACACGGGGTGGGCGCGGCGGAACTGTTGCGACACGTCGCTGCCTCTCTCGTAACGAACGGCTCGGGGCCCTCGGGGCTCGGCGCCGTTATCGCGAGTCGCTTGAGCGCTCCGTTTATCAGCGGCAGAGAAATAGGGTAGAGGAGGTCGTTTGTGTGCGGACGGCTAACGTATGCCAAGCTGTTCACCCACAGACGGGGAGTGAAATTAACACCCACCACCAGGAAAACGCCCAGTAAAAATTTGATTGGCTGGTAAGATTTCTACTCTGACAGCCAATATGGCTAGTAACCAACCAGGCTGTTATACTGTAAAAAGGTAATGTGGCTGGTAAAAGGTTGAAAATGGCTGTTGTTTTTTATAATCCACAAGCCGCTCTGGCCAGTGGGTGAAAGAGTTTTCAAGTTTAAAAATGGAGGCGCATGTACGGGGACGGGGTCGAAATGTGTCGGGGGTCTGGGGGCTTTTTCATTCCAGGACAATTTGGACATTTAAAAGCTCATTTCCTTTTATTTGTATACTTAAAAAAATGTTTTTATTTAAATTAATTTTACATTTGTAAAAGAATTGTACAAAAGCAGTCTGGTTCTACCCTGATGTAAAATGATTAAACCTGAAAATAAGAGACAAGCACTCATTCACTCGAAATCAAAGGATGAAGTTTATGACTATTGCTTGTCTTCAAAAATAACAGGGCTCTCTCCCGCGATCCAGATCGTATCTTGATGGGACCATGTCATTGCTTCAGCCCGCGATTCCGGCCCTTCCATGTACCATACCGGTCTGTGCAGGGCTGGTGTCGGTGTCAGACCAAGTTCAATACTGTACCGAACGCCCATCCTCACAATAATGTAGCACTGTAATCTCCTATTAGCAGAAAATAAAAAACCCTGTGGTTTAAGATAAAGGAAGAAACATCAGAGTTGAGTGTCTGTGGCATCATTACCACGAGGATTCATCAAACGCTAAAGAGCTCCATCCGTCTGCCCCTGCGCATCGCTATGGAGATTGTAGAAGCACCGAAGGTGTTCTGCGTCTGGGCCTTACAGACAGCTGGCAGCTCGGAACCCCCACTGATGTGACCTCATATGAGGGGTGAGAGAGAGAAGACGACGCCCCTTCTATGTGGGCCACGCTCTAGATTCAGTCGCCTATTGCGCTTGGCCAAGCTCTCGAGCCTCGGACGGCAGCACATTAAAGTTGGCAAATTAGGTTTCAAAGTTGATTTAGCAAACGCGCCTCATTAATCTGGAGTGTTACGCAGGGTCATCTCAGCATTCGCTAATATTGAAAATGTGATCATTTTTGGCATATAGATGAGTGCTCATCGCACTCGGGCAAAATACACTCGTCAGGCCAGTATCTCCTCTCTCTCTCTTTCCCACTTTCTCTCTGTCGCTCTCTCCCTCTTTTTCTCTCTCTCTCTCTACCTCCTCTCGTTTGTTCCCTCTTTCCACTTTTCTCCGCACCAGCCCTGCCTCTCTACGTTTTGATGGCGGATAATCTCCTGATCGCCGGTGCACTTTCGCCAGAACGGCAAACCTGCTGCCCGGCGTCTTCTCTGCTGGCTTTCTCTGACGTTGTTTGTATTGAACAAACATTCTGATTTCATGACAGTCGGTGGTGCATTGTGGATGCGGTTTTTTTCTCTCTCTCTCTCTCTCTCTCTCTCTCCTGGGCATCCAATGCTCTGATGCCATTTCAGAATTCTGTCTCGGCTAAATCCTTTCAATGTCACTTAACCTTTTCTTAGGTACAGGGCACGCTGTCGGAGGGATGTCATTATCCAATTATGAACGGTGGATATCGTTTTTTTATCCTTTGTCTGAAATGCCATTTGTTCATTGGTCAAAATGGGTGTTTTTATGCCTTTTCCGCAATGTTGCTTTGTGCAAGGGCTCCCTCTGCTGGCGTTCTGCCCAAAGTGCAAGCGCAAATCTCAAAAGGAGCGAGTCTGTTTTTCTGTTGCCTTTATTGCCTTAATTGCACATAATTGTGTTGTTCTTCATAGATTAACTTTTTGCCAAGCCTGTAATTATTGTTTTTTTTTTGTGACCATTTATTTTTTAAAAATAAAAGATGTCCTGGTAGGGTTACGGAAATGACATCACATATGTGTCATACATCCATCATACATACAAATAAATAACAAAAAGAGAGAGAAAATAATAAATTAATAAAGGAAAAAAGAAACAAAAACCTTTTGTTACAAGGGAGGAAAAGAGGAGAAGAAAAAAACACGGCTCAACTAAAATATAATCCGTCTGTATGACGTATGTCAAACATTTAACTAAACCTATAATTTTGTATAATCAATTTGTGAGCGTTTCCTTTATTTCAGGAGACGTGTGTGTTGGGAATTGTCCTTTTTGCTTTTCCAACCGACGTACTTTTTTTTTTTCTTGGCAAGTCTTCATTTTTTTAATGGCCCTTCTTTGTCAATCTCTTCTTGATTCAAAATATTTCTTAGTTCCGTTTTAGTTTTACTCTGAGCGAAGAAGATATTTGAACATTCTGACGGGTACAAAAATACTGTAATTTGAACTGACTTTCCTTAGGGAAGCACCGATACTGGTATCGGTTATCAGGTCTCATACTGTGCTCACGTACTCCACTTGTACTCATAAAAAATGCTCCGATACCCAGACCCCATACCGACAACCGACAACGTCACGTAGCGTCCAGTTGTAACTAAAAAAGAAAAAGAAAGAAAATGTCAGTGGTTTGGAAAGCACTTTAAGATGAAGGAAGACTATAAAAGCAGGACAGACTGCAAGCATTCATCTCTATTTGCGTCACTACACAGTCTACCCGTACCTTTTCACCCTCGTGTTCTCTTTTTATCCGTGTTTTATCCACCGTAATTAGTCTGAGTCTTTAAAACGATTTATTTTGGCGAGGTCCCGAAAATGAACGGGAGCGAATGGGGAGCCTGACAACCGGGGCTACCGGGGATGACGTTAGCGGTCAGCAGGGACAGCTGACGTTGCTATTATTCACGCTATGCAAATATAATGGGGTAGGCTCCGCAAAATGACTTCTGCCGTTAAATGGCGAGTTGACAAGGTTTAGGCAACATTTTTTTGAAAATTGATAGTTTCATAATGTATTCTACAGAAAATTGGTCACAGCTTCATAGACTTTTACTGAATCTTGGTTAAAAGTGCCTGTTATGTTTTATTGAAACTCTGTGGCAGTTCCACATTCTCTTTTATTGGAGGGTTTTGTGTTCTTTTTGATAAAGGAGTGAATAAAAACAATTTTATGAAAAATAATAAACACTTTTCAAAACCAGTGGTCTCACAAAAAAATGCAATGTTATTAAAAGTTCTCGTATTGGACAGTATATGGCTAGAAAATTCACAATGTACAATTGATTAGAATATGGATGATTTACTGCCACCTGCTGGACTAGTCTGGCAGTACTATCAAGTTTGAGGAATTTATTGCCACTGGCTAATTTATTACTAGTACACATTCCTATTATGTTGCTGCAGAGCTCTTGCTAGCTTAATTATGTTGATGAGGGTGATTTAGCTGTGTAAATACATTGTGAAAATGGCAGCTGTGAGCTGTGTGAACAGTTGTCACAGATGAACCTTGGTGTAGGTGGAACGCTACTGTAATTTTTTTTTTTATTCACTAAAGGGGAATTCTACTGAAAAATTATGTTTGGTTTGTATGAGAGTAGCTTTTCTCCTGATTAAAATGAGCTTTCAGCCAACTCTCTACCTGGAGTGCGAGCATAGATATAGACCACAGAAGTGGGGCGTGTCTGTGATACCAGCGATTGGTACCAGGAAGTATCTCTCCCCATGTAATTTCCCCACAGACAATTTCTCTAATACAATTTTTGTAAAAAACAAGACATCATTGAAACTTAGAAAGTGTCATTATATGAAGTTATAGCTACTGAGAGAGCAAAAACAACCTCCGTATTTTCCTAATTTTGACAAAGGTAGTAGCATGTCGTACAATTTTTCTCGTGAGCGAACGAGTGACGGACGACATTTGGATTTTTTCGTCAAAGCTTCTTAAAATCGGTAAATGGCGGGAAATTATCTGTTAATACAACCCCTGATTCAGAAGAATGTCTCCAAAACACCCTTGTGCATGTGATATTCGGAATCCGGGAGTTTAGTCATACAGGCTCTTCATCTGTTTCTTGCTCCACATGACAAATTAAACTGTACCCGGTCCCACTCGTTGCAGCAAACATTTTCATTTGAGTTGGCGTTGCGAAATGGTTAATACATGTACGCCACGCGTCATTGTTTACCTGAGGCAGTCCCAGGTCGGCAGCGCGTTCAGCTCCAGCTAACGTATGAGAAGGTGCCGGCTCACGCCTTCGGCAAATCTCATCTCCTGTGTATTGAGGCTCAAAATGGTCGCCTTCCACCTCCGATTCAAGTAAAATGTCTCGGAAAGGTGTCATCATTCAGTGTATACTCCACAAAATCTTTGGAAGCCATTGGTAACTTGGCTAAGAACTCTGAGTTATGAGAGGTGTGGGAGGTATCTCCAAATTCAACTTACCCGCACGCTGACACCACTGTAGTTTTTCAAAAACGAGGATGTGTTTTTGACGAATACCGCGACCAAAATCTGCACTTTTCTCTGCCGATATTTCCGCTCTGAGATCTTTTTTTCGGCCAGCCGCAAAGAGAGACTTAATCAGTTGAGCCTTGATCTGTTAAGTAACGTTAAAGTTGTTTTTCGGCGGAATTCCCCTTTAAGTCATTCCTCCCGCCAGGCATATTACAGGCCGGATTTATTTTCTGCTTTCCGAGGCAGTGTGGAGACACCAGCCCTCTGAAGCGTTTGCCTCTATCAGGACCCTTCCTATGGAGACGCGCCCTGAAATGGATGTCGGTCAGGCCTTAACGTTGGCCGGAGGGTGCTGCCGGGTCTTTCGATTGCAGGAGTTTAATTCAGTCCAATCCAATTGGTATAGCGCTTTTTTACAGAGACACTCACACAACAACTCTTCACAAAGGGGACACTGATGAAAACTGGAGAGTCTTGAAGACGCTGGAGACCGCTTTCACTCGTCCGGGTGCCTAAGAAGAGAACTATGCGGCTTGTTCAGTGCTCCATACAATCCCTTCAATCCCTGCTCTGCTGCTTCCCCTAGAGATACAGATTTGAGGGCCGTGCAGAGAATAGGGATTATCAAACGGGATAAAGTGCTTTTCTAGTAATGTTTGCCAGCACTAGGAAAGGCATTTCTAACAAAGAGTATGCTGTCATTGTGTAATATTTACGAAAAAATGCTTTTCTTTCCAAATGCATAAATATCAGTGCGTGTGTCTCAAAGTGCTTTTGACTGCGGACTCGGTCGAGGGATAGATGGCAGCTTTGCTACAATACTGCTGCAGGCTGCCCCCAATGCCCGAATGAGCAGGAGAGGCGATTCATTAACATTCGAGTGAGATGTAATGCAAATTCTCTCATTGTTGCAAGACATTCGGAGTCAGAGACGCGAGGCGCCGTTGTCATGCCGTCTCGCGGCGCGCCGCGTAGCTTACCGCTCCCTCAGAGCTCTGAAGTGGCATGAGGTCTCCCCCCGAATACCAATAAG
The DNA here is from genome assembly GCA_022702515.1 of Ilyophis sp. 1 JC-2022. Lineage (NCBI taxonomy): Eukaryota > Metazoa > Chordata > Actinopteri > Anguilliformes > Synaphobranchidae > Ilyophis > Ilyophis sp. 1 JC-2022. Next base: position 21,568,013 of record CM040400.1, read on the forward strand.
CAGCGCACTTTGCGTTTCCTTAACCAGGGAGTTCGCTTTTTTCCCCCCTCAGTCGGACTTTGATAACTGAGCAACTTTGAGAATTGGTAACTTTGCTAAGAACTCTATGAGCTAGCTTGCAAGCTAATGCTGTTTACAGTTGTAATAGCAGGTTCCCAGCACGTCTCTCTTTGAGTTCGGTCAACACCTTCCTTTCCGGCACATATCGCCCCTCCCCCACTCATGTGGACTGCGCCCTCATTATTCTGTCTGTGTGACGCAGAAGTAGTGACGCGATCAAAGCCCCTTTCCGCGCTGTTTGCAGAAAAAAAAATACACAGCTCAATCCTCTTTGAGAACTTAGGGAACACCTAAGGAATCAAATGTTTTGTGCCTTTTTGCCAGACAACAATGCGCCAAGTCTTTGCCGAAAGGATTTCCTGTCCGTCTGCACGGTTTCAATAAGTTAAGTGTGTTGCCTTTTGGACTTTGCGGCGGTGCCTGAACCGCTATTGTCTGCGTTTCCTCTGTGTGTAGAGGAGTGCTTTGATTGGGAATGAGGGCGATCTCGCCCTGTCACTCAAGAATCTGAGACGGGGTCAAAAAAGCATGCTTCTCAGCTGTTGAACTCTCTCACTTCTTGTTTTGATGCTGTCGTAACTTCTGCCATCAGAACAATGGCTGACGCACTTTCCGGTAAAAAAAAAAAGAAAAAAGAAAAGTTTACCCTTTTTTTTGACCAGTTCCACCTTTTGTATAGAATGCTATGTCCTCATCCTAACTTTTTGAAATTCATTATTCTTATCAACTATCTGCTGACTTTTTCATACCCTCAAACAAGCACTGCTTATCAATATATATTTCTCTGCTTGGACTGCCTATATTACCAGCTAATTTAACTACCTCAGACTGTAACCTGCCTAAACCATTCATTCTGTCTTAACTATTACACCAAGCTGGCCAGTGCAGGATGGGCTCCCCTTCAATAGCCGGGTTCCTCTCGAGATTTCTTCCTATTGGGGAGTTTTTTCTCTATTTTTTACCTCAACAGTTAATTTTTTGGGGGTTCAGTTCTGGTTTTTGCCCAATTGTCCTTTCCATTTCCTCTGTAAACCATCTTCCTGCCAGTGTCTCCGTAAAAAGTGAAATGCGAATAAAATTGAACTGAAAAGAATAGACATTCGCATTTGTTATGGTAGGCATCAGAGCTGAAAAAGTGTTCACTTTGGGGAAAGTCTGTTAACGTGCAGGATGCATATTAGTAAAGCGTTCTGTTTCTGTGTGTGTTTTGCAGGATTCCAAGCTCCTCCCCTCCTCAGACAGCCTGGTGAAGGTGCAGGAGGTAGCAAGCTGGCTTTTGGAAATGAACCAGGATCTGCTGTCTGGGGGCAGCAGGCGTCGGCGGCCGGGGGGCTCGGGACGAGGTAACGGCTCCTCGCCCCGGGCGCCCCACGAGTCCGGCGAGGAGGGCGAGGAGGAGGAGCACATGGACCGGGTGGTGGAGGAGGAGGAGGAGGAAGAAGAGGAGGAGGAGGAGGAAGGAGAGGAGGAGCAGGAGGAAGGAGAGGAGGAGCAGCAGCCCGCGGAGCAGGGCGAGGCCGCGGAGGAGGCGCCGTGGTCCTCCAGCGGCGCGGGGGACGGCGAGGGGCGGGAAGCGGCGGCCGCCGAGAGCCGGGTGAACGGGGACGAGAAAGGCGCCAGGTGGATGTGGGGGCCCGAGCAGCGGCAGCAAGAGGAGGAGGAGGAAGAGGAGGAGGAGGAGGAGGAGGAGAACAACAACAGCAGCCACCACGCCGAGGAGGAGGAGCAGCAGGAGGAAGACCGGGAGGAAGACCGGGAGGGCAACCACGGCGGCCGGGTGGATGAGGGGGAAGATGATCAGGAGGACGAGGAAGAGGAAGGGATGGACCAGGAGAGCGATGAATTTGAGCATTCTGAGGAGGAAGAGGATGAGGATGAGGAGGAGGGTGATGAAGGAGAATGCTCTCCCACCCACAGGAACAATGTCGCAGACAACGTGGACGCATCCTCGGGACGGCACCACCCGACTCCGCCCTCGCTCTTCGAGAAGAAGGTAAGCTGGGGGGATTGGGGCGGAGACGGAGATTGGGACTGAGTGAATGAGCTGGGAGGGTCGTGGAGGACAATTTAGTCCTCTTTAAGGATGGGAAACTAGGGACTCTGCCTCTTGCATCCTCAGGTTAGACTACATTTTCTCTTTATTTTATTTGATGCGGAAGAAGCATTTTCTCCATTGATCTTTCCAGGAGCAAAATTCTCTCAGATCATTGGTGTTTTAAATAGTTTTTTTAAGGAATATTGCGAATGTAAACCTTGATCATATGCTGTTAACTCAAGCAACATCTGAATTTTAAATGTAATGACTCCATTGTCCACTAGAGGGAAGCTGTGCTTCTCCCCTTGCTGCCTGAATGACAGGGTCTCTCTAGTGGCCAAGGAAGTCATCAGACATAAAATACAAAAAAACTGTAAAATGGAAATAACTGTAAAATTGTCTAATTCCCATAGTGATATTGTAGTGTATGTGCTCATATACTTCTTAATCAGCAAAGAGCTTAATCAGGCATGTCCTCCCCACTCTTGTATATGTGTAAAAGTGAAGGGCTCTGTTACTCTGCTCCGTCGTAAAACCTGTCAGCCTATAATAGATTGTCGGGGAGCGCGAAGGACACGGGCTTGTGTGGAGGCCGGGAGAGATGTTTACACGCATAGCGGCACACGTCTTTGGCGGCGGGGGGCCCTTCCTACGCCGTGCGTCTGACCTGCACCTGACATTTAGAACAAGGCGGATATTTATATTTAATCCGCGCTCGCTCGCTCGCCCGCTCGCCCGCGCGCTGTGAGCAGTACCGGCCCCGCCCACAGCGTTGAGTTACGGCGACTGCGGGTAGGTGTTTGAGGGCCTCGGTTACCCCTTGCTGACTTGTTTTCTTGTCTTAATACCTCTTACAAAGGACCTACGAATCAGGTGGACATGCTGCGCTCGATAGAAAACCCTGCATGCCGTTTGAGGTTAATGATGATGATGATGATGATGATGATGATGATTATGATGAAGGCATAAGCTGTGAAGGACATGATAATGTGCCCTCATTTCACAAAGAGTAAGTATGCACCCTTCCCCCATTCCCAATCCATCCATCCATGCATCAACAGGAAGTCCATTTAAGGGGATGTTGCTACTGAGCTTTGGCAGGGCAGTATACCGAGGACTTTAGACTCCTCCTTTAATTAGCAGGGGTGTTCAAGTCAGCGTGGCTTCATTAATAACGGGGTGGAGGACGGCGTCCGCCCAGGTCGCCGGGCGAGGTCTGGATTTATGCCGCTCCCGGCCTCTGGGGTCATCTTGAGGTGAAACTGGGTGCGTCGCGGTCCCAGAATCCCACTTTTTGGACGGGAAGGACCCTCCCGGGTAGGTCACGCCGCAGCTGGACAGCCGGGCCCGTCTTCTGGGCCGGTGGGGAGTGTGTTTCCGCGCGCGCGTGTTCAGAGGGTACCTGTGGCAGGAAGCCGAGCGGCGTTTGTCGCTGCGTTTGTCAGAGAAACAGTGAGAGTCAGAAGGGGCACACACCAGAGGCAGTATGGATATACTCCAGAGAGAGAGAGCTGTGAAGCCTGAGATACCTCAAAGAGAGAACAGATTATTTACTCTGATAGATCCCTCATTGCTTTTGTTACCATCCATTCAACCCTTACTGTACACCGTCCTGCAAAAGATGGGGCTCCCCCTCTGTAGTCAGGTTCCTCCTGAGATTTTTTCTCTGAGTGTTTTTCTTTCCACTGGGGAGTTTTTACCTTGCTTCCTTTTTGGGGGTTCAGGCCTGGTTTCTATCCAATTTTCTTACTGTTTCTCCGTAAAGCGCTATTCAAATAAAATGTTATTGAATTGAGCGACTGCAGAGAGAGAACAGTGTTGCCAGAGATACCTCAAAGAGAATATTTAAACTTAAGAGAGAACAGCACAGCAGAGGTTCCTAAGAAGCAACAGCGTAGCCGGAGTTAAATACAAGAGAATAGAAGCTTGAGAGAGAGATCGGTGTCGTTATAGCTCTGTCAGAAATAACAGAGACCATTCAGAGAGATTACAGTGGAGTCTTGGCACATGAGAGGACAGTTACCTCAGAGATACGGCAGACATTGTCGAAAGAGGGGAAGAGCAGTTTAGCCAACGTTACCTCAGACCGAGAACGGAGGGGGCTTCATCGCAGCGGCGGGGCTGTCATTCCTGTCATTGGGAGTGACACGGACTAAAGGACACTTGTCTGTACGAGACGGGCCGCTGCGAATCCTGCCGCTGGCAGAATGGGGAACAGCCGCTTAAAGATGGCCGCTCTCAGGGTGATTGGATCTGTGTCACTAGGTTCTGGTCCATTGCCGCCATTTCATTGGTTCATATGGTGGTCTAGATGGGGCTGAATGACCTGATCTCCTCATCTTATTTTTTCCATCATTATTTTAAAGATGTACTATGCAGGATTTTTAACCTTGTTGTGGTCCTGTGTTTACAATCAGAGATCTCCTCCTCCGTCCTCAAACCCGCCCACTATCTAACTTAGCTGGATAGCTAGAGGTAACGTTACTTACAGGTCCAACAGAAGATAAGCCAACTCCACGTCACGTTTCATCCCCTTGCTAAACTTCAGCTGTCGCCATCGAGGAAAAGTAAATCCTAGGTTGACTCTGCTTCTTGAGCGTACCCTGTCGGCTTGTTGTTTAGCTTAGCTGTCCTTGTGCTTCCTCACCTCTGCCATTTCCGTAGCTAGCTAGCTACACACGCTCCGCTGAAACCTGATCCTACCCCGCAGGCTGTGTAGCCACACCCATCCCAACCCACACAGAAAAGAGCGTCGGCCCAGAAACGTCCCGAACACATCTTAGAAGAAATACAGCCAGAGGAGCACGGGTTTGGAAAATGTGCACGAGATTGTCAGTGCATCACAGATATGACTGAGCATGGTTATTTTATAATATTTTCAAGGTAAAAATCCTGCATAGTATGCCTTTAGCATTCAAAGTTCTCATCCGGCTCAATGTGCTGTCAAAAGCTTCATGACTCAGCATCTAATAAAGTTGGTTCTTCAAAAACGAAACCGTTACACTGTGGGAAATGGAAAAAGATAAAATATATATATATATATTTATTTTTTTGACTGTACCTGTGAATTCAGTTTTTTTGGAGAAGTGAGGTTTTTAAGGTTTGATGAGGAAGGGTAAAAAGGTCAGTAGAATTCGATGTGAATGTGAGACTGAGCCCCGCCCTGACAGTTGCTCTGCGCCGTGGGCGGATGTGAGTGAGTAAGGCTGGCACTGTTGGGCATTTACACAAGCTGTTCACCCCCTGGGCAGGCACATGTTTTCACGACCGGAGTGTGTGTATATGTGTGTGTGTTCGGCTACGTCTGTCTGTCTGTCTGTGTGTGTGTGTGTTCGGCTACATCTGTCTGTCTGTCTGTCTGTGTGTGTGTGTTCGGCTACATGTGTCTGTCTCTGTCTGTATATCTGTATCTGTATCTGTGTGTCGGTGTGTACGTGTAAGATGGGAGTTTACCACCTGTCTGCAGGGAATGACGGACCAGGCTCTATGCCAGCTGGGAATGGGCTGTGTGTGTGTGTGTCTGCCGGTCTACACACTGGCTATTACAGACACATTAATAAGGACCTGCCTATTGACTGAAGGAGAAATAAAGGCTTTTCCGTTCCCTCACGTTATTTATTTACTTACCGAATGGTGCTAATGGTATCCAGCACAGCTCACCGGGCCATCCGGACACGGCGCATAAATGCGTCAGAACACGGACAAAGTAAGGTCATCGGCATACAACAGGAAATGAACGCACCGAGTCTGTCCCAAGTCTCTGGTATCGTTGCCTCCTGATGGGAAGACGCGCCCTAACTAAATGAGCAGCGATGTTAGCTTCCTCTTCTATTCAGTCGAATTCTGATACGGACGCAGGGTCGATGAGCGGCCGGCGTGGGCGTTTGCGGCTAAACTGACCCCGCGGGCCTCTGGTGGCACGGGAGGCAGGCAGCTGAAGTTCACTGTGTGACAGCAGCCGCCAGCTTGAGTTGCAGGAGTCTCAGTGCTGATGTGGAGCGAGGGAGTATCGCTGATTAAAGAGGATTAACCGAGTGCTCACCGCCCTTCGAGAGTCGCCCTCGGTCTCTCTTTCTACACTCGGCTCCTGCTTCCATTGTGATTGGCCCCTGCTCTCTGTTTTTCCTACCCTGATTGGCCCCTGCTGTGTGTGTTCCGTGCCCCGATTGGCCCCTGCTCTGTTCCGTACTCGGTTAATCTTGAAACGCTGAGTAATCCAAGCTGTATCGTTATTATCGCTGTCGCTCATATATACAGTTATTGTTGGTAGTGTAGACACTTCAATTAATTAAAATTAGCTATTTATTTAAAGATCTCTTTATCGTTGGCTCCTGTGATGGTCCCTGCAGCACGGGAGCCCACACACACACACACACACACACACACACACACACACACACACACACACACACATATTGTTCACACATTACTTTTTGAGCTGGACCCTTTCCCGAAAATGCACCCATACCATCAATGCCAAGGCCCTTGAGCAGCTACATACCTAACTGGGGAGGTGAGGTCTCTTTTATATAGCCCAGTAAACAGGGGGGGGTGGTTTGAAACAAAGACATTCTGAGAGACTGATGGTGAACTCAATTTGAAACCTCTGAACTCGCCAACACGGACACACTGAAAGCTCAGCTGTCTGTTATGAAATGTAGTATCCTGGCGTATGAATTCCCTGCGTGCTTCATGTTGCGACATCAATGGCGTGCTTTGTGTAGCCCGTCGGATACGACCGACAAATTTGTTGGTGTTTTGCACACGCATGCCCCAGACTCGGGCAGATGAAGGACAGGTTTGCGTGAGTTATGCGGGCCGGTGTCATTGAGCCCATCACGCCGCCTGAGTAATCTTTGTACCCCAACGTTATCTCATGAAGGAAACCGCTCGGTGTTCTCCGCTTCCTTAAACTATAGGCGGCATAAACACACTGAAATATTAATGAGTTTTTAAGAATGCCCTCAGGACGTTGTCGCGGCGCAAGTAAATCAACATTTGCTTTTGAAAAATGGTTCCGCTTAATTACCCCATACTAATGAGGAGCGATTATATTCCTAAGAAGTGCGCGAGCCGTTTTGGGAATTTGAGTACAGTGGTTAAACTCCAGCCGTCCGGGTTTTTCAGCCGAACAATCTTCTGTCCCCCGTCTTAAAACTTCAGAAGGGCTGAGCTTTGCTATAATTGCCTTTGAACTGAAGGCGGTTAAGTATTTCTGTGATAATTCTGAAGGGTATTTGGGAGCTGTAGTAGCTCAAAGTCTTTTCATGGCTGAAGTCGTCGTTCTCGTGTCATATGAATGAAGGGCCTTGCTCATGTGACATGAATGAATGTCGGGCTGGTTGCATCACTGCTGGTTTGAGTCTGGCAGGGAGGGGTTTTGTGTAGAAGTGAGCTATGCTCTTCTCTATAGCCCAGTTATAGGGACATTCTGACGCCTCTTCAACAAGACACCAGATTTGAGAGAGAGAGCCCTTTTAGGACCGTTATGGCCGACTTCAGTTACAGCCTGTCTTAAAGGTCTGGAAAACTGGATTGAAATTGTGGTTGTATTCCCCAGAAGTGACAATTGATTGACTTTTTAACCCCATTGTAACCATGAATCGTAAACACGATTAGATTATCATGACCTGTTCAGCAGATAAGGACAGGGTGGGTGTGTATCCTCCGCTCATAAAAATTAATGTATGTAAGACGTCGTCTGTAAACAATTCCTCATCGCTAGGTTCGAGCAGGTTGGTGACCCTTCCTTTTTTCGTGCATCCAGGGAAGGCACAATGCTTCGGAATGGCCATTTTGAAATCTGCTTTCCCGCGCAAGAGTGGCAGGAGCATCATATTACAGGTAGAAAGGATTTCACTGTTCTTTGGACCTTATTGACGTAAATCGAGCCCCTGCCAATCCCGCCCACTTTGCGTTTTAGGCAAGAGCAAGCCAATCTCGGCGCAGTCCTTTCTGTTTATTTAAAATTTTATTTTTTTGCCAGACCAATTAAAAAATATTTTTGGGCCATTCCAGAACGCAAAAAAAAAAAACGATTAGAACAACACTTCAGCATAGAATTCGCAGATAATCCCAGACCTTCAAGTGTGAAGGCCTCTTTGTTGTGTTAGACGCTCTCCAGCGTCTGCTGGTGTTGTGGGAGTGCGATAAGGACGGAGAGGGTGAGGCTTGGTTTCAGGAGAGCGTGTGAACCGCTCTTGTGTAGCCTGCAGCAGAACTGCGGTGGCCTGTGCGCCACTCACAGAGAATCCTGTCCGTAAACACTTCGTGCAATCAGGTCTCAAAACCCCTCTCATACATCCGCCAAACATACTCTTTCATGACAGGTCCCTCACCCCCCTCCAAACACATACTATTATGTACCAGGTCCCTAACCCCCCTCCAAACACATACTATTATGTACCAGGTCCCTAACCCTCCTCCAAACACATACTATTATGTACCAGGTCCCTAACCCCCCTCCAAACACATACTATTATGTACCAGGTCCCTAACCCCCCTCCAAACACATACTATTATGTACCAGGTCCCTAACCCCCCTCTCCAAACACATACTATTATGTACCAGGTCCCTAACCCCCCTCCAAACACATACTATTATGTACCAGGTCCCTAACCCCCCTCCAATCATATACTATGATGTACCAGGTCCCTAACCCCCCTCCAATCATATACTATTATGTACCAGGTCCCTAACCCCCCTCCAATCATATACTATTATGTACCAGGTCCCTAACCCCCCTCCAATCATATACTATTATGTACCAGGTCCCTAACCCCCCTCTCCAAACACATACTATTATGTACCAGGTCCCTAACCCCCCTCCAATCATATACTATTATGTACCAGGTCCCTAACCCCCCTCCAAACACATATACTATTATGTACCAGGTCCCTAACCCTCCTCCAAACACATACTATTATGTACCAGGTCCCTAACCCTCCTCCAAACACATATACTATTATGTACCAGGTCCCTAACCCCCCTCCAATCATATACTATTATGTACCAGGTCCCTAACCCTCCTCGAAACACATACTATTATGTACCAGGTCCCAAACCCCCTCCGAACGCATACTGTTGCATGCCAGTCTCCTAACCCTCTCCAAATGCATACTGTTAAATACCAGGTCCAAAACTCCCTCCAAACGCATACTGTTACACGCCAGATCCCTAACCCCCTCCAAACGAATACTGTTACATACCAGGTCCAAAACTCCCTCCAAACGAATACTGTTCCATACCAGGTCCCACCACTCCTAACTCATACCGTGCCAGACCCAGAATTACCCTGTGGTTCATGATGCGTGCCGCCTATGCACGCATCATCCGCAGCGGTTCAGTCCCGCGGCCCGAACCGCACGGCAAACCAAACCAGCGCGGAGCGGAGCTGCCGTTCATCGCCGTCGGACGAGGAAATTCACCTTCACGGCTTCCACAGATGGTCTGGCATCATAAACATCAAAACACCGTTTTCAGTTACTTACCAGGCTAATCGCAGCTGAACGAAAGCTTTCCCAGAGCACTTTGTGCTGCGTCTGTAGTGGCAGTATTGCCTTTTTATATGGTTGGCATGGGAACCGCCGTGAACCTTAGACCTTCACCTCCCGCACTGCCTGGAGAGACGCTGTGCCTCGAGGGCCGTGCAGCACAGTGCTCACGATGGAACCCAGCCCGTTATTACCAAGCTTAAATGTCATTCAACCGTTCGGTTCTGAATGCCTTTTTTAGCGGCCTGAATGGTTGAAACGCAGACCCCGTGCAATCAAAATTATAATTTTTTATAGTTATGAATATACAGTCGAAGATTGAGCAAATGCATTTAATTGAGTAGATTTTTTTTTATCCTGAAAGAAACGACACTACAGGAGGATTCGGTAATGGTCTTTTGCAGTGTTTCTCTCACAACATGGTAGTTTACGCTGTAACCAATCCGTGTCCGTCGAGCGGGCTGCCGATCAGAAGTGAACTCTTGTTTTCCGATATATGGCGTACTTTACATAAAAGGTACATTTTATGAATTCCCAGTGTATTACTCCAGTAAAGCCAGAATCTTTATCTGAATGAACGCTTCAAATGTAAAAGAAATAAATAAAATGGAGCAGCAGACTTTTTAAACCCGTCCAAGTGCACTAGGGTGGAACCGTCTGTTTGGCAGCGAGGGTTTTGTTGCTGCTGCTTATGAAAATGGACACGGTGTGAGGTCATCCTCCCCCCCCCGGTCTCCTGAGTGAGCCGGGATCAGCGGGGCTCACTCCACCCACCGCCGGGATGAATATTTCATCAGGGTCTGACTAAATGTGCCCTTTCTCCGCCCGCCCGAGGCTCCGGGGCCTCTCCGGTCGCGGTTTCTTTTCCGTCGCGTTCAAACGCCCAAGCGCTTCGCTCGGACTCTCTCCCTCCTGGCCCGGCATTAAACCAGCTGCCGCAAGGCGAAGCTCTCCGGTGACCGCCGCCGAATCCATCCGCACGCGCGTTTGGAAAGAAACCAGGCTCGGGAAGGGCTGGCCCTGATTTTCTAACTTCAAAGCGGCCCTTCTCACGGGAATTTCATCATTGCGCCGATCAAAGCCGTCCCTGAAAATAGAACAGTGCCCCTTAACATTGAAGAAGGATGAAAAATAAAAAAAACCTTCCATTTCTATTTTAAATAGTTGCATTGCATTATACTGAGCGGTGTTTTGAACACCAGCCACACACTCGTGAGGTGACTTTTACCCTTCTGCACAGCGTGATGCACGACCTTGTGTGGGTTTTTGCTGCGCCGCTTGGTAATTCCTCACATGCCAAGATAGGAATTCCATCAGTAGCCTCGCAGCGTAACCCACTGACATTTCAAGTGTAGCGCACCAGGCCCTGTTTGGTAACATTGAGAGACTCAGAGACTGTCTGTGGGGGTATTGGGCACGTGTTCAGGTCGGTTCAGATCAACAAGCCATTGCCAACGAAGCAATTTTGGGATACTTTCAAGAGAAATTTGGTTGAGTGAAAAAACGACTAAAACAGCAACTTCCGTGTTTTATAATATCGGCAAACGGCTTCTGTAGTCTCCGAGATCCAGCACGTTACGTCGAGAGTCAAGTGTTTAATGATGAGGCCGATCCGGTCAGGGAACTCATTACCCGTTGCGGAAACCGTCGCTTTGATTCGCTCCGTAACGTTCCAAGGTTATGGAAATGAAAAGGCGTAATTCCCGTCTGCCGTCGGCGATTTTGATCCGAGCCTGGCTTTTAGCGCGTCGTGCCCCAGGAGACGGACCCAGAGTTTGAGAGCAGGCTGTGCCCGCGTCCCATTCCTAAGATGTCAGCCCCCCTCTTCCCCCGCCATCATGTGACCACCTGCAGAATGCCAGCAGCCTGATACAGCATAGCCCCGGGATGGCAGACGGAGAAGCCGGAGTATTAGCAGTAGCAGGAGGAGGAGGAGACGTTGACTCTCCAGTTGGGCCTTCCTTCTCACAAACCCTCACCCCCCCCCCCCCCCACCTTGAAGCGGAGTAACGAGAGAAGGAGAGAGTGCCCCGTGCTGTGCTGTACCCATTTACTCTCCCCTGCTGAATCAGCCTCTGCAGAGAGCCTTCTTTACACAGGAAATGCCCCCTAAGGCGAGGAGGTCTTGTATTAAGACTCGGACACGCTCCGTGCGAGTCTACCTCAGGGGTTGCCAGCCCTGGTCCGGGAGGACCGCAGCGTCTGCTGGCTTTTCTTTTCACCCCCAACTTGGCAACCGGTTTAGACCCCAGGAGCCAGGCGGCTAAGGAAACCGCAACCGACCGCTTTAATGAAGTGAGCTCACGCTGCGGCTCTCCGCGGGCCAGGGTTGGCCTCCCCTGCTCTACCCAATACGTTACATCAGTTTAGCGGAAGTTCTTATCCAGAGTGACGGCAATTGCGGCGGGTTAGCGAGTGCAGCGGCGGTAAAGGGAAGGCTAGCCGACAGACGGAACGAAGCGCATCCGTTTGAGCGCAGAATCGCATTTCTTTCGCTCGGATGCTAACGCTGTCGACGCACCAATCAAAATTATTTCTGCGTCGCGGTTTCCCAGCTGTTTAGCCTGGCTGGCATCTCTACCGTCCCGCTTTCTCTCTGTGTGCTCTGAGGGGAATGCTGCTTCTTTCCTTCTTCAGGGCTGTGTGGCAGCCATTTCAGTCTCTTTCCTGCTCTCTAGCCCGGTTGAAATATAAGAAAAAATACATTATTTAGACAATAAAAGTTTGAATTGGACTAGAAGACGATGAGATGCCTGCAGGCCTTCCTCTCTCGTTCAACCCTTTCTTCGCTCATGGCTTCTCTGTAGGCTGGTGGCCGTGCTGCTGCCAGTCCCGAGGTGCTTATGGGAACTGCGGTTCACTGTCGTGCTTTTACATTGGAAGTCGCTCTGTGTAAGAGGGGCTGCTAAAATAATACATTGTAATGGGGATGTGGAGAACAGAAACCCTGCCAGTTTGATGTTAACACTTATCTAGAAGGACCTCTCATGGTACTTGTTTCTTGTTTAACTGTGTGTTGAAGTTTATAATAGTATTGCAGTAGAGCTGATTTACCCAGTTTACTGTGAACTGCATTCAATGTTCATTACTAGGGATAGCTGCTACTTTATGGGAAGGATGTGCTTTGTCTTATCTGTTCCGTAGTTACTTCGATGACGTTGCTGTATGCGCTTACTGTCTGTCGCTTTGGATAAAAGCGTCTGTTAAGTGACTGTAATGTAATGTAACGGGGGCCATGTTACGAGTGCAGTAAGATTGTGTTAGAAGTTAACTCATTTCTGTGTGTGGTCGTCTAAGAGTTGATCAACAGCAAAGCACTTTTCCCGAACCCTTAATTCACAACAGTGCTTAGTATTGGTCCTGGGGGAACACAGGAAGTGGGGGGGGTTGAGTAGTTTTATTGCATGGGGAGGAAATGGGGATGCGCTGGCTTTTTTATTAATTTATATATGGATCTTCTCCTAAGCAAATGAGTTTGGAGTGGAGTGGGCCACCTCATCAAATTAGGAGCTAATTATTTCCCTTTTCCTAATGAGCGGGACGCTCGCGCCGTGCGCCCGAGACCAGTCGTTACTCACTCCCCAATCGCTGCAGTCCCCTGCTGCTGTGAGGCGCCGTAGGACGCTGACCACAAGACGGCAGCCCCGAGCCGGGCCCGTTTTGTGAGTTCGGGTCCGGCCGCGGTTCTGTCCGGCCGCGGTTCTGTATTCAGCGCAGCTAAGCCCTCGTGTTCCCTCGCTCGGCTCCTCCCTCTCAGTCCGCCGTAAACTCCCGAGAGCGTTTCCGGGCAGACATGCCAGTTGGCTTTAATCGGGGACGGATCGTGACCTCCCGTACCTAACGGTGACTGTCCCCTCTCATTAGTAGCGTGCCCTTTTGTCCACTTAAAAAGGGCAGAGCGTTTTGAAAGGCGAGACGTGGCCCCTGCGAGTTGAATTGCGATCGGCCCGGCCACGTGACGTCAGAGTGTAGCGCTATTGGTTTAGTGGGGATGCTATGCAAGAGCAATCTTTGAGCTGCCACTGAAGACTCCCCTCGACTTTTCAAAACTCACTGGATAACTGGACCCGTCTACCCAACTGGAGGCCACATAGATCTGCGGCCAGCAGAGCAGCTTTGTTTTTGTGTCACTTTTTTAGCTTCCGGGACCTGAAACAGCAGCTATGCTAAGGAAAAACAGCAGCTATGCTAAGGAAAAACAGCAGCATTGTCAGCCAGCATTGAGGGCTGAGAAGGTGGAGATCCGCAAAGCAGGACATTTCTGTTTGTGTCCCAGGCAGTGAGTGGCCACTAGAGGGCGCCAGTGCCCCTCCTTAGTGGCCCTGGGCTAACAGGTGCTGGTGCGACTGCCGCATCTCTGTTTCCGTAGCAGGGGCTGTGCCCTCTGCTTATTAATTAATCATCCATTTTCCGTGTGCCACAGGCTCTGGCTTATTAACTGAATACACTGTCTGCTCCCAACTTCCTTGAAGGATGCAGAGGGACATTGTGGGTTTGGGGTGGGGTGGGGTGGGGGGGGGTGTGGATGTGAGTAACGCAGCTCACCGGTCTGGCACACCCATACCTTGGAAAAACCTTCACCACATTAGGTTTAATCGATGAATGTTCAGCCGAGAAATGCTAAATAACACAAACACGCGCACAGTGTGTGAACACACACACAAGCAATGAATGTACAGGCGCACACTCCTGTGTATAAGACAGATGATCAAATAAACACGTACACCCACACACATATACATATGCATGTTCAAGTATATACACACTTGTGTATAACAAACACACGCACAGTCAATTGGAATACAGCCGAGGGTAAACAGTATTATAGGGGGGAAGTGGAAATGTATGCACACAAACACCGAAACCAAGCAAGGCGATGCTATGCCTACGAAGAGAGAAACATTCACCCCACCACGCCCACCCCCCCAACCCCGCCCTTCCACTACTTTAAATTTGTGAGCACATTCCCCCAGCGTTTCGCAGATGAATTCTGTGCCTCGCGTTCTGTTGCGGGCCCCTTTCTTCATGCACACAAACGGTCTGGCTTTCGAGCGCTCTGGCTTTCGAGCGCTCTGATGGGGATTAGGTTGGCATAGCTTGTTCCTGCCGTCACCTGGAAAGGGGCTGCTTCGCCTGTGTGTGCATTAGGACAATTACTGCTCTGACTGGAGCTCTGTGTTATTTTAGGGTTGTCTCACCGAGCCAGCTAGCGCAAACTTTCCATTATGTAAATTGCAGTGGATTGCACAGATACGAGTTATTTCTCTTGGCTCCCCCATTTGCAGTCGCCGAGTTCCTTTCCACTTTTTTTGAAATGTAGGCCCGTTTCTCGAGCAGACCGCACCGAAATGGAGGAGTCTTTCAGCGACTTATAGGCGGAGGAGCTAACGGACGCTTCCGATTTGTCAGTCACGTGAAATTACTTCCCAGTTATGCACTTAGGAATGCTAGGCGCTTGTTATTGTACACAGAAAAGCAGCGCGAGCAGAACGCTAATGTACACAAGGGCTAGCCCGCACAAGTCCACCGAGCTGGCCCGCGGTTTGGTTAGCGCGACGGGCGGCTCATCTGTCAAGAGCGCGATTAGCGTAGCGCGGAGCGGTACGCTTTCAGAACGGCGGCAAAGGCTTAGGAATTGTACAGGCCTGTCAGGGGCAAAGAAGCCTCGTAAAGAAAAGGACGCCGTCATTCACTCGTTGAGAGAGGTGTGAGTGGCAGTGCGGAGGAATATAAACGGAGCGAGGCCGCGTGTGTGGTCCAACGGCGAGCGGAGCTCTGGGCGATCCATCACACCGGCCCGGCCCCCTTCGCTTTGTGTTGCCGCGAAACCGTGTCGGGGGCAGTCCGGGCAGGCAGAGTTAATGCCGCCAGGTGCGAGGCGCGGCCCGCCTCTCTGCGGCCTGCGTCGCCATAGCAACGTGAACGCAGCACCGCACACACACACACGTGCAGTAGATCACGCCCGTCGAGTCGGAGGTATAGCGTGTTTTCTTGCAGTCCTTCAAGGCTGACAAAAGGGGTTTGATGTTTCGTGTTCTTCACTGCATTTCAAAGCTGGCACGGGCAGTAAGCCCTCCAGATTTAAATCCCTGAACTTTACAATACGGTCTGTTGACCGATGAGCGTTTTCTTTCATTTGTGCAATTAGGGTTTGTTGGTGATTTGGGTCTTTAAGATAAAGATGTGTTTTCTGTCGGATCATCAGTACATACACAGAAGATGGCAAACCCCTTGTTTTTTTCTGTACCGTCTCAGGAGTTGGCCCGCATGTGCCGTGCCCTGGATGGAATCTTCCAGCAGAAGAGGTGTTAAGTCAAGCGGGTCAGTGTTTTTGGGTGCGTGCAGACTGCAGCTGGGGATGGAGGGGTCCCTGGCATGGCACGGCCGCCCCCACGGATCCCCCTCCTCCACCCCGGTGCAGTTCGGCAGGAAAGCCGTCCCTCTGGTGAGGGATCAGCACGTCAGCACGGCTGAGCCCCGGGATCTGGGCGCAGCTGGGGTAAACGGGGTCTGCCCAACTTTACGTAACCACTGGGTGACAGAGACTGGGAATTCACTGACTGCACAGAACCTTTCTGACTGACCCTACTCACCAAGCGAGAAGTTTGTCTTTGTGACCTCGGTGTGGACCATCCACTGTCGGCCATTTTGTGAACATTTTCTTTCAACCGTTTTAAAACAAACTAAACTAAACTACAGTAATAATGCAGTTTTGAGGTGCGGCTTAGTTCCTATTTTGTGTCCAAGGTGGAGGCATTTCTTTAAAAAATTCCACATTGACCTCTTGTTGCTGTAAGGAAAGAATGTGTATCTTACTCATTACACATAGGCCCTAGATCAAGGTTTTTGTTTTTAGCTTCAGCCTATGTGAGTGACTTGTGAGTATGTTGATTGAGTGACTGACACGAGGCTCAGGGGTCTCGCTCCTTCCTGTTCCACCATTCGGGCTTTCTCTCTTGTGGAATGGGACCCTTGTGACCTTAAGCTCAGGAATTCAGGGAGAGAAAGTCTTCCCTGCAGTGTTTCCCGACTGTGTATGCCCTTCACAACAAGGGTCTACATTTTTACGGCACGTTCGAGCACGTTTGTGCGCCCTTTCGGCCACATAGACGGCCCTGACGTACAGACTCTGCCGTTTTGCTCTCAGAACCTGCGAACCTCCGAACCTCCAACAACCATACTACTTAGTCATGTCCGACTTCACCTGCAAACACTAACCTGAATCTCCCCCAGATTTTTAAAAGTCACGAGACTATAGGGGCTTAGTGTCCGTTTTGAGGCTCCGTGAAAACCGTGCGGCATGCCGGATCAGGGATTCCTTCCAACATAAGGCTTTGCGTCGCATTCTGCCGGACCCTAGGTTACACCCCTCAGATTGTTGCCATTCCTGCAGATTATATTTGCCTGATCGTGTTAACATGCAGCGGCTCAGTCACGCATGCGTGGCGCATACTTTCACGCTAAATCGTGTTTTTTTTGTTAGTTTTTTTTTTAAATCACCTGAAATAGCTAATGAAACGCGGCTGTGGATTCGCTAGATGTTTATAGAAAATGCAGCCGACTGAGCATTTGTGGGAAATTCTTGAAGGCTTCCTACGTTGTGTCTTTGGCGGTTTTTGCCCTCTGGTCTTCAGGAATATATAAGCACTGAGGCGCTTCCAGTTAAAGGAGAAGCCATTGTGTTTGCTCTTCTAAATGAGAAATTCATACCCTGACAAAGTACAGTGTTGTGTCTTCTAAATTATTCAGTGCCGCAAGCCTTGCAGGCAAAAATAAACGTATTGTTCAAGTGATTTGCGAGACACGCGCAATATTCTTTGACAGATGTTTTATGAAGGCAGCGGAGTGGGGTAATTATGGGGAAGAACTTCCTTCGCAATTCCAGCAGGTCTTTGTGCATCACTTGGGAAACGACGCTTTTCCAGGAGCCTTCGTTTGAGGTTTTTCTGCACCCTAAAAACCAATTTTGGGGTTTGAAAAGGGTCACGATGCACAGAACAAAATAACTTCCGGTATATTACACATTTTTCATAACCATTCATCTGTAGTTGAATGAAGTTCTAGTTATAATTTACCTATGAATGTTTTGACATATAAAAACATTTTTGAGTTCAATATTTGAACATTTTCGGGTACATACAGTGAGTCACGAACTTGTGAAGTTTCTTAAGCGAAGGATGAAGAAAACCACACCACATGAATCACTGGTTCCCTTCTCACTGCCTGCTGTATGTAGTGTGTGTGTGAATGGCTGTTGGGCTGTGTGCTGTGACCGTGGTTCTCTGTGACTTAAAATATGAGACAGCAGAGATTTTTCCTGGTACTGTTGACTTTTTAATTTTAATTCCTTCTGTTTTAGTGCCTCAGCAATTAAAACACCCCCCCCCCACACCACCACAACTGCATATAACTGGGATTGATTTGTTTTTTCAGTGGCTCAGAAAAGAGTTGCTTTGAGGTAACCGAGTTTGCATATTGCATTCCTGGGGTTCTGTCTCTTGAATTACCGTTGGGTTTAATAGGAATTCATAAGGCGTGTGTGTGTGTGTGTGTGTGTGTGTGTGGAGTAGTATCTTTCTGCTTACCCTGCAGTAAGAGAGCCCTCGTGGTCTGTCACCGCAGGTTAACTATTTAAAGAACAGCTGTTGTCAGCATATAGCACACAGGGACCATGCAATATCCCAAGAGAAGTAGGGGTTTAAAATGATAACAAACAAAAAGAGTCCACCCAGAAACGGCTAAAGGATGCTCATAAGTGGTTGCGTCAGGTGCTCTGACACCTGTCAGCAGTCGAGCGACTGCGTGAGCGGCAACCTTGACTACATCTCCGGGCCTCGCCCAGGCGTAGTCAAGGTGATCTGAATGCCACGAACGCGGACCCCCCGCGCATGTTGTTTCCAGAGGGGCTGTCGATCAAAAAGACGTTGACGCGGGTGATGCGTGCTCAGGCCGGAGCACGCGCCGCTTTAGCTGGATTTTTTTACAAGCTAGTATTAGCGCTAGTATGACTGCCCTGTGGGAACAATAGCATATCAACCGGAGGCGATGGACTCTGGAGGCACACTGTGGGACAGGAAGCTGTGTCAGGGACATCTCTGGTGTCAGCCCGAGGGTCACATTCCTCCTGCGGCCGGAGGGTGCGGGGCGTGGATTCCGGAGCAGCTGGTGGAGGGAGGAGGGTGGGGGAGGGCCCCCGGTCTGGAGAGCAGCAGCTGCTCCACCTGGCAGGCGGGGGGCGCCGCGTGACGTCACTCTGCTGGACGCTTTAAAGGGAAGAGTCGTGCTCCCACCCCAGCTCTGGTCTGGACAGATGAAGCGGTGAAGCCCTCCCTGCGCGGTCGGCTTGAGGTTCCGGAAAGAGACGCCAGCACCCAACACCCGTGGCGGTGTTCCCTGCGCCGTACCACATCCTAAACACCCCCCCCCCCACCCCCCACCCCCCCTCAACCTTCCCAGCTCCAGCTGCCTCTCCTGGGATATGAGCTACTAACCCCGACCCGCCCGGCAATGCTGCGGCGTTGCCCCATCCCCGGCTTTGCCACGGCTAGCGCCCGGAGAAAGATGCCCAAGGCCCCCGCAGAGAAGAAGCCGGAGCCGGAGTCGGCCAATCCCGCGGCGATGGGCAAGGAGGCCCCGCCCCCGCAAAAAGTGCTCCGAATCTTCAGCATCAACATCATCGCCCAAGGGCTGCCCTTCTGCCGCCGCAGGGTGAGTGAGCCCCAGCCGCGGGGACGGCTCTCGCCCGCCTCAAATGTCAGAGGTCGCCCCGTGCCCAACCCGCCCCGCCGCTCCTTCCAAGCCGCTTTCTGCCAAGCGCCGGCTGGAAAGCCGGCTGCTGGAGCGTTTCGCGGCCACCGTTGCTTTTATTGCTCCTTGTCGTTGCTTTTACTGTGCTGTGCAGACGGTATGAGGTTGCTCTGGCGTTTTCAGCCTCTCGATGTTTGTTAGCTTCCTGGAATGCAAGGTAAAAGGGTCCTGTGGTGGTTTCCTTTGTTTCTCTGGCTGGTTTTCCTGTTGAGTTGAAATGGGAAAAGGTTTTATGGACATGTTTTTGTTGAAAGTAAACCGATGCAGAGGTCTCTAAAATAGCACTGACCTCCATGACGTGATCGCCCCTTTTGACGATGATCACAAACACGCGCCCCTGCGGTATCTGTCCGCTGTTGTCGACTCACTTTCAGAGCTTGCCGAATGCGACCTGTTCCGATTGGTCCACATTTGCTTTTATTCTGTACATGTACAGATAAGGTCAAGAAACTATCTTTCCAAGTTGCCTTTTGTCTCTGAAAAAGAGTTGTTTTTCTGTATGGAAGGTTTAATAAAGGCCTTAGCAACAAGGCCATTTTCTGTTTTTTCAAGGGCAGTGCATTATGGCTTTAGCTATTTAATGAAAGGTACTTTTGAAGTAAAATTTTTGATTTGGCTAAATAAAGGCTACCTGTGGAGCATTTTAGTGCAGGCTATCTACAGTAGTTTGTTCAAAACATTCTTGTTTTTATAATGTTGATTACTGCTGCTTAACTGTTTGGTATTTATCCATTTAATGTATACCGAGCATGTTTTAACGTCTTATTTATGGCCCATAACAATTTCCCAAATGTGTATTCTATAAATGAATCGCAGTAATTTAGGTCCCCACAGTAATCTCTTTAAAGTGAGCGTTCATCACGTGAAATGGCTGTGGAATCATTGGCAGCTCATTGGAACGAAGTGAAATGAAACTGCAGTTCAGTTAATAGGTTGGCACAGCTTGAAGTTATTCAGGGGAAACGGTCAGAAGAAGCTCCATGGACTCACGCCTGATTCGGCACACCCGCACCCTGTCGTCGGCTCACCCGCACCCTGTAGTCAGCTCGCCCGCTCACTGGTGCTTGGAACAGTGCCATTTCTTCAGTTTGGTGAAATTTCACTCCGTCGTTCGTCGTACGTTCCAGTCTCGGGAATGCGAAGGGGGTAAATGTTCCTTGTCTCATCGAGCCCGATTGCTGGTTGATATCGGCGTACGCGGGTACTCGCCACGATGCGCATCCAGAGATTCCGCGCCCCGCGGTGGCGTTCGCCGGACGACGCGCGCTGAGCAACCCCCCCCCCCCGACCGACCGACCATCACACCGCGCAACTGACCTTAAAAAGACTGGCAGCGACACGCCTATTTATAGTCCGCTCGGAGTATCGATTCGAATGAAAGCCAGCTGCTGCCCACTTAGATACTACCCTACAGAGCTTATCTGCATTTAACCAGTCTGGAGCCTTAAAGAGCGCTTTGCATTGGGCTTCATATAGGAGGGCCGATGCAACGTTACACTTCGACAACTGCCTGCGCAGCTTACTTGTGCCTGGACCTAAATTAAGCCATTTAATAGGGTCGGGAAAGGAGTGGAAGAGAATAGGATAGTTTTGCTGTGTTGCAGAGATGCGTAAGGGGAAACCTCAGAGTACGTGTTTTTTTTATTGTTGTTGTTTTTAAGGAAAACGCGACTGCCGCACATGCCGCAGTAACGGAGGCCCTGTTTAGTGTCGCAGTCCACTGTGGCAAAATAACTGAAGTCTCCGGGTGGCAATTCCACGGTCTTCGCTTCGATTCACTGAGATTCCGCCAGGTGTAATTGAAGCTCCCCTTCCTGTCCTCTCAATCCCCTTCTGTCGTTACACGGTCACTTTCATGAGCGAAGTCGCCAATTAATCGCAATTCCAATTTCCATCATTTTCCGAGGATTCGTGAAATAAGAATTTTTGTAAAAAGGCATCTTTCAGAAAAGTGCCTGCCTCGCCGAAAGAGGTAACCGTTATAAATTCCGGCTCGAGGCATTTGCCAGCCATTTGGCGCGGGTTCGCAGAAGTTGAATTGTTCTTCCATTGTGAGTGATTAAGACTGTAGGCTTGCCCTGAATGGTTTCATTACGGAATAGCTTATATCGAAGGGCCATTCCATTGATGGAAGCCTATTGATCTGATGAGTTTCCAGACCATTAGTGATGTAATCCACGCTGAACGCATTCTTTCCCAAATTATGCTAACGTGCACATTTTCCCCTTCTTTTGATGTGGGCTTGAGGTTTCTTTGGGGCTGCTGGGATTTTTGGATTTGCACTTGTACCTATGCAGATTTGCCTCCTGTCAGTTCGTGCTACCAGTCAGGCGAGCTTAAGCGTGTTCAGCTAAAGCCAGTCCCTAAATGAAACGGTGCTGAATGCCTAAAAAGGCTAAGCCTATAGTTTGCACGAGAAGTACAGGATAGAAAAGACTGTTTGAATGCTGCACGCTGAGATGGTGCTAACACGCACGCTCTAACGCGGGGCTCGGCTGGGCTGCCGTGCGGAGCCATCGCTCTCACAAAGGTCACCCACGACAATGAATTTATGGCACAGCAGCTTCAGTCGTCCCATTTTCTTCACGTACGAGATTCATGTCGCACCGGGCCGGACAGTGAGTCGGTCTGTCGGGCTGCCGACACCCGGTCGGGCGTAACTCACCGAGAAATGCCACGGCAATCACCCCGGGTGATCGCACGGAAAGGAAAACTTTTCAATCGGCGGCAGCGGAGGCGGCACGGGGGATAATGGAGTGGGGAAATAAATGGGGGGTGGCGGGAGGGCTAGCAAATTCTGCTTCTCATCTCAAAGCGTGTCAGGACCGAGTGAGGGAGCGCGTCCTCTGATCGGACTCTCCAAAATAACCTTGGCGCCTTTTGCAAAAGACCGGTAAGCCGGCTCGGAGCTACGCCGTGATTTAGCGGCCGTCGTTTCGCATTTCGAGCGCTCGCCGTTTTCTGTTTTTCTTCGACGAGAGCGCGGCTCGTTGGGAGCGGAGCGTTGAATTGCATTGCGGGCGTTTATTTCTGTGCCTGCTGTGATATTTTGTGGTTTAGAAGAAATCAGTGAAGCTGAGTGTAAGCAGTCGTGGCCCCATGGTGCTCGTCGCCGGGGTTGGGGTATTTACGGGTAAGGCCTTTTATAAGCTGAGGTGAAATCCACAAATTCCCTTCTGATGACCTTGTGTGAGAAGGTTTGACCCCTCTTCACAATCCCAGTTCAATGCAGTGTGTCTGATGCAGCGGGATCCCGTTAATGGCGGACGGGTGCCTTTGCTACAGAGAAGGCGTCTTGGGGAACGTGTGTGTGTGTTATTGGGGTCCGATGCTCTCGAGTAGGGGGGGGGGGGTCACGGCTGTGAGTGACAGCAGGCCTGCCCCCTCCCCCTGCCCTCTCTTTGATCTCGACAGCGATTCCTGTGAGTGATGAGGCAGTCTCCTGTGGTGATGAATCCTCTGCAGTCATTAAGTTCTCAGTAGAAGCTAATGGGGACTGTCGGTCTTGGGACAACAGTCGTAATGTGGTCAGTTCCTAAATAAGGGACCGTTGTTGTGCTAGTAAGCAAGCCGTTATTGCCTTAGTCGTCAGTACCCACCTGCTTCTGCTTTTCTCTAGTATAGTCCGCTTTGACCATGTACCTGTTTTGTCGGTTAACTTTCTGCCCCCAGGCACATGATCCAGGATCAGTTTGCCTCGCTCCATCTTAATTCCAAGAATGCTGTAATAACAATACATAAAAGGGCAGAAATTGATCCGGGGTCAGTCCTTGAGGGTGGAAGGGATTTTATCCGTCATTTAATCCCTTGAATGCCTCGGCTCCCTGAAGCTTAGACAGATGGAGAGCTACCGGCGGTCTGCCCGTGACCTGTTTATTCACCTGTGAGGGGCGGGGAACTGCGCAGGAAGAGAGCTGTGCCCTCTGACCCTGAGCGTAGGTACCTGCTGGCTTTACACGCTCCCGGCCTCCAGAGCAGCAGTGCGTGTGCGTGAGTCTGTTTGTGCGTGTGTTTTTGGAGGGGGGTGGGCTGTGTGTGTGTGTGCGTACGGGTCTGGTGTGTGTGGTAGTGCGTGTATGTAGTTGTATAGGTGTTGTAGTGTGTGTGGTTGTACTGTGTGCTAGTGTATCTCTGTGGTTGCATGCGTTTGTGGTTTTACCTGTGTGTGTGTGTGTGTGTGTGTGTGTTGTGTGTGCGAGTGTGTAATATGGGCCCTGAAGCTCACGTTCATGAGGCACTGCTGGATTAGCCCTTTGCCGCAGCATGCTCGCAGATGTAATTACTCTGACTTTGCCCAAAAATTGCCTTTAGGATTACGTTTGGGTGGTCGGTTCAGCGTCGTAATGCCCGACTTCCTGTGAAGCAAGCGGTCTCCTTCCATCTCAAGCACATGTTTAATTCCCCTACATTGGGGACCTCGCCTTTGCTTTTACTTCAGGAAAATCAATAAATAAGGCTCTTATGTCATCGCTTGCCAAAATAGCCAGCATCCCCCGGGCAGGATTAATATTTAAGAATAAAACGATGTTTCTTTGTTTTTACACGTTTATGCCTTTGGAACAAGGCTCTATGTGGGTTCCCCAAACTTCTGCTTCTGTCCTACTGCATGGAGCTCTGGCCTACAGCATGGAGCCCTTGCGTGAGTCCCAATATTCTTCACTCCCCCACTACCACTCCTCTACTACCCGGAAGTATGTGAAGGGAGGGGAGGAGGTGAGGGGAGGGGAGAAGAGGAGCCGTGAACAAAATTGGGACAGCGAATCTGCTTCACCGTTATCAAAATCGCCATCGACTATTGATGAAGTTGCCCTATCATAACTTTGACTGATGCCGAGCCCACAAATATTCCCAAAGCCAATCACAGATCTTCCACATGGTCAACCCATTTAAAGCTCCAAAATATATTTTAAGTAAGTAAGTACATGCAAGTAACCTAGCATGTACAGTGTAAATATAGCCTGTATTGCGGTTCACAAATTAACATCAGCAACATTAGATCAATGTAAAGTGTAGTATAGGCTACGCAAACATAACAATTTACTTTAATTCCAGAATCCTGATGTTCCCGATGTCTGAGCATACCGAGCAGCACTACTTCACTCATTAGCTATATAGGCTACTTCATTTTTTTTTTTTTAAAAAAAAAAAATTTTTGTTGGTTGAATAAATTAATTAATGCATTCACATAGCTACTGAAATGGTAGCTGTCATGCTTAGGCTATATTTATGTACAGTCATGTTCGTTAAGAAGCAACGTTAATGAGCAACGTTAATGTGCAAGAAAATAAATAAAGCTGTTTGCCCGACTTAAATTGCCGACTTTTTATGTAGGATATGAACCACAAAAACGGACTGGCATTTTGTTATCCGTTGTAGGATGCTATGTCCTTTGTGTGCTAATAACCTACTGAATCACACACCATTTAGGCTAAATATCTTGCATTGGGGCATCATTATCTTGGGGAAATTCATATCAGGCATAGCTGCGCATCATCACTGTTGCCTTTTCTTAAATCTCTGTGGGCGTGAGCGCGATGATGTCACCCAAAAATGTGAAAAAACTTCCGCAGTAGCATACATCGATGTATGCTTCGCCGGAGGGGAGGAAAAGCCGAGTTTGAAGCCGCTTCGCTGGTCTTCTACACTATTGGGACAGTGGAGGGAGGGAGGGAGGAACGAAAGATCGGTTTCCGGGGCACGGAGTAGAGGAGTGGTAGTGGAGGAGGAAAGGTTGTGTTTTTCGACGATTGGGACGCACCCCTGGTCTACAGCATGGAGCCCTGGCCTACAGCATGGAGCCCTGGCCTACAGCATGGAGCCCTGGCCTACAGCATGCAGCCCTAGCCTACAGCATGGAGCCCTGGCCTACAGCATGGAGCCCTGGCCTACAGCATGCAGCCCTAGCCTACAGCATGGAGCCCTGGCCTACAGCATGCAGCCCTAGCCTACAACATGGAGCCCTGGCCGACAGCTTGGAGCCCTGGCCTACAGCATGCAGCCCTAGCCCACTCTGTGTGAGTGCTGGAGCCACACAAGGGCTTGGCAGCAGCAGGTGGCCTCAGTGAATGGAATAGATGGAATTTTTGTCTCGGTGGGACAATCGGAGCTCCGTTATTGGAGCTTTCGTTGGCTGCATTCAGTTATGAGTCCAGAATGCTTAATAGCACATTTTTTTGCCATATCTTTTTCCAAATGGCATTCAAGATGAGTGCAGTTGAGTAATTACTGTTTTGTTGTTCTTATTGAAACATCCAGGTGAAAGCACTGTCTGCCATATGATATTTTCCAAATGAGCAAAGTCTTGACCAGCGTTCTCCTTTACAGGAATATATGTACAGATTCATAAAATTGTACATGGTTTTTTTTTTTGCCAGAAGGGCATTGCTTGTTCATGTTACCCACAGAAAGATTCCACTGCTGTCTTTAAAATCCCTCAGATCCGCAGAAAACATGGCACTTCTGTCAGCTTGCTGGGAGCCTGGCTTTATAAATAGCCCTGGACCTGGATTGAATTTCCAGTGAAAACGTGCCAAAGAGAAGCAGCCTCCTTTCCCAGGGTCGGAGGGGGGATCCAGCTGTTGCGGGAGACGCTTATCTGCAGGGGACTGTCTTCGCCCTGCCTCTGAGACATCCTCGAGGTTTGGGTCGGTGCCTGGACCATGCGGTCCGGTAACGCGATCCGACCCAGCCCAGAGCAGCAATGCCCTCCACATCCAGAAAAGCACCGTTTGACGGCGGGCGTATAGGACGCGGCTGCCAGAGAGGACTTTTCACTCACGGAAACTCCAAAAAAAGGTTGTTGGGTTTGTGGGCGCCTGCAGCTGGCTAATACTGCAAGTCAGTCCGTATTCCTGGACTGCAATGCGCCGAGTCACTCTCGCGCTCCGTGCCTTCAGCGCGTAACCCGCTGGACATGGGAAGTGGAAATGAAGGGTCGTCGAGTTCAGCGATGTGACCCTGAGCGCCGCTAAATAGAACCTCAGGCTATATGTAGAGCTGTAACGGCGATATGAGAACATCGGGGCTGTCCGTAGAGGAGTAGGGCTGGGCGATATGACTCTGGGGCCTTCCGGACGAGGCGACGTGGCACTGTGATCTGACACTGGTACCAGGGGCATTCTGCAGGGCCTCAGTCCTGGCCCAGTCGAGGGCTGGAACGGGGGCAAATCGCAGCAAGCCAGCATGCGTCTCCTTCGCTCGTATGTCAAAAACAAGCTTCTCATCTTACACTCCAAACCCATTTCCAGGAGGATTGGATAAAAATGACCACCCTAAATTTACTGTGAAATCTCCCTTTTGCCTGGCTGTCAAGTGTACAAGGATTCAGCCTTGTTTAGTAATCCAGG
The DNA here is from genome assembly GCA_022702515.1 of Ilyophis sp. 1 JC-2022. Taxonomy (NCBI): domain Eukaryota; kingdom Metazoa; phylum Chordata; class Actinopteri; order Anguilliformes; family Synaphobranchidae; genus Ilyophis; species Ilyophis sp. 1 JC-2022. The sequence continues at coordinate 21,594,756 of CM040400.1, forward strand.
GACACTGTCATACATTTAACCTTGATCTTTGGCATTGACTTTGAGTCTTGGACATTTAGTACGTGTGTTCACACAGTAGTTAGTGCCTCTCCTGTGTTTGTGCGAAGCTGTTGCTTGAGCCCATCCCAGGGCCCTGGCCTGCCCCTCAGTGTACTCCTGGTCCTTTTCTGTCCTGACCCAGCCTACTTCTGGACGTCTACTGGTGTGCCTTCAGCCTGCCTCCTGCCCAGTTCTGTACGGTATTTTGGCATATTTATGGCCTGCTTGTATTCCACTTCTGTACCCCTTCTCTCTTGCCATAGCTCACTTCTTGACCCCTTCTGGTTTGACTTTAGCCTTTAGCAGCTCCAGCCCCTTGGAGTATTTCAACAGCGGCGCTTCTCTCTGGAGAAACTGGGTCAAGCAAAGCAGAGGGACACTGGGAGTCGAGGAACCCATTTTATCAAACACGATTTCTGTCAATTTGCACTAAATCTCCAAAATTCTGTTGAATTGCTCATTGAACTATTAGCCGCAGAAATGCAGCTCAGTTAACTCTCAGTAATCGAAGCTTGCCGCGTCTGTTTGTCGCACTGGATAACAGCCTTAGTGACTAATGTTCTTTAGTATTAGTATTGTTTATCAGTATGTCATCCTGTTTTGCTGTCTAGCTCTCCGGGTTACCTGGTGGTATTATTAGCCGAGTGAGTTCAGCGGTCTGCGCTGCCTCTCGGGCAGGGCCAGTCTGGCATCACAAATGCGTCTCCAGGCCCATGCCCCGCAGACTGGCACTTTAGCATTTGAGCCCCAACGGTCACATGGTCAAGAATGCACCACGTGCATATACTAAAGCTTATCTGATTGTGCCCTGGGGCAGTATTAGGCTTTAGTTGCAGCTGAAACACGAAGACGTGCTTTGTCAGCAGACGGTCCCATTCTATTTATCCGACTGTGAGTCATGTCCTTGACTGGCTCGGCTGCAGTCCCAGCAGCAGGACAATTGTGTTTATACCCAGTGCCCCCCCCCCTCCCACAGAGCAGTAATCTGGTGACCAGGCACACGCAAAGCGCTGTCTGAGTCATCGCGCCAGCCTTCCGCACGCCTCCAATATGTCCTAACCAAGGTTAATTCTTGAAGAAACAGGCCTGGGGTCTGACACTGGTAAAACACGGTCTTGTACACTTCACGCGAAGTAATTCCTCGCGCGTTGTGGGCCTCCGTGAAGCGGGCGTAATGCGTTCATTAACTATGCCGCACAATAATAGTCATTGCATTGTAACTGCAGCAACTAGGCTATTTATGCATAACGCCTTGGGCCGTTCAATGCTAGTCTGAACACAGTGCTAAATACTCTCTGCGCGGTTGTCAAAATGATGGGTTAATGGCTTTTTCTCATTATCAGGCATGTTCTCATGTGTATACTTTATAAAATAGTAATGTCACGCTTATGCAAGAGTTATGAATTATAGAGGACGCGCGAATGTGCACCCTGCCGACGGGACGGGCCGGGTTGAGCCCTGGCTGTTGTTCGGATGGGTGAGGGTTTTGCTCTCCCTCCAGCCTCTATTAATATCTGCGGTCAGCGAACGGTTATCCTCGGCTGTGCAACCCGGCGGCTGGGAGGAGCCTTCTCTATTACCCGATCGCCGCTGGTCATAAAGAGCCCATAAACGGAGGGATCTCGCGGGTCTGAGCCTCCATCCCCGCCGATAGCTAGCGCCCTTCACCTTCGACTCGTCTCTCTTGCGGAAAGAGGCAGCGGCGCTCCCGTCCGTCCGCGTGCCCCGCCCGCGCCGCGTCTCGCCCCGCCGGCCTCTCCCGCCCAGCTTCTGGGAGAGGTGGGATTCCTGTTCCCTCCCTCGGCTCCAAATAACCCAGGGAAGGCATTTGCCCGGAGCTATTCTGAGCCCGTTGCGTTCCCAGGCAGAGAGACCGGCCGGCCAGCCGGCCGCCCAAGAGCCCAGGCAGGCTGCCCCTCTCAAATGAGAAGGGCGAAGGGGACGGATATGTAGTTAAGCTTTTTTGACCCGGTTTGTAGCTGTCTGTTCAGTTGAAATATGTTTTTGTAAAAGCTTGGATAAAAGGGTTCCGTTCACGGGCCAGTCGGCTTGAGTCAGCCATTTATTTTTGCTTTGCTCTGTTTTTGTGAGCGGATCAGCGCTGGCCCGAGGCTAGTCCTTCCTTGTTAAGAACATGTGAAACATACACATGCATGTTCTCACTGGGGGGGGGCTTCTCAGTTTTCTGTGTGAAATTATACACTGGTGGTTATTGAGCCAGATTCTGCGCATGTGTAAAATGCTAACCTGAAGCAGACATGCGGAGTGATCTGAGCACGCTCGGTGGCGTGAGCCCCGGGGCCGGGCCGCAGTGACTCCCACCTGCTGGAAGGACGCGTGGAGGTGCTGAAATTTTCCACGCTGTTGACAGGCCTCGTAAAAGGGTCCTCTTTTTTTAGGAATGCGTTTCAGGCCTCGCCACGCGGCGTCTCGGGTTCCCACCTCCACTTGTGCACGCGCCGCTAGCGAGCTCGCTTCCTCGCCGCTGAATTTGCCATCATCTTCCTCATCGTGGTTTGGTGCGGGGACGGTATGGCTGCCGTTTTGTCATTGTGCGGCTCGGTCAAAGCAATGACAATAAAACAAAGAAAGGGACAGTTGTTTGTTTGTTTGTTTTTTTTAAACCGGAGCTATAGGGTTTGTGCCGTAGCTCTCGCTCTAAAGCAAGCTCACTGGTCCTCATTAGCATTTATTTCATAGTTCAGTGAGGTTCTCCCAGCAGCCAGCGCTGTAAACCAGGCTGTCAGTCTGCCCACTGCTTCATTACCGCTGAAAAACACTGTTTATTTGTCAGCTGGAGTGTCTTAGTAACAGTTTGCTCCCCATCAGTTAGTGTTTAAAGTACCGTATTTGAAGCGTGAAAAAGGATCAATGCTGCTTATTGGTTGTCTATGCATGCAGCTGACGGTGGGGTTTTTAGTGTGTGGGCAAACATTCACTTGCCTTCTTTTTTTAAGTTGTCAATCTCTTATTATTTATGTACATAACCCCCCACTCCATGTTCTGGGCATGGGTCCAGTCCTGACATCAGAGCTGTTAACTTATCTGGTTTTCACACCTCCCCACCAACCACGGCCCCCGACTCCCTTCCCAAATTTCGGGTACTTACTCCCCTGACTAACCCTGTTCCACAGCCATCTGTAATTGGGCCATCAGCGTCGGAGACAGCCGGAGAACAGATAGCTGTAATTGATGCGGCTGTCTGCATGGTTTGTTTAATCTGCGCATAAAACCCGAGGCCCCTCCGTGTGTGGTCCCGCCGGCCCTGCCGGAACGAGCCGGGGCATTTCCAGGGCGAACGTTTCAGATACAGGGGTATATCGACGGTCATAAGATCGAGATGGCCAGCAGGCCTGGTGCTGCAGTCAACCTGTCAGAGCTGCTCGGCCCACGGACCTCATAATTGTTCTGAAAATTGACTGATTGACCGTGTTGTTAATTGCAAACTCTAACCAAGAGCCGGCGAGCCATCAAATGGAGGATGGGCTCGCCCTGTTGAGTCTCGTTTCTCCCAGGGTTTTTATCTATCGCTCTACCTAGGGAGGTTTTTCTTGGCACCATCTCCACTCGTCTGTATTTAAGAGGGTTTTCAGTCTGGGGTCTGCTGTAAAGAGTGTCTTGCCAAATGTGATGTGTAAATAAATGTGATTTGTACTCCTGGCTGTTCGGTTCAAATGGCTTTGTCCGAAACTCACTTCCACCTCTTTGTTCCAAGAACATATAGTTTGATATGCAGCTTTACGCTCTTTACTCAAAAGGCTGATTTTCCACCACGGCCTTTTTTATGGGGAGAATTGGGTGACATTTTAATGTGTGGTAATCTATTGTGGCTCCCTGGAGGAAAGATATATGTTCAAGCTGCACCTCCACCATTGCGTGTCAGCCTGAGGTTGCTCCCTAAAAAGGAAGCTGGGTATGGGGTGGCATCTCTCGCCCGTTCCGCCCCCTCGGTAGGGCTGCCTGTTCTCCTCACCGTAGGGCCCACCTTGTCTCGCCCCAGCACCTCTCCTCTGTGGGCTCATATTTGCTGCTCAATGCAACCATTTCGATGGCAGTTTCTCTCACTCGCCTGTAGAATAAGTGGCTTCCCCAATCTAACTGACTGCAGTACCTTGCTCTTACCACTAGATGGTGAAAAAGTACTTATAGGTAGACCTGTTAAAGTGTCTGCTCATGCTCTTGCTTTCATGTTTTGATTATGGGAGGGAATCCTAGCTGAGCTGGATGGTCATCAAGTGTGTCATCTCATCTTGCATGTGGACAGGCAGAGCGAGCCATGTGTGGTGTGTGTGTGTGTGTGTGTGTGTGTGTGTGTGTGTGTGTGTGTGTGTGTGTGTGTGTGTGTGTGTGTGTGCGCGATGGTTGAAATGTCTCTCTTAACGGTTAAGGCTACTCGACCCTAAGCAGGGACTGCGCTGTGCAAACTGCACTGTGGCTCAGTCGTATTGATCAGGGCCGGCGTCCACTGAAATGAGGGTCTGCGCGTGATGAAGGCGGGTGTTAGCGTTAGCACTAGCACACACTGAAATGAGGGGGCGGTACAGCACGCTAACACTGTGGCCCTCAGCATAGGAGCTGTATCCAGAGAGGAGAGGCCATCTGCATCAGGTGAGCACTTGTTTGTGTTGCTTGCAAGCATTTGGATCGAGCCCCAGAACTGCCGGGAACCTGACCTGGTCCGATTTTGGGCGAGTCACGCGGACGATGAACGCGGTCACCCCCCTCCCCACCGCTCCACGTCTGTGCCCCGCCTATTTATAACCCGGCCTCGTCTCTCCCTCACACTCCTCTGTAAGGGTGGAAGAGCGGCCGCGTCAAGGTTAACGTCGCCTCAAAGGCCGGGGCGGTTACCCACGCCATCCGCCTGCCCCCTCCGTATCTGCCCGCCGCACCGTACCACGGTGCGCTCCTCCCGGCTGAGTTCCCTGCCGATGGCGGCCGTCTATGCTCCCTTCTCCTCCTTCTGTACGTTTAATTATAAATCGCCTCCGATGTCGAGTCTCACAGGAGACTTTTACACATTTTATATGAAAAAGGGCTCGCGAGGCGCTGCCCGGTGACTCAGCGGGCTATTTATAGCCCTTCTGTCTGTCCTTCAGCCTCTGAGATGTGTGCTGTCCAGGCCCCTCCCGCCCACCGCCATCCCGGACCCAATCGAATCGTCGGGCGCGACTCATCCCAGCTCCCACCAGCTGCTCACTTCCTGTAAACGCCATTTGCACTGCGAGAGGATTGGCTTACAGGGCTGCCACTCTCGAGTGACTGGGCCGAGAGGTGACCGACGGTATCGGCGGCTAGATGGCCTGCTCCTTTTCTTTCAGGGTGCGTCTCTCACCTCTGTTTCGGGAGCTCTCTTCACCTCCCCCTCTCATTAGAGGTCAGGCCGTAATTGGGCCGGTGATTATACCCGCCCCTGTCTCAGAGGAGATTAATGAGGAGGAAGCCAGGTCTCCGAGCATCCCGTGCGTGCCATGCTTAACACGAGGCCTCGGAGTAAAAACAAACTCCTGCTTAATGTGCTTCAGCTGTGTCGCACTCTCCCTGTCTGTGCGTTCAAACATCGGCCAGCGAGCGCCTTAAATCTGAACACTGATCACGTAAACCTTCCGCGCACTTCTTGCTTGTTTCCGCGTTCTATGCTATTGATTATTAAAAGCGAACGCTCCGCACTGTTGCCCGTTTCCCATGAATGCCGTGGCTGATCCGAAGGGTTTATCGGAGCGCTTAGAAATGCAGGCGGTCGAGCTGTGTGTCAGGTCTAGGGAAACGGCAGTGGCTGTGTGGATAATCAGATTGTCCTGGACCTACTGTTATCAGCCTGTACTGACTGTGAGGAAGACCGCAGCGTCCCAACCATAGATATAGAACCTATCTATGTCCCAACGTTGTGTGCGCGACTCCATTGAGAGCGACCACAGTTTCTGTCTGTATGCTCCTGTGCACCGTGAGATTGATCAGTGTCTGGCTGTGGTGAGACTGACTGTTACTGCCGACTGAGTGAGGCAGTTTGCGATTTAAGGGTTACTGACTGCAGTCTCTGGAAAATTATATTTAATTATATTTAATTTAATTTTAAAAAAAAATTTTTAAATGATGTTTTTTAGTTTTTCTTTTTCTCCCAGTTTGAACAGCCAGTCATATTCGTTCATTAGCGATAGCTGCCGCGTCCTCCACTGTCACGTGCAGCTCGACAGGCGCTGACCGCGTAGCCCCGATCGACCGGCAGGTGCCGCTATTGCGCGACGAGGCCCCGCCTCCCTCCCTAAACCAATGTCTTCCGACCGTTCCGAGAGTTGAGAGAACAGCGCCTCTTTCACGTCCCTGTATCGGAGAGGACACACCTGACTGCGTGGACCTTTTACGTGAAGTGCATCGACGTGGTTCGATCCAGTTCCTGTTCACCAGTGTTGAAAGGTTCTTATTCTGTCGCTTCCTCTCGAGTGCAGGAGTCTGCTTCACATAATTAAATCTGGTTGCTGCTGCCCCCGAAACTAATTCTTAATTAAAGCGTCTGAGTTTTAATTGCTCAAATGGATTGGATGTCTCCCGCCAGCCCAGGCCGTTCACTCCGCGCGCCGGCTGACGGAATCGCGGAGCCGAAGCGCGCAAAGTCCATCCGCGGGTCCGCAGTGGGAAACGGGGATGCCGGACTGCAGTGAAACCCGCTCGCTGGGACACGCGAAACCCGCGATAACCGCGTCAGACCCCTCTCTCTCCGTCAGCGCTCTGCTCCTCCGTATGGGAGCCGAATGTCTTCCAAAGTAAACCTCCCCTTCGCTTGTTGACCTTGGTGAACACAGTCAGGTTCTTTGTTCCTTCTAGCACATTCGTAACGTCACGCTGCACCGACACAATGCTGGATACAGAAGATAGAACATGAAAGAAAGAGCAGCATTTCTTTTATCAACAGGGAAGAAATCTCTCGTATTAGAAGCTGTGAGATGCTCAAACTCTTCTGACCTATGAGCTGAGAGATATCCCAATGGAACACTGCGCAGGCACATACAGCAGTGTACTGTATTATACATATGATAATCAGGTTGTATTACTTCCTTGATAACAGTATTAAATCCCTTTCATCTACACTACTTAAATGGTTGCAGGTCATTGCCGGCCCTCTATGTAATTACTTAATGTAATTCCTCGCTTCCTGTGTTTGACGTCTGGAAGAGATAGCCAAAGCTCCGGAGGTCTGTGCTGTTCCGGTCGAGTGTTTAAATAAACAGGCAGGAATGAGAAGAGGAAGCGTCGTACCGACAGGTTTGACAGCTGACTGAAAACGGTCCCTTTGAAGGCGAACGACCTTCGTCGTCGCGCAAAAAGCGAGCGCATGCAGCCGAACGCGGCCTCCGCCGCCCAGCTGTTCCGCCGGCCGGTTCCGCCAGCCCGCATCGCGGGTCCTCCCGCACGCAGATTTGGTCCCTGGTCACGGACCGAGGTGTTGTCGCACATGCGCCACACGCAGCTAAACTGCACAATCATGACTCGGTGGACTCCTGCTGAGCTGAATAGAAACTTTGAAAAACGAACGCTCCATTTCTCCGGTAATTGGTCAGTCGGATCCATTAGCCGCCAGTGTGCACGAGCGATTTCTTTGAGCCCAGTGGGGAAGTCGAGCATTTTGCTCGCCTCTGGGTGTACTGTTTGTGTGACTGAACTACCCCAACAGTGTGTGTGTGCGCGCGCGCGTTTGTCCGCGAGTGCATGTGAGAGCGATGGTGCACAAGAGTGTGTACGTGATTGTGCGAGTGATAATGCGAGGGAGAGAGTATGTGCTTGTGTGTGCGAGTGAGTGAGAGAAGCGTGTGTGTGTGTGTGCATGCGTATGAGATAGAGCTGGTTCCCTCCTTCGAGCCGCTGAGGATGCCCACCCCATCCGGCTCCCTCAGCCGGAGAAAAATGAAAGGAAATGAAAGAATAGCATTATTAATGAGTTGTTTTGAAGGCAACCTTTTAGTGGGTAATAAAGCACAGAAATGAATATATGGGAGATGAAAGGAGGGACTAATGAAAAAATGGGCTCCCATTAAGCTCACCAAGGCAGGCCTGCTTCCACGGAACAGAGCCATCAGCATAAATAAGCCTTGTGATTTGTATCAGAGATGAGTAGCCTTGGCTTTGTGGCGGGAACCAGAGACGGGACACGGGGAGACTGGCTACCGTCTGGCAGTCTAATGTGACATTGGCGGTGGCAGGACGCTTTGTGCCCACGCCGCGGCCAGCAGTGAATTGTGGGAGCTTGGGGGACCGGGAGGGGGGGACGAAGTGTGCCGAGCGCTGGTTGCCGATCCAGGCAGAAGCGATCCTCTGGCCATCGACCTGCGATTTAGCGAAGAGAGGCTACCATGCCTCTCCTGTAGGTTCCACACCTCGTGCCGAGTAGAGTTTGCTATTTCCTGTGAAAGTCGGACAAACCGTAGGCATGGCAACAGGGCTACGCGGCCGACGCATTGAGATATACACAAGTTCCCTCCTCACACGCTCTGTTCTGAGCAGTAAAGGCAGTGGGGTGTGTCTTACACAGCACAGGCACACTCATTTCCACTTACCGCCATGCAATCTGCTTCTGTCTGAAATCGTAAAGTCTATCTGCGTGTTTAGGGTACGGAGAATCTGAAAACCAGTGAACCGCAGTGGTGAGGCTTCATCAACCTAATAAGGGCGCGGAGCAACATATCGGCCGTCTTTCATTGTCTCGTTTGAACAAATAAAATGGCTTCTAATCGGCAAGTAACTGCTGGCATATGATGTTCCACCCATTTTTTGCTTTAATGAAACCTTGCTCCCATCACTAGTGGTTAGTTTCTCCCTGTCCAAAATGCACTCACAGATTTTGGGTGTCCTCTTCAGAAGTTGGAGTTTTGAGCCTCCTTCATTACACGCTCTGGAAGTCTGAATGTCACGGGACGCGCGGTTCTGAAAGCCGCGGGCCGGACCCGGCGGTGCGCCGGCCCGCTCCGTTTCTCACCCTCGTTTTCACACGCATTCCAGCGCGGCGGCCTACAGACTGGCCCCCCCAAATCCGACTTATCGCCTGAGAAATGTAATCTGGCATTCCTCCCGATGACAAACAGGGCTTGATAAAAAAGGCCAAATTTCTACTTAGGAGCGATGTTTAAAGGGTGGGGAAGCACGTAGCGGGCCTTATGGAGGGGGAGGGAAAGAGATTACAGTAATCTGTACTCCCCAGTCTAATAACTCTGAAATGTGTCTGATGTGGAGGTCGACAAACCCAGGCCCTGATTCACCGCGGGCGCGCGGGCTGAAAGACGTTTCCTCGCCTTGCATCTCAACGTTAATTCCTTCCTACCCTTTTGCCAAGTCCCTGCCCGTGCGGCAGTAGACCGGCGGGGGCCTTAACCGTAAAAACCACGCCGTGACCAGGGCCTCGCCTAGGGTCGGGCGTCCGATATCTATCTCCTACCCTTGTCGTTTACGAACCGAAAGGCACAACTTCTCTTCGACGAGCGCTCCCGCTCCAAATTTAAGAGTTTGGGTCCAAGGCTAGTTGTGATGCAGCTGGTTTTCGAAGCACTTCATATCACAAGTGCGTGCTCAAGTGAATGTTCCGGATAAGCCCTTGTCTTGCACACAGCTGAATGATTCCTGTTTAATAACGACCCTCTCAGAAGCAAGGCACGCGTTCGGGACAAACTGCAGAACGGGCCGAGCGTAATCTCTGGGTGCAAACAACCGCGCCGACAAGATATCGGCTCGGCGGAGCTCTCAATTTTTGGTCAAACATCAGTCAAGTGCCGCTCCCGCCGACCGAGAGCTCGAGAGAGTGAGTCTTGCATCGCTCACAAGACGTATGGCCGCGCCCGTTCTCGGTCGCTACGGCGATATGCTTTTTAAAAAATTTTGTTTTGTTTTGTTGCAGCGACTGTGTCTTTCCAGCGGGTTGGTAATAATCCATCATTTTTGTTTGCCAGTTTGACAGAAAAAATGGCTGTCATCAGATGCGTTATTGGCAATGTGTCCGCGCGCTTAATAACACTTTCGTTACTTGGGAGTATTCAGTGGAATATCTGCCTTATTTTTAACCTTTTATTTAGGATATGCTGCTGTTGAATATATCTAATGTTACTGTACTGTGAGCCCCTGTGTGGCTTGCTCACAGTCTGTTGTAATGTAGTAATTTCAGGCGCAGATTTGCGGTGCATGTTTAATGATGCATGTTCGTTTACAGGTTGGTGTCACTTTTCCGATTCCTGGGAATATCTTAACTAATTATCACCTTTTTCTTTTCCATGTTCCCTCTGCTGGTTGTGCTGTGGGCTTTGGTTCCATCAGGTGCAGGTAAGAAAAGGCATTGCATATATCCATATGTGTTTTGTCCATAAGTCATTCTGTTTCCTATGTCTGAATAGCCTGTGGAAGCCATGTAATCTTTATTTTAATGGGGTTTTTTTATGGTTTCGGTGCCGTTTGCTTGACTTCCCCACTGGGTTCAAAGAAATACTAGTTTTCTATCTGAGCTTTTTGATATTTCAGTTTTTGTGTAGGTTTTCAATTTGCTGTGAAGGTTACTTTAGATATAGATGTTTCTGACCACCATCCAGCTTCACATTGGCTGGTTAATTGTGTGTGGTCGGTTTTTTCATTGTTGAAGAGCACGCTGCGGCTTTGGCTGTGCGTAGATTTCTGCCACAAGGTGATGAACCCTGTGCATTCGGCCTGTTGCTCCTTGACTGTGGAACTGCAATGCATTGGCAGGGTATGGCCACCAGGGGGCAGCGAACGCTTGACTTCGGCGAGCAAAAGGGCGGGCGAGCAGGCAGGCAACAGCAGTCGGAGCTCAGCTGCGCCTCGGCCCCGAGCCACACCGCTTCCCCGGCTCTGCCCAACCCGCGCGCCCGCGAGGCGCTGACGCTCAGCTGCGCCCTTTTCCGTCTGTTTTCTCCCGAGGGGCCCGCCCGCGTTAGCCTTCCGCGGTGCCCGATTGGACCGCGCGCGCTTCAGTCCGCAGCGCCCGATTGTATCGCGCTTCAGCGCTGCGTTTCCCACCCCGTCCATTTCCCCTTCTTATCGGAATTCAGATTTGTCGGGGCTCATCACTTTGTTTTGAGATTGCGCTGCTTTTCCGTGCACACACAAACGGAAGCACACACAAACGGACGCACACACAGAGGTAGACAAACACTTTTCCAGCGTACTATGCCCAGCCTTCAGACCACTGCGGTTGTTATGGCGACCGAGAGCAGCGCTCGCCCCTGTAACCGTGGGTCGCGGACCGTCCGCAGGCCTGCTCTGCTCTGATTAATGACACTTCACCGCAAAGAAGGAGATCTGCTCCGAGCCCCAACGTAACGGCATCTGAATTGTTGTCTTTAATAATTGTCGGGGTTCGCTCCGTCCGATTTCATTAGGGTTTTAAAACTTCAACGGGACCCGTTTTTATCTTATTCGCCGTAATATGAGCGGCGGCAATGAAAACCACGTCAGAACAGCGGACGGTGTAAAGTAGCGACTTTTTTTAATACGATCTCGGCTCTTCGCCAGTTCTCTGAATAGCGCTCTTTTGTGGGAACTCGTAAGGTTGCAGTGCCTGGCAGAGTCTCAATTGAGCGGTGTGTGTGGCCACTGTCTGAGAGGACCTCAGGTACGTTCAGAAATTGCCTCGAATAGGGCGGCCGTGTGGCCCGCGGATCTTATTTTAGCATTGCTGACCTGACCTCAGTGTGAATGCACTCTTCTGAGTACACTAGGTAACACGGTGGAAAGCAGTTGCCCCTCATGCAATATTCTCTCCTCCGTTATGTTCAGGGGACACCGCCTCTCTGCTAATGATGACGGACTACGGAGCGCTTCACAGGTGAAGGTCATTAGGAGGGAGCAGCATTTTAAAGTTTGGTGCAAACGGTGTTGCTGTGTTACCGTGGGGTCGCCATGGTTTTTTGGGTTGGGAGCGTTTCATTGGTTGTAAAAGTTCTCATGGCAGCGGACGGGGTCCTGAGGAGCGACCACCGAACACCAGGCTTTCCATAGTCATTTAAAATCCTTATTTTCAGCCTGGAGCTGTGTGAACTTGGCAAATAGCCCACTATTCTTGAAAAGTCATTGCAAGTAGTGTCATAGAAAATGCAATAATATCCACTAAAAGAATGCCTTTTTATTTTACGGTGGGGGAGTCCCATTTTTCTCAGGGACTCATTGGCTTGATGTCACTATCGAGGCTAGCGATGGCAGCACGCTGCTGTTTGCAAATTCACTTCCTTTCTGAATAGCGCATTAAGGCCCACAACCACAAGCTGTTGAAGGTTGGTATCCACTGCCAATAGCATTCACAAAATATAAAGCAGATACTTTTCCCCCCCTGCGATTCCACCTTCAAAGTAGCCCTGTGTTGTGGGAGCTATTGCAGCAGTACAAGTAATTGAAAATCTCCCGTCCGTCCTTCAAACCTCACTGAGAAGTCATTGAAGACGCGCGTAGGGAGGAGAGCCGGAGGAGAGGAGACGCTGCACACTCCCGAAGTTTCCCTAAATGTCTCCCAAACGGCCTCCGTCGTCTCGCGCGATTGGACTCGGACCAGCGTGTACGCCACTTCAAACCTCTCCGAGCAGCGCGGATTTATAGCCGGCCTGTCGCGGCGGCGCTGAAGTTCACTCTGGACCGCCGAGAGAGAACAAGGCCCTCTTTGTCGCCAGAAACAATGGCGTTTTTTTTTTTGCCGCTTTCTCCCTAAATGGGATGCGGTGCTAACCTGAGGGCTCGACGGGAACAATGGGGTCAGATAATTGAATTGCTCGAGTGGGGCAGAAACAGGGAGGTAGTGTTTCTCCGTGTGCGTCTGGCACGGCATAACATGGCATGGCTTGGCATGGCTTGTTGCCGAGCAGAATAAAAAACAACGCCACATGGGGCGTCCGGGCTGCCAGGGGGGACGGCCGCCCGCCCGCCCGTGCGGGGGCGGGGGCGGGTGGGTCGTCGAGCGTCGGACTGGCAGCTCCCGGAGAGAGAGCGGAGGAAAGCCAACAGGAACCAGGAAGCCAGGCGGTGAACCGTCACCGACCTCAGATCGGAGTCCTGTGCCGCGTCCTCAAGGGCTGCTGGCGGGGATGTTGTTGTGGTTGAGAGGAAGGGGCCGGAGCTAAGGCCGGTCTCCACAGAGACGCTTCTGTTGATCACCCCCCCCCCCCCCCCTCACACACTCACACATACTCCAGGGCTCTGTTCTTCCACCCTCCATTATGGAGGCTGTTTTTCCCAGCTCTGCCCTCCTGAGAAAGGCCACCACTTCCTGTCCCGTAGGCCAGGTGCACCCACTCCCACCTTTGATACCCCCTCCCAGTCGGTAACACTACCCCTCGTTAAGAAAGAAACAACCGGGAGGCCTCGAATCACAGGAGACCGATTCACCGTAAATGTCAGCCCTTAACAGCGCAGAGACTTCTTATGTTTCCGCTGCACTTTCAGACGGTGCGGTGAGTTCTGCTCTGAAACGTCGCCAGCGATGGCGTCACCGCTAATCGGCTTGCTCTTAGATTTCTCCCGTCATTAAGAGATGAGCTCCACAACGCCATAAAAGAAAACAAACCGCGACTAATGACTTCAGTGGCGTGGAATTGAAGCCGTTTGCGTTCGTATTTAACTTTGAAATTAGCCGGCACCTCGCAGGTCTGTAATGCTTGAGAATTGGCAGCCCGAGGAAGCCGTTGTGCAGTGCCAGATGTTGATCGGGGGAAATCTGTTTAAGCATTCGTCCCACAATGCCGTGTTGCCTGGCTGGAGTTCCAACTGCCTACAGCTGCGCAGATGCAGTCAGTTAGGCCGCTTTGCGCGCGTGTGTGTGTGTGTGTGTGTGTGTGTGTGTGTGTGTGTGTGTGCGCGTGCGCCCTTGTGTTTGTGTGTGTGTGCCCTTGTGTTCGTTTGTGTTTGTGTGTGCCCTTGTGTTTGTGTGTGTGTGCCCTTGTGTTTGTGTGTGTGTGTGTGTGTGTGTGTGTGTGCGTGCAAGTTTGTCTGTGCGTGTGTCTATGCTTGTTTGTGGGTGAGCATGCCCTTGTGTTTGTGTATGTGTTTGCCCTTGTGTTTGTGTGTGTGTGTGTGTGTGTGTGTGTGTGTGTGTGTGTGTGTGTGTTTGCGCGCATGTGTGTCTGTGCGTGCGTCCGTGCATGTGTGCCTCTCTGTGCGTGCGCGTGTGTGAAGGGGATATGATGGAGGACTCTGGCATTGCGGATGAGCGGCAGGGAGTGTTATTTACTGCCAGACTCCTCTGAGCCTCAATGCCATCAGTCACTCCTCTGATTGGTTTCTTCATGTCGGGGGTGTAAATGCCCCCCACCCCCCGCTCCACATTGCAGATGACACCCCCCGCAGGGCGTCTTCCGAAGCAGAGGCGTCTGCGCGCTACCGCCACCCCCTGGTCACGAGACGCCCTGCTTTCCGGGCCGGACGGCAGCGCTCAGCTTTGCGACGCATTGTGGGCGGGGCCCGGGGGTTTCCTCGTTCCCCTCCGCAGCTGCTTTCGGCGGCGGCGAGGCCGTGGGGGACGTGCGGGAGTTCCCCCCTGCCTTGACGGACTCTCCCAGCCGTTCCCCCAGAGGACCGCGCTCCCCACCCCCCCATAATGGCTTTGACCTGAAGCGCGTCGTCCTCGTGGCCCGCTGTAATTGCCTGGAGCTCAGGTGACGGCTCGGTTCAAAGAGCAGGCGAGCTCTTTCTGACGCTCCGACCCAGTCGTCTTCGCTGTTCGTCACCTCCGATTTTAGGCACCGCCCCTCCAAGCCAGGGAAGGCACTCTGAGGAATATCAATGAGAAATAGGTGCAATTAAAGCAGGCTTTGTTCCCAGAGCTGTGCTATCAAGAGCTGGGAGCCCCACCACTCGTCGTTGCCATTTGAAGAGAAGGAGGGGGGGGGGGGATGCCTGGCTTTTTATTTGTTAGCGTCGTAATGCAACACCATAGGACAGCTGGTAAATACAAAGTTACCTCCCTTTTTGGATTCAAAACCAGAGCACCTTTGTTACCAGCTAGCTTTTAAAATATCATGGTAACTAACCGCTGTTGGATTTACGGCATCCTTGCCACCTACAGAGAATAACCATCTGGTCTCTATTTAGTAGTTTGTAATGGGTTCTGCAAAGTACATACTCTCTTATAGCGGGAGTACAATGTCTGTGAGCTGCTATGGTAACAGTACAGTGTCTGTGAGCTCCTGTGGCATACTGTGGCAGTAGAGTGTCTGAGGTATTAAAGTGGTAGTAAGTGTTTATGAGCTGCTACTGTGGCAGTAGTGTGTCTGTGGTATTACAGTGGTAGTAACAGTGTCTGTGAGCTGATACTGTTGCACTGTGGCAGTAGTGTGTCTGTGGTCTGTGGTATTACAGTGGTAGTAAGTGTCTGAGCTGCTACAGATGGCACTAGTCTGTGAGCAAAACCAGACGTGTCCAACAGCTCACCGCTCTTCTGGCTGCTCGCTCTGGCCATCGAGCAGAGGCGTGCTCGGATCAGCGGGAGCGCTTAATTACCGCGCTGCCATTCTCCCTCCTCCTCTCTCCTCTCGCACTGAGTTCTCCATCTCTCTGTTTGTCTGCGGCTTGCAGGATTTCCCCAGGTGCCCTGGCTTACCTTGGGTGAATTAGAGAGAACAATGAGAGTTCAGACTGGAGCTCTCCCTGTGCCGATCATTAAAGCAGTCGGAGAGAGAGAGAGAGGGCGCGTTCTCTGTTGTCTGTTCTCAGATCAGTGGCTTGGCATTTTGGCGTGTTGGCCTCCTAATGAGATTTAAAGTCTTTTGGGGGCGCGGTGTGTACTCTGAGCAGGCTTTACAGGAGTGTGCAAACAGTTAGAATCTGAAAAATTTTGAGCACTGCCGCATTGCACACTGACAGTCTTAATCCCCCAGCCTCTCTGTTGGCTCTCTGACTTTTCCAGTTCCGTGGTTTGACACTTGAACATCCCTGTGTGTAACTATCCCAATAGTACCACAGCGCTTCACAGCATCTCACATTGGCCTGAAGTTATACTGACTGCAGCAGTCAGTGCTGTTGATTGCAACGGTATTTAGCATACAGTACATTTCCCCATTCAGGAAAGGAAAGCAACAGTTAAGGGATCAGTTGGTTAATGCTAAATCAATACCCTCGACCCCTCCAGCCAGTTCAGAGCAGGAGCTGATTGGAGGGCGGTATGGGTGACTTTGTGGGTTTGGGGTAGTCACGTGATGGCATCAACGGCTGGCTGCATTGGGTTACTGTGATGGATGGGGAGGCGAGGGTCTCCATGGCGACAGTAGCTTTCTCTCCCATTGCCCCAGCTGTGTCAGGCTGTGTACTGATGTGATCAAACGATGGATGAGAGCGTCCGTTAGGGACAGATACTGAATGAGAGGGAAATGCTGAGGCTGATTTTACCCTGTGAACCTGTGTGCGCATGAACAGCACTGAGGCTAATGCTTCTCTGCGTGTGTGCTAGGACAGCTCTGAAGCTAATGCTTTCCTGTGTGTGTTAGGACAGCACTGAGGCTAATGCTTCTCTATACTAGGACAGCTCCGAGGCTAATGCTTCCCTGTGTGTGTGCTAGGACAGCTCTGAAGCTAATGCTTTCCTGTGTGTGTTAGGACAGCACTGAGGCTAATGCTTCTCTATACTAGGACAGCTCCGAGGCTAATGCTTCCCTGTGTGTGTGCTAGGACAGCTCTGAGGCTAATGCTTCCCTGTGTGTGCTAGGACAGCACTGAGGCTAATGCTTCTGTATACTCGGACAGCTCTGAGGCTAATGCTTCTCTGTGTGTGCTAGGACAGCTCTGAAGCTAATGCTTCCCTGTGTGTGTTAGGACAGCTCCGAGGCTAATGCTTCCCTGTGTGTGCTAGGACAGCTCTGAGGCTAATGCTTCTCTGTGTGTGCTAGGACAGCTCTGAGGCTAATGCTTCTCTGTGTGTGCTAGGACAGCTCTGAGGCTAATGCTTCCCTGTGTGTGCTAGGACAGCACTGAGGCTAATGCTTCTCTGTGTGTGCTAGGACAGCTCTGAGGCTAATGCTTCTCTGTGTGTGTTAGGACAGCTCTGAGGCTAATGCTTTCCTGTGTGTGTTAGGACAGCACTGAGGCTAATGCTTCTCTGTGTGTGTTAGGACAGCACTGAGGCTAATGCTTCCCTGTGTGTGTGCTAGGACAGCTCTGAGGCTAATGCTTCTCTGTGTGTGCTAGGACAGCTCTGAGGCTAATGCTTCTCTGTGTGTGTTAGGACAGCTCCGAGGCTAATGCTTCCCTGTGTGTGTGCTAGGACAGCTCTGAGGCTAATGCTTCCCTGTGTGTGTGCTAGGACAGCTCTGAGGCTAATGCTTCTCTGTGTGTGCTAGGACAGCTCTGAGGCTAATGCTTTCCTGTGTGTGTTAGGACAGCACTGAGGCTAATGCTTCTCTGTGTGTGTGTTAGGACAGCACTGAGGCTAATGCTTCCCTGTGTGTGTTAGGACAGCACTGAGGCTAATGCTTCTCTGTGTGTGCTAGGACAGCTCTGAGGCTAATGCTTCCCTGTGTGTGTGCTAGGACAGCTCTGAGGCTAATGCTTCTCTGTGTGTGTTAGGACAGCACTGAGGCTAATGCTTCTCTGTGTGTGCTAGGACAGCTCTGAGGCTAATGCTTCCCTGTGTGTGCTAGGACAGCACTGAGGCTAATGCTTCTCTGTGTGTGTTAGGACAGCACTGAGGCTAATGCTTCCCTGTGTGTGTTAGGACAGCACTGAGGCTAATGCTTCTCTGTGTGTGCTAGGACAGCACTGAGGCTAATGCTTCTCTGTGTGTGCTAGGACAGCTCTGAGGCTAATGCTTCTCTGTGTGTGCTAGGACAGCTCTGAGGCTAATGCTTCTCTGTGTGTGTTAGGACAGCGCTGAGGCTAATGCTTCTCTGTGTTGCTAGGACGGCTCTGAGGCTAATGCTTCTCTGTGTGTGTTAGGACAGCGCTGAGGCTAATGCTTCCCTGTGTGTGCTAGGACAGCACTGAGGCTAATGCTTCTCTGTGTGTGCAAGGACAGCTCTGAGGCTAATGCTTCTCTGTGTGTGCTAGGACAGCTCTGAGGCTAATGCTTCCCTGTGTGTGCTAGGACAGCACTGAGGCTAATGCTTCTCTGTGTGTGTTAGGACAGCTCTGAGGCTAATGCTTCCCTGTGTGTGTGCTAGGACAGCTCTGAGGCTAATGCTTCTCTGTGTGTGTGCTAGGACAGCTCTGAGGCTAATGCTTCTCTGTGTGTGTGCTAGGACAGCTCTGAGGCTAATGCTTCTCTGTGTAGGCTAATTCTAGTCCATCAGTGCGAGCACAGTGAAGGTACCAGAGCGTCATGTTAGAACTGTGTAAGCCTACGTCTGTTGTGCGCACAGCAAATGTTTGTTTGTAAAGTGACCCAGTCAGGGGTTGTATGGGGTTTCAATGCGTCAGCATAAGGCGGCAGGCTGAAGAGCTTCCTCTGTTTGTGTGCAGGTGTTTCTGCATCACGGCAGCATTGAGAGAGAGAGACCCCTCCATTGCACCCCCCACAGTACAGGCACCTCTCTATTGGGAAGCATCTCATGCGTTTCTGCTTCAGACAGTCAGTGTTGTGATTTTCTCTACTTTCTGCTTCTCGAAGACATTTCTTTTATTTTGAAATATTTTTAAGAGTCACTCTGGGAGACGTAGGCGTGTGGTCGTTTCGGCGTCAAGCCCACATTCGCAGGGGTAGGAGGGCCTGCTGACATGAGGCACATCGCCTCTTAGATTTCAATTTAAGAGTGCTCCCCAGGAGGCTGCTCAGTCCCTGCAGGGGGGGCCGGGGTGGGGGGTGTCAGCACCCCCAGATCACCCCGAGATAGCTGTGGAGAGCAGGTCACCCGCTGCGCATCTTTTGCCTGCATTAAAATGCATGCTTGAAAGCGTCTCTGAAGCTAAACGAGTGCGATTGTGCCAAGACCGTCCGTTGACTTCTGCGGGGCCCATTCAGGGTGCTGAAAAGAGCAGTGTCCAGGTGGCACCTCTGACAGGGCCTCTGCTTCTCCCATTAAGGATCAATAGCATCGCTAATAAACAGCAGAGGTGAAGCCGTAATTGTTTACGGTTGGAGCCCCGGATGGGCTGTCCAGACCTCTGTTGACTGCGCGCTAAAGTGGCAGAATTGGTTTTGCTGCGGACCGGTTTCATTACTCCGGTTGGGTTCCCCCCCCCCCCCCCACTCCTCTCTCTCCTCGGCCGCCGCCCTTCTACAACAAGGCCGTCTCACCCTGAGCGGTATTTTAAAAATCCCTCGATCCTAAACCATGTTTCCATGGCAGCGCTGTCTGTTCAGTGATGTAAGTTTGTTCATCCTTGTGGAAATGGAATATACTGCAATATAATGAAATAAAACGTATGAAGATATTGCAGCAGTTCACAAGTATGACACTTCACAAATTCTGTGAATTATATTTATCATTATATTTTCCAGAAAGTACAACTGAACTTTGGGTTGTGTAGTTACCTGGCCATGATATGAGTTCAAACGGTGGTGAAATATGTTTGTTAGTTGCTCTGTGCTCCCCTGGGGTGATAATCCAGAATTTGTCGCTCTCCATTCACTTCTATAGGGCAGCTAAAACGCTCTCAAAATGACAATTCTAGCATGTATATGAACGCGAACTAAGTGGATTCTGTCAATACAAGCAATAACCAGTCCTCTTACGTATTATTATATATTTTTTTATTATTAAATGGCCCTTTAATACTTTATTTGGAACGTAGATCTGGTAGGTAATTATTGCACCAGAAACGGCGTTAATGCGCCAATGCTCCCGCCTCATAGACACTTTTACACTTACCTACTTCCCACTGTACTTTTTGTTTATTTATATTTTTTTTTTTTTTTTTTTTTTTTTTTTTTTTTTTTTTTTTTTATTTATATATATATATAATATATTATGAAACCTGCTACTTGCACTACTACACTACTGTTTGTTTTTTTTTTTTTTTTTTTTTTTTTATATTTTTTTTTTTTATTTTTTATGTTTTTTATGTTTATGTACCCACCACCACAGTAAAATTAAATTGTATGTAATACTGGCGAATAAAGGGATTCTGATTCTGATTCTGATTCTGAATGCGTCAGAAACCACTCATTGGTCCAAATTTTCACGGAAGCAATCGTTTCTGGTAGTATATATCTATGGTAAACAAACCGACCTGCCGACATTTTGCTAGTCTTTTCTGGTAGCTTTCTAACAACATTGAAGAAAATTTTAATTACACCAAAAAAATGTAAGAGGACTGGTTATTGTTTGTATTGACACAATCCGCTTCGTTCGCCTTCGTATACGTGCTAGAAGTGTCATTTTGAGACTGTTTTAGCTGCGCTATAGAAGTGAACGGAGAGCGACAAATACTCAATGCTGGATTATCACCCCAGGTGAGCACAGAGCAACGATTGAACGTATTTCACCACCATTTGGACTCGTATCATGGCCAAGTAACTACACAATCCAAAGTTCAGTTGTGCTTTAAAATGTGTGTATATATTCAATTTCTGTAAGGGCACTTGAATGAGCTACTCCCTTTCTCACGCAATGCTTAGTGAAAAACTAGAACTGTTTCACTCGGTGCGCAAGCCTCCTCAGGTAACGGAGCAAACAGGAAAACAGGGGACGGGGTGTCCTCAGGTTAAGTGCCCCAAATCGAGGTGCGCAGGTGGGCCAGGTCATACGAGGGTAGCCGAGGCCTCAGAGCAGTGAAGGGGGGAGCGTCGGGAGTGCGCGCACCGGAACGCCCCGCGTTCTGCGGAGGAGCAGGTCGGAAGAATAACTAGGATGTGCGTAGTGCAGAAGTCTCAGGCTTAGAGATGTGAAATAAAAGAATTGAACAGGCCTCGGGGCATTTAAACAGAGCGAGGAAGTGTGGGCTGACTGTGTAAAAAGTAGTAATTTCAACTATGAAGTCTCCACGCTTCTCTGTTTCTCGTCCGTCATCCCATAAACGGATTAGCTAAGCGTGACCGAGTTTATCTGCCCCCTTTGCCTCATTGGAATGGCATGTTTCAACATGGCTGGGAATGTTCGTGTGAAGAGGTCATACCTTCTGTTGGCGATTGGAAGGGGTTTGGTGGGGTGCTGGTGTAGGTTTACAAATCAAGGCAACACAGCAGGGGATACAAAAAAAGCACCCCCCCCCCCCCCCCTTCCCTAAGAAAAAAAAAGTAAAGAAAGTTTAATTAATATATGTGGGACTGGTTCTTTAAAGCCTTAGCTTAGAGCATTGAAGATTAGAGTATGTTTTAATTAAAACTGAGGTTCAATCCATCCTCCAGAGACTAACCAGCTCATCCATGAAATGCCTCTGAACTGTAAGAACTTATGAGGCGCTTCTGACAAACTCTTAAAGTCAGACTCATTTGGAACACAACTCAAAGCAAATGTTAGCTTAAAGCTAATTCTCTCACAAAGCCTCCTTCACTCTTGAAATGAGTTAATTCGCATGGGTGGATTTGTTCATTGGCCTCAGCATTTTCTGTGATTGTGACCTGGGGGAGGTGTGTGATGACTGTACCTGATGAATCCTTCACTGTCCCCTGCCTCGTTAGTGTTGTGTGTCCATCAGACTCCAGCTTCCACAGGTTACACAGATTTTCCCGCTTCAGATTTCATTGAATAACTTTTTATTTCATTTTTTTGGGTTCTTAGCTGGCCATCGATCATGCAAATTGTCTTTGTTTGTCTGATTATTGACCACAAGATCAAAATATGGAAAGCCCACAGAATTCTTTCATTGCGGGGCAATATGAAAAGTGCTTTTGGGGAGCCTCTGACAGACTGTCATGGCGGAGTGGAATGTTCCAGTCATTGCCCCCCCCCAAACCCAGACTTGTCTTTGTGAGAACATTAATGCAGGGTTATCAGTATAATGCACAGCGGCCAAACCCCCACCCTCTGCTAAAGATCGTCCCTCTCCTCCTGGATCCTGTCAATTGCCCCTGACCGCCCTCCCCTCTCGCTGTCCCACAAAGCCCTCCCATGGTCACGTTTCCTGTTGTCTCTTTCTATACACGCTGCCTTTATGCATGTTTTTTTCCCCCCTTTTGTGCAGACGGAATACATTTTGTGCATGCGCCCTCGTGGCTACTTGAGGAGCTGACTGCGCCTCGCGCTGGGCCGGTTGTGTGCATTCGTGTGGCTGAATAGTGATTAACATACATTATCATCAAGTGAATCGGAGACAGATGGCCGCCTCACAGAGGAGGTAGGGAGAGGGCGGTAAAGGTTGGCGGCGTCCTCTGAAGGCCGAGAGACGCTTATCCGCCGCAGCGGGTCCGGCCGCTCGAGGGTCCCGTACGCAGTCGCTGCTGTCGCTGCTCGGGGGGTAAGGGACCAGAATAATCATCTTAAAAAGCTCTCCTTTGGTTTGGATCAATTGAGCGGAATATTAAAGATATTGCTGAGGAGAGCCCCCCCCCACCTATACAGCATTCTCATTCTCACACCATCTTCCCTGGCTGCAGCCTTTCTTTTGTTTTACCAGAACAACACTGCAGCAGTCTCGTGCGCAATGGCTCTCTAGGGCCTGTAGTCATACAGCATCGCAAAGTAGGAGTGAGAGTGCTGATCTAGGATCAGGCGCGGCCCCTCCCCCCCCACCGGTCCACATCCTAACCTCACCTCTTATGCGCTTCTTGCCTGAACTGATCCTAGGTCACCTCTTCTGAGATGCCTTATGAATACGGACAAAGAGCTAAAATGATGGAGCAACGGAGGGGACCTTTTAGCGGGCCTTGGAGAATTTGTCGCTAAACGGAACGGCATGGCATTCAGCCAACGGCAAGACGAATCGAAAGAGTTCTTCCCGTCTGATCTATGGCCAGTGGGCATGCGCTGCTGCCCAGGGTCCGGCCAGGCCCCCCCACCATGTTGCTAGGCAACTGTACAGAGTGAGGGAGTGCGCCCTGTGCAGATGCGGGTGAACGCGAGCCCCGCCGATACTGCGCAGCGCCAAGCAGGAACGGAAGCACCGCGGGACTGCTCTCACCACGTCAGAGCCTTCTCGCTTTCCGTCCAGAGCTGCGATTCCCATTCCTGTGAGAGTCAAGGCAGCGCAGATGTTAGGAACGGTGACGGGGCACTAGAGTAAAGTCACAGGTCCTCTACATTCGGCAGATACTCGGCTCTTGCGTTCCTTCTGTCCTCTCCACTTGTTAACTATGGGAGGTTTCCAATGGGAACAGGAGTTTCCAGTGATGTCTTCCAGTTTTGACTGTCCATTAGCACATTAGCCATCTCCATTAATGATTTTTCTGAAACTTTACCAAGTTGGAAGGTTCCGGCTTCATTGTCTGGTGGGAAGCAGGGAGGCCTGCTGGACATGGCGTGGACAGTTCCCAAAGACATTACTGGCCAAATAGTAACAGTCTGCTGAGGTTACCTTCTTTGGCTCTGCCTCTTTGTGTCCGCTTCCCTCACCTTTGCCCCTCAACACCCAGGGCAACCAGAGGGCACAGAGACTCAGGGCAACCAGAGGGCACAGACACTCAGGGCAACCAGAGGGCACAGAGACTCAGGGCAACCAGAGGGCACAGAGACTCAGGGCAACCAGAGGGCACAGAGACTCAGGGCAACCAGAGGGCACAGAGACTCAGGGCAACCAGAGGGCACAGAGACTCAGGGCAACCAGAGGGCACAGAGACTCAGGGCAACCAGAGGGCACAGAGACTCAGGGCAACCAGAGGGCACAGAGACTCAGGGCAACCAGAGGGCACAGAGACTCAGGGCAACCAGAGGGCACAGAGACTCAGGGCAACCAGAGGGCACAGAGACTCAGGGCAACCAGAGGGCACAGAGACTCAGGGCGGCCAAAGAGAGCACAGGGACGCGTGGCGGCCAGGGAGAGCACAGGGACTCGGGACGGCCAGGGAGGGCACAGGGACTCGGGACGGCCAGGGAGGGCACAGGGACTCGGGACGGCCAGAGAGGGCACAGGGACTCGGGACGGCCAGAGAGGGCACAGGGACTCGGGACGGCCAGAGAGAGCACAGGGACTCGGGACGGCCAGAGAGAGCACAGGGACTCGGGACGGCCAGAGAGAGCACAGGGACTCGGGACGGCCAGAGAGAGCACAGGGACTCGGGACGGCCAGAGAGAGCACAGGGACTCATTGCGGCCAGAGAGAGCACAGGGACTCACGGCGGGCAGAGAGAGCACAGGGACTGAAGACCAGTGTGAATGAACATGTTCTGGGGCAGACGGAGCAGCGTTTCTGATTGGCTGGAACAGGATGACATCCTGTCAAGAAAAGGAGAGCAGGAGAGAGGAGATGGCGGGACAGGGCAGAGAGGGGGGGGGCGTTTCACACGTCCAGACAAAAGCCTTTCTGAGTCCCGTCCAGCTTCTCCTCCTCTCAGCGTCTGTGTTCGGCCGCTGCTGTTGTCCTCGGGGCCGCCTGCGTGGAGCACTTATTCCTTTCCTGAAAGGCTAATCTGGCGAGCCGATGCGACAAGCGCGGCACTGAGAGGGGGGTCCTGTACTGCAAGCCGTCAGCAGGCTCATTACCATACAGCCGTTTCCCCGCCTCACGTGAGACTTCTTCAGGGGGTTGGTCCTGGTTCTGGGGCTGAGGCTGGGCCTGAGGCTAGGGCAGATGGGATTCGGAGTTAAAGGCAATTAGACTGACCGCATTCAAGGGTCGTTCTCCAGGAAACCAAAGGTCAGCGGGTTTTGAGACCAAACCACTGCAGGCCAAGAATTCTGATGAGCCGCGAGCTGAGCCAGACCTGCGGGTCATCCCCCACTCATAACCGCTTCGAGAATAGATGCCTGTGTACAAAAGCATGTAGCGTGTAGCCGGACTGCATTCACTTGGCAACAGGACTTTGGACTGCCTTTCCAAGATTTTATGAGACTGGGATGAATGCACAAAACCACAGTTTCTAGCCAACGTCGTTACTTTCGAGGACTTTAAAAAACGAGCAGTCCATTAACACAATTCGCCCACTCTCAATGCAAATGTTCGGCAGAAAGATCTCGGTATTTCATCCAGTTGTACTGAATATGTAAATTATACGGGCCGCTGTAAATGATGTTGCACCTTTGACAATCTGCTTTTGGCTCTGGATCTTAGTAAGTCTTGCAATCAGTAGTAAGTCATTTATATGTGCCAGATGATATTTGTTTTCCACTCTGCACCAGCATAATGCAACACATGGCATGGTCTGATATTTTAAGGGTAGTACTATGGTAGTATAAGGTTGACATACTGTAATAACATTCAAATTATGAATACAGGCGTTTTATTTCTCACCCCAAATTGTTATGCCGAATCACAACCTGGACCTTAGCTGTAAACTGCTAACACAGGCATACTACAGAACATGCGGTTAGCTGACTGGTTCCACAAGGCTCTCTAAATATGCAATTAGTTGAGACCAATACATTTTATAGGGCACCAGCGTTCTATTTAAAAATGCCTGTAGAAAAGTATTTAATATTAAATTCCAGAGCAAGAGTTTACTATACTGTCATATTGAACAAAATATTTCTAATAGACAAAAATAATCTGCTCATTTCCATAAAATGTTGTGACCTCTGCCTCTTATGCTGGTTATTCCTTTTGTAATAAACTAAATTCACTCATAGAATTGATGTTTCCCGCTATAGCAACAACCAATCTGTGCCCAATTAGTGTTCAACTTGCGCAGGGGAAAATCTGAGAGACGCTTGCAGAGGTGAACGTGACTATTTTGATTTGAGACGTCGCTTCGTCGCTGGCCTCCTCTTCCACGTCCCTGCCGCGGTTAGCAGGAGCAGCAGGAAGAGAGGGTTGAGAAACATGCCGTGTGCAAACACTGCGTCAACACCCACTCAAGGTCTGTTCACAGTGAGAGAAAGAGAGAGAGAGTGAATGGAGAGAGCGGTGCTTCTCTTCATCTCTGCATAGATGGCATCTCATCCACCTGTGGACATTTCCTTCCACAGAAGAGATGGAGCCGCCCTTCCAGAAGGCAGAAAAAGCTCTGTCAGGCTGGGCCCCGAAAGGCAGCCTCGGGTCTTCGGAGCACAGAAATAGCTTTGGTGTTAAATCAACCGTAGCGGGGTTTGTATGAGTTTGAAAAAGGACAGACCATTTTCTGTCAGAATGAAACTTACCCTGATAGTATACTTTTACCAGATTTGATTTAGCCCTGTTTGTTCTGTTGTGAGCAGGAAAACTTCAGTGGAGATGGTGAAGGTGCGTAATTTGCTGCGTGTCGTGTCCAGGAAGAACGCCACCTCGTTGGAGCCGATTTAAATTTTTTGTCTCCATCCGGTAGAGCCATTCTGGTGTTGAGGCAGGGGCAGCTGGGCCTGGAAAAGTGCTTTATCGGCTTTTTAACGGTCTCGCCACAGGAAGCCCCGCCCACCCCCTGCTGCTGGGGGCAGGTGAGACGGTCTCTTGACCGTGTCAGCGAGGGTCACCGCAAAGCTGGACCGCAGCCCTGTTTACAGAATCAACAGACCGCTCACCGCTGTGACCCCACCGCGCAGCCAAAACGTCTGAGGCTCAGCGTGGACTGTTCTTTTATTTGAGTGGGCTGTTTAACATCTAAAGTACAGTTTACTCACTTTATTTACACCAACAATAGCCTTGGAGTTGAAATGACTGCTAAAACAGCCGAGGCTGTTGTAATTGTGTTTGTAAATATGTCATGAAGTTTGAACCTTAATTAGCTAGCAGTTCTCTTTGGCTTGACAGGGGGATACTTGGCCCTTCCCTCTGCAGTGGAGAAAAAGGATGCTTTTACGCAAAGTGGGTAACGTCGTGGCAAAGCCACCTTAACATACTACTTTGTCCCATCATGTAACGCACGCCCACACGAGAGAGAGAGAGAGAGAGAGAGAGAGAGAGAGAGAGAGAGAGAGAGAGAGAGAGAGAGAGAGAGAGAGAGAGAGAGAGAGAGAGAGAGAGAGAGAGAGAGAGAGAGAGAGAGATCCAGCACCCCCTGGTCTGTAAGGAGATTGCCCATGTGAGCCTATACTTCCTCTGCTAATGGGAAGCACCCTGCGCATATAGAGGCGTCACAAGTGTGCATTAAAACCAGCACAAACCGGCCAGCGCAATGCCTTGCGTTCTCACTGGTGTGTAAAACGGGCAGAAGCAGAGATCGTGGCAGATTGTTATAAAGATGCCTGCGATCTTGACATAGCCCAGGAGTGCATTTGTCCGCTTGCAAACTAATGCGCCCGATTAAAGTAAATTACTGCCTTAATTGGAGTCATTAAGCTGCTCCTTCCAGCTCTGAGATTGTTGACCATGTAAATGGAACCGGAGCGCCCGCTTGACCGTGGCCCACCCGGGCAGGGTATTGGCTCATAGCGAGGGTACTGGACTGCTAATTCTGAGGTTCGATTCCCAGGTGGGGCGCTGCCCGTTTTACCTTTGCGCGAGGTACTTAAACCGATTCTCTTCAGGAAATAACCAACCGTACAACTGGGTTTCATGTTAAATGACGTGTAAGCTGTATAAGTCTGTCTGGATAAGCGCGTCGGTTAAACGTTTTCGGTGATGGGCTTTGTGAAACACAGCAGCCTTAGAAGCGAAATGGGAAACGTTTCGCGGGACGATCTGGGAGGCCGAGCGGGATGGGTGTTCGGCGCAGAGGGGAGGCAGTGGAACATTCGTAGTTCTGTCACGACTTTCAGGGACCGTGGGGGGAATAATGGTCCCCGCGATGATAATGACACCGGTTAATTAACTGCAAGGGCTCGTTAGATTTCTAAGCCGACATCTCGGCCTTTTGTTTACGCGTTTCCTTTCAGTCGTCTCCCTCGCTCTCTCTTTCTGGAGGCGGAGGCGGCCCGGGTCCGCGGCTACACTTTTAACGACGGCTCCTTTAGAAAAGTGACGGGTTCTTAGCAACGGCCCCCTGGGATAGTAAAACGTCTCCGGCACAAAGGACGGGGAGGAAAAGGGAGCCGTCCAGGAAGAGGCAGAGAAACAGGCCCGTAAGAGAAAAGTGAGCGGAGAAACGGAAAGACTCGCACGTACTGCGGCAGCGCCTTTCATTACCGTCTCATCTTTTGTCTCCTCGGCGAGAAGGAGACGGAGACGGCAGGAGACTCTGAGAGCGGCCCGTACGGAAACGGAATATGCCTCCCAATTATTTTAAATAAAATATACTCCCAAGATATTGCGACACTTCACAATGCTCGGGCAAATATACAACTTTCTACTTTAGGATATTTTCTTTTTTAAATGCATTTCTGTGAAATATATGCATCATGTTTTCAAAAAAGTCAACATATTAATAGGCAGTTAAATGCCAGGCTCATACAAATGGAGGATCATAGAGATCACCATCATGTGGATGTAAATACCCACAATTTAAAGCTGACAGTCTGCACTCAGTTTAATTTCAAATCCAATGTTCTGCAGTACAGAGCCAAAACAACAGAAATTGTGTCACTGTCCCATTTAACTGGATCGCAGTGTATTCTATTTCCGTAAGGGAGGGCCCCGCTACGGACCCCGAGCTGCGGGGGCCGGGCAGGGCGGGCGGGGCGCGGATTGGCAGGTCCCAGGAGACGGTCGTTTAGAGGACAAGGTATCACACCGTCCCCTCCCGCTCTTTAAGAATACATGAGCTTCCTCAAGTCTACCCACACCATGTATAATAGATGGGCAGCAGATTGCTTTGCGGAATTATACAGAGGGGTTTTTGTGTTGCCTCTGCCCTTTGGGTCCGTTCGCCCGGCAGCGGTGGACCGCAACCTCAGCCACCCCCTCTCAATATCTGAGTGTCCTGGCCTGCCCTATCCTCCGCGATGAAGTGCTGAAAGAGGACTTTGTGAACAGTTGTAACAACCTTAAGAGGTCACCTGCCGTTTTGAGTGGGTGGGCACACACACTCACTTTTATTTTCAAAGGGGGCCGCCCACTGATTTCTTGTTTCCTTGGCGCACGTTTTCCAAACGTAGACAGGGAGACTCCAGACTTTTTGAAATTAAAGTGAAAATAATCCAATTTTAACACAATTACCACTGCTTTTCAGAGTCGAGTTACCCACTTCTCTCCGTATTTAGCAATTTGCCGTTTCTAATATATTTTTGGTTATGGGTGTCTTCACATAACATGAGTTACGCGTGAGCACATTTTCCCATTTTGTATAATCTGGTCCCTGTGCCTTTTTAAGGAAAGTGATTAATCAAAGTCTCAAGTTTTTCACAAACAGTGTACCACGCTGTGTTTTGGATATTTTCGTTTTGCACCGTTGAATAAAAGTTTTATTTTTCCTTTTTCACACTAAAATACTCTTGCAACTGGCAGAGATGTTTAGTTAAATGTCAGAATCCTGCTTTATAATACTTCCCCCATAGGGGCATCTCTGTTAACAGGAACCGGTTCATGGCTTACTCTCTCAGTAATAGAGAACGGTAGGAAGTTCAGTGCATTTATTATTATTATTTTTAAAATACTTTATCAAAGTAAGAAGCTTAACTCAAAAATGCCCTTCCTGTGTGTTGAATAGTACTCTCTCAAACTGAGATTTATAAGAAATGAATGCGGTACAAGTCTCCTGCTCTCAGAAGAAAAGGGAGATGGTTGACGGATTGACGTGTTCCTCTGTTGACCAGGATGTGGCGAGCAAGGCTCTCCCCCACTTTCCAAAATCCTTGCTCCCTCCTTTGAATGCTCTGCTGTAAACGCTCCATTTTGTCACATCCTGCTGTAAACGCTCTGTTCTGTCACTTCCTGTTGTAAATGCTCCATTCTGTCACTTCCTGGTGTAAACACTCTGTTCTGTCACTTCCTGGTGTAAACGTTCTGTTCTGTCACTTCCTGGTGTAAATGTTCTGTTCTCAACAACGCCCTGCTGTAAAATTTGGTTCAGTGCCATTTCTGAACTGTAAATGCTCTGTTGTCTTTTACACAACCTCCTGTTGTAAAAATGCTTCTCGAGCAATTGCCGCACTAAATTCTCTGTTGTCTACCACTTAGTGCTATAAGCACCATTTCCCGCTGCTTCTTGTTGTAAATATCAACCCGGGGGAGGTGTTGCTGCATTGTATCCTGCCAATCAGAGCTGTGTTCTGTGTCGGCTCCAACTGCGGCTTCTATGATTGACAGCGCAGCCTGCGCGCCCGGGCGGGGTGAAGGTGGGTGGAGTGTGCGGAGGGGGAAGCGTTGATAAGCGGCACAAATTGGGCCGCACCGAAGGATTAGAACCCCTCGCTCCGCGCAGAATGGTCGAGCAGGACAATATGCTAGCAAAGCGCCGCGTTACACGTCTGCCGCTTCGCGTGGGAGACGTTCCTTCGACTGCCGTGTCTCCGTCTCTCTGCGGCTGGGTGGCCCGAGATGCCCAGGGCACCTTTTTGCACTGTCCCGGTAATGCAGCTGGTCAGGCTTTGCTTAGCTGCCCTGTCTTTTATAAGTACTGTACAGTGTTTCTTCCCCCAAACTGTAGTTTTTTCTGGAGCGGTGGCTCAGAAGGTGGGCGTGGGGGTGGTCTGGGGGTACTCCACCAGAACATTTTGAATTTACAAGACCTCATTTCATGCATTTCTGTGACTTTTGAGAGGTAAAATAACAGTGTTTCCCATACCTTTGGACAATAGCGGCACACCACAGAGGCCGCGCCAAGAATCTGGCCATTGCTACTAGTATGTAGGTAGTACCTGACAATAAACTACAGTATGGGTATGAGTAAACTCTCATTTGATGCTAATGTCCATGGCAGCCTAACCAGTTCAATCTCCAGAGGTCTAACATGAATAAAATTTGCCCATTAGTTAAACATCTGCTTTCACTCCTCTTCTCCTGCTTTTTTATACTGAATAAAAGCATGCAAGCGGTCGTGTGATAGTCTGATATGTCAAAATGTGACTTTTCAAGTATGGCAGTTAGTGGCGGCTGCAGAGCAGAAAATTGACGGGGCGGAGAACTCCCTGAACAGGCTTTCAATCATTTTCCTTGATTAACAATAGGCTACAGCGATTCACATAATAATGCTCCATCATCAGATATAGCCAGTTCTCGTCAATTTGCATATTAGGCGAGTAATGCGATTGTTTTTATTTGCATTCGCAAATGCTGCGCATTTTACGGCGGTTAAATTGTGGACACGTCCTCTTCGTTCTCTGCACTCACGCTGAGAATATTCACGGCGACGCGCAAGGCTGATGGCAAACACGGTATTTAACGAGTGCTGCATCTTTTTTCGTTCAGTGTTTACTGATTAAAACTGATTTTTCCAAATTGAATTTGTCGTTTAATCATCATAACATGATTAAATGTAAAGAAGCTGTTTGTTTCTCTCCCATTGGAATATTCAGATCTCTGGCACACTTGTTAATCACACCAATGATCAGTTTTAAAGCGAGGCTCGTATACAGGTAAGGTATCAACGGTCTTTTAGAGGCTAGTAACAAGTGTCAAAATAATAACTCCGCGGTCTGCACGCGTGTTACAGCAGGTACTCTCTGGTGTCACCCTGCCGTTCGTATCAAATAAGAGTAATACAAACGTACGCTGTAGTTCACTTCACTGTCAGGTAGGCTACTACATAATATAGAAGTGACGGCGGTGCTCCGCTATTGTTTAATGGTATGGGAAACCTTGCTGTATGTTAGCCATGTAGCGGCCTCTCTTTCTCTCCCCTGTTCTTTCCCTGTCCCCACACCACCCCCCCCTCACTTCTTCTTGCTGTCTGACTACAGAGAACAGTGACCAGGATGCGATGATCCCTTGCAGCCTAGTTTCCACTGTCCTGACTGAGCTTTACAGTATGTGTGCCGCTCTAATGGGAGCCAAAATGGTGGTCTGAATTTCTGCTGATGGAGGTCATTGGTGGCTCCAGTTGTTTTCTGCCTGCACCTGCATTTTATTTTATTTTTTACACTTGGTTACCAGAATCAGCACTCATTTGTCATCCTGTGCATACACTTTGCAGCCTGTGTATCAGCCCCGCCTTTTTTTGTGTGAGCGGAGAGCCATGGGAGTGTAAACGCCCTCCTTAAAAACAGGTCCCGCAGGCATGTAGGGGTGAAACCCCGTGCAGGGCCCCAGCCCCCCCTGCCTGCCTGTACGGCTCTCACTCATTGGCTGTCTCACTGGCAGAGTTTTCCACCTTCGGTGTCCCACGGGATCCTCCTTGAGTGGCAGATCCGTTTAGCTTCGGGCAGGACTGCCAGCACGGAGCGATCAGCTCAGCTTAAACGAGCTTCTTCTGTCTTTGTGTTTTACGTGCATGCGTCTTGAAGGTTGTTCTTTCTTTCACAGGTTCCTTTATGCCTGTAAATCGGAAGTGCGGCTAAAATGCTCTGTACAAGCAGAGTGGTGATATTCGGCTTTAATTCCATGAAAGCATTTTATTTGAGCTTGAACTCATTCTAAACCTTGATCGTTGAGTAGCGCTGGCAGAATTAGGCTCTGTGAAACCTAAAGTATGTGGAGCTACTCATTTATGACTCATTTATTTCAATCAATCAGTGTGCTTTCCTGTGGAAAGCAGAATCTTTTTATTGGTCCCTGATGGTTGGCAGCTAGTTGTAACCCCCGCCCCTTCATAAACTGTGTTGAAACCTCATTCTTTCATCATCACCTTTAAGCAGAGACTGTCAGCCTGGGAGAGATGGATTGGAGGATCTGTGGAAAGGGTGCAGCACAAACGGCTCAGCTACACCTCTGCACTCCATCAGCGCTGAGGCAGTCAAGCAAAGAGAAGACCTCTCCTCTATCAGTGAGCACGTGCCGCAGCGCGCAAAACAGGAGGGGAGAAGCACTCCGGTACACTTCAGGCCCCTGGAGACCGACCTCGGCTGTTCTGGACCCTCACGGTTCCGACCGGCCAACGCCCCGCAGCCACGTCTTGTCAGCACTGAACTCTACTGAGAGAACCTTCTGGGGGAAAAAATCCATAAATCACCTTTTTTCGTCCCTGCTCCAAATATGACAGTTATTTGTTATTACTGTCTCTCAGCGGGGGTGCATCCACAGAGACTGCAGGCAACCCTTGCGCCTGACTTCACTGAGCGCGGTCATACTCTACCCTCCTGCTGCGAAGGCATTGGTAGGTAGTGACATATTAACCGCGCGCGATCAAATACTCGTCGGGGTGAGAGAAACTCCACTCGGAGGACATTAAGGCTGGTCCGAGCCATAACTGTGCCTGGTCCGAGCCATAACTGTGCCTGGTCCGAGCCATAACTGTGCCTGGTCCGAGCCTGAGGAGCCATCTGATCCATGCCAGGAGAACCTCGTCTGGTCCGAGCCGTTATAACCTTCATTTAGGGCCCGTTCTTCTCTTGGGCCTTTAACGTTTAGTCTTTAGCGGATGCTCTTATCCCGTGCACTAAGTGTGCAATAAGTTTAGGCATGGATGGTGCAGAGGGAACGCAAGTGATGCTGACAGGACAGTGGTTTAGCCGGGAACCTGCTACCTTCAGTGCCCCTCGGGCACAGACATTCTTCTGCAAGGCAAGATGTGGAGGTTGAGGGTGAAAGAGGCATGTGCCGCCCCGAGATGGTCGCTGGTTGAGGGCATCCGCTGACAATCCACTGGTGTGCCCGACACACAGTCCTTCTGAGAGCACACTCCCCGCTCACGGGGTTTTTGCGATTATTCACCAAGTCGTCCCAGAGATGCACATTGGCTAACTCCCTTTTTCGTACAGAACATTCCCACCGGTGGCAATCCCAATGTTGCCTAATATTTAATTCCCTGAAAATGTCATCTGTGTTTCACTGGAGGCAAAATATTTAATAATTAGCACGTTTCTCCTTCAATCCCATTTTCAAAATATTCCCGTTTCACTGGAGTGTGAATATCTATTAGATTTTAGGCTTTAGTGGGAACCCTGCTGAGTGCCTTCATTGAAGACACGGTACATTCTGCCTAATGCGATGCAAGGCTCCACTCCCACTCATTATCACTCCCTGCCTATCCTCCAGAATCCAGGCAGTCATTCCTTGATACCGGAACATTGCCTTTCTCAGATTGAACGCCATCGGACTCCATGCCAACACTGGGAAGCCAGCTGTCTGTCACGCGTCTGGCCTTTATTTTCTCAGAATTGTCCCTGCGTTCGGAGGGAGGGAGAGTGCGCGCGCGCGTGTTCGGTGTGTGTTCAGTTGGATCGCCCTCGAGAGGGATGGAACGGTCTCCGTGATTGCGCTCCCCGCATTAACCTCCCTGTGGTGCCACACGCTCGCAAGTCTGTATTAGCGCATTGTTAGCTCTGCACCAGAGCTGTCATTAGGAGCTATTTTTAAGGAGCTGAGCTAGTCTTCCTGAGCGCTAGGGTGTGGGCGTGTACGGAGGTCTGTTTCTACAGCAAACATGCCTTCCCAACTCGGGGGAGGCGAAGTAACTTATTTCAACGAAGTACGTCACAAAGATCTGCACGGAAGGTCAGATTGTAATTAGATATGCCGCACGGATAGATGGCGTTATAAAAGCAAATCAAGTCTCGGGAGCTGACGTCTGTCCAAGGCGGTTTCCTCCAGTAATGTGCAGAGATAGTAGCTTTATGAGGAGAGAGGCTTTTCTGATTGGGGGATTCCTTACGCAAGATAAATGTCCGGACCGATCAGAGATAGCGGAAGCGCCCCTCCCCCAAGCCAGTGCTTTATTATGTTTAGAAATGGAAGGCGGCGCGAGTCTTCTGTATTCACCCTGCGCGCAGCGCTTTGCAACAGAACAACACGCGGGGTCGGGAACAGAAATTAGAACCTTTCTGATCCAATTAGGATAAAGCGCAAACAAAATGAGCCTTCCTGTTTCATTTCCAGGAAGAGTCCTGCGTTCTACTGCGAGGCAAGGCCGTGCTTGCTTCCACGGAGTTCCAAGGAAGCGGCAAAGGCGGGCGGCAGCCAGCTCTGTTTGGAGGCATCGTGAATATGTGTCGGGGTGCCTCATTAAACAGGTGTGCGAAGGTGTGTCGTGGCAATTTATGAATTTTAACATTTTTTTTATGGGCCAGTTTAAGGAGGAATTCTAATTACCGGCAGACATCTTAACCGCCCTTGTAGTTTCATCATAATAAAACTACAGTATTGTACTTATTATACTTTTATGTCTATTCTCATTCACGTTTGGAGGAATGTGAGAAATGTGTTTCTGCACTCACTTCCACAGTAGTATGTGAGAAACTGCTTTCCCTGCAGCTGCATGGAGTCTCTGGTATAGCATTAGTGCTCATTCCTCAGACGCTGCACTGGTTGGTACGATGAGTGTACAGGAGATAGCCAAAGAATGTGAAATTGGTCAAATGTGGTGTTTTTGGTTTACAGCTCTAGAACACTTGTACATGGGGATGATATCGTCCTAACATCTTTCTCATTTCCATCTGAACTCGGGGGGCGAATATGGGTACCGTCAAGTCAAACTAAGCGATTTTCCCTTTTTAAGATATTCGGCGGGTAAAGGTTAATACTTCACAGATTACGTTAATTGAAAGCGGGAGAGTCATGAAACATTAACTTTGATCTTGACCTTTCACGGGTTTTTTAAAATTTGAATTACATTACATTACATTACATTACATTCATTTAGCAGACGCTTTTATCCAAAGCGACGTACAGTAAGTGCACAAGAAAAGGTCCGAAGTAGTAACTACAGAAGAGAGAGAAAAGCACATTCTTCCCATACAGGCTAGCCTAGTATATAAAATGAACACAACAGTTCAAAGTGAACTGGGTAAAAATCAATACAATAATAATTCTATTCTAATAATTAATTGACTGACTATCTTGAGTACCACACAGTTCAACACAAAAACAAATGAGGAGGGTAGATAAGTAATAGTCCAGTGGGAGTCTGAAAAGGTGCGTTTTTTTCACGACGACGGTAAGGCAGTGTTGGCATGGACGAAGGGGGGGGGGGAGGGTCGTTCACCACACCACTGGGGGGTGGGGAAAAAAAAAAAAGGGCAGAGCGCGAGTGGAGTACACGAGGGGGGGAGGGTGAAGTGCAAAGTGGGCCCTGCAGTAGATGCGCGAAGCGCGGAAAGCAGTTCATAGTCGCGGAGCAGTAGACAGGCAGACAGGGCCTATCTGCCTGCTGCTAGTGTAGGGTCCAGGGTCAGAACCTGTGACTGGCTGCCTGCTGCAACTGGAGAAGAATCTTCTTAAATGCGTGCGCTTGATATGGGAGCCACAGCGTTTTTTCCTCTGACCACTCTAACTGCACCTGGTTCAAATAAAGGTGAGGTAATTATCATTACTCTTTTTCAAGGTACTGTCATCCCTGAAGCACCTGATTGTCAATTGCAATCGTGTTGGTATTTGAAAGCCATTACAGAACGCAGCGTGCGTCTGTCCATGCGGTAGGTAGGTGCAGGGCCTCTCTTTTTTTTTTTACTCATTTTGTCGTGTAGCTGCACGACTCGGCGTGGGCGGACACAGGCCGGCTTATTGATCTGTTGAAATCGAACATCGGCTTTTCAGCAGAATCTGCTCTAAAACAGAGCTGGCAGGATTTCACTGCGAATTTGTTATGGCCAAAGGTCACTCGGCTTTGAAGAAAGCAGCCCTTCATTACCCACAGAAGGTCAAGAGGTGTGTGTGTGCGTGTGTGTGTTTTTTTATGTTTGGCTTTTGCCATCGCATTTTTTTGTGTGGTTAAATGTAAACAGCGCGGCTGAGGGGTTAATTACGTATCCGTTTTCTGTCAACACCTTTAGTCGGATGCTTCTTTCAACGTTAATTGCCCTCATTCTAGTCCTTTCATGCTGAAATGTCTTTTATCCTGAGATTGTCTTGTTAACTGGGCCTACACCTGGACTAGAATCCAGAGCTCGGCTCCCCAGAGGAAGCCTAAGGCTATCTTAGAGACCAACCACTTCAGCCGATAAGGAGAACTGTCCTGTAGCACATTGCAATGGCGCTCAGGGCTGAGAACTATAGGAGGACTTCATCGGACATGTCCCACAATGCCTCACCACCTGCCGCCGTGGCAGTTTTCGGGAGGTCGATTCGGTAAAGTGGTGGCATATGAGCTGCGGTTTCTTCCAGTTCCGCATGCCACTGCTTCCGTCTCTTGCCCTCAGCTGGTTTTTTTTTTTTTTAAAGTGAGGACTTTCTGTAGTTATTCACATCCACATGCCATTGTTAAGCAGTCTTATCAGAAATATATTTGCTTTATTTTTTTAATGTTTTCTCATTTTAATTTATTTGAGGAGATGAAAATCCAGCACTCTGGGAGTGAAATAATGTGCATTTTATTTTTATTTTATTTTTTCCATTTCTCAAAAAAACCCTCCACAATGTTATCATAAAATTTGACCTTCCTTGCCTGCAGTGACGATATCTGCAAGCAGATAAACAAGGAATTTATAGCTGCATTACTGTAGCCCCCCCACCCCCCCACCGATCTGCTTTATTGACTGAGCGCAGCCGCCCACCTTTCCAGAACTCGCTCCTGGTCCGGCCCCTGCTACGACCACCGCAGATGGAGCCTCGCATGCACACAAACTTACGTAGCTCACCCGCTCTGGTTTTTTTAAAGCCGCCGAAGGCCTTTGGGTGCTGTCGCTAAGCATTTCGTTAATTCGACTTAGTAAGGCCCATTGACTCAGTATAGCTGCTTTCCCAGGGGTTCGTTTTGTCCGGAAGCCTCCAATTAAACGCACATGTTAACTGAGAGATCTATGCTAAACTGATAAGATTTCAGAGACCAGCTCGAAAATCTGGAAAATACTCCATGAGTCCGCACAGCCTGATATTAACCCGTACAAGTTTGCCACGTTTAGCCTATTGTTTGTAGTTAGTGACGTTTATAGTTGTTGCCTGCCCACTTAACTTGTGCAAGGATGTCGATCTTGTTATGCATCATCATGTTAGGATGAAAATTGCTCCTCTGAGCACCAATGAGCGTTGCCTAAGACTGTAACTGAAGTTGTAGAAGTAGCTCTTTCGACACCAGGCGGATTTACCAGTCCCATATCCGAAGATGGCGTAGTGCAGTGTGACTCAATTTCAAACTGTTGTGGTATGTCTACCCTGGTTCCAACTGTTGCATTGTAGCCAGCCACAATAGCATTCCATTGTGTGACAGGTACAGTCACATAAGGTTTTCGCAAGCACGGTATTCAGGACTGTATGGTGCACTTTGGCTCTCCAAGTTGGAGTCGTGGATCTTTTCGATGGAGAGGCCCAGCTGAGCTCCCATGAGTCCGTCAGGCCTTCGGCCTTCGCTACCAGGCAACAGCCAAACAGCCCATCACACGGGTGGGGAAGAATACTATTGGGTATCTGCACAATGGCTGCGTTATATAGCGGCAATCACATTATCAGAACATTCACTCCATAGGCCAATTGTTAGTAGAACAGATTGCCCCTGAAAATATCCACTTTGTTTTGTTGCAACATGCCGTCGGTCCCAGAGAGCTGGATATCGGCAGTCAATGGTTTGGCTTTTTGCGTTTTATATCGAAGTAAAGTCTGTGAAAACACATTTCATCAATACAAATCGACGTTTGACAAATATACAACTGTTCTTTTTTAGATTTTCCTCTTAAATGTCAGGCAGATTGGACAAGTAGGCCTTCACACGAGTAGTTCTCCCTGTTCCAGATGACTATAACCGTTGTTTGGAATGAAATGCAGTGTTGAAGAGGCAGCATTCAGACTCTCTTTGGCGTAATTTCCCCCGGAGTTGATTGAACGGCAGCTTTGGGTCATTGTTCTGGGAGAAGACAAACGTTCTGACAGTCGGAAATCATGAGCAGATGGCATCATTGTGCTGTGCGGAACACTTTCTGTGATACGCGACTGCATTCATTAACTCCTCCCTAACGGGAATGTCATCTGTCCTCTCCCCATCCCCCTCCCCTGCTGAATTAAAATGTATCGGGTCACCGGTGCCCCCCCCCCTCCCTTCCTATCTCAGTCGGGACAATGATGAATCGGTGTTTTAAAATTCCCCAGTGCCTTTCAAACTTCCACTTTATTCTGAGTTCACTACCCACTGTTAAACATCTGCTGTATAGGCCCATGTTCCTTTTAACATCTGTTTGTAAAACTTTGACCGAATCTAGTTTCAGCTCGATCTGTTTCGCTTGAAAAGGCTTGAAGATTTTCTAAATCTTTGTCAATTGCTCCGTGTCACGCGTGACAATAAGGCATTTAAAAACATCTTATACGCAAAGCTTTCTTTCAAAAGAAGATATTTGCTACGAGTGAGTGGAAAAGCATAGCCTGTCTTTTTATCAGAGTGGGAAGATAAGCTCTTTTGTGAATCAGAATTGTGTTGCGTTTTCATTCCTTTCATCTCACCTGAAACTGCCCCTTTGGTTATGTTTCGACTCCTCGGTACTATAAGCTCCTTTGAAAGCTCTCGTGTGGATAAGTTGTGTTGGTTGGGCTTATGACACTGAAGCGGTGCCATAGATAGTGCTATATTTGTGTGTTTGTGTTTGTGCGTATTTGTATTTCCCCAGGAGCCATATAAGTGCACTGTGTGTGTGTGACCAATGTTAAATGATACAATTATCTGAATTTCACACTCAGTCAGACACCCCGCCCTCTCTACCTTTTTAATTTTTTTGCCCCTGACTACGTCCTCTGTCCCTTTTAGATTAAACATAACGAGTGAAAAGATTTTCTCAGACACGCCTCTTTTGTTTAAAACCGCGTGCAGCTCCCAGCCTTGTTCTGTATCGCAGGCCCGCGCGGCTGTTAGCGCATTACCGCGCCGCACAAGGCCAACAACAATGAGGCTCCGCGCTCTTCAAAGCATCTGGCCTGACCTCCCTCGCATGCCATGCATTCCAGAGACCTGTTTAAAGGTTGGGAGGTTTCGCTTCGGAGGGCTGCTTGCAAAAAAACACACACACACAAAAAAAAAAAAAAGACTCCCCGGTCCCACGGGAGCCGGCATCTGGCCCCTGTTCCCGCCCCTCCCCGCTCCCACCACAATGAGTAAGGGTTGTCATAGCGACCGAGGGGGCGAGAATCGCTGAGATCCCCCCTCGTCGTTGCACCTGCGCCCATTCATCGTTTCGAGATGCAGGTGAGCAGGCCCTCGAATGCTTTGATTGAGCGTCCCACCTTTTTGTCTTATCATCTTGGACATTCGCTCATTATTATGCAACGCAGACAGCTGGGAAAGTGGGGGGGGCTAACACCCCATGCACTACTGCAGGAGCCCCGAGACGCCAGGCGTAATGAGTAATGGTGAATAATACCAAACACCTGCAAGCACCCTGCGCACAGGCCAGCAGATCTGAAAGCTTGTCCGTTTGTTTTTCTTTCTTCCCTCAGGGTGCTCTGTTAACTTCACACCAGCGGTTCAGCTGATGCTCCGAATTTTTTGTTTTTGTTTGTTAAAGATTATTCAGCACTACGCGGTACCTCGCTAATGTCGCCAGGCTGTATTTAATGATTTTCTATTGCGTGTGTGTTTGTGTTAAAATGCTGAAACTGTGTTCTTGGTGTCTATATACAGCATTAACATCCTCAAGCGGTCACAGTGTGTCTATAATTCTTACGAAAGCTATAGAAAAGTTTGTGTTTCTCTCGAGGGTGGCACACCAAGGCAAGGTAGGAACGTGCGACACAAACACTTTCGGCCAATAACAGATACGAAAATATCAACCAACCAAATGTCAGCTGTGGAATCGCTCCCCTTCTCTAGGCCACAGCGCACAGTAGCCATTACCCTCAAAATGAGGCCATCTCTCCTTCTCAC
Source organism: Ilyophis sp. 1 JC-2022 (assembly GCA_022702515.1). Taxonomy (NCBI): domain Eukaryota; kingdom Metazoa; phylum Chordata; class Actinopteri; order Anguilliformes; family Synaphobranchidae; genus Ilyophis; species Ilyophis sp. 1 JC-2022. Next base: position 21,635,386 of record CM040400.1, read on the forward strand.
TATGTGCTCCAGAGAACTGTTTGTGGTTCTTATCACCTGTGTGAGTCCTGGCAGCCATACTGACGGAAAGAGGTCTTGAGTGTGTTTGTCGGTGAAACTGACGGCTCGGTTCACATTGCAGGCCCTCTTGCGGCCCTCGCGTCCGCTCATAACTAAGGTCGGTTAGCCTGACCGTTCAGGTCACCGACGCGGTTTAGTTGATTTATCCAAGGGACTTAAACACGGAAATATACTTTCTCAGCTCCGCCAAACATTCAACCGCTGGAAGTCTGACCCCCTCTCTGAAGTGCATCGCTAACGCCTCCTAGCGTATTCAGCTCAGAATAGTTTTTCCTGTTTGGTGACTGCGGTTGGCGATAATCCGCATGTGGATTGAATTCCATCGTTGTTAATCACTGGCTTTTACGGAACGATTAGTCTCGCAGTAAACATTTTTTTCTTCCATTTTTGACACTGAACACGTGGAATAAGAAGCCTCGCTGGCGAAAGGATGTGACCTCCGCCCTTCAGAGCAGCAGATGAGACGCAGATCAGCTGTATTACCTGTCAGATAACCCAACGTTTGGGTAATTACAGGCGCAGACTTGGCGGGTAGCCTGTTAGCGTTCACGCCGCCAGGTCTTCACTTGCGCCTCTCCCGTGCCGTCCTTTCTGTTAGGTTCCAATTCACTGGCCGTGAAGGCGCGGCCTGTAAAGTCAACAGTAACCGAAGCCGGGGAGAGGAATTTGTGGATAGGAGAGAGTGGACCTCGCAGCCAGAGCTTTAATGACCGAGACCAGCAGCACAGCTGCTAACCGCTGCATGCGAGCGGCTGACCTTCACCGCATGAAATAAATGTTCATTTTGTGTGACATTTTGGACCTTGGTCCTTCTGTGGGGATGAAATAAAATAAAAAACGAATAAAATGTTTTTGTCACCTACAGCCCCTGGAGCTCAACTCCAGCCTTCATCGCGGGGGAAATGTTCAGCCACCAAATATGGTCATACTGCTGGCGAAGTCCCAGAACGTCTGTCTCTTTGTCAGCTTATAGAACGGTTTTGGTGCCTTCAGTAACATGTCTGGAACAGCCTTTGCTCTTCAGTAATATGTCTGGAGCAGCCGTAGCTCATTGCAGATGGTTTTGGTGTCTTCAGTAACATGTCTGGAGCAGGCATAGCTCTTCAGTAACATGTCTGGAGCAGGCATAGCTCTTCAGTAACATGTCTGGAGCAGGCATAGCTCTTCAGTAACATGTCTGGAGCAGGCATAGCTCTTCAGTAACATGTCTGGAGCAGGCATAGCTCTTCAGTAACATGTCTGGAGCAGGCATAGCTCTTCAGTAACATGTCTGGAGCAGGCATAGCTCTTCAGTAACATGTCTGGAGCAGGCATAGCTCTTCAGTAACATGTCTGGAGCAGCCGTAGCTCTTCAGTAACATGTCTGGAGCAGGCATAGCTCTTCAGTAACATGTCTGGAGCAGGCATAGCTCTTCAGTAACATGTCTGGAGCAGGCATAGCTCTTCAGTAACATGTCTGGAGCAGGCGTAGCTCTTCAGTAACATGTCTGGAGCAGGCGTAGCTCTTCAGTAACATGTCTCGAGCAGGCGTAGCTCCTCAGTAACATGTCTGGAGCAGCCGTAGCTCTTCAGTAACATGTGTGGAACAGCCGTAGATCTTCAGTAACGTGTGGAACAGCCGTAGATCTTCAGTAACGTGTGGAACAGCCGTAGATCTTCAGTAACATGTGTGGAACAGCCGTAGATCTTCAGTAACATGTGTGGAACAGCCGTAGATCTTCAGTAACGTGTGGAGCAGCCGTAGCTCTTCAGTAACGTGTGGAGCAGTCGTAGCTCATTGCAGAAGCTTTTCATTTCGTTTGTACAGTATTTCCTTTTGAATTTCTATGAGATCTCCGTTTATTTTTTGCCTAAATAGATCAGTGACATCATTTTCCCCACATGTATGCCGCCTTAAGCAGAAGCCAATGTACCTGTCACAGAAGGTTTTATTTTCCAATAAATAAATATCCCTGCACTAGACCCGTGTTTCTATTGCTCTGGAAAGTAACAGAACACTAATTAATGTATTCAGACGATGCCCTTTGCTGGAAAGGTTTAGGAACAGTCTCCAGGTGCAATAGAATGTGTGGGTTCTTTCTCTCTCTCACACACTCACTCAAATTTGCAATTTTTTCTTTTATTTAGAGACATCCTGTCTGGCTAATATCAGCACACCTCAAATTAGTACGAAATATTGGGTATGGAGTATTGATGTAGGAATTCCCTGCACGGCTACTGTCGTTAAGCATCTGTTATCATGCTCACAGGTATTTATTTTGTATCATCAATGCTACTGTTAATACATTAAACAATGTCTGTTTTTTTCCCCTAAAGGTAGAAAATGAAGGATTTATGTGTAGGGACCATATTAAATCTGCAGTGGTTCAGATGACAAACATGCATTTTAAAAGACCTGAGCTCTTGCAAAAACGTTTCAACTTTTTCTTGAAACTACTTTTGTTATTTTAATTACAGTGGGGGAAAAAATGTTTGCCCACACAACTGAGCAAGCCCTGATTATGCAGCGGATACAAAAACAGACCCTTGGCGAAAATTCCACCTGCTCAATGGTGGGGAAAGGAAAAGACACGGAGGGGGGCAGTAGAGCAACAAGTGAGAGGGGGCTGTATTCGCTTCAAATCCGCCTGCGCCAAATATGCGTCCTGCCCCCAGCTGCGGAACCATTCCTAGCCGCTGCGCGCTCTCGCGCCTCGTTTGCATTATTACACTGCGCATAAGGTTCGAGTTCGGACTGCACCATTCGCCTCCTCACCACCGGGGACGGTGTAATCCGATCCCTGAGCAAACGCTAGCGTTGTAAAGGCTTTGCGGAGGACACCGTCCTCCCTGCCTCCTCCTCCACCTCCTACGAGCGCAACTTCCCCTTTTTCCTCGGAATCTCTCCTCATTATTCTCTCGTAGTCCTCTGGGGCCGGGCGGCTGTGTGAGCGCTGAGCACTGCCGAATAGAATTGTCACTGAATCTTATTTGGTGTGACATCGCGGAGCTTTGGTCGCCGGCTCTGCCCCGTGCTCGTTCGTCCTGTGACGTGCCCGAGCATGTCCACATCAGAGATAGTGTCGGATCTACCTGAGAGTGAGCAGATCGTCCGTTGTCAGAGGATACCTACTGCTCAGTGATACTGGGACTTTAGCAACTGCCAGTGAAGAAACCGCACAGGACTACAACGATGGGGTTCTACGGCACTTTAAAGATGATTTTCTATAAAGTGAGTATAGGGCTGGGTTTTTGCTTTTGCTGTTTCATCGTTGAAATGAGCTGTAGTCATCAAAACGGTACCGCATTTATGGTTTGCAGGACAGTTCTTTTCTTGGCGCAGCTGGGTTTTATTTGACTGTCAGTGTACTGAAATGGTTTGATGTAAACGACAGACGCATCGCGGATCGCCCTGCGCTTAACGTTCATTCTCGGACCACTGCGGGGAAAAATGAAATGAAAATCAGTCTCTTGTTGTGTAAAAAACAAACAAAAAAAAACGTTTATTTCGGGCTCTTGTTCTGAAGAAAACGCCGCGCGGGGGGTTCGTGTATTTTCTCCCCTCAATTCAAGGGTATTGATTTTGTGCTAAAACACTCTCATATAGCCTACATATTGCCCTCGCTGTCCTATGGTTATGTCCGAATCACGTTGGCCTTAGCTTTACTGGAATATTTGCGAATTTAATGAACACGGGGGTTTCTTTTTTCCCGTCGCGTTTTGTTCCCAGCCATCCGCTCTCGGAATGACTGCTATTGCACCTGCGTGCGCTATAGACGAGAGTGGAGATCACTGCACATTATCCCGGCAGGTTTACGGCTTTATTGCATTGATTCTTGCCTTTCATTTCACACGGGGCAACGGGTGTGTGGCGGGCGTGTGTTTCCTGAATAACCAACAAAAATAATCAATACTTAGATTGTATGTATAGCCAACAGTGCGGCAATCAAACCGAGTCTCGAACGAATATGAGCGCAATATTATCCCGTGATTTGGTTATTCGTGTTTAGATGTATAAATCATTTGCTCCTATGGGCTACACAGGTTTCAGCCAATATATTTTGAATGCATATAGGCTACGCTGTTGTATATCTTGCATTGATGCGGGGATTCTGTGCCTTATTTTTCAGAATAGATGTTGAATATATGCAAATTGATATTTTAAAGAAAGTGACAGAGGTACAGTTTAAACTTTGAGAATAATTTTTCACATATGAATGCACGACAATCTCCGTGGTCTTTTTCAGCTATACAGCCTGTTGAACGGTACTGGTTGCGGTATAGCTCGGTGCTTGTAGTTATATAGGCTACTGTGCGTATATATACGTGAACCACACAAACGTATAATGGGTTACTGTGCCAGTGTGGGCGTGTGTCTTGTTCTTTGAAGATGAAACCTTTTAGTTAACACCAAACTCCATCATTCACAGGCGCAGTCATCCAGACTTTAGCGTTCACTGAATTATGAGATTTTAATATGCTTAACATGCAAGTAAAAAGATGAACGGCTTTCGCTGAACACGGCGTCGTACGCGCAAGACGAAATGCCGCCAACTCGTATTGTTTTCTATCAGGTTAATCGCTTGGTTACGAACGTGCTGGTCGGAGTGAAGGATGACTAACGTCCGCGTGCTGTGCGCCTGCCCCACCCCCAATGTATAGATGTTTCTTGCACATTCACGACTTTACCGGAACCTCTACACAATGAGAAGCAATTAGTAATTATGCATCCTACCACTTTATGAAATTGAACGATCACACACCAGTCATTTTATGCGTTTTCGATTCAAGGACCTGAACACTGCAGCAGAGACAGGTTTTACTCAAACAGAAATGCTGATGTTCGTCATTCTGATGAGTGGAAATGACTGGCTGGTGCTTTCTTTTGGGTGCGTACACACGAAGACTCTGTATGGGATATACAGTAATGTCCCAAGATGCCACAGCACAAATCCTGCTTTCAGTAGGAACGTATTCCCATCTAATTTATATTGCTGTGTTTAGCCATGTGTGACCAAGCAAGCAAGCTTAACCCGTAACCGCCAGTACTGAAGAAATGATAAACTAGAGGTGGCAAAAGTAGTGGTTTTTAATCCCTGGTCAAATAATATTTCTTATGAATTTCCTAAAAGCTGGATTTTCAGCCCAGCTACTAGTTTGGCAAAGTGTAAAATGGAGATTTGTTTTCCAAGTGTGTTCCTGTTTTTTGTTTGTGTAGACTGTAGTCTCTCCATTCAATTTGAATATCTTTTGCTTTTACAATACCACTGTTTATGGCCACCCTCTCAGTAGTCGCACATTTGTTTTTAATGTCTTACGAGCACTGTTGTAGCCGCTTGCAAGTCATGTGATCAAGATGAACACAGGTAATTGCAGATTATCATTAGAAAGATGAAGCGGACGAGGCTGGTATTGGTCGTAGCTCTTTTGCTTTCTATGGCGCATGCCCTGTCTTTCAAAATAAATATTTGGGCTTTCTCTCTGCTCCATTCACTTCCTCTTCTTCAATGTGTGTGTGTGTGTGTGTGTGTGTGTGTGTGTGTGTGTGTGTGTGTGTGAGAGAGAGAGAGAGGTCAGGAAGCATGCAGTTGCTGATTATAGGAGGTTTACAAACACTGCACTCTACTTGTCTAGGGTTACCTTCTCAGGTTGAAACGTGAGCAACTGAATTAACTTGAGGTTCTGAATGCACCCTGCGCACACGCGCTCGCACGCTACAAGCACACACACTCCAGCTCTCCCAAACGCTTTAGCTGCCTGTGCAGTGAGATCATAGCATTGGGAACGGGGATGGGTTTGAATGGACAGATCTCGGCAGTTAGAGAAGAGTCTCATGAAACAAAACCACTTCCTAAATAGAAAGAGAAAGAAAAAAAAAGAAGAATTTGGGACAAAAAATAAATAACAGATCTTTTAACCTTATTAAAAGCAGACGCTGTTCTGAGTACAGCCGCAATCCAACATGTTTTTTTTGTGTGTGTGTGTGTGTGTGTGTGTGCATGCAGGCTCAGCCTCTCACTTGCTTTTACAAACCTAAAAAGCTATAAACGTGGGCAGCGCTTCATCGGAAAGTGCACTCGCCCCTTTCCCTGCATGTGAACCTTCCTGTAATTCACAAATCGTCTAAGATCGGTGGCTTTCGTTGCGTCCCGGTGAAAGCTCGGTCTTATCAAAACGCGTTTGTCCCGTGGACACGCTCCTGTGAAAGGAACAAATTAGCTGCCAAAGCCGCGGCCTTGTGTATCGCACAACGTAGCCGCTCGTGATAACGCTCCAAATGTTTCACGTTCTAACCTGAGGCTACTGAAGCTTAGTGTTTCTATGCTTTGCGTTTTTATTTGCGTTTCACTCTTGTGTTGTTTATAGAAAAGCACAAATGTATTCAGATGCGTTTTACGTCAACCTCCTGCGTTAATTCGAGGCCTTGAACGGCGAAGAATGCGGCGGTTTTGATAACACCCTGAATATTTCACATTCTGACCTTAAGGCTTGTGATTGGGCTTTATTCGCTGGGGCTGAGCTTTGTGCATCAGTTCATCATTTCATCATTTCGCCTTTACACAAAGGCATATCTTTAGGCCCGTTTGCGCTTGGTTTCGTGTGAGCAGCTAACGCGCCGTACGTCGATTAAATGACTGGTCCGGAGGTGTGACGGACGCAAACGTAACTCCCTCGAGGTATCGTCTGAGAATCCCGGTGCGCACGAGGGGGCCTGATTTACTAAGACCTTTAGCGTGGGCAAAACCGTTCAGCACACGCAAAACTAATAACACAACCAAACGGTTGGTGCAAAACAAATACCATAACCAATCATTGGTCATGCCGTTGGTTTTGCTTGTGCTAAAAGGTTTTGCACATGCTAATGGTCTTTGTAAGTCAGGTCCTAAGTGTGGGCATGCACCGTCGTATAAAATAAAGAATCCATTTTGTGACAACCTCAAGCAGTTTTGACTCGAGGAATAAATAAATAAAAAATAAAAATGGAATATAATTCGAGAAGCGTGCCAGTTCTTGTGCATCCTGCCCTGAAAGGCCATTTCAATCATAATGCATGCAGATTCTTCCGTCCCTCTGTTCCTCCCCAGAAATAGTTTTATTCAAATGCGGTGAGGGACTTGCGCATCGCTGGACAATGAGCTCTTTGTTTTGTGAGTGGATGCTCTGTATCCAGGCTCAAACTATGCACCCAAGCGGGAGTAGTTATGGTTGTGTGTGTGTGTGTGTGTGTGTGTGAGCGTGTGCGAGTATGGAAGGGGGCGGGGGTTAGTAAAGAACGGGGTTGCACTATTTCTCTCCCCGAACTGCGGTATAAATCAGACAGGCCTCTGCTGCTGAGGATGCAATCAGGGCTCAGTCCTCTGGCCCTCAGCCAGCAGAAATGGGTTTCTCTCAGCCAATCACGAGGCGGAGAGCGAGCGGCAGCGCTAGCCTCACGGGGCTGGGTTTACTGATGGGGAGAGGGGGAACGAGCTTCAGGTGGAGACGCAAGCCTTGGTTTTAATCTCCCTTCACGTCGTTCGATTGTCCCCTGGCCATCTATGTGTACGGCAGGTTTGCGCAGTAACTTCCGGCCAGACGGGAATATATGAGGTCTTGTCAAAAAAAGGTTTTACATGGGCTTATCACGCTCATCAGTGTATAACGCACCTGCAGTGTGCCCCCCTCCCCACCTCCCCTGACACACACGGGACACACACAAACGCAAGCTAGTTCCCAGACGGAGACGCGCACGCTCGTGACTCACGGACGTGTGCGTGTGTAAAGTGAACCCAATTAGACGGCAGAAGCTCTTGATTAAAGCTCCCAGGATCCCTCTGCCTCCCCTCCGTCTTAAATTGCGCGGAGCAGGTTTTGAAACCTCCTAACTGTTTGTGCGTAGCGAGGGAGCCCGGGCCTTGAATACAGAATGTCTCATTATTCTCCCTCTTTGTGGTTCTGCAGCCAGCTGCAGCGCGCTACGCGGTCGCCCTCCGCGGTCGCCCTCCACTCGCCGTCGTCAGGCCGTTGACGTTTCTTTCTCTCTCTTCTTTTTGGTCCCGCAGATGAAGAGAAAGTTGGACCACGGCCCTGAGGTCCGATCTTTTCCTTCAGGGAAGAAGCCCTGCAAGGGGCCGGAGTACCCGAGGTAAAGCCACGCCCTGCGCCGCCCTTAACGCATCCACCGAGCGCACTGCGAATGCCTTCTTCCTGTTCTCTTCGTTTGGATTGCACACAAACAGACATGCATCCGTTTCACGCACACACACACACACACACAAACAAATGTATATAATAATCCCCCCCCCCCTCTCTCTCTCTCTTTTTCGCTCTCCCCTCTTTCTTTCTCTGTCTCTTCTCTCTCACGTGTGCACACACACACCCCTAATACATCTGAGGTTGTATCAGGATCTGCCCACAAGCAGACCTACATCTGTTTCACATGCACGCAGACAAATGTATAGAATCTCTCTCCCTTTCTCTCTCACACACACACGCACACGCATGCACGCACTCCTAATACATCTGAGGACATCCAACAGGGTCACGCAGTCCTCGTGAGGGGCTGTGCCAGGGATGAAACGCTCTGTACTTTTTTGAAACGAACGCAGATCAAAAATGCCTCCTGTTAAGATTTTTATTTCGGCAGCCAGCCAGCTGATGCACCTGTCAGCGTCTTCCCTGCTGAAAACACTCGTGCCTGTGCAAGAGCCACATTATAAACTCCGACAGGCGTCCTCTTTAGCAACGCTCTCAAATTGATTTAAAATTGATAAGCACTTTTTCCCATCAGTCGATGTTTATCACGAATGCATCTCTGGACTGATGTAAGGCACAACCCCCCCCCTTTCATATTGCCGTATAAACCGAACTGACGGGTGGCACGTTATTTCATTGGTTGCGCTTAACCTGCGCAGCGGGGAGTTTTATCCTGCACGACCGACTTACAATTGATATGGTAAAAAAAATAAAGTGAAATATGAATAAAATCGACCGCATCTGTCTGCTTGGAGATCGAAGTGTAGGCCTTGTTTTTTAAAATGTGAAATGCATTACTGCTGGAAGGCGAGAGAGTAAGGCGGCGACGCCGAAGAAGCAGGGCGGCACTTGATTAGCCGTAACGTCGCCCGCGGAGGGAAGGATTTGAGCCAATGGGACGCCGGCGTCTCGTCGCGCACCCGGCCACCCCCCTCGATCAGACGCCCCCAGCCTGCTCTTCAGACTCCGTGTCCATGTGGCTTTTAACGGTCGACCGGAAGGAAGCAGCGGCTTGAAATCACCGGTTTCAGCAGAGAACATATGCCATATGCTTCCCCGCCGGGGGATTGCGGCGATGAGCACAAACGCGCGACTTTCCAAATTAGGAGAAAATACGGTTTAATGTTAAATTGCGTGCAAAAGCACAATATTTAGAGCCCGTGATGACGGGTTTAGGATTAGGGTTTAACACTGCACCATCGTAGATGGGATGACCCGGGACAGGTCCCAGCTGGGAACAGGTCGACTGTGAGGGTGTGGGCATTTACGCCACGGGGGTCCGGATTCTGCAGCAAGCGCGGGGCTGATGGCCCGCAGGGCGCCTGGCTTTGGAAACAGGACCCCATAGCCGCCGCTACTCATAGAGCCACGGGGCCAGGTGCTACCGACCAATAGCGGCTTTCCCGTTTGGCGTCCCCCTGGATCCCGCCGAAAAACAAACAGAATAAGGAAATGTGGCCATAAGGATGGCACAGCGGGACTGGAGTTCGCTGCTTGTTTGATTCCACCAAAAGTATGCACAGTAAGCCTTCGGTGGTATGCAGAACAACAATTCAAGTCTGCTTTTTCGCCAAGTGCAAATACCTGTGGCGAAAAAGTATACTTATATAATTTAGCCCGTATATCTTATAATGTATAATAGCTACCCTCAGCCCCACTGTCTCTTTGTTGTTTAGGGTCATGAGGGAAGTTTAGTACACCCCATATTAGCCTTACTTAGGGTCTCGCTGCATTTTGTGTGACCCCCCTGGTTCCTCCCGGTTCCCCCAGTGTATAAGGAGGATCCGATTTGTTGCGCACGGTTGTAAATGAGCCCAGGCCAGATCCCAGCATCAGGAAGAGGTGGGGGAATGGGGATAAGACAGTGGTGAGGTCACCCTGTTGATAGAAAGCCGAAAGGGGCTCCACCAATCACGGAGCACGTTGCTGACAACCAGCGGAACAATGCCGAACGGTGATTGGTGGATACTGCTTCCTGCTTGATATCCATATAGGCAGAAAGTGTCCAAAAGTCAGTCAGCATTGTTTTAATAATAATAATAATAATTCCTTGTATTTATACAAGGCTTTTTCTCGCATTCAAAGTGCTTTACAGTGATGAGGGGGAAACTCACTTCAACCACCACCAATGTGTAGCTCCCACCTGGGTGATGCACGGCAGCCATTTTGTCGCAGACCGTTCACCACACATTTTATTGGTGAACGTGCTCTACCGTGTGATTGGTGGAGCCGTTTTCAGTTCTATACCGGTATATTTGTCCCTGCATGTCACTGTCTCAATGCTGGGAGTCGGACACCGAGGACTGTAGATGTGTTGTTCACACCTGCTTGTGTGGGAAACCTCAGGAAACTGTGTCTGTGCATGCTGTGGATCCCAGGTCATCGGCCCTGGACATGAATAGCATTCGCGGCGAGGCAGTTTGAATAGGGTGCAGAAAGGCGCCTTGTGAGCACCTCCCAGAGACGAGCGACCCAGCGGGAGCCCCGCCTCCCCATAAAGCGAAATTTCACAGTGGATTTTTCGCATTTTTATTGCGTTTAGTAAATGAACTATGATTCATCCGTTTGCTTAACCCTGGAGATTCACACCGACGCAGAAACACAGGATTTGCATTTCGAGCACGCACACTCGGCTCCACGGAATTCTCTCCCGCGCCGGGGGCCCTTGGGCGCAAACGCTTTCCCCTGCCGAGGGACGCCTCCTTCCTGACAGAGGAGGGCAGTCTCATTGGCTGCGCAGCCTGGTAATTGGCACATACCTAGGCCTCGCTTTACTTCTTTACTTGAGATCCTATTAAAAGTGAATTTATTACGAGCTCCCCCCCTGTCACCGGGCAGAGGACGGCACGTCGAACGGCGGGCCCCCGCTCGCTTCTCGGCACCACGAGCGACCCTCTCGCCGCGGCCGAGCGCAAGCGTTCGGCCCCCAGTGGCCTCGTCTGACGAATTTTCCAGAACGGCGTGCGCACTTCGGACTCCTAGTGGGAAAAGACTTGGGGAATGCCGCTCTAGCGCAAAAGCTCAGGCTCCCAGATCGCATTCTTCCGTTCAAAGCCACATGCGTTTATTAGCAAGATTTATTTTATTTTCTTTAACAGCATGGCTATTAAAATAGAGTTTATGTATGACAAAAATGCCATTGGCCTTGTATTCGTCTGGTTTTTTCTCCTACACTGATTAATAATGGGTGGATTGCTCAACGGCTCAAAAACAGTGGTGTACCTCGCCCTGGCTGACTGGTTCCCCCACTCACAAACGGGACCTTTGAATAACCCTCACACACCACTTCCCCGGTCCTGGAGAGCCACAGGGTCTGTTAGTCTGTCCTTTCACCTTAAAATCAGCAACCAATTTAGACACAAGAAACCAGGTGAAGTGAAATAATTGGAATCAAGCGCTGGGTAAGAACGAAAGCCAGCAGACCCTGCGGCTCTCCGGGATCCCTGCACTAAAAGCTGAAAAGGCAAGGTAAGTAGCAGTAGCCATTAAAAAAAAGTGGTTGGCCAGTTCACGTTTACTTTATTAATGTGGTGTTGCGTGAAAAGGCGCAGGAGAAACGAGTTAGGAACATCAGTGGCGCGGCTCCAGGCTTCACTGGTACAAACCACCGGTAAAAGCGTTTACCTCTGAGGGCGCGTGGGGGAGGTGAGGGGAGATTTAGGCCGTATGCCTCTCTACACACGCTTTTAAGAACAGGTCTGTTGGATTGCCTACCCCTGCTTGGCTCTTGTTTTTCTCGTATTGGGTTGTAGTCTCCGCAAAACTCCTGACATGCAAGCCAGTCCTGTTGCTCCCGTCTGTATTACCCATAATTCCTCTTTGATGAAAGAAGGCTGCAGTCTTGTTTGAAAAGCCTACAAATCTATTTTTTCGCTTTCCTCCTACTGCCACCCACCCATTTTATTCTCTACTTCTTAACTGTCATTTTCCTCCCTCCTCTCTTTCTTTCTCCCCCACCCTCTCACTTTCTCTCTATTTCTCTCTTTGTCTGTTTCCCTCTACTCGCCGCCTTTCTTTGAGTACCTCCATCTTTCTCACCCCCGTTTTTGACTCGATGTGTGTCTCCTCCCATCGCAGTCCGACAGGGCTCGTTCCGTACCCGGCCACGCCCACCACGTTCGGGGACCTGCGGGCAGCCAACGGGCAGGGCCAACAAAGACGACGCATCACCTCCATCCAGCCGCCCGCCGGGCTCCAGGAATGGCTCCGCACTTTTCAGGTGAGCGCCCCCCCACCCCCTCCCCCCTCCCCCCAGCTCACAAGTCCTCACATACCCACCCCTCTCCCAGATGAGCCTTTAGACCTTTACCTCTTATTGGGAACCAGACGCGTCGGCCAATCAATCTTCACGCGGGCTTCCAGGTAATACCGCCTTTTCTTCGGCCCACGCATAGTCATGTTTGCCATTGAGTGGAGTCACCCGCTCCCACAAAGCGAGGCACAGCGGTTGACTCAGGAATAAAGCATGTAGCCAATCTGTATCTCTCTTCCCAGCTTTTCCCGGAAAGTGTAATGCGTGGGTCCACAGCCAAACAGACGTTAGCTTTGTTCAGGTAATCCCCCCTCAATCCACCTGTATTTCAGGACTGACAGCCTTGCAAGGAGATGTTTGCCTATGGTGCATTCGGGCTGTTTGGATGGGAGAGTTAATAAAAGGAGCGGAGCTCCACCCGAGAGTTTCCACAGAGCCTCTCTCCCCGCCTGAGTTAACGGAGGGACGAGTCTGTGTTTGCGCGCCATTGTACTGGCGTACAGAGCTGAACCGTCCGCTCCAGATACGTGACGTTTATCCAAGACACCGGCATCGGTCTTTGTTATCGTCGGCATCAATCATCCACACGGTTCGTTACCGTCCTCCGTTTAGCCAAATGAGCACAAAGAAGTTCGGTTGAGTTGACATGAGCTTTTATGCTTCTGTTTGTTTTTTTTCTTTTGTTTTTATTTTTAAGTTTTGGAAAATGGCTTCAATGCTCGAGTTGACTTGAACTCATTGCTAATGCTGAGAGCTTAAATCCCTATGGAAACAACTGTAAAAAAGAAAAGGAAAAGATTATTCTTGGTGGCTGTGAGGGTGTTGCGTTCTCATTTTTTAGAAACTAGTTGCCAAACACTGCACTACAATGGTGTTTGATGAGTACGGATCCTCACCAGTTTCCAAATCTAGTATGAGGTATCGTATTTTGTACTGTGTATGTATTTTTACTTTTACACACTCCACAAAAATCAAGTGAAATAGAGCGGTGCTCAAAAAGGCAGCAAAACCTGTAAAAATATAAATAGAGACAATAGCGTCCCGTCGGCTCAGTTGCAAAATTTAATAAGTGTGCCCAAAACTAATAAATTCCACTCAAAAAAGGTGCGTCTTTCAGTGTTTCTGCCTCTTGTGAGCGGCATTAATTTGCTTTGTGCAGACTTAAGCTTTACGGGGTCTCTCTATTTATATTTTTATACCCTTACACACATACCTGTATCCTACATATAAAAATTACACAGGTCCGCAATTATGTGCATATAATATGGCCCTTGCATTTATCTTTAGTTGGAGATCAGAAAATCATTCCCCTCAAAGGAGATTTGGTGCCTCAATGGACATCTTTTTAACAAAGAACTCCAGACGAGCTCAAAAGAAAAGTGTTTTCGTCACTGTGCTGTTTTTGAGTGACAGCGCATCAGCAGGAGTAAGATGGGAATATCAGCCCTTAGTCGCGCGCGGCTGCAGGGCGGATATATACACGAGTTCCGGAGAGGGAGCAGCGACACAGCCTCGGCGCAATTACAGGAAGCCGCGCAGGGCCCTGTCACCTCCCCGCAGCCATTACATGACCCAACCACGCAGGGCCCTGTCACCTCCCCGCAGCCATTACATGACCCAACCACGCAGGGCCCTGTCACCTCCCCGCAGCCATTACATGACCCAACCACGCAGGGCCCTGTCACCTCCCCGCAGCCATTACATGACCCAACCACGCAGGGCCCTGTCACCTCCCCGCAGCCATTACATGACCCAACCACGCAGGGCCCTGCCACCTCCCGGCAGCCATTACATGACCCAACCACGCAGGGTCCTGTCACCTCCCGGCAGCCATTACATGACCCAACCACGCAGGGCCCTGTCACCTCCCGGCAGCCATTACATGACCCAACCACGCAGGGTCCTGTCACCTCCCCGCAGCCATTACATGACCCAACCACGCAGGGCCCTGTCACCTCCCGGCAGCCATTACATGACCCAACCACGCAGGGTCCTGCCACCTCCCCGCAGCCATTACATGACCCAACCACGCAGGGCCCTGTCACCTCCCCGCAGCCATTACATGACCCAACCACGCAGGGTCCTGCCACCTCCCGGCAGCCATTACATGACCCAACCACGCAGGGTCCTGCCACCTCCCGGCAGCCATTACATGACCCAACCACGCAGGGTCCTGCCACCTTCCGGCAGCCATTACATGACCCAACCACGCAGGGTCCTGCCACCTCCCGGCAGTCATTACATGACCCAACCACGCAGGGTCCTGCCACCTCCCGGCAGCCATTACATGACCCAACCCACCTCCTCTGCCTCTCTCTTATCCCCGGCGAAACACCAAATCCAGCAAAATGTCCACGGCCAGCACCATTTCGAGGCGAAAATCCATCGACAGGCAACAGGCCCAAGCATAGACCCGCCCCCTCCTAACGAGGACCATGCACCCTCATACCGACCAATTTGCATCAATGCACACACACACGAGCACACGCGCACACACGCACACACACACACACACACACACACACACACACACACACACACTCGCTCCCTGAATCTTGTCTTGGCTTGATCAGTGCACGTCTCCCTCAGGCTTCCACTGTACCCTCTACAAATGGAAGAATTAAAGAATGTGAGGAGGGGAGGAGGGGAGGAGGAGAGGCACCTATGCTCTTAGAAAATGGAAAAGCAACGGCAAAGAAAGGCACCGTTATCTGAGGCTCGTCTCTCGGTCTCTTGTGCTGAGGACCCGAAACGGCATTATTGTTCAGGCGCACATTAACACTGCCTTTGAGCAGGGAGAGGTGGCCGCGTAATCCGGCCCCTTTGAACCTCTTATTATCCTAGCGCCAGGCCCGCAGACTCTGGCGCATAGCAGCCAAATTACAGGTACTCTCAAACGGCTTGTTATTCAGCCTTGCTCTACCTCTCTCTCATTCTCTCTTCCACCCTCTCTCTCTCTGTCTTTGTCTCTGCCTTTGTTTCTCTCTCGTTCTCTCCCACTCTCTCTTCCTCCCTCACTCCTGTTTTCTCTCTCTCATTTGGGCAATTATGCTGTTTTCCATTTCCAAAGGGAAGTTATATGAGTTCACCCAGGCCCAGTCCAGGGAGGCCTGGGGTGTCTGTTTAATATTTGGAAATGTGAAATCCCCCTCCCCCGTCTCCCACGGTTGCACTAAAGCACTAATGAAATTGGAAGTGCATGGATAACCCTGTGAGTCTGTCCAGAACAGTAGGGCCCTGAGTGAACAGGCAGTCCCTGGGTACTGTTAGCACAGGCCTTCCACAGCAGGGTTCCGTACTCTTAGCACAGGCCTTCCACAGCAGGGTTCCGTACTCTTAGCACAGGTCTTCCACAGCAGGGTCCCTGGGTGCTCTTAGCATAGCACACGCACACGCACACGCACACGCACACACACACACACACCTTTGTGAGTCCCCCATTGTGTGTGTTGTGTGTTGCAGAGCTGGAGCGGTCCGGAGAAGCTCCTGGCCTTGGACGAGCTCATCGACAGCTGCGAGCCCACGCAGGTCAAGCACATGATGCAGGTGATCGAGCCACAGTTCCAGAGAGACTTCATCTCCCTGCTGCCCAAAGAGGTGAGGACGGTGGCCCCGCCCATTTGTGACCACACCCACTCAGTGCTCTCTGCTCCGCCCTGCCAATCAGCCGCAGGCAGCAGTTACACCTTGCGCGGGTGGGCGGGGTTTTGAGGGAACTCTGGCACCTCTTTGGTTTATGGTTTCCCCTCTAATGTCCGCTCACTGGATGTGACAGGCCCCAGTGCGCCGGCCACATTAGCGCTGAGTAAAAGCCGGAGGGCTGATGGAAATGTCAGAACCGCGCCGGGGAGCCCTGACGGGAAGCGAACGCCAATCGCAGAGGTGCTGGGACCTGCCCGCCTGCCACAGCCCGAGATGGAGGGTTATTAGGCTGTACTTATTATATCCTGGTTGTGAGGAATGGCTGGCCCGGCCAGGGCGGGTGTAAAAAGGCCTGCAGAGAGCGGTGGGGGGAGGGGCCTGGCTGTCTGTACAGCTCAATGTTTTCTCTCTCTCCCTCGGACCAATTGGCCAGTGTCACGCGCATTATTTAATATTGCACGATATTGCATAGCACGTTTACAGTTGTATAGTTGTATAGTATAGTTATTCGTATATAGGGCGAGTCGGACTGAGCCACGCGTCTCGCCCTAACGTTTGCTTTGAATCACTGAGCAAACCTTGAAAGGCTGCTCCAGAGCGCGGCCTCGCTCTACGCCCACACACACACACACACAGGGCCATGAGTGTGCAGGGACTGACGCTGTGTGTGTGTGTGTGTGTGTCTCTCTCTCTAGCTGGCTCTCTACGTCCTCTCGTTCCTGGAGCCCAAGGACCTACTGCAGGCTGCGCAGACGTGCCGTTACTGGCGCAACCTGGCAGAAGACAACCTGCTGTGGAGGGAGAAGTGCAAGGAGGAGGGTAAGCCCCGCCCCCGCCTCACTCCTGTCCCGCCCCCACACCGTACGCCCGTCAAGACGAGGCTTTAACGGGGGCTCTCAACCCTGTTTCTAAAGAGCTGCAAGGAATGCCGGGTGGTCTTCACCCTTCACCGATGCGTCGAGGATGCCGTCACCACAGCAACGCGAACCGAGCCGTTGACCCTGTGACCCGCCCCCCCCTCTCCCCAGGCATCGACGAGCCCCTGGCGCCCAAAAGGAGGAAGCCCCTCAAGCCCGGCTTCACCCACAGCCCCTGGAAGAGCGCCTACATCAGGCAGCACAGGATAGACACCAACTGGAGGAGAGGAGATCTCAAATCGCCCAAGGTAACCGCTCTTTTTTTCTGTCTGTTTTCCCCTTCAGAATACCCAAGTTATCTCCCACTGCCCAGGCATTGTGGGCTTACAGATTAGGGCCGGAGTTGAAAGCCGGCGTGACAGGGACTCGGAGCGTCAATTTTCCGTGGGCTCGCCTCTAATTCCCCTTTTTCTTTGGGCAGTGCGGAAATATGCCAACGCTCCCCCTCCCCTCCTCTCGCTTGCCCAAACCTCTCCTCATCCCGAATGCAGAAATCGAACCATAGCAATAAGGCAGCATTATCTCCGGAGCCCGCTTACAAAGGACTCCCAATTATTTTAATAAGTCTTCCAGCTGCCTGGCCGTCGATGAGGTAACCGCAGTCTCAGTGTTCCTCCCAATCGGCGGTCTCCCGGCAACGCTCCGAAACTGCTGTGTCATTTCACCACATCAGCAGTTTCGTCGGCCGGTTTCGGAGCTGCAGGTTTCCGCTGGGCTCTGCTTAAAGGAGCCAGTTTCTTCGTTAGCCCGTTGGTTGTGAGAGAGAGCTTGTTTTTTCCGTTAGCCAGGCTATTGGTTTGGCGCCCCATGTTTGTGTTTTTCGGATCGCTAAATGTCTTTTCTGAGGTAATACGATTCCTGGGTTCTTCCCAAATCTGCACTTTTTTAAAACAATGGTTGAATGGAGTTAATGGTAAATGTCTCTCTTCCTCTTCCTCTCTCTCATTTTCTCTCTCTCTCAGGTCCTCAAAGGTCATGACGACCACGTCATAACATGCCTTCAGTTCTGCGGCACCCGAATCGTCAGCGGCTCGGATGACAACACGCTCAAAGTCTGGTCGGCTGTGACGGGCAAGGTGAGCGATTCGTCTCCGCCGATTTCCCGCCAGCCCCTTAACGCCTGCCATTGGCGGCAGAGAGCCGTAATGGAAAACAATCACAGCCCAAGACCCTCTTTTTCTTAGGCCCATTCTGCTGCTTGCATTTCTAATACCCTTCATTACGGGTTGAGGTAGCATAGCCGTCAGCACTGTCGGCAGAGGCCGTTTTCAGGGCGTCGTCCAGACGACTTGATTACAGTGACGCAGTGACGACTGCCAGAGTTTTTTCTGCTTCAGTCCCCATTGATTTTTAAAAGAGAGTCAAGCTCTGCAGACCAAACGCCAAATGCGAGCTGTGGCGAATTGGAAAAGTGGCCGAAAATTTACGGGCTGAAGTTTCACCCGAACGGCAAGAGTCACGCAAGACACAAGCGCAAGTACATTAATATATCACATGGACCCAAATCACATGCACACACAAACATACACACACATACGCGCGCGCGCTCGCACACACCCCCCCTCACACAAACGCACATCCTGTTTTTATGGATGCGAGGAGAGTATCTGTATATGAGGTGTGTTGTAATTCAGAGCACTAGTAAGCCTGTGAGTCAGCCTCTCCTGTGATTTGAGTGTGTGCTCAAGGGTTGCTTTAAGTATTCATGGCGGTAGCTGATGCTCTGACATGAACCTTGTGCTTCAGTTTTATGGGCCTCTTAAAAGCAGTCTTCAGAGGGAGCTCACACGGGACTGTAAATCATCCTCTCTCTTTACCACCCCCCCCCCCATCCAATCAGATTCCCTTCGATCCCCACCTCCATCCAACCAGATTCTCTTCTATCCCCCCCTCCCCCCATCCAATCACATTCTCCCCTCATCCAATTACATTAATCTCTCCCCCCCACATCCAATCTGATTCCCCTCTCTTCCATCCACCCCCCCCCCCCCCCCATCCCCATCCAATCAGATTCCCTTCTGTTCCCCCCTCATCCAATCAGATTCATTTTGGAGAGAAAGGACATGGGGAATCCATCTCTGTGCTCACAAGATCCCAACTGAGATTCAGTAAAGGAGGAAGACTAGTAATGCTTAGAAATAGTGAATATGTAGGGGAATAAAAGAGTATTGTGTATAGTTTCCCCCCATCAATCATTGCTGTAATTAGTAGGATTATGGGTATCGTAGTTAACTGAGCAATGATGCACAGATGTTCACCCCGAAAACAAGGTCGCACCCCACGGCCCATCTCGGCAGGACACACCTGCGCTGAGGTCGGCACGACGACCATCACGCGGCCGTCTCCATCCGCACGCACCCGGGGGACTCCCCAGCCCTCGCCCCCACCGCACCCATGCGCTCATCTGGACCTAAGATAGCACAAGCGGATCGTGTGGGATACGCGTCGCGAGGGATCGCCCCCACAGGCCGGCCGTAAAAAAGCCCCTGCCGGACAAGACCTTTACGGGCTTTTCAGCCCCGACACATTTACAGCCGTTATTTACGCGCCAATAAACTCAGGTCCACTCTGCTGCCGTCTGTCTCCTCCCCCCCGGGGAAAGCCCCGCCGGAGACAGAGCTTGGACTGCCCGAGCAGTCAGCACATGGGTGGCTTTTTATTCCGGTCTTTCTGGAACTTTCCAATCCCCGTAAGCCCTCCGGACTCGACGCGGATCAGGGAATTGATTTCCCTCAGATTTCTCTGTCCCCTGGTGCAGCGCGTAGCGTTTAGCATCACTAATATTTGCAGGAGAGGCAGGGGGGCGGTGGGGGGGGTGCTTCAGATTAAAGGTTTTTATAACGGTTTCCGGTTACAGTTCAGTTGAACACTACCTGGGGTGAAAGGAGTCCACTTCAGCTGGTAACATGACACTGGGACCATCCCTTACATAAATGGCATTTACTAAATATGTATTAATAAAAACAAAATAGAACAAAAATTTATCATGAAGATATAACACTTCACAATATATGGTCACATTTACAAATTGCTGCTTATTTACTGCAAAAAACACTGCTCTGACTTACTTCAAAAAAAGTAAACCTCCCATATTTACAGTACCGTAAATTCCGGACTATTGAGCGCACCTGAATAAAAGCCGCACCAACGAAATTTAGAAGAAAAAAAAAATTTGTACATATATAGGCCGCACTTGTCTATAAGCCGCAGGTGTCCACGTTGTAACATGAGATATTTACGTACACAGAAAGATGATACACAGTAGGGATGTGCGCGTTTAGTCGACTAGACGATTCAACGTTGCTACCCTCGCTAGTCGGCACCAGAAATACTAGTCGGTTAAACTTATTATTTTATTAATGTACACATTTAAATGACATATTGACATAATTTGCACTGAAATGTCATGTTTTCCTGGTTAAATGTTGCTTTATAAAAAAAACGAGCATCCGTTACTATGTTAACAAGGCAGGATTAAAAAAAATAATAATAACTTTTAAACGAAGGAAAAAAACAAAACGGATTAGCCTGTTCGCCCTGCAAGTTAAACCAGCGAGGTGGAAAAAGTAAGTAGCCCTATCGCGTTGTTGAATAGCCCAATAAAACAAATCTAATGTCGATCAGTAGGCCTACGTAATTGTTATTTTTTTGTGGGCCTATTATTGGTAGTTTTTCTGATGACCGATTATTATTTTTTACTGTATTTGCTATGCGATCGCGATCGCGTTCACCCAATGCAAATACCGTTGTAATAATCAGGCACGTTTCCTAAAAATGTTTTGCAGCACCCCTATTTCCTTCTTCGACAGCCAGATCGATTGCCTTTAACTTAAAAGCTGCATCATATGCATTTCTTCGTGTGTTTTCCATGATGAGGGTGTGTGCATGATGCGCAAAACGGCTGTTCAAAACACAATCAAACTAGCGTCTTCCTCGGCGCATTATCTCTGTCTGTCTCGCTCTTGCGCTTCCTGCTAGAGCGCCCCCCTGGAGGCCGTTAGCTCGTAAAAATCTATAGATTAGCCGCACCGTTGTATTGGCCGCAGGGTTCAAAGTGTGTGAAAAAAGTAGCGGTTTATAGTCCGGAAATTACGGTATATCTTATTTCCTTAAGGGGTTTGGTTTGCGCTCTCTTGCCTGCCCCCTGTCTGCTGTACAAACAGCGTTTCCCGCCCAGGTCACAGTACGCCAGGGTGCGGCCAAGCGCCGCGGGAAACGCACCCAAATG
This sequence comes from Ilyophis sp. 1 JC-2022, assembly GCA_022702515.1. Lineage (NCBI taxonomy): Eukaryota > Metazoa > Chordata > Actinopteri > Anguilliformes > Synaphobranchidae > Ilyophis > Ilyophis sp. 1 JC-2022. Next base: position 21,656,699 of record CM040400.1, read on the forward strand.
AGATTATAGATTATTAGTCAATCTCGGCCCTCTGCTCATTCCTCAACAGCCCGAAGTGCTTCCCATCCCCTTCGCAGAGGTTGAATTTATAATGCCTCCCATCTGTTCACGTCAGCGGGATTCCCAGGGAAGCAGGGAGAAGAGCGGTCACTGCCGTTTCACAGGAGCGTGTCCGCCCTCCTCCCCCCCTTCCTGCAATGCAGTCGTCCCATGATGCACCACATAGCGGCTTAACGATGGCGGCCAAGCACTCGAATGTGGGTGGGCAGCAGAGGACTTTGTGATGTCATTTTCTTTTGTTAATTTTTTTTTTTTTTAAACGCTCGCCGGTCCTAGAGCGAGCAGACGACGTGCCGCAACGGAGGGGCGGCAGCGGGAGGTGATCGCTCTCGGATCGATCGGCCATCTGCGGGTCGGGAGGATTAGAGTAACCGGACTGGCGTTCATGTTTACAGGAGCTAAAGCAGCTTTTTTCAGGCGTCCGCACTTGCTAGTTTAATTTAGCTCCCTTCGCGCAGAGAGGCTCGTTCCTCGTCTTCCCAGTGATTTACCTCAGGGCCGAGAGCACGCCCAAACGCCCAAATTCCACCGTCTCCCCCGGTTATGCTCTTGTCCGGACCTGCCCTATCTTTCTGTCCACACGCCCCTCGCCTGTCCGCTGCGGGGCGCGCCTAAATGTGGACAGGTCGAGCAGCGGGCCGTCGGAATCCTGCAGAGTCGCTGAGCCGTGGGCGGGAAGCGACAAACCTCATTCGATCGCTGTTCCTACGCCGGCACGGGGCTTTATTTCAAAACTGTTTTTCTACACAGTTTTTTTTCCCCTCTCAGAAGATTAGCTTTACCCTAGTGAAAACTTTCTCAGGCGTGATGTATCGCTCCACAGTAGGAATCTGCCTCTCGGGTGCCGAGATGCCGAATGCTATGTAAGGAATGGTTCACCGGTGAGGGGGGAAAAAACGTGGCTGGGCTGGGTCTCTGACACCAACACCTCAGCCTGCTCACCGACACCTGGAAACGGAAACCGTGCCGTTCGTTTGGCTGTGTTACTGACGCATGTGTACCTTCGCTTTTTCTCGCTCACTCCCGGAGCTCTCACAAGCACAGCGCCCGCCCTCAAGGTGTTTGGTAAACCAAACCCCGCCCGTAATTTTGTTTCAGATTGGGAAACCTCCACCTCAACCTCCCCCAGAACCTGGTCACAGCCGAGTCCCAAAAACTCCGCCGCCCCGGAGCGTTCCTCCGGGGCGGTTACCTGTGGAGACGCGCCGCTGTGGTTTCTCCAATGAGAGATGTACGGCTCTCCTGTCCGAGCCGCCGTTTTCTCGAGCGGCGCTGCTAGCTTCAAATACTCTGTGATGTCGCAACATCTGTCGGGAGTGATACGCAGTTTTGGCAGATGCGGCCTGCGTTCCCTGAACGGAGGGGTTTTTTCAGGGCAATACATTAGTTAACGGAGAGCGATCGTTAAGCCCTCGGGACCGGTGCTCCGTGAAGGGCGGAGTCTCGCGAGCTGGGAAGAGGCTGGAAGGGCCTTCCTAATGTGGGGACTGGAAAGAGGTTCAGAAACAGAAGAGGTTCGGACCGCAGAAAGAGAGAGAGAGAGAGAGAGAAAGAAAGCAACCTGTAAGGATGGAGGAACGGCAGGAGATTTCCCGAAAACAACCGAAATAAAAGAAACATTTTCAAGGCGCAGTCAAAAGAAGAAACGGTTGCAGGCATTTTTCCCGCCGCAGAGCTCTGAACCGCCAAGAGCCGAGTCTCCCTGCTGGTACAGCGCTGCTGCTCCAGTCCAATTATCACCCACCTCAAATGCTCTTCTAGACCGCGGGGACACAGACTCTAAGAACGCAAAACAAAATGGACTCCGGAAAGGCTGCCAAAACGGACCTGGATTCAGGCCACCGTAGCCGCGGCGGCTATAGAACAGGCCCAGAAAAGGCAAACCAGGTTTAAAAAATGAATAAAGAAAATAATAATGAAAAACTCACTGAGTCGAGAGCTGTTGAGACTGATTCACTTACTAATGCGTTATGATAAATACTTCCGAGCAGGGGGAAGTGTTATTTAAAAAGATAATTGCTCTCCTCCATCGTTCCTCGAGCATGACCTTTGCGGAAATGTTATCGGCCGCCGCGGAGATTGGTGGAGCGCGGCACTCTGGCGGAAAGAGGCGCGCTACGGCCGGGAGGACTGAACAGCGCTTCCGCTAAATATCATTACGAAGATGCCCGCTATTAATGCTACCTTCGGTTGTCAATTCGGCATATTTTATGCATCTTATTTTATTCTTTCCTTTCGAAATATCTAGGCATTTATATAATTGCGTCGTGCGTTACGACCGTCGTTATATTTCACACCGTATGAATTATGTGACTGCCTTGGCAGGGCTGCTTTAGTTTTTCCCTGCCAATAAAACACAATGGACTAGAGAGAGGGCGGGAACGGGGAGCGTGTGCGCGAGTGTATGACTGGGCGCGCTCTGTGGGGAAGGGAGGTAATAAATATCCGAGTTGCCGCGCTCTTTTTTTAATTAAACGCTACACTTGATTTGGTTATCGGTTGTACAGTTGTCATTTTTCATATTTATCATCATATTTATCTACCTTGAATATCTGCGCTCGTGCGTATTTGTTATATATTACGCGGCGCCGCTGTTCTCGGTGTGCTTGCGTCTAGTTAATGTCGCGTCGTGTATACGGGCGCTACCGCAGGACTGATCTGGCTTGTGCTTCCAGTGAAGTACAATTGAATTGAGCTGAAAGATTGAAAAAAACGGAGAGGCGCGGAGAGAGAGAGAGAGAGAGAGCGAGCGTACGAGGGAGGGAGATGCAGAGAGGGCGGAGGAGAGATGCAGAGGAAGAGAGAGGTGTATAGAGAGAGAGAGAGAGTGAGTGGGAAAGGGAGATATACACAGAGAGAGAGAGAGAGAGAGAGAGAGAGAGGGTGGGAAAGGGAGATGGAGAGAGAGAGAGAGAGAGAGAGATGTACAGAGAGAGAGAGAGAGAGAGAGTGGAAAGGGAGATGCACACACACACAAAGAGAGAGAGAGAGGGTGGGAAAGGGAGATGCACACAGAGAGAGAGGAAAGGGAGATACACACAGAGAGAGAGAGAGAGAGAGAGGGTGGGAAAGGGAGATGGAGAGAGAGAGAGATGTACAGAGAGAGAGAGAGAGAGAGTGGAAAGGGAGATGTACACACAGAGAGAGAGAGGGTGGGAAAGGGAGATGCACACAGAGAGAGAGAGAGGAAAGGGAGATGCACACACACACAGAGAGAGAGAGAGAGAGAGAGAGGAAAGGGAGATGCACACACAGAGAGAGAGAGAGAGAGAGAGAGAGAGAGAGAGAGAGGAAAGGGAGATCCACACACAGAGAGAGAGAGAGGAAAGGGAGATGCACACACACAGAGAGAGAGAGAGAGAGCGAGAGAGAGAGAGAGAGAGAGAGAGAGGATAGGGAGATGCACACACACAGAGAGAGAGAGAGAGAGAGAGAGAGAGAGAGAGGAAAGGGAGATGCACACACAGAGAGAGAGAGAGAGAGAGTGGAAAGGGAGATGTACACACAGAGAGAGAGAGGGTGGGAAAGGGAGATGCACACAGAGAGAGAGAGAGAGGAAAGGGAGATGCACACACAGAGAGAGAGATAGAGGGTGGGACAGCGAGATGCAGAGATGGAGAGAGAGAGGGTGGGAAAGCGATATGAACAAAGAGAGAGAGAGAGAGAGAGAGAGAGGAAGCGAGATGCACAGAAAGGGAGAGCGAGAGAGAAAGATCCATAGCAGCTGCTGCAGGCATGCTGCCCCTGTTAGGTAACAGCAGTGGGATCAGCTCGCCAAGCACAGCATGTTAATGCAGAGATTGGGCCGTCTGGCCAATCAGAAGCTCTCAGCTCAACAGTTAGTCAATGAGAGCGTAGGCCTTCCGCAAACAGGGATGGGCCCGATGCTCTGCAGTCCTGTCATCCGCCGGCTCCATTTTATTTAACCCCTTTTTATTCTCACCTCCGCCGCAGCGCGCGCTTTCGGTCCCGTCCCGGTGGGAGGAACGTTGACTCAGTCCCGCTCAATCGTCAGAGAGCAGAAACGGCCCCTGCGCAAATAGCTAATCCCCGGCTCCAGGCAGCCGCCGCCGCCGCTTTTATGCTCAATCCACAGGCAGATAAGCAGACACCTAAGCCCCTTCATTTCAAAGGACTTGGAGGGGTCCTCTGTTCTGCCGTGCTCACCCCCGAGGGACAAAGGGAACAGGCCTGAGACTCAAACACTTCTAACTTCTACAAGAAGTCCTTAGTATGCAAACGTGCCATGATTTGATCTTTATGCACTGTAGTGTAACGCATTTTCACATACAAAGTGGGGGTATTCAGGAGCACCTGGCATCAGTTGTACACTGTATGTAGTTAATAATGGCATGCTGTGATGTGCCTGAAGATCGATTATGTCCGTAAGGACTTGTGTGATTAAACAAAATGCTATTAGTGAGACCTTTTGACTGAGAGTGCTCTCTTGGGGGGGTGGGTAGGTGGGGGGGAGGGGGGTTTATAACTACTTTCAGAGTTATTCCAGCCATTTCTATGCGTTTGTTAATTAAGTATTACATTTTTAATTAGTTTAATTACAAAGTTTTATACTCGCCTTGAACGTCTGTCCTTCGGCATATTTGCCACTAGCTGATTAATACTAAAATAAATCAATCCCTGGGGCGCGATCGACCGATGCAAAGGCTACCTTGTCATCCCATTTGTCATATTAGCGGTCACTGGCTCTGCTGCGCAGTCCTGAGACACGGTCGAAGGCGACGAAGCAGGCCCGCGGGACGAACGCGGAGAACGGGTGAGGGAGAGGTCAGGGCCGCGTGTAACCGAGCGCTACCCCGCGCGGAACGCTGGCCTCATCACGCAACAGCGCCGGGGCGTGTCACGGGACCCACAATCCCTCCCAGGCGCCTTTTACATTCGGAGCGGATTCATTAAATCGGGCCGATACAGCCGAAGGTTCAATTGAAGGCGCGCCGAAGACTTCCGTAATCAGCGCGCGATCGATACCTCATTTACCACCGCAAATTAAACGGAGGCGCTTCTTTCTTATCGAGGCGGGGCGCTTTCTCTTTGAATGGATGAGGATGCTCCGTTTTCAGCACTGATAAGCGAAGGCAATCGCGTGTGTGGTGGAGAGAGGCCAGAGTTGATCCTCTTCATAGGTGGGAGGAGGATTGGGAGGAGGAAGGGTTACGGTCATTTAGATTCTTTACCAGATAAAACATATTGGGTCACAGCCATGACTTTTTAACCAAGAATGTGGAATGGGATTTAATTTGATAAACAGCATGTTGTTTGACCACAAAGGTCATTGCTCTGCACCTGTTCTCATTAATACTATACTTTAGTTTACTCGTCCTAAGTGCTAAGTAACAGCTGTCTTTTTTTAATTATTATTTATTTATAAAAAAATTTAAGTACTGTTGTTGTTCTTAACAAAGGAGGTCAGCTTTCTGTGTTGTGCTTCTCAACTCTCTCTCTTGCCTAAGGCACTATGAGGCGCTAACAGACCTCTCTTCCTCCTCTCCCCCGCAGTGTTTGAGGACGTTGGTGGGACACACGGGCGGCGTGTGGTCGTCCCAGATGAGGGACAACATCATCATCAGCGGCTCCACGGACCGGACGCTCAAAGTGTGGAACGCGGAGACGGGCGAGTGCATCCACACCCTGTACGGGCACACCTCCACGGTCCGCTGCATGCACCTGCACGAGAAAAGGTGAGCTTGCTCGTCACGCGCCGAAAATGCGCTCGAGGGTTTGCCGCTCAGCGACCGGCGCCTCAACGGCGGTTTTAGCGAAGAGACTCTCAGCCCCGTTTATGAGACGCTGGCGTTTCGTCTCGCCCCGGGACATTCGTCTTTGTGTAACCCGCGACTACGCGGAGGGGACTGGAAGCCGAGAGAAAATTAAATATACGCCCGTGTATCGCCGCAAGGCGCGGTGCAAATTAAGAGCGGGTTGCTCTGTGTCATCTGCTTTTGTGTGCTTAGTGCTGAAAACATTTAGCCCAGGGGTGTACGGGTGGGAGGAGTTCTGTCGTACAGTATCCTGCATCCGGCAAGAGCGCATCACGCTTCCGTGAGCTTTGTGTCGGAATGGAATGCCATTTGAGTGCCGTTTGTACTCTTTTTGTAAGGACCCTGTTCCTTCTCATGGCGGAAACGGTGTGCAGCTTTACTTATTTATAGCCGTAGCAGTGCTTTTCCAGCCAAGTTAAATGCACCTACTTTGGCTGAGAGCATTTTCTAAATGCCTAAATTGTAATTTATAAAAGAAGCAGTCGCGTCAAGGACACAGTGTTTTATGCTGCTGGAGATTTTCGGGAATGGGGCTGTGTTTTCCCGGAGACTCACCGTCTGCCTCCTCCCCCCCCCCCACTCTCTTCAGGGTGGTTAGCGGGTCCCGCGACGCCACGCTGCGGGTTTGGGACATCGAGACGGGCCAGTGTTTACACGTCCTCATGGGCCACGTGGCGGCGGTCCGGTGCGTCCAGTACGACGGCAGGAGGGTGGTCAGCGGCGCCTACGACTTCATGGTCAAAGTGTGGGACCCCGAGACAGAGACCTGCCTGCACACACTTCAGGGACACACCAACAGAGTCTACTCATTACAGGTGAGCAGTATACCCCAATCTATTCATTACAAACGCACAGTACACCAACAGGGTCTACTCATTACAGGTGAGCGGTATACCCCAATCTATTCATTACAAATGCACAGTACACCAACAGGGTTTACTCATTACAGGTGAGCAGTATACCCCAATCTATTCATTACAAACGCACAGTACACCAACAGGGTCTACTCATTACAGGTGAGCGGTATACCCCAATCTATTCATTACAAATGCACAGTACACCAACAGGGTCTACTCATTACAGGTGAGCAGTATACCCCAATCTATTCATTAAAAACGCACAGTACACCAACAGGGTCTACTCATTACAGGTGAGCGGTATACCCCAATCTATTCATTACAAACACACAGTACACCAACAGGGTCTACTCATTACAGGTGAGCGGTATACCCCAATCTATTCATTACAAACGCACAGTACACCAACAGGGTCTACTCATTACAGGTGAGCAGTATACCCCAATCTATTCATTACAAATGCACAGTACACCAACAGGGTCTACTCATTACAGGTGAGCAGTATACCCCAATCTATTCATTACAAACACACAGTACACCAACAGAGTCTACTCATTACAGGTGAGCGGTATACCCAAATATATTCATTACAAACACACAGTACACCAACAGGGTCTACTCATTACAGGTGAGCAGTATACCCCAATCTATTCATTACAAATGCACAGGACACCAACAGGGTCTACTCATTACAGGTGAGCGGTATACCCCAATCTATTCATTACAAACGCACAGTACACCAACAGGGTCTACTCATTACAGGTGAGCAGTATACCCCAATCTATTCACCATACACACTATACACCAACAGGATCTACTCAAAACTATTCATTACACACATATGGTACACCAACATGGTCTATTCATTATAGGTTACCAGTAGACGCCACAGTACGCCGCCCATCTGTTTTATATGTAATATTTTTCATAAGTGGCTAGGAATAATTATTTCAACAGCAAGGTATAAAGATGAAATGAAATGAGCAAACGCCCCGTAATAACAGAAAGGGACTCAGGAGGCAGGGACTTTAGTGTTTTAAAATACAATGCAGTGTGAGGCAATATCCGAGTCAGTGTGAAGTAGCGGCACTATCAGACTAATGCCGTTATCTCATTTCACATAGATGCAGCCGTAACGTTCACACCCTGCAAGCACAAGTAATATTTCCTCAGTAATGAAGAGGAAATCCACAGTAATGAAGCGGCACTGGTCTCGCTTTATCCCGGCATCTGCGTCTCGCTGAATACCAGAGAGACGGCCACGTTTAAATCAGCCTATCAGAAGCAGCGACGGCTCGGCAGGGATATTTCACTATACGAGCGGCAGTCGTCTGTTCTCGTGAGATTGTGTGATAGTCTGCCCTCTCCCTCAGGTCTATCAGTCTTTTGATTGCATCTGTGTGTGTGTGTTGTATTTGTATGTATTTACACAGATATAAATATGATATAGATATCTGACATTGGTCACGATGGTTGGTGAGTGCTCTCTGTGGTGATTGACGGTGACCGTTATTTTCCGGCCTCTCCCCGCAGTTCGACGGCGTCCACGTAGTGAGCGGCTCCCTGGACACGTCGATCCGCGTGTGGGACGTGGAGACGGGGAACTGCATCCACACGCTGACGGGCCACCAGTCCCTCACCAGCGGCATGGAGCTCAAAGACAACATCCTGGTGTCCGGCAACGCCGACTCCACCGTCAAAATCTGGGACATCAAAACGGGCCAGTGTCTACAAACGCTGCAAGGTGAGAGAGAGCGAGAGCGTTACGATTGGCCCCCCCACCCAGCGCTGTACAGCACCTGCAGCCAGCTGTTCGCCCACTCGTGCATTCGGTATTACGTGACGGTACTGGTACTTATCACTTATATAATTGTATACATATATATTTACAATTGCACCACAGCTCTCTGTTGCCATTGCTGAACTATATTAGCGCTTTAACAATGGTGCACATACAGCACCTCGCTAAGAGATGTTTTATAGCCCAGTCTATTGCACTGTAGCCCATCTAACATATACGTGCGCCTGCACTTACGCTCTCCCGCAATTTAAAGTCGCACTGGATAAGAGCTTGTGCTAAGTGAATATAGCGCGCCGTATAATAGGTTTTCTACACGGCCAGCCGTCGTTGACTGGCATTCCTGAAGCGAGCCTGCCTGTTGTGCGAATTACGGCCTTTCACAGGAAAGCAATGACTGTCGGTGTTAATTTACCCCCAAAATGCCTTTGAAATGTAATAACTGTAATAACGGCACTGCACGTGCGCTGTCGGGCAAAGGCCCCTCCCCCCGGCGTGCACGATAGGTGATGATAATGAGGGGGGGGGGGTTGTTAGGGAGATCAGCTGGGTTTTTTTGTAGGTCAGCTTGGTAAGTGGGTCACTGGGCAGGGTGTGTTGAGTTATAATGTGTACAGTAAATAAGGGCGGAGGCCGTGTGCTTGAACAAAGAGCGCTAAACACACCACAGCGACGCGGCTTTGGGTCGGAGAAACTGTGTTAGGCCGACCAGTCAAGTGGCTAACGCTCCACGGCCGAGTAGAGATTAAAGGCGGGGAGAGCCGAAGGGCGAGAGGCCCACAGACCCCCTCCCCCACCCCCCCCAATCCCCAGCCGCCTCAAAGCTCAAGTCATTGATCCCCGACTACTGAATATGGCTTTGAAATGCAAATTGGAGTGTTTTCCCCTCAGATCGACTCGAAACGAGGTTACGTGCGCGCGCGCGCTGGGCGAATGTGTCTGCTTTTTTCATATGCGTATGAAGACAAGCCTGATCCTGACATCATTCTGTGGAAAAGCTCATGGAGCTCAGACTGTTATAACTGCTATAGCGTTATACAATGCTAGGTGTTTCCTCATTATAAAGACTCACTTACACCAGCGAAAAAATTCTTACTGACATATGGAATGTTTGCAGACGTACATTGGACTATGGGTGATGGGCCGTGTTACACACACACACACGCACACACACACACACACACACACACACACGGCAGCCCCGCTCAGTTCCCCGGCAGCAGCTGTACTGACGGTGCCGAGCCCCCGGGTCTCAGCTCCTATTCAAGCGTCTCCAGTGCAATCTGCCCCTTAATGCCGTAACGGGCTGTTTTTCAGCACCCCGCCGCCTCTCAATACAGCCTCGCTATTCATTATTTACACTAATGACGGGTTTATGCCCGGCCCTGGCACAGCTGGGCCCGAGCCCGAAACGCTGACACGGCCGCGGGAGTTCTCCCGGGAACCCCCGCCCTCTGCCGTCGCCCTCTGTGATGTCATAATTCAGCCTCTCAATCCCTGTTAAAATCCGTGTCGGTACCACAGATCATTTAGAACCCCCTGATGATCAATTCCGTTTTTTTGTAGTTGAATGTACTGTCCGTTTTCCACTGAAGTGAAAACATTCCAAATTTATGAAGATTCGTGAAGAGGCGTGGCCATGTGCGGTCCTGTGGATGTTCTGTGCTGTAATGTAGCATCGGAACCTCCAGTTCTTAGGAGGTAGAGGACAGAAGCCATGCAGAAACTGGCCATCTGGTCTTTAAGAGTCTGTGGCCATACTGTGGGAAGCTCCGTCGATGATGTTATAATGGTCTCTCTCTTCTGTCCCTCTTCATCTCTCTCCCGGACCACAGGTCCCCATAAGCACCAGAGCGCCGTGACCTGCCTGCAGTTCAACAAGAACTTTGTGATCACCAGCTCGGACGACGGGACGGTCAAGCTGTGGGACCTCAAAACGGGCGAGTTCATCCGCAACCTGGTGACCCTGGAGAGCGGCGGCAGCGGGGGCGTGGTGTGGCGCATCCGCGCCTCTAACACCAAGCTGGTGTGCGCCGTGGGCAGCCGCAACGGCACCGAGGAGACCAAGCTCCTGGTGCTGGACTTCGACGTGGACATGAAGTGAACGGCGGGGGAGGAGCAGAAACGACGGCCGGGCCCGAGGCCCCCGACGCGCGACGTCACAGACACTTCCGACAACCCCCAGCCCAGCCCCACCCCAACCCAACCCCCCCCCCCCACACACACACACATGGCCCCGCCCCCTTCCCTCCCTACCCACCGGCGCCACAGACGCCACCGCTCCCAGCGTTGGAGTGGGCGGGGCAGGTGGGGGGGTGGGGCAGGCCTCCCTCACGCACCACAGCGGAGCGCCAGGATGGGGAGAAGAGAAAGAAGGGAGGAAGGGAAAGGAGAGAACAGAAAACCGCGATGAACGTGCTGTCAAAGCTCTCCAGTGACTTCCCGCTGTGACTTGGGCAGCTCTGCTCAGAGACTTGATTGGTCAAGCCTGACAAAACTGTTTAGATGTATAAATATATATATACATATATATTTTTCCCCACAACAACAGCCAAGCAAATTTATGGAATCGCCGATGTACACATTTAAGTCAAGAGGGAAGGAAACGGAAGTTGTCGTGTAAGAAATGGTAAATAGTGTATAAAAAATATTAAAAAGTTAAAAGTAAAAAAAAAAATTATTAAAAAATGGAAGAGCTTCTTATTGTGGAAAAAATTTTTTTTTTTTTGCCAAGAACTGATTGACTGTCAGACCAGGATTCCCCCTGTCTCAGTGCAGCCCTCAACTGCTTTCGTTCTTTTATTTTTACTGCAGTTTCTCTCCCACTCTTTTTTCTTTTGTTTCCTGGTTTGAATGCCACAGGCAAATAGGACTGTGAATTTCAGTTTGTTTTTGTACGTTTGAGAGATTCAGTGAAAGATTCGTACTTCAGAGTTTCTGCCTGCTGTTGCCAACCACAATCAGTCCCAGTATTAACCCATGTTCTATTTGTTTTGCCGTTTCTTACTATTTTTATTTCTTTGTGTGTGTGTGTGTGTGTGTGTGTGAGCATGCGTGTGCGTGAGCGTGAGAGTGCGCGTGCGTGTTAAAACAAACTGAAGCTGGATGTATTGCCGTGGAGGGGCGGGCCTGAGGTGTGGAGAGGGTGACCGGGTCCGTTTCTCACCACTGGTGCTACATGTGGGAACGGGAAAGGTTCTCTCTCCGAGCTGACGGGAATAGCGCCCCCTACTGCCCCACCCCCAGTACTGTATACCCAGTGGCCAAACATAATGCTGCTAAACGACAGGACCGGTGGAAGTCTTTATTTTGCTGTGACGTTTTAGTCCCAGGCTAAATTCCAAATCAACTCTAGTTTGGATGTTTTGAAAAACCAGAAAACATGGGAAACCTTTTTTTTTTGTTGTTTATTTTTTTAGGTTCATTTTATTTGTATTTTTTTGTTTGCCACTCAAACATTGAGCCAACGTGCCTCTACGAGGCAGAAAGGATAGGGTGTCGGAGGCTGACGGACAGAAATGAGCGTGCAGATAATTTTTTTTTGTGAGTGCGCGTGTGTGTGTGTGTGTGCGTGTGTACGTAAGCGTGCGCGCGTGTGTACGTAAGCGTGCGCCTGTGTGTGTTTCTGGTGCAAATTGTGAACACATTCCTAAGGACCAGGCTTCCGGCCTCTCCTGTGGGGAAATTTACACTTTGAGAGCCGTGGCGAAAATGAGCAGAGCAGCTGAGAGGGAACCGATACGAGCGAATGAGTGCACTGCGTACGAATGAGATTGTTGTGCGCACTTGATCATTTCAAATGTACGCCGTGACAATTCCTCAAAAAACACGTAGGCCTAAAGCTCAGAACTGACAAGAGAGGTGCGTGTTTGTAGCGGGCGCAGGATAGCCGTCGACGTTGAGGGCGTTCGCTTCATCTCAGCATCCCAAATAGAAAGGCTTCACAGGCCATCACTGAATATATAGAGTAGCCAAATGATTCGTCTCATTCAACCAGGTGTCACACAACTCGAGCTGAACTGTGAAAGTGGTATAACACTGTACATTAAACAATCCTGTTTTCTTTTTGCTCTCCGTTCATCTTTTTTTAAAAATCGTTTTAATTTATAATCTGGTTTGTGAAATCAGATGTTGCAGGTTGTTTTTTTTCAGTTCATGTAACTGCCTGATGTAACAGACAGAAAAAAAAACACTTAAAGGGATCCTGTATTTGATTCACTTAGAATTTTTATTTTCTTAAAACTTAAGTGCAATAAAATGTGGGTTTTTCTTTTTTCATTTCAAGCATTTCAGGTGTCTGTATTTGTCACTGTGTTCAATAAAGCCTCTACAGTCTACAGCTTTTATTAAGGTAGTACTTTCCACATACCTGCTTTTACAGCACAATGGCAATAGTGTGTGTGAGTGACTGTGTGTGAGTGACTGTGTGTGAGTGACTGTGTGTGTGACTGTGTGAGTGACTGTGTGTGAGTGACTGTGTGTGTGTGACTGTGTGTGAGTGACTGTGTGTGAGTGACTGTGTGTGTGTGACTGTGTGTGTGTGACTGTGTGTGTGTGACTGTGTGTGTGTGTAACATTATACAGGTGCAGTGACACTTCACCTGCCGATTCAAGTGCTGGTCCATTCCATCCTGTGCTTCCTTCTCTGCCTGAATAGGAGAGCATCTGTGGATTTAACATTTCACCTGAGGCCCTCCCAATTGGGCCACCAATCTCCACCCAATCAGCCCGACGTTCCTTCACGGCCCTGTCTCTGAAAAACTCGAAGCTAATAGCCTGTGCGACTAATGCCGTGTCGGTTGGGTCCGTCGGCGCAGACGCCATTACGAGGGGTGGGCGGAGCTTTGCTCTGGAGGTCTGTGTCCTACAAACCTCGGGTCTGAATGAGCCTGCGTGGATGGATAGGTGGAAGGAATGAATGAACAGACGGGTAACCGATGGATACGGCTCAATGGCTCGGCCCCGATTGCTTGTGTGGCTGCAGACAAAGCAACAAGGCTGCTGACAAGTCACCTGCCTGTTGCCTAGCGATGGCTACGTTCCCCAGCTCGGGCGGCAAAATAGAGATTTGCACAATAAATGACTCTGAAGGTTATCCTCAGTGGCTGCGGTGTGCAGCCTTTTCTGTATTGGCGGTTGCATACCAGCCAGTAATAGGAAATTTTACAGCTTCGTGTGTGTGCCTTAGCATTATATCCCAGTGTTATTCCTTAATACAGATTACAAAATTATTACGATCAAAGATTCACATCTTCGGATTTCTCCGCACGGGCCGGAAATGGGGAACATTCCTCATCCTAATTTCCTGCTCTCGTGACGCCCCGGAGTTTTAGCCTCCGTCCGCCTGATACGCGATCGTAATAAAGCTCATGGCGCTCACAAAAGACCTGACCGATGGAAGCGAGGCCGAAGCCCTGCTTTATCTGCTGGCTTTTATTCGTCTCTAAATAAGCCTTTGGCTGACGGGACCATGTGATCGACGAGACCAATCAGTGGAAATCTCGGAGGAGTGATGGCGAGATCGTTTCAGCTTAACGTTTAGCCGTAAACGAGGAACCGGGTACTGGAGGCCTGCGAGCAGGGGGGGGTGTAGCTAATCAGCCGAGGTGTCTGTTTTTTCAGCCAGTGCGGATTTCTCTTTTTTTTTTTTTTGCGTACTTAATTATGGAGAAACGAGCCTTTTCTTCCAACGCGCGAGTCTGATGAATTATTCAGTTTGGTTGCAATGATTGTCCATTCATCTGCCTGATATTCTAATCCTTCCTTCCTTCATCACTCCTTTCCCCCACTCTTTCTCCTCATCTGGTCTTGTGTGATTTATTCTCTGCATTAATTGAGTTTACACATTTCTGTGGCAGCCCGTGTGATGGATGCACTTCATTCGCTGGGAGCGAGGGGTGGGGGAGGGGGGCGGAGGCATTGACAGGGGGCCCCAGGAGGCGGGGCTGGCTGTGTGAATGATGAAACACTATGGAGTTTGTGTGTGTGTGTGTAGCGTGGGGGGGGGCGGGGGGTGGGGGGTTGTCTGAAGTGTATCACACGGACGGGCTCTGATGTTGGCTGAGTGTGATGTGGGGGCGGGGCTGGAAGGGTTAATGAGGAGATATGGGGCTGTGATAGTTTCCCAGCATGCTCCTCCCTCCTCCTCCTCCTCCTTTGTTCTGTAATCGTGCCCAGGAGTGCAGCTCCTCCTCTGATTGGTGGGTGACCAGGAGGCGAGCATCCCCCCTCCCCTCCTCCACACAGCGCAAACAGGGTTTAGACAGGCCTCAGGGCCTAGGACGAGGCTCTGATTAGTCGGTGACACAGTGAATCACGTCCACGGCTCGCGCGCACAAGGGCAGGGCTGCCGCGGTGTCGGACAGCAGGCAGCCGTTGTCGAGGGAACCGCGGGTCTGCGGGGCTGTCTGCAGAGGGCAGCGGGGGCCTCGGGCGCAGAGGGCCAGCCGTGTTAGTCGTCCCCCCCCTAAATGTTCAGTGACCTGGGAGGCCTGCATTTGCACTGGAATGACCCTGCCGAGTTCTGGGCTTGCCTACACACAGTTACATACATACAATTGGGCATAAAATGAAAATTACAGGGATTTAAAGGTTGTTTGTCTGTGCTTCAGACTGCATATGTATAGCCTGCCCCCTCCCCCCCTTGACAAAGGAGGCAGAGGCGGAGTTATGTCACATTAATGGCACCGACAGCTGTCCATCGTGTTCCGCACCATTGCACTAATATCACCAGACCTTTGTAACAATGACTCGCGAGCAAAGCTTGAGCGTGTCTAAATGCTCTTTTATTGCTCGTGAATATCCAGGAATTATCCGCGGCGGTATCCCCCATGAGTTCTGATGGATCACGTCTGACTGGGGGAGGGAACGCTTCCCGCAAATGCTGGCAAGCCAATAATCCAACATCCTTACTCTGTGTGCGTGTTCCAACGCAAAGTGTGCTTTATCGCGCGGTGCGTTCTGCCTGGCCAGGCGCGTGGCCCAAATGTCCCGCCGCCACCACCCCTCCACCGCTGAGTTTTTTGCGTTGGGAGGCAGGGCACCGCATTTCTGGCACACGGACATCGGCGTTCAGCTCGGGTTTGTTCACACGAGCAGTGGCTCTGATTGATGCATTGTCCGGGGCCAGCCACTATAATAAGGTCCTAGTCACAGGGGGGGTCAGGCCAGCCCCGTGCCAATCACAGATCGGGAGCCTGAGCTTTGACGAGCGTGTCACCAGTTTTCCTCTCGACTCTGTTTTTGACTGAAATGTAGGCCTTGTAGTAGAAATGCGGAGTGCTGCTCGTTTACTATGACAAAAACAGAAGCAAACACTTAACACTTGCGCTGGGGAGGGGGGGAGATTCCACAAAACAGGATCGTCAAGTTATCCAGATAACTGTGAGAACGATAAGGCTGCATCGTCACATGAGTCGATGAAAATGCACTAGAATCTGGTTTAGGGGAGTGATTTAGTCATGTATTGTTAGCTGCTGATATTGAGGAACATTTCTGAGCTTATTTCATGTTACTATTTTAGTTATCTGGCTAACTTGCGTATCCTGTTTTGTGGAATACCCCCCTGTTTTGTGAAGCTACATTTACTTGCGTATTATCTTCGAGTGTCTTTGTTTCGCTTCACCTGCTCACATTCGGCAACGTTCAACTTTGGCCTCCTTCGGGACCTCACTTCCTGCCCTTATAAAGTCACAGGTTGGGGCAACATTGCAAACCTTACTGTAACCCTAACCCGCTCGCTGATTGGATGGCTGAGAGAACCAATCACATGCAATGCTGCCCTCAGAAGACATTTCAATAAATATAAAACTAATTTCTTCTCGCAGCTTGTGCGGTGATCCCGCTTTAAACACATTTTCTCCAGGAGCAGGAACTGTGAGACAGTTTCAGCTGTACCGGGGGTGAATGCGTGATGGTGTCTTTTGAGTCAGTTAACTGGGCCGTTCAGTCTGCGGGCCCCAAAATCACTGGGTTTCCCTTTACGCTTGGCTCCAGTGACAAGCCCTCCCTCCCTCCCTCGCTGCTCCAGCCCTCCCTCACCTATTCCCTTCCTTCCTCCCCATCCCCCCTTCCCTTTGGGCTGTGTAAACAGAGAGAGAGAGAGAGAGATGGAGGCAAATTACCTGTCACATTTTACGCATAATTAAATCACTTGAGGGCTTGAGTGTTAAATGGGCCGTTTGGACAGGATTGCTTATGTTGTCCTCCGCATAGTCCAGTGACCTCTCCCACTGCAGGTGCCCCATTACACCTGATATTACCACCGGCAGACTGTCCATCCACAAAAAAAAATCTGCCCTGAACTGAAATACAGGCTTCCTGAAGCTTCCCATGTGCTTGAGGTTTACCGCCATTGAAAACTCTCCCCACGTTGCCTATTGTTGTCTAACACATAGTTAGAATGCTTAAAGAATGCAACCGAGAGGCGTTATGTAAATGATCTATTAAGATGGATTCCTTTTGTGATTCTTTTTTCCTATCCAGTTGGGAGCCTGGGATGTAGCAAATGCCGCAATGTCCCCTGGAACACACTGATTATACATTCGTAATCAGGACCCCGAGGAAAATATTTCTCTTTTCAGTTTTCACAGCATATCCCCTGCGATGCAACACAAGTCACTGGCATAGATGAAGCACCCTGCACTTGGATATGCAGAGCCTATTCTGCAACGTCTTGTGTGTGTGTGTGTGTGTTTAAGGTGCCCTTCAAAATGCATCTTAGAAGTAGATCATGTGCCCTTTATCTTTCTATGTTCTGGTTGTGTTCCTTCCAACTTGAAAAGGAACCGCAGCTTATAATGAACGTCTTCACGACGCGTGATATAAAATCACGCTCTGCGCTACGACCCGCGTGTCAAATCAGCGGTGAATTATTTCTCTATTATCATCTTTATTGCGCTTTTGACATTTCTGGCATTTCTGGCATTTAGAATTTCGTCCGTCGTTTTTAATCGATCGTTGTTTTCAGCTAATTTACAGCCTCTTTTTTCATTCGACTCGGTAACAAATCTCAATTAATGAATTCCGGGCCCTCGCAGCGCTCTTAAGCAAAACTCGTAATTAGGTAATAATGTAGAAAAGCGGTGTGCGTTTACCCATTACGGTCCTGCTGAAAGCCAGAGTATGCGTATCACGCTCTACCTGAGGGCTTTTGTCAGCTTGTCATTAAAACAGACTGTGATCCTCCGTGTTTAGGGGCCTCGTCTTTAATGAGGCGCGTGGGAAGAGATGACAGCCCCAGACATCAAAGTGTGTAGGCTACTGGAGACGGAACGCGGTGGAGGAGGGGGATTGCGCGGGTCAAAGCGAGATCTTCGCGGGCGCCTCTGCGTTTAGTGGGACACCTGTCGCTGGTGGTTCTCGGCGAGTCTTCCTCAGACGCCCAACTCAAATTAGCTGTCATCCTGTCGCCACGTTAATGCTTTTATTAGTATGTAATGTCGGCAGGTCAGAAAGTGCTAGTCGTGACAAAACCGCGACCTTTAACCTGTGAAATCACTGCACTGGCATGATAATGCGAGGTTGAAAGAGCTGATCAACGTGACTGAGGAAAGGCATGCTTGCAATCGGGGTGAGTGATAACCTCACTTGGTTAAGAATACATGAATCCTCAAACGCATTTATAGGGATGTATCATTGTGTTAGCATGACCTTCAGGGAAAATTGTCTTGATAAATTGTCTGATAATGGCTGATAATGATTGTGTGGTTGAGAGATGATCACTGGCGTTACGTTTTGTTGCATCACCTTGCGTACGAATGATGGTGTTTTTGTCCTGAATGTATCATATCAGTTTATCAACTATCTACGATGTTTATTAAAATAGATTGCGAATGCGAAAGGTACAGTTTGACTTCAAATGGAAGGTGTTTGCCATGACAATTGACGTGAAAAAAAGGGCTAGTATTTGTAAAAATGGGTTAGTTCAAAACCCAATGAGATGGTTTTATTCAAATGACCTTGGTGTCTAGTTGTACATTCCTTGTAAGTGCCATGTTGTGTGTCATCATACAGTTGGATCCGATATCGGTTTATTTCTACATTAAATTTGAATAGTTTATTCATCGGTTCTACCAAATAGGTTTTTCTATGAGTAGGCTATATTTATTATTTCT
The DNA here is from genome assembly GCA_022702515.1 of Ilyophis sp. 1 JC-2022. Lineage (NCBI taxonomy): Eukaryota > Metazoa > Chordata > Actinopteri > Anguilliformes > Synaphobranchidae > Ilyophis > Ilyophis sp. 1 JC-2022. Next base: position 21,675,306 of record CM040400.1, read on the forward strand.
TAATCCATTTTTTTCTGGTAGCTGTCTAGTTATATTCTAATAGGCCTATTATAGCCCACTAGGCCTATTAGCTACCTTGCCGGTGGTTCTAAATGGATTTTCAGTTTTATGGCTAGCTACAATCAAAGTTACATACATACATACATACAAAGCCTAGTCGGGTAGTGAGCAAACTCAATAACCAGCCTTAGGTTCTTTCTAACCACATTAGTTAGTTGGATCTATGAATAGCTGGTGAATGTTGCCCAATGCATTGGCTGTCCCTAGGTAGATAATTGTCCAATGAGATTATTTGAAAACCCATCTCCTGTGGTTTTATAATGTCGAAGTTGAATTTGACGCGCGTGTCAGGCTCTCTCTTACTCTCTATCTTTTCGGGTCGACGGGACAACTGGGCAGAGCAATTGTCTCTCAACGTGTCTCTCTGGCCCCACCCACCTGCAGTCACACCGCCGCCCCCTGACCTCCCTGATTTACCCACAGTCTCTCACTGCGAGGGCATAGACTCAACCGCATAAATGAGTGCTCGCTCAACAGGAAAGAAGAGATTCATATGTAAGCTGCGTGTGTTCCAAGAGCTACAGAAACCAATCTAATAACTGAAAGATATGCACCGAGTGGATTAGTAGGGAATTAGGAAATGAAAGCAAAAGAAAATGGCCACTAACGAAACAGACACTTGAGGCAGCGGCAGCATCTCCTCAGCATTTGCATTATAAGGTTGTTGACTTTGATCCGGTGATGTGTTTTTTTTGTTTCGTTTTTTTTTTCCACTTTAGAATTGAATTTAGCACGGAAGCATTAGAAAACGCAGACAACAGGCCCTTATATCATTCAACCCCCTCCAATAAAAACAGCGCTGATGCAAACTCGATTACGGCTCGTTTGCGAGAGCGAGGGGAAACCTGTCTGTGGCACCCTCCCCAGGAACGTTCATTACTGAATCAGTTTACAGAAAGAGGATAAGAAATGAAATAACATTAAGTCCAATTGAATGCAAATTAACTAACAGCACAGGGTTTGTTTTTTTGTCTCCCTGAGCATGTGGTTAGAGGCCATTTATTCTGCACGTCTGAGGTAATAAAAAAACAATAAAAACAATGCATTAATATTACATTAGGCGCTGAAGGTACCTTGTTCATAAATCCTCAATAGTTATGGATAAACCATAGCAAGGCCTCTTGTTTAGCCTCATCTAAGAATCGGCACAGGATTGTCTTCAACACATTCTGATTTTGGAGTGTGGTCAAATTATTTTGAGATTTCGATTCCATTTTCATTTCTATTTTCGCAATCCCTTAACCCTAGAGGAGCCCCGCATTAACAATACTCTGCATTTACTGTTAAGCATCTGTTTTCTAAACTGTTTAAGGTCTTCCACTGTGCGCGAATCACCTGATTGCAGTGGCGCGCGTGTTGCTGTATGCTAAAAGGAACTCATCTGAGACTCTGGCTGTGGCTGTGTCCCAAATCGCATACGTGCATGCTCCGAGCACGCATATCGAGCACGCGCATCAATGTGAGTCCATAGCGAAGTACGGTAGTGCGGAGCACGGGAGTATGCGATTTGGGACGCAACCTCTCTGTTTTCCCGTATTGTGTCGACAGATGACGGTTTGCCTCGCAAATTGTGGTAAAACGACAAACCCGAGGGCTCTGTACACAAAGTTAAAGCCATAAGCACGTCTTTTAGTCGTTCATTTTTGTTTCAAATGACAACTAGTTTGAAGACAAACTGTACTGGGAATCACATAGGTGTTTGTATTAAATGGGTAAGATGACTGTGGCCTTTGTAGGCAGTGAATGCTACTACGTACATTGTACATGCTTATTTGCTGTTTGTATCCTGCGCGATACTGTGCTTTGCTCAACAGTCTGTGCAGACTCAGGGACCTGCCAAATATGAAAGAATAAACGTAGGAATAAAATGTTAGGGGTAGTCACAAGTGCATATTAGGGATTTATCCCGACCCCAATACCACAAATGCACAGATAATGTGTTGTTTCCGCTATTTTTTTCTCACAATAATATTCTGAAGATAAGATTCGAGGAAACCGGAAAATTTGACGATGGTAATATTTGCGCATAATAAAACAGGCGTTTTTTTTCTCCACACGTACTGACAGATGCATTTATAATCGCCTCGAACACAGATCTCCAGGGGGAGAGGTCACTGCGCTAAAGCTAAATTCACCATTCGCGGAGCAGTTAGGCTCTTCAATATAATGGCACAAAACTAAAACATATTGGGGATTAGCGAAATGCAAACAGTTTTTAATTATTTTTTTTAAACAAGAAAGAAAAACCTGCACAAGGCAAGCATAGAATAGCCTAGCCTACATCTTTGAAATGCTGCATGACATCAATTGAAATTAAGTTGAGTGTTCAAGAAGCTGCCTGCGGGGGAATGTTCTCCTGCCCTTGGATCCATAGCAGCGCGGTTTTGAAAGCGGACGTGTCTTTCACTTTTCACGAAACCGGAGAGGGCTTTCAGCAAAGCAATTAAACGTGCGGTTTTGTGTGCGACGCGCTGCAAGTAACCTGCATGGTGTTTTTTGAAGTCCATCTGAGGAAACGGACCAAGAAAATCTCCCGTTCTTATGATTCACCCACAGGGAGCAGTTAACTCCAAAATCTTTCTTTAGAGATGAGCTAAGTTATATTGTTGCAGCGCCATTTAGCTGTGCAAACCAAGTTCTTATTGAATACAAGAGGAAAGTAAAAAATATATACTGTCGCAGCCTGCCTTCTAAATTGGTTGGTCTCAGGAGGTGACAGGCTAGGTTATTGCCTCCAGACTATGTAGATATAGAAAGGGCAAACTGATACGAGATGTTCCATTTATTTCAGGAGCTTTACATTTTTATGTCTTGATATGCACCAAGACATGAGTAACTCTGAACATTATAAACTCTTCCCTTTCCCATCACGCTGGGAGGGAGGTGCGGCTACGCTGTAGATTCACTGTACCGTCAGTATGATCCATTGTGACAGGTCGGCTCGTAGCCGCCTGAAGTCACCTGGACCCAGAACGCCACGAAATGGGTCAAGCAGAACCTGCAGGAGCAGAAAGAGGAACAGGGACATTGTGGGATATGAATGCAATGATGAATAAATGTACCCAAATGACAGCAATTTCCAGTGGCAGAATATATTTAAGGCTTGTGTGGGAGCATCAAATCAAATGAGAGTGGTTTTTCCTTTGGCAAGAAATGTCCCGTTAATTTGTGCGCACGGCAGTGGAACGCGGTGCTAGCCAATCACAGTTCAATCAGGCTCATATATGTATGGTGACCTCTTAAGATAAGTGCAGTGTCCACAGACTGCCCCTAACAGGGAAGAGTGTCACATGTTATCAAATCAGCGTCCCTTATTTTCCGAACCAATCACAAGCCAAGGGCAGACTTACTTCAAGTGATTGAAATGAAACCGAAACGCACAAGATAGGTTGTGAAGAGCCTGTAAATTACACGCGACGACAGGGTGACAGCCATTCATTTTCAGGTAAATGCCATTCAAACCTTGATCCCAGCTGTGCAGCCAGGTGTGATATATCCAGAGATGATTTCTGTGCTGTGAACCGAATGCAATATTTCATTACAGAGATCATTTGTTGGCCCTTTTCTATAAAACCACCTGCATCACCCAAACTTCATTCTGCCAAAATGTTCAACACATAAATTGCCACATAATACCACACCGCCATCGCAGTCGTTCAAAAGTCATTTAAACCAACTGCATTGTCCAAACAGTGAGCGCCTGCCTGTGTTGGATTGTGTTGTTGATGATGTAACAGACTGATATTGAGTACAGACGCACGGTAGAGGGTCAAGACAACAGCAGCATACCAAAACGTATATTTATTCTGCAACGGAGCGCCCAAAAGAGTATGAAATTTGGAGTAAACTTTGATGTAGTGCAGACATATTCTAAAAGAAATCTTTCTGAAAAAAATATAATAAAGTGTACAAGGAAACACACTCTCAGGGTGAGCTTTCAGTACAAAAGGCCAGTCTCAAGTGGTTACTCTTATGTATTATGTATAACAGTGAAACCTTCAGAATAAAGTTTGTTAGCCATAACAACATGAGATATACAGTTGGTTCGTGGCGTGAAAAGATGGCTGCGAAAGCCATTCTGATACGAAACTCGAATGCTCTGACTTAATTTGCAGCTGTACCTGGACTAGAATATTCTCAGTTCGTTGTGTAATTACACATGGATTTATGAGACGAATATATACGTACTCAAAGATACAGGCTTATATACGATGAGTGTGTTTGCATGTGTGGGTATAATCTAACGGTTTTAACTTTAGTGGTTAAGCAACAGTAATTTGAAGTTAAATTCTGTAGTGGGCTACTGTAACACTGGCAATGCCTTGGTGAAATATCTAGCTGCAGAAAAGTATAATATGTGAAATGTAAGCTCTGGAAGTCACGCTAGAAAGGCATATAAATACTGAGCCTGTTGTCATAATTCAGGGTTGTCACTGTCGTGAAGCCTCATTACTGTGTTTTTGTTAAGGGATGCAGTCACTTTGCTTTGCTCCAGATGGGCATGAACAAGCATAGTGAAAGGTCATACTCCTACCTGAAAGAGGAAGTGACAGGGAGATGGTGGGTCATGTTCGGCTAAACATTCCAAAACCTTTCATCCTCTTCATAGATTTGATAAACAGATGAATTTACATTTCTGTATTTTATCAGTTTTTTTTCAGCCATAAATATGGTGTGGTAATATGAACAGTGTTGGCGCCATTCAACAGAAAGAAGGCACCATATAACGTTTGATACAGAGGGCCCTGTGTACTGTCTTCTGACTTGTTTTTTACGGGGTTTGACTGACTGGGTGTACAATAAAGAGATAGGAATTTGAGGCTTTGGTTATAATGGCAACAGCGGTTTTTGATTGACTTAAGTTCAGGGTGAAAAAGGTTTCTGTTTTACACTGCAGCTGGTGAACAGGGAGGCTGGTGTTTACGGTTTGAATCGGCAATCGCAACAAAAAAAAGGGGGATAAATCTTTTCAAATGAGTTAGGTTGTAGTTATTGTCAAGTAAAGTTTGTCACTTATACCTCCTCTATCTGTGATAATCTAAGCAATTGGATTTGTTTCCAGATATATTGGATGAGGGAGACATTGGAAGAGCTCTGTACAATTGGCAGAAATGTCAGCCAAGGCTCATCATGGGCAAAATGAATGAATCTGAGCCCTACTTGACCGTTGCTCCTGTGGGTAATGGAAACAGCTTTAAATGACTAGAGATCATGCAAGAGTTTCAGGGACACAAATTCCACAGTGTGGAACATCGATTGGAGGCGGATCACAAATTCAACTAGAATTATCGCAGAAGGGAGAGGGGGGGGGGTCAGAATGAAGCTTCTGAAAAAAACAAGATGAGTTTCATCCTGCACCCAGAAAAATGGATTGGATTCGACCGTGATGAAATTTTCAGTTTAAGGAGAAGCGGCATTAATGCAGGCAGGCTGTAACAGCCAGTGACCTGCTGACCTCTCATTCACTCACTCTAAATGCAAACCCATGGAAAAGACATGAAAGTAAATGGCAGCTTTAAAAAAAAAGAAAAAAAAAGAGCTTAGTCTCACTCGGGCTAAAAGGTGAGGTGAGAATGAAAGGCGATGCATTCTGGTACGGCACTGTAACTACCTCTTACAAATGAGTATTCTCGGGGTGAAGTGTTACGCGGGTGTGCGTGTGTATTTTCTCAACTTCCCTTTGTTTCTGTCTGTTATGCACAGGTAGCTTGTTTGTGACAGTAGTTATAGTTGTAGAGAACTCGCAAGCGATCACCCGCGTGTCAAAAGCTGTGTTATTCTAGGAGCTTCCTAGAGTTACTCGGTTTGTTTTCACCGTCCGTTTCTTTTCTCTCCTCCAGCTGCGTCGCTCCTCATCGTCTCCTTGGTGAACTCCGATCTTCTGTAATCCATTGTCTAGACAAACGGCGTGAGGCCCCCCGTGCTGGTTTTACCACACGGACACGTCTGACCGTCAGTGGGAGGCGGAAGGTTCCAGTATTACAGGCGCATGCACCAGGCTCTGAGACCATTTCGGAGGCGTGGCGCTGGACAGAAGTAGGGCTGTGTGGTTCCTCTGCATTCTGAGGGCTAAGACTGCGGAGGGATTGCACCAATCGCAAAGTATATTGGTAAGAACCAAATAGTGGTTGAATTCTTTCTGGTTGCTGAGGGATGGGGGTTGATGATGCCCTATATTAGGGCAATTTTGCCTCATCATGGATGACGCCGGGGTCCTTGTCCTTTCTAGAGAGTTTAATACCAAATTTGTGCCTCTAAAGAAACCTCTAAAAACAGTTGCAAATGTTCAATTTGCTGCTTGTGGGTTAATACAAGCAACCATGTCCTAGCTTTTCCATTTACGGACCACTCAGTAACTGCAATCTTCATTGGTTAACAGGAAATACTGCAAGTGAGAGCAGACCTATGGAAAATAATTGCCGTCCTCGGTCTTGAACACACACTGTCCTTGAAGCAAAAATGAAAACGTCCATTAAGGATAAAATGCTCCGTTTCAAGAGAAACACATTTGGCAACATCCAGTGCATTCAGGACTGAGAAAGAACACTTTATACTTGACGTGAAGCAGGCAGACATTTAAACTGCGCTTACAGAATGTGATCGACATGGGCTTCAGCACTGTGTCTGACATTCTTTCCTCCAATGCGCTCACAATACTGCCACTCAGCTGTTGACATGAAAGCAAGGAAATAGTTGGTTTGGTCTAACTTAAGGCAGAATGTGTGGTAGACAGTCCAATTTCAGGCTCAACAGCTACCTTGCAAGAAAATGAGTCAGTTAGTTGTGAGATGTACTTGTTCCATGTTTCTTGTGGAAACCTACAGTTAGCTCCAGTTTGTGCTTCTCGGGGGAAGGTGAGGCTGAGGACAGGTATATCCCTGTAACTGATAATGAAATGAGAGCAGGAAGCTCAGTGAGCGAGCATTCCGGGCTTTTGAGCATGATGTCATCAATTTCGATGTCACACTAAAAACCGTACGCAGAACGCCCGAGAGAAGAGAGACAGTTTCGTTTATCAAACCCACTCAGACTGCCGAAGGCATGTTTCTCAAACTCTCAGTAGATGGGATTCTGAGCAGCAGTCTGTTAGCTGTGGTTATCAGCAGAAATTTCTTCTCATCAAAAAGGCATGCAGCCGTGGGTGGATGATGTCATTACCGCACTGTGCGCCACAGACACTTTTGATGAGTGCATATACTACACAGTGCAGTATATATTGTGGTCTATGGAGAGGCAAGAGTTCTCCTTGTTCCAATATGGAAGATGTTTTTAAAGTTGCATTTGTCAGGACTATAAGAAGTCGTACACTGTGATATTCTCCCTCTGGGAAAAGAATACATAACAGCAAACATGTTTCAATTTCTGCTGTCTGACCAGCGTTTCTGACCACCAAGTCAATATTGTGACAAGACCAATTTCAGAGAAACATTTCCGTCCACAAGATATGCGGCAAGCTTAAGAGGAGATGTGGAAAATAGTCATCGGAGATAGGTCAGTAACATGACGTGGACATTTTTTGTCCGAATGCAATATTTTATGAAAGGGAGAATAAATAAATACACATATTGGGCCTTATGCAAGAACATTTTTAAAATTATTATTCTATTTTATTCCTTCTCTTATATTCATTCTTGAAAGATCAAGGACTTCACGCTGGATTCACCAAATGCTCTTAACCTCCAGAAATCTTCTTTCAAGTTGATAATATCAGGCAAATCGTGCGCTCCTCTCGACCAGGCAGCGAGCAAGGACGAGCTGTATTTTGCATCTAGACTATTTACTTGGATGTTGATGGAGTTGTAGGCTATTGCTTTCAATTGAGGAAGGTAAATGCAGAGTGCTTGCTATACATTTACGTGTAGGCTACAGTAAATATTTCAATCATAATATATAATTTTAACAATGAAAACACAAAATAACAGACTCATTTAAACATGGTCATGCAATTATGGTGAGCAATTTATAAGTTCAAACCCGTATTTTCTTTTACATAATCAAAATTTAAATAACCCAGTTGCTGGGAATATAATTTAGGCCTATTTGCGTAAATACGACAGGTCGGGACCACTCTTAAATTTTGCGTAAACCGTTCTTACCAGCCACATAAGGATGAATTTCTTGCATGAGGCCCACTCTGTTGGGTAATTGTGCACCTCAGAAATACTCATTTTGGCTCGTGATAAATTCAGGGATTTTTACCAATTTAAAGTGTAAAAGTGTTATATGGTGTAAATCCAAGCAATAAATTGCTATTTCACCAACGTCACTCATTGTAAGATAAGGAAACACCATTTTGATTTTATCACAAGAGGATCGTCGTTAAAGGATATGAGATGATGAAGAGCCCTGTGAAAAATCGGCTGACTAAGCAGAAAAGGTAATAAGTCTCTATTAAATATCATAACCTTTGTAAATCAGTGAACATGTTATAATATTTTAAAACTTTTTATGCAAATACTTGTATTGCTTATTGTACACCGTTGAGTACAGTGTCATGACATAGGTGGCAAAACAGTGTGTTTAAACAAGGAATGTCATTCTCTGGTCTATTCCAGTTATACTGGAATGTTGACAGTTACACCAAACTAATAAGTCTTTATAGGTAATCTATTTACTTTTTTGCACAAAAAATTATGTGATTGTATACATGTACTGTATACTGAACATAAGACTGTGTCGAACAAAAGGCTGTGTGACACAATGGGTGTTATATGTCTGTTTATAAATGTCAAATATAAAATTGTTATTTTGGGAATCAGTTTTCACAGGGAAAAGCTTTTGTTTTATTTATTTCAAGTTGTTTTCATTTTTCTGCAGGAATAGTTGCTGAAGATTATCAAAACCTGAGAAATCTTGTGAGAAGCACAATTACATGATTCATCAGACTATCGTTTAATATTTTTTCTAATGTTCTTTACATTTTCAACCAATTTTTTTGTATTGGAAATGTAGAAAAAATAGATATATATGTATATAGATATATTTCTATTTCTTTTTCAACAATCTCATTAGAATTATCTTACTCTATTACCAAGTGTCCCACAGATTGTTGCAGCAGGACATCTGTCAATCATAAACATGCTTTCTAATTTCATTCATTTTTCTTCTACTTTATTCTGGTTTGGCACTTGAAAATCAAAGTTGAATTTTGTTTTAAGAATCTATGAACTCTTTAAACCGAATGCAGTGTCTCAAAAAAATGTGTTCTTTATTATGCGTTCTATTGTTCTGCACACACACACACAGACAGACCAAAAAAATCCCATTGGTTTCAAATTGATCGCATACTAAAAACTGTTTGTCAGTATTGCATTTGAAACCAAGTTTGTCATTCCATTGTGACAGTCCTCACTAGTTTATAACATTCATCTCATTTATACAATGAAATGCTCCCAGTTGTTCTTTTGTTGTCAGAACTCTTTCTTCTGCATTTGTTTCCATTAAAGAAATCAATCCAATTTAATCTACAAGGAATATCAACGTACGTATTTGTGCGGCAAGACGGTTTTGCACATTATTAATACAAATAACAATCGACGCGGGAAAAAAGGACAACGAGCCCATGGAGACGGCAGAGAAGTCTTTTGAGTGCCGACCCTTTTCTCCAATCTCTAAAAACACAGGACTTTTCTCTTCTGGTGGCCTTTGATTTCGACGGAAATAGATAGCCTGGGGTCTGCAGACGAGAACCACAAGTTCCTTGCTGTGTGACGCTGATGTGTGCGGTTCCGCCGAGCTGCCAAGCGGAGCTGAGTCATGAGCTAGCTGACACGCTTGACACACGCGCTCTTCTCCTCATTTTCCGGAGAGTGTCCAATCTGGGCTTTTTTTTTTTCCTTCGCTGTTTTTTTTTTTTTTTAGAAGTATACTAAACCTGACATTTTTAATTTCAGAAGACATTTTATGTACAAGACACCGACTTACAATCAGTCAAAGCAGCATTAATATTGTCGGTGCTGGTGTCAGAGGTGAAGACACCAGCTTTCGCTGCATTTCTTTGTCTCTAAAACCTCAAAAAAAGCATTCCGGCGACAGTACATTTATGACTCGCAGCTTCTTTGCCAGAATCATGTAATCATTGAATAGAGGTTTTGGGACTGGAGGATGGGTTGATCTGCAATGCTGTTGACAGACTCCTATCCTGGATAGCGGTTTTGGGACTGGTGGATGGGTTGATCTGCAATGCTGTTGACAGACTCCTATCCTGGATAGCGGTTTTGGGACTGGTGGATGGGTTGATCTGCAATGCTGTTGACAGACTCCTATCCTGGATAGCAGTTTTGGGACTGGTGGATGGGTTGATCTGCAATGCTGTTGACAGACTCCTATCCTGGATAGCGGTTTTGGGACTGGTGGATGGGTTGATCTGCAATGCTGTTGACAGACTCCTATCCTGGATAGCGGTTTTGGGACTGGTGGATGGGTTGATCTGCAATGCTGTTGACAGACTCCTATCCTGGATAGCGGTTTTGGGACTGGTGGATGGGTTGATCTGCAATGCTGTTGACAGACTCCTATCCTGGATAGCGGTTTTGGGACTGGTGGATGGGTTGATCTGCAATGCTGTTGACAGACTCCTATCCTGGATAGCGGTTTTGGGACTGGAGGATGGGTTGATCTGCAATGCTGTTGACAGACTCCTATCCTGGATAGCGGTTTTGGGACTGGTGGATGGGTTGATCTGCAATGCTGTTGACAGACTCCTATCCTGGATAGCGGTTTTGGGACTGGTGGATGGGTTGATCTGCAATGCTGTTGACAGACTCCTATCCTGGATAGCGGTTTTGGGACTGGTGGATGGGTTGATCTGCAATGCTGTTGACAGACTCCTATCCTGGATAGCGGTTTTGGGACTGGAGGATGGGTTGATCTGCAATGCTGTTGACAGACTCCTATCCTGGATAGCAGTTTTGGGACTGGTGGATGGGTTGATCTGCAATGCTGTTGACAGACTCCTATCCTGGATAGCGGTTTTGGGACTGGTGGATGGGTTGATCTGCAATGCTGTTGACAGACTCCTATCCTGGATAGCGGTTTTGGGACTGGAGGATGGGTTGATCTGCAATGCTGTTGACAGACTCCTATCCTGGATAGCGGTTTTGGGACTGGAGGATGGGTTGATCTGCAATGCTGTTGACAGACTTCTATCCTGGATAGCGGTTTTGGGACTAGTGGATGGGTTGATCTGCAATGCTGTTGACAGACTCCTATCCTGGTAAGGTAGACATCAGAAGAAATGACCAGGCCATCGCGGAGTCACCAAACAACATTGTGGGGCAGAATACATACCACCGGCTGCGTTGGAATTGGATTTTGTATATATATATATATTTTTTAAACCCAGTGAAAATGGGCCACTGGTGTGGAAGGGAAAGCCAGCTTCTCAGTCCCTTCTCTGCATGCTCCTTGAATGTGAGTCTCTTCGTCCCACTCACCCACCCCCGCTGGGTGGCCACGGAAGAGCACATGCTAACCCAGGGAGTTCCCATGCAGCCACAGTCATGTCATGGGGAAACAGCCAAGACTCACACCTGCAAACCTCCTAAATGCTCCTAAATGAAGCCACGTGACAAGTGGCTAGAGAAACTCAGGCCACAGGATTGATTCGTGTTGCGTTTGTCGCCTCAGCTGCCTTTCCAGTAGAAAAAGAGAAATAAATGACTAAATAAAATGAATGCAGATGTAGCTGGCCCGGCATTGGATCGAAATGAGAACATATCTGTTCAGCCGGCTGTTTTTACAAAATGGGAGCCGGCTGCAACAGAGGGTGAAAGGTGGCAGATAGCTGCAGTTAATTTGCATGCACCGGAGGTCTCAATGCAGAATACAACAGCATTGGAGACTGAGACTATAAAACTACGGTGAGTAACACTGATAGAGAGAGGGGGGGGGGGGGGGTTACAGACCATTATTCCTGAAACCTAGCTGCCATTCCTGCCAGAGGAGATTTCCATGGGGGCGGGGATTCATTAAGATGCTGAGCTTTAACCCAGAGGTCGCAGGTCCAGTTTCCACGCAGGTGAGTTTTCCCATGAGCGCCCAGGTGGGAAAAGGTGCAATAGTTACCCTGAAATGCTAGAATAAATGTCAACCAGCCCAAATGAAAAGTATGCGTTATGTGCGCTTAGCGTGTTTAAGTTCAGCCGCGCATGGGCGTCTGCTAAGCAAATAAATATGGTAATGTAATATGCGCCACTCAAATGAATGGCTTTTGAAAAGCCACGGCCGTGTTTGCTCCTCCTGGTCCCTATAGGAAATACACTGTATGTTTGCGCGTTTAATTTGATTTCCTCTCTCGGTAAAGGTCAGCGCTGTCCTGTTGAAAGACGGGGAGATACAAAATAAAAGGTATTGTACCTCCTGTCAGTCCTGCATTCAAAGGCAGTGGTATTTATTCTCTCTTCTGTAGCCTTTAATAAGAACCTAGCAGTTTTCCTGGGATAGAACTCTTGTAGTTTCAGCTTAACATCTAAATTTGTGCTGACAACGCACCACCTACATGCATACACACGCACAAATACGCAGGCAGACACACATCTACGCATATACACATATGCATGTACATTCACACATAGTACATACACATGCATGTGCACACACATGTACTGTACATGTATACACATATACACGACACAGACACTTGTGCACATGCGCGCATGCACTGGTATATGGGTGAGCGCTCACACATACGCACCAACGCATTCGAAAGCACTTTGGTTCGAAAGTTTTTCTTACAACAATGGAGGAGACAAAGGCTTATTTGACAGCTTACATAAACCACACCAGATCTGGGAGCCGACAAGCATAATCACACAGAACAATAAAACATCAGTGTAATTAAAACTCGTTTATCTGCTGCATAATTTATTAATGACACCAATTAATTACAGCGATAACTGACGCTCCGTAAATAATGGATGAACGGGTCCGTCCTGGCTGACGTCCACAGCTGCGTGCTCGTTTTTATGCCTCCTGTACGGTTCTTTTTAGTTTTTTTTAAAGGTTTTTTTGGGTCACTTGTACGACGCGGGGCCCACTTGAAGATGACAGTTTTATTTCGGGCCCGACGAGGTCCCCCTCCATCTGGCAGCAGAGTGCATGACAGGGACAGGTTCACTGTACTCCGCAGGCGCTTTCCTTTCATTAATTGCGGTCAGACAGCGACGGACCCCTTCTCCCCCGCGGCTCCTGCAGCGGCTGTCCTAACTTGGAGGGAGCCGACGCTAACCTCTCCCCGATCAGGGAGAGTCCGAAGAGAGATGGAGAAAAGACCCGTTCCCATGACTCAGAACGCTGAGACCTTTAAAAAGAACTCTCTCTCTCTCTCTCTCTCTCTCCCCAATTCCATTTCAATGAAATGATGCTACATTGGCAGGACAACCAGTGTAGTATTGCCAGGTCATATACAAATTGTGTAGTCATATAACACAACTATGACTACTGTTTCACATATAGTCACGCTCGTTTAAAAATGACATCAATTTTAATAGAACATGTTTTTATCATGTACTGTATTCTCTCTCTTGGCAGATCACTTTCGATTGCCTACCCCTGTGAAATTTCTAAAGATGTGAGTGTTATCTCTCTCTCCCTGCCTCCTCTCTATCTTTTTGTCTTTCTCTTTCATTCTCTGTCTCTCTCTCTATATATATTTCCTTGTATGCTTGCCTCCAAACAGTACAACAGTCCTTACTCCAGGCCATAGGCAATAGTCCAAGCAGAGGATGACTTACAAAAAATGTGAATTTGTTTTGTTCATTTTTTTAAATAAATGTTTTGTACTGCAATCCTGCAATACCAATACATTTCTGGAGGAGTTTGAATAAAAAATAAGCTTTATTTTAAAGCTCTGTATTCCCATGTGAAAACAATGCCCAGAGCACAATACCTTTTGCTTCTGTCAGTGACTCATTTGAAGGCATTTACTCTCAATTTACAAACTCATATGAAGAGCCTTTTACTAAGCCTCCTTTCGGCAATTATGGCAAACATCATTAGGCACTGCGCTCTGCACCTAACCCACAATGCACTTCACTCCATTTCTCTTGAAGGAAAATGTTACATCCGCAGCGCATTCTTGGTCGGTGGGACATAGCGGTGTCACTGAAAGAGTACATCCACAAAGCAGTTCTCAGTGGTGGCTTGGCCCCACAGAAAGCTCACAAGGGCAGCACAGTGATACAATTGCACCGTGAAAGAAAACGTGGGCCAAAGGTGTCCTTCCAGAGGCTGCCAGTACATATCAGGCATTGTGGGAGCAGCTTTCCAACTGTCCAGCACCGCTACAATTTCCCTTCTGCAACAGGTCTGTATGCAGCTCCGCCTCCTGTTGTCTCCCCTGCTGTTAACTCTCTATACAGTCTTTCCTTTTGGGTGGAGTACACACACACACACTTCCATACAGCTCCTATGGACAGTTTTAGAGTACATGAAAGATTCAGGTGGTATGATTGTGCTGAAGTCTGGGAGGCTGCGCTTTTCCCCGACTCGTTCTGTTGATTCCTCTTTGAAAAAAAAGTGTGGCTTTGAGGCGGCTGGGCATGTGCATGCATGCGGGATTCATCACGCCGCGTACCGAAAAAGACGAGAGATTTCCTCTGCGGAGAGACGTCCTCGTGCCTGTCATCATTATAATGGGTCTGTCAGCTGCCGGTGCTGTCCTACCCTCTGTACTGACTGCATAACACCGTTTCTCCGTTTTTTACGGAGAGAAATATACAGTAGTTTACCCTGCCCCTCCAAATGCAATGTTTGCGTGCGTCATGCGAGGCATCACGATAAACGTATGACTTGTCTATTTCTCGTGTGCTCGAATCTGATCGATTCTCACCTATTCTCTCCAGGCCGGAAAGGCAGTTCTTCAGAACAGCCGTTGTCTATAGCCTACTAGCTGTACTGTGATTTCTACCTGAATGGGCAAGGTTGGTGCATCGAAGGCACACTTCAGGAGACGGTGACAGGCTAAAAGCACACTAACTCACATCGACATTCAAATGCAAATCAGATTAAGAAAGGCGGCTATAATCTCTTTCAACGCGACGCATTGCGATTCATTATTCAAGTACGTGCATGATCTTTCTATGCAGATTCCATCGACCTGAATGCAAAGCGGAAAGTGCGTTGTGCTCGTGTCTTATCTGCCTCGTTTCAATTAAAAGATAAACACAACACATGTTGTGCAGGTATTAGCCAGAGGTACACTTTGATCTTAAAGGTGACATGCATTTCCCGTCTTTGAATTGTACAACAATGATTCGTATTTACATAATTAGATTATTATGGATAGGAACTGCAAATGGAATTAATGTTGTCAGTTGAAGGTCTTTGTTTGGCCCAATCAATGCTAACGGATGAATGCTACAGCATTATCTAAATTAGCTGTATATTGTGGCGAGCGTGCAAGTAAGAATGGATTGTCCACAACAAGTTCTCAGCTGCTTAGCAACCTGTGCCCCATACACCGCACGACTCCAGGTTACTTGTTTATTACGTAAACAAAGCGAGAAGGAACTCGCCATACAACCGCTAATGGCGGGGGTCAACATTTAACACACACACTTCCATTCACAGTGTTCGCATTCACAACAACAAACAACAGTAAATTAACACGGAACTATAACAACTGATAACCACTATAACGACTGATAACAACATTGGATAAAAACTGTACATGTAAACGTTAACAATTAAATGAAATCGCTAGCACCTGCGATTTCCCATGGCGCATTGCGCCCACAAGTCCGCATTGACGCGACCCAGCTTCCGGGTCGCTACATAGCCCCCTTCTAAGGGGTCAGTTGTCCCCAACGACCCCATCACCCAACTCAAAGTCCCGGTAACGTGCCGGTGGTCGCCGTTGACGGCACGGCCGCCTGGAGGGCGCATGAATTGTCAATGCTGGGGAACCACCCGGCTCCGTACGGGCAGTGTCCGGACTGGCCCCCCCCTCCTCAACAGGCGGTGCGAGCACAACAGGCGGGGTGAGAGCAACAGGCGGTGCGAGAGCAACAGGCGGTGTGAGAGGTCGGTAGGGTGCCAGTCTGTCCCGGTGGAGCACCACCAGGCGACCCCGACCGGGCATACGCACCCAGTACACCACCTCAGACAGTTTGTCCAGGACTGCCAGTGACTCCGCAGTTTGGGGGAGACCCCCTTCTTGCGGACGGGACAGTAAATCCAGACCTGATCCTTAGGCGAAAAGGCCTGTCCACGACACCGGGTATCGTACGCCCATTTCTGCCGCACCCCAGAATTGGCCTGCGCCTGGCGGGTGTACTCGTGGACCACTTGGAGATGGTCCCGCAGTCGGCGGAAATAATCCATCTCCTTTCCCCCAGCGATCTCTGGCTCGGGCGGGGCCCCGAACACCAAGTCCACCGGTGTCCGGAGCTCCCGCCCGAACATGAGAGCAGCAGGGGTGCACTGGCTGGACTCCTGCACGGCAGTGCGGTAGGACCACAGGACCAGGGGCAGGTGGCGGTCCCAGTCTCGTTGGTGCTGGCTGGTGAGAATGGCAAGTTGGGTGGTCAGGGTGCGGTTGAACCGCTCCACTAGCCCGTCGCTCTGTGGATGGAGCGGTGTCGTCCTGGTCTTGCTCACCCCCAGCCGCCGGCAGACCTCGCCGAACACCTGCGCCTCAAAGTTACGCCCTTGGTCGCTGTGTAGTTCGGTGGGGACCCCGAAGCGGGCAAACATCTCCTCCACCAGTCTTTCCGCAGTGGTGGCTGCACTCTGGTCCGGCACCGCGTACGCCTCAGGCCATTTGGTGAAATAGTCCATGGCCACGAGGACGTAACGGTTGCCGGAGTCAGTCACGGGAAAGGGCCCGAGGATGTCCACCCCCACTCGTTCCATCGGGGCCCCCACCAGATACTGCTGCAGTGGGGCGTGGGAGCGCTGGGTCGGCCCCTTCCGGGCGGTGCAGGAGTCGCAGCAGTGCACATGCAGTTCGACGTCCCGCCGACAGCCAGGCCAGTAAAACCGCTCCCGGAGACGGTGCAGGGTTTTTGAGTTCCCGTAGTGCCCCGTCCCCACCGACCCATGGACGAGTTGGAGTACCTGGGAACGGAGCACCTGGGGCACCAGCAGTTGGAGGAGGTTGCTTCTTCCTCCAGGGGCCTGCCACCTCCGGTACGCCACCCCGTGGTGCAGTTCGAAATTCCCCCACTGGGAATGGAATGCCTTTACTTCCGGCCCCAGGGCGGACACTTCCGCCCACTCCGGACGTCGCCCCGCCTCCAGCCAGCCTCTCACCTTGCCCACGGTGTTGTCAGCCTCCTGCTGTTGTTGCAGCTGCGACGGGTTTAACGGGAGCCACCCGTCTTCCGGACTGGTCGCTTGCACGGCTGCCACTGTGAATGCCGGCTGGTCGTGCTCCTCCTGTCGCCGGCAGTAGCGACATTCCCATGCCGCACAGGGACGCCGCGAGAGAGCGTCGGCATTGCCATGATGTCGCCCCGCTCGGTGCTGGATGTCGAAGTCATACCCTTGGAGGGCCTCCAGCCAGCGGGCCACCTGGCCTTCTGGGTTTTTGAAGTTTAACAGCCAGGTGAGCGAGGCATGGTCAGTGCGGATGAGGAACCGGCTCCCGTGCAGGTAAGGCCGGAAGTGGCGAAGGGCCAGGACCACTGCCAACAGCTCGCGCCGAGTTACACAATAGTTCCTCTCGGCCCGACTCAAAGCGCGGCTGAAGTAAGCCACGGCACGTTCTCCCCCCTCTCCTGGCTGAGAGAGGACTGCCCCGACCCCCACATTGCTGGCATCGGTGTCCACAATGAAGGTTTTCTGGACGTCGGGGTAGGCCAGCACCGGAGCTTCTACAAGGGCTGCCCTGAGCTTGGCGAAGGCTGTGGCACAGGCGTCGTCCCACTTGAATGGCCGCCCTTTGTCGGTGAGGCGGTGGAGCGGGCTGGCGGTAGTGGCAAAATCCTGGACGAAACGGCGGTAGTAGGAGGCCAGGCCCAGGAAACTCCGCAGCTCGTTAATAGTGGCAGGGGTTGGCCAGTCTCTGACGGCAGCCACCTTAGCAGGGTCGGTAGCAACGCCCTGGGCACTGACCACGTGACCCAGGAAGGCCGTCTCTCTCCGCAGCAGGTGGCACTTTTTGGGGTTCAGTCGCAGCTCGGCCCGACGGATAGTCGCGAAGACTTCCTGCAGGTTGGCCAGGGCTAGTTCGAAGGCGTTGCCATGCACCAGCAGGTCGTCCAGGTACACTATACAGCGACTCCGGGGAATGGCCGCCAGTACCCGCTCCATCAGGCGCTCGAAGGTGGCCGGCGCGTTGCAGAGCCCGAAGGGCATGACTCGGAACTGCCACAGCCCCTGCCCAATGGTGAAGGCAGTCTTTGGCTTTGCGTCGGGGGCCAACTTCACCTGCCAGTAGCCGCTGCATAGGTCAAGAGAGCTGAACCAGCTGGACCCCGCGATGTGGTCGAGAGCGTCGTCGATGCGGGGAAGCGGGTAGGAGTCCTTTTTTGTGACAGCGTTGAGGCGGCGGTAGTCGACGCAGAACCTCCAGTCGCCGTCCTTTTTCCCCACCAGGACAGCTGGGGCCGCCCAGGGGCTGTCAGAGGGCTCAATCACTCCCGCAGCTGCCATCTCCTTGATCTTGTCCTCCGCTGCCTGTCGTTTTGCGAGTGCCAGGCGGTGTGGCCGCAGACGGATGGGCTGGGCAGATCCAGTCTCTATGGCGTGCTGGACCAGCCCGGTCTGACGGCAGTCCTCGTCGCGGGCGGCGAAGATGTCGGCGTAGTCGTCGAGCAGGCGCTTCAGCTGGCGGCGTTGCTGGAGGTCGAGCCCCTCGCTGCTGCGGTGCCACAGCTCGCTAGTGGCCCCAGCCGTCTTGTCGTCGGGACCGGGGGCAGGTTGGCTGGTGACCGGTGGGCTGGTTGCGATGGCGGCCCGTTCAGGCTGAGGTCGGGGCAGCGGTGGCAGTGTGGCACCCGGTCCTGGAGCGTGCTGAGCAGTCGCGGCCTGGTGAGGGCCCCGTCGGGTCTTCTTCCCCTCACGGTGGTGCTGGAGCGCTATGGTCTCGGTGCCGAGGGTGATGGCTGCCCTTGACACGTCAACACAAGCGCCCCAGCGGTTCAGCAGGTCCAGGCCAATGATGCAGGGCTCCTGGATGCTGGCGAGCCAGAACTCATGGACCAGCCCTTGTTCGCCAACGCGAATCTGCAGCGGCTTCTTCCCCTTCATGGCCGACGTCTCTCCCGTCACCGTTGTCAGCCGGGTGTTGGTTGGTGACCATGCTGTGGGGAGTGGTCCGGTGGTACCTGGACGGAGCCCCGGCCGTACCAGGGAGATGGTGGACCCCGTGTCTACTAGGGCCCGGCAGGTGTGGCCGTCGAGCTGGCAGTTCAGGTACAGTCCTTGGGTGTGGCCTAGGCGACCTACTGGCGTGCATCGGCCGTAGAGAAGGGCTGAAGGCTGGAGTGGCGGTCCCCTCACCTTTGGTGCTGGGGCCGGGCAGTCACGAGCGATGTGCCCCGGCTCGTCGCAGCGGTAGCAGCAGTTGGTCAGCCCTGGTTGCCGTCGCCGAGCCGCTGAGGGCCAGTTTGTAGACCGTGGGGGTGGTGATTGGGCTCGGCGGACCTCTGCTGTGTCGTCCTCCTCGTCGTGGTTGGCCAGCCTGATGCGTGGCCCCGGGGAGGAGGTTCTCTGCGGGTCGGCCCGAGTGGCGAGTATCGCCTCGGCTCGTTCGGCTTCCTGAATCGCCTCGCTGAGCGTGCGGGGCGTGGTGAGGCGGACGTGTTGGCGCAGTCGCTCCGGCGTGAGTGCCTGTAGGAAGGCGTGGAGGGCCAGCTCTTCTTGGGCAGTCGCGTGGAACTGCGGGTAGCCCCGTTGAGCGTGCAGCTGTACATCGGCGGCGAAGGTGCCCAGGCTCTCTCCCTCTTGTCGGCGGCGGCTGGCCAGTTGTTCTCGGCTCTGGTCGGCGAATCGGCGCTGCCCGAACCGTCTCTCCAAGGCGGTGGTCAGGGTGTGGCAGTCGCGCTGTTCCGCAGGCCCGAGGTCGAGCAACACCTGTAGTGCTTTACCCTCCAGAGCCAGGGCCAGGTGTATGGCAGCCTCCTCGCTGCTCCAGCCGTTGTGCCATGCTGCTAGCTGGACCTGGGACAGGTATGGCTCCAGCGGCGTTGTTCCGCTGAATTTGGGCAGCTTGGCTGGCGTTCGGGGTGCTGCGGTGGTGTTAGCATCCGTGGTCCTCCGGGCTGCTAGGGGGCGCTGTGCAGCAGTAGGCGGCAGGCGGCCCTCTACCTTACCAGCTCTCAAAAGAGCCTTTGGGATTTCTGCACCGCCTCCGGCCCCTAGGTGGCGGTCTACCTTACCAGCTCTCAAAAGAGCCTTTGGAATTTCTGCACCGCCTCCGGCCCCTAGGTGGCAATCTCCAGCAGCGTGGGGTAGCAGCTCATCATCAGCGGCGGGCTGTGGAGTGATGTCGCCATTCGTCCTCCTGGTCGCTAGGGGGCGTTGGACGGCAGCAGGCTGGAGTGGCATCCTTCCCGCCTTAGCTGACTGGCGCCCCTGGATCAGCTGCAGAGCCTCTTCCAGTTCGTGGATCTCTCTCTCCATTCTCTGCGTCATCCCACTTCTGACACCAATGTGGCGAGCGTGCAAGTAAGAATGGATTGTCCACAACAAGTTCTCAGCTGCTTAGCAACCTGTGCCCCATACACCGCACGACTCCAGGTTACTTGTTTATTACGTAAACAAAGCGAGAAGGAACTCGCCATACAACCGCTAATGGCGGGGGTCAACATTTAACACACACACTTCCATTCACGGTGTTCGCATTCACAACAACAAACAACAGTAAATTAACACGGAACTATAACAACTGATAACCACTATAACGACTGATAACAACATTGGATAAAAATTGTACATGTAAACGTTAACAATTAAATGAAATCGCTAGCACCTGCGATTTCCCATGGCGCATTGCGCCCACAAGTCCGCATTGACGCGACCCAGCTTCCGGGTCGCTACAATATGTTAACTGAATTTACACTGACACTTTGACCCATTTTAATAATCACTTGTGCACAGCTAGAATATGTTCAAATATTGAAAGTGTTGCATATGAACAAAAAGACTCAACAATCAAAAGACAGTGATGTTCCATGTTTTGACGATCTCAAGTCTGTCATTGTACAGTACATAAGCGGAGCCGTTCGTTTCCGGGCGCTCGGGGAATGAAAAGAGCTAACGTGGAGGAGAGATAGTACATAAGCGGAGCCGTTCGTTTCCGGGCGCTCGGGGAATGAAAAGAGCTAACGTGGAGGAGAGATGCCCACGCGCTGCTGCATCTCCAAAGCAACCAGTTCGTAGCGCTGCTTTGTGCGGAAGAAACGGACGCGACGTTTGAACCACGCATCCTGTTCTCATCAGGTGAGCGGCAGAGCAACGGTATATAAATAATAGCATCCATAAAACTGGCTGCCTGCGAATTTGCGCCTAAAATCATTGCATCGCGGGCCGAGAAGACGCCAGGCGACTGCACATGTTAATTCTATGCCACCGTAAAGCAATTATCTTAATTACAATACACTTATTTTTCATAGCTGGCTTTTCAGATATATTGCTTGGCTTGTATGTGTCAGAGATGTGCATGACATTAATCACTATACTAAATCAGCCTATTCAGACAACCTGGACACATCCTTGTGGAAACTTTATTACGGTCAAATGTTCCACATTGTGTATACCCTTGGTATTCAGATCACGGTCCTCAAGGTCCGAGAACTGCTGGTTTTTCAACCTCCTTTTACCTGGGAGTCAGGTGTGAAGACAGTTTGGCCAATGAGTAGCACAAAGTGTTCTGTTAATAACCTGGGAGAAAGAAGACAAGGGCCGGATTTGGATTCGAGGTCCAGATTTGAATATCCACGGTGTATACAGTAGATAGAGTTAGCAAAATTGTATTATTCAAAACCTTTGTATAATGTAGGGTAAACCCTCTCATATAACTCACACTATATTGCACATGTTCAAGAACCCCTGGACTGAACTGTTTGTGTTTAACCAGACCATGATACACACAATAAAATGTTCAGTGTTAAATCAACTTGCAGAGTACATAGGGTCCCTTATTGGACTCATGTGTACTCTATTCGAGTTGAATTAACACTGTTATTCCCCAAGAAAACATTGTTTTGGCTGGAAATGCTTGTTTATAAATCACCAGATGCTGTTAAATCATCCAGCGGGTGGTCATTTTCAGAGGCATATTTTTTCAGGGAATTTTGAGCGTAAAGTTCAAGCTCCTTTGAGGTATATATTTTAAATGATTATAGTAAGGTGTGCTAGGGATCCTTTGCAGACAGCCGCCGATTCAGTAGAGAAAGCACGTGACGTTCAGGCAGTCGGACCTTATAACAGCATGAATTCATTATTTCTCCTCATAAAACATGGGGGAAAATATGAAAAAAGCCACCCACAGATTCATTAAAAGGTGCCATGGTGAGCTCTGAGCTGCTAGCGCGCGAGTTTAATAACCTGCCACAACATATAACATTTTCACACCATTTATGTAACATTGAAGCAACGTTATCTCACCGCCCCTACATCAAGGTGGACTGCTGTGGTTTAGCTGAGGAAGTGCTGTGGTTTAGCAGGGGACATCATGTCTTTTCCTATGTCTCTGAGCCATAATGGCGCCCTGTTTCTCCTGATTCCCTGAAACGTGCAGCTGGTGACCAGAGAGGACGCAGTTATAATTTAATGTTAAAACCATCATTTATGCTTCCAATATAATGCATTATGTATAATGTAGAAATATATGTCATGAATAATATATGTACGAATAGCAAGGCAAAATAAAAAAAACATCAGCGTCACATTCCGCTGATAGATGTGACAGACCAAAGCAACAATATTTTTTTGAAAAACAAAATTAAAATCTATTTGAGAATAAAATGGGTCATAAAACGTGTGTGTCTACGCTACGTTTCAAGCTTTAACATTATGGCCATATTGGTTACTTACACACAGCATGTGGAACTTCAACTGAGGCTTGGCTGATTAGCACTATTACCAAATATTTGTGCTGGTCAACAGCCTCATTGTAATGAGAGATTTATTTAACTGTGTATTATAGTTTTCCTTTTTATCAATACCGGTATGATATCCTTTTAGCAAGATATTTTGAGACGTAGTTACCTAAATAGCTATGTTATGCTAGTTAACTCAGGACTATCCACAATTCCTATATCATCCACAAGGGATTTCAAGCTGTCTATTTTCTCTGAAGTTGTAATTAATCAGTTCAATTCCTCATCTCAACTGTAAGCAAACTTCTTATGAGAACTTCTCTTCATTTAGAATTAAAAAAAAAAAAAAAGTCTCACCAGATCCACCGTGAATGCTGTCATGCACAAACAGGGAAATTACATTGCACCAATGCATCAACTCCCTGCAATTAATTACAAGGCATCCTGTTGAAATCTTGATATCAGTAAATTGGTTGTGTTGCGTTTGGTGGGAACGTTTCCGCAAGAGGCCGCGCGGGTGTCCATAGATCCCTCCCGCCCCTTACCCCCGTGCCCTCCCCCACCAATACATCTCTATAATTGAACTGATATGGGAAGGGTGCCTCTCTATGACAAACTGTCCTCATTCTCTGGATGTCCTTGAGAAATTTATCGCAGAAAAGGCAATAAAAGTCCCATTTTCAGAGCAGGCAGAGAGGGAACAGCTTGCTGCACATTCCCCACTAGATACAGGTTTCTTAAAAAAAATTATAATAATCTTTTGATGTTTTGGCCTTGATATGGTGCCGAGCTGCAGAAAGGATGTGCGCAGGTTTAATCTCAGAAATATCAAATTGAATTACAATAAGCGAAAAGGGGAATGTATCCCAAAATGGGATTCAATTTAATACCCTCGTCGACAATTGTGTTTTCGGTAATTAGAAGCGCATTCTCTAAAATGTATATTTGAGAAAATAGAGGGGGGGAAAGTGGACTAGATTAAATAAAATTTTAAACAATTGAGATGAGACATTATATATAGCTTTTATACAAGCTTGAAAAGGGAAGTCAGTTGAAAAAGGTACATCGTTTTTTAATATATATATATAGCAATATATAATATATATAGCAATATAACTTTCTATATCCCCAATTTTTTATCGTTTTCCTTCCTCTCCAATCCACATTTGAGCAAAGCCCATGTATTAGATGCTACCTAAAGGATGGTAAATTAGTATTATCAACTGCAGAGCCATGAGACAGTGAAAGATTAAATTCTTAAGAGAAAGGCAAAAATTTAGTAGAGCAGTATGACTTGGATATATAACATGTCGTTACTGCGAAATTACCTCGGTGACATTAAAATATGGTGTGTTATTACATAGATATAGTTGGACAATTACTATGTAACAACACAGACTTGGCACCAAGCCTAACCCACCGAAAGAAAAAGGATTTTTTAAAACCTTGGCAGAATTGCCCATTTTATGTTTTCATAAGAAAGGCAGTTACCCGCCACCTGTTTTGACAGGCAAAATGTCTATTTACAAGTTGCTGATGTGAAGCAAATGTCACAATACAGGCCCTCAGCAAACATCTGTAATACTTCTGAAGTCTGTCAAAGTATGAAAAAATAAAACTAGTGTATTGCTTTGACAGCTTATTACATTTTATTTGCTAACTTTAAATACTGACAGATATGCATTTCTGTTTATTTCCCTTTTACCACAGAACAGGTCAAATACTCTAAACCTCAGACATGCATATTTGTGTAGTCAGGCTACAGTTTTCTAGTTATGTTGATTAAATCTGACAGAATAGTTGCTCTGAGCTGATGCCTTTCCCATTCAAATCTTTTAACGATACATTTTAAGGTTTATTAACGCGGCCTATTATGACATAAATAAAATAATTTGGCAAAATTAATTACCCTGCACGTAAGTGTAAATTGGTTACCTTAAAGGAGTTACTTGTCACATGACACTGATTCCTTGGCATGTTTCTTTTTCACAGACGTTGCTATGCAACTGCAACTGGAGAGCAGTAGTAATATAAACCTGCATGGGACAAAATAGTGAGCGGTTTTGGCTCCCAGGTGAGAGCTGTGATATGAGGTTAATGTCGCCAAAATTCAGCAACAACACGTCGCTTTCATTGTGATGTTTTCAAACTAAAAACTATTGAGTGACGAGATACAGGCGTGGAAAATAAAATGGTCGGGGGATGCTGGGTAGCTCATCCTGCTCAAAGCGTTGGGCTTCAGGGTGTATGAAAAGCATCACACCGTCTGGTCTGAGCCATGTGACGATAGCTGGCAGGACCGCAGGGCAAGGCATAATTGGCTGTAGGATTCACCAGGGAGGAAGGGTTATAGTCTGTGGGACTGTTACGCCGGCCCCTCCCCTTTCCATCGGGTACCTGCATTCTGCATACCCAAGCATCACATAATCATTAAGTGAACCTGTACAATGCGATGACTGAAGGGCAACTGCTTGACTGGCGATGGAAAAGAAGCGGTGGCTATGCACGACTCCAACCTGTGCCCAAACTGGTTACTAAAACGTATTGGTGCATGCATTATAAAAGGAATTAGCTTACAGATATAAAATATGTAATTATCTGGTTTCCACAATGTTTTTTGGGTGGTTTAACTGTTTCTGTTAAAGGTAATAAGTTATAAGAAATAGACGTGTCGTCAACTGTGACTATCTCTGCAATGGCTGCTGCATGCACATCCTTGCCTGGTGTGGTTACTCAGCGAGAAATGTCAAGCGAGAAAAATATCTCACGTCACATTTTGGTAAACATTCGATGTTTCGCCGAGTTGCACCTGTTCGAGTGTCAGGATGAATTTCAAGTGGATTGGGAGATAATTCAAAACAATAAATAAATATAAAATGCAACTAACAGCCTCCAGGCAGGCTGTCCAGTCAGAACAGGCTTCGGATCTTCACGAAGAAACGAGCCGCAGAAAGACACGAGCTATAAAAGCATCGATACAGACCGCAAAAAAAAAAAAAAACTCCGCAGGTGATCCCTTCGCCTGTTGCCAATAAACAAACAACACAATGCAAAGACGCATTTTGGGAACCAGTCGTTGCCGGGGCCAGAGACGAGATGAAATGGATTTTTAAATGAGACCACGCTGATACTCGTAGACGTTTGTTCACGAAATCAATAATGCCTGTCACGGTCGTGAAATTGAGGAGCCCCAGCCCTTCGTTTCAATTTATCTGTAAAACCGACTTGTGTAGCACCCTGCAGTGCAAAAATATTTCATTGATGCCACTCTTTTATTGATGAGAAGGTATTGCTGCTTTGGGCGTCGAGAATCTAATAGATATGTGGTGAATCAATCACCCCTGTAGTTTTAATTCCACGGGCCACGTTGGGAACTGATGGACCGGTGCGTTGACGTGGCGCAGCCTGGGCACGATCAGCACGAGCTGTAACCTAGCACCGAGTCCGGAGATGCAGGTAGACAACTTCACTCCTCCCTCTTCATTTCTGCCTCGTGCCTCAGGCGCCTTCTCACTTCTAGAGGTAAAGCGAACACAGAGATAAGAGAAGAAAGCAACACATCGTTTGATCGTCACGCGTAATTTAATAGAATTCGGATTTTTGTTTGGTTTTTTACTTTAATCACATCCTTCTCTTATTATATTACAAAAACTGTCTGCGCTGATAAATCAAACCGAGGATTGTGGAAATTGGTTTAACAATTCGGGAATGGACCTGAGGTAGATTTACAGGTCTCCAATAAAGTTTAGCTTGATGGTGATATATAGAGAGACAGCGGGGTGAGAGGAAGGGCGCGTTGAGCTGCAGAGCTGATGTTGCACGGAAAAGAAGAGTTTGCTTACGCTTACGATCCTGCAATAAAGCAATACATGACCAATTATGAATAGCAAAATAGAAAGAATCCATTAGTATGTCAGAAAATATGACGCATTTCACTCAATATATAAAGCAATTGTACATTTACATATGGACAATAACTATGCATTTGTACTCTAAATTGTCCGTAGGTATTAGTGTGTGAGTGAATGGATTGGCGACCTGTCCAGGCGGTATATAATGGCCAATGAATACTGGGATAGGCTGACACGAGTGGAACCCGGCGTAGTCTTCTGCTGCTGTTGCTAATCCGCTTCAAGGTTCGACGCTTTGTGCATTCAGAGATGCCCTTCTGCACAGCACTGTACACAGCTGTTATTCGAGCAAGTTTAGCCTTTCTGTTAGCTTGAAGGAGTCTGCCCATTCTCTTTTCACCCACTGAACTGCAGCTCAATGTTTATAACATCGTAAACTCTAGAGACGGTTGAGCATGAAAATCCCAGTAGAGCAGCTGTTCATAAGATGTGGGAACCACCAAGTCTGGCACCTACAAGCATACCATGCATGGTCAAACAACATTATATATATTATAACATAGGAAAAAGGAATGCTTAATAAATAATATACAATAAGTAAAAGTATTATATGAAATTGAGTAATAATGCATTTTGTTATTGTATATGTTTTTAGTTTTTTTCCCGTACCTATTCATGTCAGGGAAATAATTGCTCAATGTATCATCTGTCCAGAGAAAGACACATTTTCTCTTCAGAATTGTGACATTTAAGGAAGAGTAAATTAGGGTGATGAGTTTTTAATATGTGGTCAGGACAATTTTGTATATCCATGACTCCTGCATCTGATTATAACACGAGATTAAAATGGTTCCTTTGGGCATTGTATCCACACGTCTGAGAATGTCAGTGCCTTCTTTTTATACTAGCTCAGCATCAAAGCAGTTCTATATGAATAATGTTGTGTTCCCCAGGGAAGGCGCTTCATGGTTAGGGAGATACTGCTAAATCTAAATGATGCTAACCAAGATTCAGAAATCTAAAGGAACTGTATGAACACCAGACTGGAAAGGCTTGCATTTTTGTACCTGGGATATTCATGTACTACTTTAAACTCTCAGATTGAATTTTAACTTGGATTATAACTTGGACATGCATATGCAGAAATTGCAATGTACAAATGGGCAGATTTTTCACTTGATGAGACATGGAATAGTTTTACAGAACCAGCACCGGTATTACAAGCTTGTAATGTATGATTAGTGGGTGGATCTATGTCTTTTTTGAATTCAAGGCTGTGAATTAAGTTCCCAGAATAACACAGGCTCCCAGGGTGGTTCTAATAAGCCAAACTCCAGAGGCTCTTACCCTGAACATGACCAAACTACAATACCAGGTCGTTGCTGTAACCCATCGAGACCGCTCAGGGCACCCAGTCAATTCGCTACACTTCACTGCACTTCAGTTCGGTTCAGTTCAATTCAATCTTTATTGACCCTGAAGGGAAATTAATTATACAGCTCAGTGTTCACAAAGCGTACACCCACCCAGAGCTCACACACGTACGCACGTTTACAATTAAAAATGGATCTGTACATTACCTCACAATCAAGAATTGTGCTCCAAATTGGACGGCGGATTGATCAAGTTTTTTGTTCTTTTGCTTATTCTCTATATAATTTTTTTCCATATTTCCAGTGGTTATAATGCACCCGACAGCTCACAAACCTTGAACAATCCCCTGATTGCAGGGCACGCTGGTTTCTGTGCTGGTTTTTCTTGTCACTTCAAACAACCAGCTCAGACCCAAGAAAGCAGGTGTGCTGAGGGACAGCAGGTGAGGTGCTGTGTATTCATGGATTTCGATGGATTAATGAAGTGCTTTGAACCCAGCACGTTCCGCAGCCCATCAGAACCAGGGCTGAAGCCGCTTCAGACACACCCTTAAGCTAAATACCCGCAGCCACTGTGTTCATATTCAGTAACTGATGTCTTGTGACAGGAGGAAACCTTTGATCCCACCTCTGAGGTAGAAAACCCAGAGTGGCAGAATCACTCTTTTGGCTCTCTTTTGCAAAAAAATATTGCAAAAACCCCTCTTAGTCATAGATATACAGTCAGGGAAATCTCATCCACAAAACCATTATTTTTCAGGAAATATGCAAAGGAAGATGGTGCTTTTGGCACCCCTGAAACTCCCCGCCCTCACGCACACTCCTTCCTCGTCATACATAAGCTAGGCTAGGTTGTGCTGTCGTCTTTCTGGGGGTTTGGATGGCCGCCTGAGTGTTGTGCGAGTGTTTGACTCTGATTGGAGCTGTTAACAGGCCAGCAGCCCCTCTCCCGCTCTCCACAGCAGGACAATGATTTCCCCTGTGATCCGCTCTGCAATAACACCACCCAACTCCTCCCTAACCCCACCGACAAACCACATCACGCTATACAGTCCATGCATTCAGGAATGAAGACCCGAATGGAGAAAGGACACAACCCCCCCCTTCCAAAACACACACAGAAACACAAACACACACACATACAACGTAACCCATATTGTTGGGTAGGCATCATCTGATTGGGTTTCCTGTGATGGCGTTCCTCAAAGACGGGCTGTCAGCAGGAGCCATCTTTTACACATCCCACATGGACACTGATTTACATATAGATACATATTTTGCATTTCACACGCGTGGTTATTACATAAAAAGGAGTGCAACGGATCTGGGTAAGCGGATGGCTTAATTGAAACCAATCTATAAAGCAAAGCCTCTCTCATTGTAATTTAAAGCTCTACTTCTTCACTGTGGCAGTTTACGACTGCAAAATTGGTAGAAATAAATATTGAATGACATGAGGGAATACAGAAATAAATTAAGTTAGTTAAGGTCTAAATTATATTTCTTTTATGACTGTTACATAACATGCAAACCACTGATTGGCTGTTAGGAAACAACCATTGTTTTTACTGCTCCCAATTTACCTGTAGAATGCAGGGAAACACGAGCAGTTTGAGAACATGAGAATCTTAATGTGTGATTTATGTTTTATTGATCATTCAGCAACATTACAAAAATGTTGTTAAAAACATTGAATCTAACTGCTTTTACAATATGACATTTGTATCAGTAAAAACAAATTATATTTTAAAATGCTCATTCACAGTATAGTGCATTTTTAGTCATTATTTTTAAACTTGTTTTCCTGTGGGTCGCTAGTTTTAAAATTGTGTAGGCCTATATGCTGTTATTGTGTAGGCCTATATGCTGTTATTGTGTAGGCCTATATGCTGTTATTGTGTAGGCCTATATGCTGTTATTGTGTAAGCCTATATGCTGTTATTGTGTAGGCCTATATGCTGTTATTGTGTAGGCCTATATGCTGTTATTGTGTAGGCCTATATGCTGTTATTGTGTAGGCCTATATGCTGTTATTGTGTAGGCCTATATGCTGTTATTGTGTAGGCCTATATGCTGTTATTGTGTAGGCCTATATGCTGTTATTGTGTAGGCCTATGCTGTTTCTAGAATGACATGGAAGTTCATTATGAGCCAGAGAAACACTGCATGTACTGCAGTTTGATAACTGACTTGCAATCCCAATGATGTCATTGTTTCATCAGTACTCTTTGCACATGGCTGGAATCATGTTTTTTGTCTAAAATGTGAACAACTAATTCTTTCCCTGTTCTGAGGCCTCTAATCGCTTAAATGCACTTAGAATGTCATAGCCATCTATCACACACGGCAAATCTTAGCAAATTATATTTTACAGTCAGTATCAGTTTCCCTTTGGCATAAAAATAACTTGCACTGGTCATCTTGCAGATGGCATAATGTGCAATCACTTGTTTGGCGGTTTCATCCTCAGCCTCATAACCACAACCTTAGTACATCCACATGCAGGATGAAACGCGCACGATGCCCACTAACAAACGCTGCCATTTTAAAACACTGGTGGAAAAACACCAGTTTTGTATTCCTTCTATGTTGTGGTAGCTTTTAGAGAGGAACAATTTTCCCTGTTTCTTATGCACCCGTTCTGGTTTCACTTTGTTGTGTCTGCATCTGCATAGCAGAATGCTGATATCTATTCAAGCAGAATCGTGGATATCTTTTTGTTTTAAACCGTAAGACCTTCATCGTTAAAAACCGCAAATTATTTTTGTATGTCAGTTTATATATATTTTTAAAAAAGAGTAGAGGAATTGTTTTTGATACGACGACGCCGACCTCATCCAGCCTTCCATTCCAGCGATGTCAGCCTGGAGCTTTAGTGCTCCTTTTGTTTACGCTTTTCCAAGGTTAACGCGCCGTTTGACCGTTTGGTTTATACGGTGGAGCGGTTGTGATTAAGCATTCCGGTGGTCTGCGACCCCGGTCCCGCACAGCCAGCCGCACGCTGTGCCACCTTTCGTGGTTTCTCAGCACATAATTGATCAATTAAAGCAGCTGATTACGCAGTTAACTCATCTCACCTGGTTTCTTTAGTGCGAATTGGCTGCTGATTACAAAGCGAAAACAAACACCAGCAGGCCTGTGGCTCCCCTGGACCAGAGTTGTAGACCTCCGGTGGTCTACTCCGGCAGCGTGTCTGCACCTGGAAAAGTCTGAGCAAGAGCCGAGACATCTTGTTTCCAAGGCCAAAGCTTTTTCAAGGCCTTGTTTCCAAGGCCAAAGGCCTCTCGACCTGCAATCACAGCATGATCGGGCACAATCACGTGTCTGGATTTATTTCCACCAATACATTAAAAGGCCATCAGCTATACCGGCAATATCAGCCGCTCACCCTGTTCGGTGAGATGCTCGAGTATGAACAGAGGTTTTCCGCGACAAACCTGTTTCTTTGAATTTTCTCAGAGGAAGAATAAAATGTAGTGAGTCGTGTTTCATTAGACGTTTCCAGAGATGCCACGCTTGTGTTGTGTGTGTGAGAATATAGGGGGATGGTGGCACACGGAAATGTATCTGTGTGTGCGTGCTTTTTTTGTACGAATATGAATAAATGCATGCATCACACACAAGGCTTGCTTTCATTCCAGCTTTCCTCCTACTTAATTACCAAACTTGGCACAGATTTCTGTTTGATCCCTGTCCAGCATAAATTAGTGTGATTTTGATTCACTAAATTCCTCCGCAGTTCTTCTCAGTACAAAGGATTAGGACGGCGCTCCCTATTGGCTATGCTACCCTCTCGGTTTAGCTTGCTGGAGGGCATTTGCGTAGAGCCGTCCTTGGCTCTAGAAGAGAATCACATGAAGACATGAACCCCTGCCATGCTGGAATGAGTCAGATGTTTACAAATGCTTGACACGTTCCTCTCTAGATCCCTCTCTTTTGAATAACACCTACACAGTAAAATGTTAATTGTTCATTCAGCTCAGACAGAGTTTACATGAGTCCGGTAGGGATAACATGTACTCTGTCAGAGTAAAATGTTCTCTATCGGAGTTGATTTTTCTGGGATAGTTCGCATTTTTTAGACCCAGGTCCGCTGAGCTACTCACCATGAATTATGTGATAAATTGGAGGATATATTGGGCTCAAGCCCTCCTGCCTTGAGTACGTGTAGCTCACTCTCTGTTAGCCGTTAGCTTTGTTAGCCAAATAAGATTGATTTAATGGGGGCTTAGAATCACCCTGTGAGAGTTACAAACAAAGAGACTATGAATAAATTTAACTTAAACACGTAGTCATCTCTCTCTCTCTCTCTCTCTCTCCCTCTCTCTCTCTCTCTTTCTCTCTCTCCCTCTCTCTCTCTCTCTCTCTCTCTCTCTCTTTTTCTCTTTCTTTCTCTCTCTCTTTCTCTCTCTCACTGTCTAGCAATGCTTTTTCAGGTTATGGTGAAAACAAAAATGGATTTTTAAGATTGTGTGTATTATCGCCAGATAACACAGTTTTAAAGAAGATATGACACGTGAATGTGGCTTTAAGTATGTGCCAGATAATGTGCTGTCTTTTACGTTTTACTTGTTTTTAAACTGAATATGTTACAATAAATGTGTATTTTCCCCCACCACCACTACTGATGCATGGATACATGTACAGGCTGTGTTTGATGCCGTTATATGGGGTTTCTGTCATTGTTGTATCCGTTAAGTGGACGATGGGACGCAACAAATACTGTAGGATGGTCGTGGGGCCCAACGTCAAATCTTTTCATGGGGCCCAAAATCACTGGCGGCTCCCTTGACTGTTAAGACTGGATTCCTGGCACAATAAATGAATAAACAACTGCCATATTGAATAAAATAACCATGGATGTTTGCGTTCACCACATTGTAATCCGGGAATTATAACGTGTGAGGACTTAGGTCTTCAATTTGGGGTGTTGCAACTTTATGACTGATCCCATACATCATACCTTGAATTTTTAAAAAGCAAAAGGACTTACTGAAAAGCACTGAAAAATCTTTCTCTGAATGGCATTCTTCAACTTCAGCTGACTTCAAGCTCTGGTTTGGGAGCAGAAAGAAGCTAACTTCATTTTTGATATTATAAGTAATAAAGAGGGACAGGGCTTCCAGAGATAATTTTACCCAATGCTTTACCCCAAGAGCAGTTCAGCTTGGAGTTAACTGGTTTAAAGTGTCTCTATTGAATTTGTTTACCAATGTCTTGTTTTCTCATCACCTTGTTATATGTAACATAACATAACATAATGAGGAGACATTAAGCCCAACAATGCTCGCCATTTTGCATTTTTCTCCCACGAAAGGGTACCTAGTTCACGCCGTTTACCTACAAACTAGATAGCATCTAGCACCGCATGAAGCCTGGTCTTGAAAACACTTGAATGTTTCTGCCTCTGCTACATGACCTGGTAAGCTATTCCACTCAGTGGCTACTCTCTTTGTGAATAAGTACTTCCTGATGTCTGGGTGGAATTTACCTTTTGCTAATTTCCATCTATGCCCCCTCATTCTACGAACAGAACCTGAAGAATCTCTTGTAGTTCACTTTGTTAATCCCTTTTATGAATTTAAAAGCCTCAATAAAATCACCCCTAAGTCTCCTTTTACCCAGCTTAAAGAGTATTCAATTATTAAAGTATCCCAATTAAGTATCTCCTCCTAACCTTTCTTTTACATACCAGGAACCAATTTAGTTGCCCTTCTTCGAACATTTTTCAGAGCCGCTATATGTTTCTTGTAATACGGTGCCCAGAACTGCACACAGTACTATAAGGGCCTGATTTACTAAAACTTTTAGCATGTGCAAAACCTTTTAGCAGACGCAAAACTAATAACACAACCAATGATAGTGCAAAACAAATACCATAACCAATAATTGGTCATGTTGTTGGTTTTGCATGTGCTAAAATGTTTTGCACACATTGAAGGTTTTAGTAAATCAAGTGTGGTCTGACAAAGGTATTGTGTAAAACAAGTATTAACTTCCTTGGATGTATACTCAATACTTTTGGCGATATATCCAAGAATTTTGTTAGCCTTTTTTTTTTTTTTTTAGCTTTGATTAACTACTACTAAATCTTTTTCAAATTGAACACATTCCAATTTTGTTTCTCCCATAAAGTGCCTTATTTTTTTCTCCCCCCCCCCCCCCCCCCACATGTAGAACTTTATATTTAGCTTTATTGAATTGAATTTGGCAGGTTTCTGCCCCCTTCCAGGTTACCTGCACATTAAGATTGTGAAATAGGTGGAATGTGCCTAATTTTACAGGTGCGGGTTGCCATTACATGGGGTTACATATTTACAGTATGTGCCCAATGTAGGCTACTATACATGGAGCTTGATTGTATGGGTGTGCCCTTGAATATTTTTGTGGTGAGATTAGTGGCTTTCTGAGCAATATTTATTTTACAATATTTATTTATTTTATACAAATTTCTTACATATCAGCTTGAATTTGTTTTGACATTTGATTAAGTCATTTGGAGCCACTTTACCATTTTTTTTGTGTTAATCAAAATCCGTATTGCTCCATGCTAGGGTACAAAATGTTAATAACTTCTCTTGAGATAATTTAGCGTTTTATTTGGTGGCTCTGAAATTGGCATTCCGTTTCAATTTTACATTTTGGTCCGTGCGCCGTCATTAATGATAATAACTTCTAATAACTCTTATTAAAATCCTCTGAAAAGATCCCTTAGTTGCCCATGTGATGGTGGAGAGCTATTATTAAGCCAGGTGTGGGAGAATTCCGAGCCCTAAGAACTAAAAAATTGCATGCGCTGGGTTATTGCAGTCTAACGTGAATATTGCTTAATTGATGTTGTGCCATCTGTCCGTCCCCGTCGGGGCGACATCGCCAGCTGTTGCTCCTTTGATCTCGTTTGTCTGTCCTCACCTCTTCATTCCAGCTCTGCCCCTCTGGCAGATGTGTCCCCTTCCCTCTCTCCTGCCAGGCCGCTCCATATTAATCTCCACATTCATCCCTCTCTCCTGCCACATTCATCCCTCTCTCCTGCCACGTTCATCCCTCTCTCCTGCCACCGAAACCAGGGGGGATTCTCTCTGCTAACCGCCTCCTTATAAGTCAAGGTGAGGCGCCATCGTCTCCTGCTAGCGCGCCGCACGTCACAAAGCCCTGAGACTTAGCCGCGCTCAGACAGTGGCAGGAAAACACGCCAGCCGCCGATTGAATTTGAATCCCTGAGAGAATTTCATGAAAGAGGCAGTTTTTTCTTTTTTTTGTTCTCAAATAAAGAGGATCTGGAGTGATTGCTTGAAAAAAGAGAAGATATGGCAGATATGTCAAAAAAAATAATGGAAATCCAAGAAAATAAATGCGGCACACAGAGAGGCTTTTATAAACAAATAAAGAAAAAGTTCATGTTAAAAAATAGTCTTTTGAAATTGAAGATTAAAGATGACCTGAAGAAAGATCCGAATCCCAAATTTATGCAAAAAAGCATCCAATTAAATTCTATGTGCTGCAATTCATTGTTTGCTAACTTGGTTTTTCTTAGTATCTTTTAGTATGAATTATATTTTTTGGACTTTTCACCTTTATTGGACGTCACAGTGTAGAGAGACAGGTGGAATGGGAACAAGAGAGAGGGAGGGACGTGCGACAAAGGTCGCGCGGCCGGATTCGAACCGACGCCGTCGCGGCTCGCAACGAGCATGTGGACGGTGCTCTTGCAGGCTACGCCACCGAGACACCCCGTTATCTTTTGACTACAACAGAAACCTCAAGTGAAGAAAGAAGTCACTGATGTGATAGATTTGGAGGAGATCTCAGCTCAGCAGTATATCAAACTTTCCCACAGTGGCCTCAAGACCAAGTGGCCAAAACAAGAATACTGACTGTCAGCATTTGGAAATAGGGCAATCCATCAGGACCATGATACCATTGTACTGCATATTGTATGCACTGTAGCCTATGTATCGTATATACTGTATGTATGCTATCACAGTAGCTAATGCCTCCAAATTAAAAGTTCAAAAAGTTTCAACTTCATTGAGTTGCTGCAGAGCAAGCAAATTTTATAGGTTGTGTTTGAAAGGCTTTACTGCTCAATTCGGGGGCTTTTTCTTGTGGGATGAAGCAGGGTGGCAGAGCCACTGACCTATGTCATTGAATCTAACGTTCTTCTTCTCTAGAAAGTAAAGAGGGAAATGGATAGAACGGGGTACTTTTAAAAGTGTTTGGCTTCAGGGCACATTGTGTGTGTGTGTGTGTGTGTGTGTGTGTTTTTTTATTCTTTATTTCTAGGTCTAATCAAGGAAGAGGAGCAAATAATTAGATTTCTTGCAATGGATTTTCTAATCTCAGTCTCACACAAAAATGACTGTTTGGAATTGAGCCGGGTTGGCATGCGCGACTGCCGTGTTGCGTCCAGTCCTAAAGCTAATTCGTGCTAAGTTCGCTATCACCATTTCTCACCACGGACCTCCGGTTAAGACCAGCTGTAAATCCTCTGCACTCAAGGAAGCGTGAGCAAATTTTACGGCTGCTGTCAAAGGTGTGTGTGTACACAGTCTAAGCTCTCCTATGTCTTCCACTCCTTCGCCCGATTGTGTGATTGAGGCCCACGAGGTCGACTGAAGGGGGAGTGTCTTCATGATGGGGATGGGAGTCGCACAGGATTCTGGTCCGTCCAAAGGGGTAATGTATAGGTAATGGGGTAAGGTGTGGCTGCAGTAATTGGAGTCGTTGTGGTATAATTACAGAGGCAAAGGTAGGGGAGTAACCCAGGAGGCAGAGAGGCATTTTTTACACATAACTCCAAGATCTTTTTGGGGGGGTGGGATTCAAACCCGAAAACCTCCCAGTTGGCTACGTCTGGAGGCAGCATTTGGGATTTTGACTCTAAAGGCAGATTTTTTAGGTCAGGGATTGTCTGAATGAGGCGACGTCTCCCACCACGCTTTCTAGCTTCAGCTCTGCGCTGAGGGTGTGTTACGGCTGCGCTGAAACGCAGCTGTAAATAACGTTCTCTCTCAGCGCTGATGAGTGAGACGGAGGTATTAGGACGAGTCTATTAGGAGGCGGGGAGGCCTCTTCAGGAAAGAGCCAGTCAAGAGGCCCTCGCACGGCTGAGCGCACGACCAAAAAGGAGGGAAATTAAGACGGAATTAGAATTTATTCATCTCCACCACAGTCATTACTGTCTCAAATGAGCGGCTCCACTTTGCCTGCTGGTAAATATTCACAAATCTCAATAGTCCAGGATGGCCCCTTTGGCACTTGAAGTGAATGTTAAAATACACTGCCATCTGCAGGGCTGGCTGCTAGTGGCTGGGAGCGGAAAGGTTTCAGATACATTGTAAATAAATTTAAAAAGAGATTGAGGATTGTGGGTAAGATGTTCAGCACCCAGCTTGTGAAACGAATCTTCTTATTTCTGTATAATTGGGTGTTAGTAATATGCAAGGAGTTCCCAGCTATCAAGGATGGACTGAGACATGGGATGTCCCCACTATGTGTTTGTCGTTTGTCAACCTTTTTCCAATTTTTTTTAGTGTTTGTCAGCCAAATTGTCTATGTTGATTGTTTGTGCATGGGTTGTCTCCAGTAAGTGTGACTGTGTGAATGACTGTATAATATATGTCTGTTATTTCTATTGGTTTGCTTGTTTTTGTATCATTGTAAAAAAGTATTTGAAGAGGGGTGGGTTGTGGGAATTGGAGTGGCTTTTTTTCTGAATCTCAAATCAATGTAAATCTATAAATAAAGCTGTCCTCCGATGAGGTGGGAGAACAAAAAAAGAAAAGGGTGGACTGAGACATGGGAACACTTTGTACCTGCAACTTTAAAAATGAGCGAATAAGCACGTTGAGTTCCCAGAGAGTGAAATAAGTGAATTAGAATGATGCTTTCCTTTTTTTCATATTCATTTCAACAATAATTGCAGGCAGCTACAACTCAGTGTCATAGGGACATAATGATTTGTAATTTAAATAGTGAACGGAGCAGTGCTACTTATGGACAAGATAAATTAAAGAAATACAATTATAATAAAACCAAACTATAATATTACTATATTTTAGAGACAAAACCATATTTCTGAACTGCAACAATGGCAGACAGAACTCTACGTTCTCTGCTTGTGGAATCAGACAAGGTTTGTGGCCACAGGGTAACCAGGTAACTGCTAACGTTGTGCTCTCTCTGTCTAGAAGTGCAAAATGAGCGTGGTACATTACTGTGGATTTCTTGCGATGAATAAAACAGGGCAATAAATAACGTAATGCCTCCACCATGCTGAGCACAGCACATTCTTCTTAACATGATATATACATTTTGTTAGAGGCCTGCTATACGAAACCAAACGTTACCACCAAGTTCACTCTCTTACGGAGGAGAAGGCCTGTTTGGTTGTCATGGTGTTGTCTAAGCACAACCAGCTGAAAGTGATTACGCAGATTATGGTGTGATATCATTTAAAAGCCCTCTATTGTCATTGCCTTATTGCAAGGGCAATTCTGCTTTTGTAAAGCACGGCCTCTATGCCTACGGTAAATCTCGACAGCTCTCATAAACATTTTTAAACGTACATTTTCTTCTGTCGTTGCTAATGATGACTGTCACAAGTCCGTGATCAAGATTGCACTGTTAGTCTCAAGCTGAAAATTATGTTTTATCCTACAGAGATAAATCTATTTTGGAAAAAGAAGGGAATTGAATTGTGGAGAGACCTGAACTCCTAACAAGATTAAATCATCTTAAAGTCAGATTTGTTCTCTGTAATGTACATTAATTTATACTCAGTTTCACTTTGTGCCCAGAGATGTTTTATTGCAAAGCAAATATTTCCATTAAGCTGAAAGTTTGTTGAGAATTTATGCCTGTAATTAATAGTCGCATCCGAGGAATAATGGCGCTGTGTCTTCCAAAAATGCTGTGCTCTTGCCCGAAAGGTTAACAGGCGTCATCATGCATTATATATAAAAGCTGTGATACGTCAGCAGTAGCAGCCCCCTGCACATCGATTCTGAGCGCAGTGCATTGATTTGTTAATGAAAGAAAAGATGTGCGTGGACGACGGAAGCAAACCGGCTAAAAATACATCCACGTCAAATTCTCACGGTGAGAAAAAAAACTGCAGGAGGAAAAACAGAACGGTCCAGAAGGAAGCTCCTCCTGCGCCATCGGCATTCTAAGACCTGCGTGACAAAACAGGGAATGTTCTAGAAGATAAGCAGGGAGAGAAGAGAACGAGGGGGGAAATGAGCTTTCCACTGTTGGAGATTTAGTGATGGAGGACCGACCTCTCCCACTTTAACCCATCACTCCATCCTTCTCCCTACCTCTCCCAACCTTTATTCCCTTGTCTCCCCCCCCCCCCCACTCTGCCATTTCCTCTTTATCCCTTTTGCTCCGTCTCTCGTTCTCCCTCCTTTCTCACCGTGTCCGTCTACACCGCTCTCTCTACCCTGTTTCTCGCGGCGCGTCCGTCTCTGCTTCTCTCTGCCTCGTCCTCCTCTCTCAAGGTGTCTGTCTATCTCTTTTACTCTTCCTCCTTCCCTCGCCGCTGTGTCCATCTACACCTCTTTCTATCCCTCCCCCCCCTTCTCTCTCTCTCTCAGTTCCTCTGTCTCCTCCCCCAGAGAGGCAATGATTAGACAGAAGCCCAAGGCTGCTGAAATATGACTCAGTGACAGGTGAGAAGACTGGTCCAGGCAGGTTCATTACTGCACACCGTACAGATTCACACGGGGACCGACCGTGGGAGTAATTGAATCGGTGACCATCAGCTGCTGTCACCTTCATTTCCATACTGTCGCACTGATGCCAAGGTGCAGAGACACCCGTGAGCTGCTCTGTGCGTGCGGATATTTTTGGGAGAGGAGAAAGAGAGAGAGAGAGAGAGCACCTTGGCCAGCGGCACAATTAGAAAGTTTGATGGACTGCACACATCCTTCACCAAACAAACCCGGGGACTTCATTCACACGAGCAAATTAATAGCTTCTTTGCGCTGTTAGTTTAGTTTATTACCTTGACTTTTCTTATTGCTGACACAAAACTAAAAGTGTTGCTATGACAATGACAATGGCGTGACCCTGAAGGTGTGTGTACAGTCTCATTTTGATATGGAACATGGTATATTTATCTTTATATCAATATGCTTGATGTTGATTTTTGTACTTTTTTTGTAATCTTATTTTACTGAGACACAAGATTTTATCATTTTTAATAAAAAAAAAAATCTAATCAGGCCTATCTTAAATCTTCAACCAAGGCTCAGCATTCTCATTTAAACATTTTCAATCTCATAACTCAAACATCTCAGTAGGTGTAGATGGGTGTGGTGATATTTGGAAGGTGTAGGTGAGCGTCATGGACCAGGAAATGGTGTAGGTTGGTGACATCTGCATGGTATGACCCCATGTACATCCTGCATGAAGTCTAACACATCCACACACTGAAACAGTGGCAGTGTTTATCTGGAGACGTACTGTGCCTTCAGAAAGTATTCACCATCTCACATTTTTTTTTTTTGTCCTTAAAAAAAAAAAAAAAAAAAGAAACGGGTGTCTGTTGCGTGGCCTGCGGAGCGCTATACTCATTGTGAGTGTGACGTGATTGTTGGCGGTTTAAAATGCAACGCGCAAAAATGTCGTCTGTCTCTCTCTCTCTCTCTCTCCCTCCTCTCTTCTTCCCCATACAGTCCCTCCTTCACTTTCAATAAATAAAGTAAATAAAATATTTTTACATTGACAAATTATTTATTTTCCCCCTTCAATAATTTTTTTTCAACAATTCAACATTTTTTTTCTTTTCTATTGTTATTCTATTATTTTCTTTCAAAAACTATTTCTTTTTTTAAATAAGACTTTCTCACAAAGTATTCACCCATCCAGAGCCAATACTCTCAGAAATAAAGATACAGTGGAGGTACATATTTCTTCTTTAAGGTACAAACTCCCAAATGTACCCTGAAAGTACAAAAATGTTCAATATGGGTACTTTTCAAGCAAAAAAGGTACAC
Source organism: Ilyophis sp. 1 JC-2022 (assembly GCA_022702515.1). Taxonomy (NCBI): domain Eukaryota; kingdom Metazoa; phylum Chordata; class Actinopteri; order Anguilliformes; family Synaphobranchidae; genus Ilyophis; species Ilyophis sp. 1 JC-2022. Next base: position 21,716,582 of record CM040400.1, read on the forward strand.
ATGAATTGTGTATTGCTGGCTAGGGGTACCGTTTTATCTTTTTTGCTGAGAGTGTAGCTGGGCCTTTGACATAAATAACAGTCTTATCAGGAATGTCCACGTGAACTTTTTACATGTAGGCTTCTGCATATTTGGAAGTTTTTCCTCTATGCAAATTTGCTCCAATACTGCCAAGTTAGACACAGAGTGTTGGTGGACAGAAATTTAAAGTCTATCACTGACCTTGTTTTTAAGCTACCCCTTTGTAGTTTTTGCCATGTGCTTTGGGCCATTGTCCTGTTGGAACACGAACCGTTGCCCTAAAAGCAGAGCTCTTGCAGACTGTAACATGTTCTTCTCAAGAATTTGCCTGTATTTGGCCCCAACCATTTTACCCTGAATGGCAACAAGCTTCGCAGTCCCTCCTGCTGAAAACTACCCCATAGCATGATAATGCCATCCCCATGCCTGACGATAGTGAAGTTAGTACCAGGATTATGGGCTCTGTTGTTTTTGCACCAAACATAACGCTTTGCTAACAGGCCAAAGTGCTCAACTTTACTCTCATCAGACCACAAAATATTCCAGAAGGTCACTCTCAGGGTCTATCAAATGGCTTCTGGAAAAGTCCAGGCGTGATGCTGGCCATTCTCTGAAGTGTCTTCTATCGAGCCACTCTCCCAAAAAAGCCAAATCCGTAAAGCGCTGAAGAGATTATTGATCTCTAGACAGTTTCTCTTATTTCAGCCAATGAATTCTGCAGCTCTGTGAGTGCTGTGGCTGGCATCTTGTTCATTTCGCTGACAACTGCCCTTCTCATCTGATTACTTGTGTAGTAGAGAAAAAACAATTAAATATATTCGCAACACAGCAAACATACAGGCACTGTACATCTACAGTAATCCAATCCAATTTAAAAAATGACTGAGCACATCTCTACAAAATGTATTTGAATGTAATTAGAATCTTTAGTTTTCTTTTGAATAAATATGATCTGTCCTCCAGTAGTCAATAGTCTTTTTCACGTCTTTTTTTTTTTTGGATCTAATGTCTTTTCCGACCAGCATAATTGTTTTGTTTGTGTGCCAATGACCTATTCCAAAGAAAGGCAACAGAGTGTCAAAGATCTATTGGTTGAAAGTGTGCCATGTATATTAACGGTCAGAGACGGTCTTTGTTCTTTGTTGGTGAGGAATTTATTTTTAAAGTGTGGAGAGGTGGACCAGGAGGCCATGATTCCTCTGGTTTCTGTCAGGGTGTCTGGTTGTGGAAGGTGTAAAATATCACCACCTGTAATTGCTTTGGATTGGGAAAATTCTGCTGAAGATGAGAGGAAGAGTGGGAAAGAAAATAGAAGAGATAACTCAGGCAGGTAAAGTTTGAAGCAGAGACAGCGGGTAAAAATAGAGAAGATAATCCCAGTTGAGCAAGCGGAAGGAATTAGAAACATTTGAGAGAACCTCACATGAGAGAACATTCTTTCCCCATGATGTAGAAAAGGGGAAGGTCCCACCCAGAATGTGTCATGTGGGCAGCAATGAAAAAAAATCAGAACTTAAATAATTTCATAAAATCATAAAACTTCACCCAAAGAAACAACTGTCAATGTTCGATTAATTGTGTTATAGCAAGCATATGGCAAACAAGCCACAGCTTGAGAAAAATTTTTGGTCAACATCCAAAGGCCTGCAAAACACAGACGGCCCACAGGAATCCAAAAAATAAAAACCTTTAGCAAACAGCTAACGTCACCAGTTTATCATCGGGCGTACTCCTGTCAGCTCTGATGTTCCGCCCTCACGCACTCGGAAGTCCCACAGCGCAGATTAAAGCAGTTTACCTCCGATAGCCCGACTCCTGAATCACAACACCATGGAGGCGAATTACGTTTATCGCCAGTGTTATTTGCACTGAGAGAGATAGCGTGTTGAAACTTACGCTTGGTGCGCTGGTCATCCTTGGCGTGAGGCCCACAGAGATGTTGCGCTTCGGTTTTTAATTGGGCCTGCTCGCGGCTCCCCGGGGAGACGGAGTGTGAAAGTGACTCCTGCTCCTTTGGCTTCCGTCCCAGCCCCTTCTCCTGCCTCCATTCCCAACAAACGTTTTTTTTAAAATAACACAACTGACGGGATCGGCACAATTACAAAAAAGCGACAACGCTGTCCATTCAAATGCTAGGCTCGTCACTTTATGTGCCTCGATAAATCACTCATTTTCCTATTGAACTCTATTGGAAAAGTAAATCAGGAGAAACATCCCTGAAAGTGATGGTTAGAGGTTTGTTTGCAGTCCCTTGATGATTTACAGCCATTTAGATATGGGTTCCATACTATTCCCATGTAATTTACAGTTTAATCTAGTCCCACCCCCCAATTCCCATAGAGATCCATTCAAATGCAGAGAGGTTATAGTATCGCTTGTAGAAGTACCTGGAAATAAGATATCAAGAGTCTTTTGATATCCTTTATACAGAGTCATGATAGCATCACCTGTTTACCTGTGGAATACCTGTTTACCATAGAAAGTTGGTTGAGAGAATGGCAAGAATGTGCAAAGCCGTTATCAAGGCAAAGGGTGGCTACTTTGAAGAATCTAAAATATAAAACTTTTTTGATTTGTTTAACACTTTTTTGGTCTTTGCATAATTTCAGTCGTGTTATCTCATAGTTTTGATGTCTTTACTATTCTAAAATGTGGAAAACAGGAGAAATAATGAAAAAAAAAACTATGAGTAAGTGTGTCCAAACTTTTGACTGGTACTGTATATCACAGAAGTGTATTTAAAAATAAAACAAAATCTGGAAGTGGCAATAATGTTTTTATTTGCCCATATATTTGCTTATATAAGTGTTATATCCAAATAGCTTGATGATGTAATGTATTTAATTGCAATATATTTTCAGCATTTTATATTTCCAAAAGTGAAACGTGAGCCAGAAGTAATTTTCTTAAACTAGGGTACAGATTATTAATAAATATAATGAACTAATATCGATGCATTATAATGTAACATACCTGTTACTCTAATCAATATAAAAGACTATTAATTGGCACAGATCTGAGCATGTGATATCTTTGTTGCAACCATGTTGCAGAACATCTATGAATGATAATGTGTAATGTAGAGGACAAACACTTAAGTATTCAAGGGAATACATGTGCTATTTTTGGGTATAGGTTTTTAAAAAAATTATATTTATAGGTGCAGAATTTCCAAGATAGGCTTCTGTATAGAACCCTTGATAAAAGTAAAACCGGAAGCAGGTGAAGTGTTTCAGAAGCATCCAGCTGGAATAATGCAGCGCTCCATGGATTCCCGCGCCGGGTTTATAAATAGCCTCTTCTCTACCAAGGAGATGATAGCGCGGTTACGCAACTCGGTCCGGTCAGGCGGAAAACCTGGTCCGGTTCAGTCTGCTTCTGCCTGCTTCTGCTCTGAGAGCCAGAGGATCCTAAGCAGGAAAACATTTACCTGTCCATTGAACCAAAGGTGCCTGAGAAAATAGGCCGTGGATCAGAATCAGCCATTGAAAGGGTTCTGTGTTTCTCTCTCCAACACGGGCCTCAGCCTTCAGCAGCTCCTGTTTATGCTTTGACATTATTTAGGCATACCTGGATCTTTTAACAGAGTTTACCTGTGCCTTTAGCTGTACATAAAGGTGTAATTATCTGTGAATACCTGTGTCTTTAGCTGTGCTCGTATTTGTCATTATCTGTGAATACCTCTACGTTTACCTGTGCTCAGCTTGATATTTTCTGTGGATGTCTGTGTCCTCAGTTGTGACTTTCTTGACCTTCAATTTACCTGTGTCATTTGCAGAGTCTACCTGTATCTTTAGCTGAGGGCTCCTGTGTTTTAATCTGCAGGCAGTCGTGTGTCTCGTTGTGCTTACCTGTGTCATTTACGTAACCGCTTACCTTAAATGCTAACCAGTTATAGTTCAGTTGCATTTTTTAAAAATCTCTGCATATCTGTACCATTGGGTGTGCTTATCTATGTAATTCGTTGGTCATACATACATACATAGCCGTGTCGTTACCTGTCAATATCTGTGGTATTACGTGTTGAATACCTGTGTCATTAGCTGTGCATGTCCGTGTCATTAGCTTTATTAATTCCAGTATCTCTGCATAGCTATGTCTTTTGAGTGTCATTACCTGCTTTGTTCGCTTGTTTACCTTTGCAGATAAGCAGAACTTTCTTGTCAAATTAGCTGCATTCTTTTTTTGTAATTAATTGTTTCTGCTTACCTCTCTCATTAGAAGTGTTATGCCATCCCACACCATCATCGGGAAAAGTATCATTTCAAATTATTTTGCCACATCCTCATTTGATAGTCGTGATGACGAATGACACAGTATAACACCGTCTTAAAGTGACAACCTGTACTAATATACCGTAGGGGCAAAAGACTGGAAAAACGACTCAAATAACTGAAAAAGCAAAAAGTGACAGCGAGTCAACGACTCATAGCCGAACCAGAAGGCTAGTAGGTATAACTATAAAGGACTAAAAAGAAAAAAAAGGCTACAAAGGCTATATGGGGGAAAAAAGTTGAGAAAAAGCATAACAACAGAGTCTTGTGCTCCCAGGCCAGTGTCAGACATTTGAAGCAACATCTGGGTATGCTGAAGCAGCCATGGCTATTGATCGCCTTTGTATTTCAGCACTGATGCAGCGGTGACAGGGACTGGGATGATGTTTATACAAAGACACTGGGATGCTGGGATATTACTGCATCTGAGAGGAAAATTGCAAGGGGACTGGAAAGCCAAAGGGGTTATTGTGAGCGTCAGCTCAGTGAAATTGCACGGAGAAAATGGAAAAGATGTCAAGACGAAGACAAATCGATACATCTGCAAACTAACGACCGAAGATTGATGGACCGGCAACACGTCAGCAGATTTCCGTTCCTACTCCATCTTTCCCCCGTTGCAATAGTGCCAGCAACTTATGAATGAAAAAATAAAATTTAACAAATAAAACAAAAAAGAATGAATGTATTTTCAAACCAATAAAACCACAATCTTGCACAGTCTCCTTTTTCTAAAATGATGGCGGCGGTGCCGTCGACGCGGCAGGTACAAAGACGGTTACGGAATCCACGCGGTACATTTTGTTTCATTTTCCATGGCAAACTTTTTTCTGGGAAATACTTTTTATTCAAGAAAATACAATCCCATCTACATTACATTTACCTGCAAGACCGAGGTTTCCTCTTTGGACTCACTGGGTCCAATGGCATCCATCCAGCTCATTTGAGAAAGAAATACCAAAATTAACCAATATGAAGGAACCTCACATTTCTCTCAGCACAGAAACCCTTCCTTCCAACTTATATCACATTTCAGTATGCATTCCCCAGTCTTTCCTTAACATTTTTAATGAATGTCTGGGTGTCTGCTCTGCCTGTCTGAATCGCATAGTAACTTAATAGGAGACCAATTAAAATGGCGATGCACTTACGGGAATTGAACTGTTCCATTCTCGCAGAACAAGAGCTTTGAACGCCGCAGTGGCCTCAAGCCCTCTTTCTCGTGACACCCATCACTGAATGACACAAAAAGCCAGACACTGGTTGAGCAGGTTGAGGGTTCCCCCTAATTTCCATTCAGAAAGTTTTAATGGACGCCAGGAAGTTTTCACCTGCTGGAGTGTGCGGAGAATCGCGCGCAAGCCATGTTTCTGCACATTCCTCTGTGACTATTATGTTTGCGTGTTTGACAGTGGGAGAAAAGCGAATGCCTTTTTTGTTGATGGCAAATATAACAAGATTAAAGGCAGTTCCAAAGTACCTTCAGAGTATTTGTACAGGCTGCAACAGATTGCCTGATTCCAAAGTAGCTGTGCAGTCAGTGCATGAACTCTAATGGCCTCTAAAAAAAATACAATTTTGCCGAGCTTTTATTGCATGAAGCTGTCAATACAGTTAACATGCTGTAATCATAACTAACATCCATCTTGTCCTCTGAACTTTTAAATCTAGTTCTGCCTTCTCCACTTGGATAGATACTTGATTGCTGAGACACAAGAGAAAGCATCACAGTCTGTTCTCATACTGTAAAGTGACACTGTTATATCTTTATGACTAAACCCCAGTAGTCCCTTTCAAAATAAAAGTCAGTGGCATGAGAGCTCAAAATTACCAACTCTACCTCCTGTCAAACCAGAGATAGCAAGTGTAACTCATATACAGTAGAACAAACTGTGTTGCTAGGCAGTGGTAATTGTCGTCAATATCAGCGTTTTGCACCAACTTCCAGTCATCTAATGCTAAGTGTTGATATCTTCTCATAGATACGTAATGATTATGTCATGGTACCAGGTATAGCGACCTTGTGATATTAAAAGCTGTTTATGTTTACAAGGGACTTGCTATTAGTTTTTTTTCAGGTATAGGTATTATTCCATTCTTGCGTTCTGTGCTATTTATTTTGTTCTTTGCTGTTCTCTCTGAGACAGTTTTTTTTGTTTCTTTCATTTTGGTTTTACATCCTTTCGGCCATCCGAACTTATGTGCTGAGGGTGTTCTTTTCTTTGCTAGGTTTCCTGTTTTGGCTCCAGTATTGAGCTCGAAAGATTTAGTTTGTGTTTCACTCGTTATTCGAGTTCACCCTATTTTAGTGGGTTGATTTTCGTTTGGCTGCTTAGCCACAAGGAATTAGTTTCCTGTTTTTTCTTTCTTTGCATTTATTATTGTGTTACTCCCTTTATTGGTCCTCACTCCGTGACTTGTTCTGATCCCCTTACCTTCGCGTTTGATTATCCGCCACTAAAATCCATTACAGATGATGCATTTATGCTTATCCAGCTAGTAGAAAAAGGCATTATTCTTGCTGTGCCTCCAAGTCCCTCCCATAAAGGGTCAAAATATAAAACAAACTTTTTAAAATTTATGGCTGCAATGCGATGTGATAGGAGTTCTACAGTGCTATCTGTGTTGTTATATTCCAAGCCTGCCCATGGCTAGCAGGTCCCAATCTTCAGAGAGATCAAAGTTTTTTTTTGTTCCAACCACATTTGCAATCCCAGAATTTTAACAAGCAGTTGATTTTTCTTAATTCCACATTTCATGTTTCGAGGTATTATTTACCCTCTGAAGCCAAATTATGTCCGAAATAGCTATGCATGTGATGAAGAATAAAAGTCTCATATTCACAGTGTGCTATATTGTGAACAATTATGTAAAGAGTGTGAAACTCTTTTTATGTAAAGACTGGGGTGAAACAATAGGCTCCTAATTGGCGAAACTGTGGACACCTGGCCACTAAGACGAACCATTTGGTACAAAATGAAGAATTCAAAGACAAAGCAAGTAATAATGAGCCAAACCTGCATTGTGTTAACAAGTTTTAAAAAAAGATAATGAAAGAACTTGTGTTCAATAAACTTAAAAGAGATTGGCTGTAACAAAAATCAGCATACACAGAGGTCCCACAGGACCAAGTTTGAGAACCACTCTTCTAGAACAGTGGATTTGAAATGAAACAACGATTCTGAGGTTAAAGTGCAGACTGTCAGCTTAAAGTGCAGTTAATTTGAGGTTATTTGCATCCATATCAGGTGAACCCCTTAAGAAGTACAGCCTTTTTTATATATATATAGTTCCCTCAAAGTTTACAGGCAGGCTTACAGGCAGGCTTGTAAACACCATTAGGTATTCCAAAAAACAGGTTTCTTAAAAAACAGACAAAAAATGCATACAAAAAACTAAATGTACCAATGTTCCCCTAGGAAAACAGTACAATGTACAATATGTAAAGGGTTAGATACAGAACCCTTAGATATGGAATAGAGCTCATGACATAAAAAAGCTAAATGAATTTCTATTTCTTCGGCCCATTGAGAATCTGAGCCAGACTTTGTAGATATGTATTTAAGCAGAGACTCTGCCGTCCATTAAAGGAAGGCTGGTATAGCTAAACGCTAAATGTTCTGCAGCTAATAGCCTGCAGGTGCATCCTGGAGACAACAAGCAACCCAAAGGTTTTTTTGTAAGATGAAGACAGGAGATTAGGTAGGTGGGATGGGGCTTGGTTGAGGACAGCTATACGTAATGTAAATGAGGAGATCCTAAAGTTGACTGTGAGGAACCGTGAAGCCAGGAGTGCAGGGTTGTGTAAGACGATGCTCATGTATTTCTTTGACGGTCGTGGCGAGGACGCGGGGGGCAGTCGAGTTTTGCGTGAGCAGTTAAGTGCAAGCTGTACACTATAAGCCTCAAGCTGTAAGCCGTAAGCTGTAAACTGCTGAGCGAGCTGCAAGTTTGACGTTTTGATGTGCGGCGAGACTGTCTCCTGCCGCTGATAGTTTCAAATGAGTACGTCGGTTGTGTTCGGTCACAGTTGAACGCATCGTATCCAGATGATGCCGTTTCAAACGGGGCGTTCACGCTTTCCTTGCATTAAGTGACTGGCATTCATTAAGACAAATGAATGCCAGTCAGTTGAGATGGACAGGCCTGAATGGATTTTGCAAGTCACAAGCGTGGGAAAATAAGCAGGTGATATGATAAAACATACACTGCTCAAAGAAATGAAGGGAACACTTAATCAACACAGTATAACAGCAAGTCAATTCAACTTCTGGGATATCGTTCTGTCCAGTTAGGAAGCATAAACGATTGTGAATCAATTTCACCTGCTTTGGTTTGGCAAAAAAAAGTGACAAATGGACAGGAGAGGAGGCAACAGCAAGACAACCCAAAAAAAAAAAATTTTTTTTTGTGTGGTGGTGCCACAGACCATGTCTCTCTCCTTATCCTTGACTGATTTTTTTTTTTTTTTTTTTTTTTTTTGCTAGTTGCCCTTGTCACTACTGGTAGCATGAGGCGGTACCAGCAGCATCATGTTTGCAGGTACAGGTAGCCAGCTCCTCCAGGAGCACACATGTGTGCCGTCCCGTCAAGAGAAGGTTTGTGTGTCAGCACAGTCTCAAGAGTGTGTGAGAGAGAGATACCGAGAGAGACATTAGTACAGGAGAGAGGGAGGAGGAGGGTGTATAAGGGCAACAACCCAGCAGCAGGACGGTGTATGCTGTGGCGAGGAGGAAGAGGAGGAGGAGAGGAGAGGAGGAGAAATACAAAAAAATGACCTCCGGGGGCTGTGTGTGTTCTGTTAAACTGACAGAAAACAGAAAACAGACATGAGGGGGGGGCTGAGGGCCCTAGTGGCTCCTGTGGGACCTGTGCTCACACCCCAGCTCAGCTCGATTGGCATTTGCCAGAGAGCCAGAGAAACAAGAGAATTGGCAGGTTCGCCATTGGCGCCCCATTCTCTTCACAGATGAGAGCAGGTTCACACTGAGCACATGTGACAGACGTGAAAGAGTCTGGAGATGCCGTAGCGAATGTTATGCTGCCTGCAACATCATCCAGCATGACCGGTTTGGTTTAATTGACTTGGTGTTATACTGTGATGATTAAGTGTTCCCTTAATTTTTTTGAGCAGTGTATAAACAAAATATGATTTGGCCAAAATACCGTAGAAAAGCATAAATTTAACTAAAATCTTTTTTTTTTTTTAAACACCTTTAAACTAGGTAGCCTATTACACTAAACCCATAATCCGGAATTACGTTATATGGAGTCTCTTGGGAAAACATTCAACACTGTTTGAAAAATGCTGGCAATGTCCTACCGGTAGCAAATCAATGCATCAACCCGTACGGGAATGATCCATGGGTTCTTGGAATTGCGGGTCAAAGCTGTGTTGTGATGGGTAGACAGTGCGATAAATCCCCACAAATACCACGCTTAGAATAGCCATCCATGCTTCCTGCCATCTCAGCATCTGGACTATGGGCTTGTACATCGCAAACATATCAGACGTTATCAAAAGACAAGCATATAAGAATCAAATGCATGTGGGAATGAGTTAATTACAGGTGATCCTGTGGTTTTCATACAACCTAATATGACAGTGGAGAATAAACCAGTGTAGCCTACCAGATTTATGGTTCACTTCAACAATGTTGTCATAAAAACAACCATTTCACCATTGTGCAAATAAATTACTTCACTGTCATTCTGCAAAACCATATATAAAAGGACACAGAGCAACAGCATGGGGTAGAAAATAAACTTCAGTAATAATTTTTTTCATATTTTGTGATGAAGATTGTGATTACCAAAAGACTGTAGAAAGGATTAAGGGGTTTAGGGATATGACATGACTTCAGGCAACAAGTTCATTTGATCTGTATATAACTACACAATTATTTTCTTGACCCGTCCGTTTCATGATTATATACCATAATGCACCTAACTAGATAAACAAAATCGTACAGTTTATTTGCTGGCCAGAAAGCTACTGAACAACCTAAAGCACCCAGCAACACTGAGTGAATCTCATTTCAAATCAAAATGCACGGTCCATTTCCTGCAGGAGAGCCGCGGCCGTTTCTCGGTTAGCGCGTAACATTTTCCAAACGAGCCACTCCGAGGTTCTCATGTGAAACAGACCAGGGCGGCCATTTCAAGCCATCTAAATTAATTTAGATCAAGTTTGCTTTGGTTATTTTCACAATCTGACACTGATGCGCACTCTACTGTCCGAGTATATTGCGCCGCGCTCTATGCGGAAAAGATGCAGTGTGAATATTGCATGACAAGCAGACGTCAGCCGCCTGGAGACAGGACATGCAATCCTGATGCAACCCAGTGGAAGCCCAAGCATTTATTCTGTGGGTGATCCATTTGTCTGTGAATGATATTAATAATTTAGTTTTCCGTACCGTAACTTCCTGTGACGGTAAGCCTTTGACTGAGTGAAGATCCTGGCTGTGGAAATACTAGATACAAAGGGAAATGCAACACATGGTGAATCGCAAATGAAACTCATAATAGAAATACAGATTTTGCTTGTGCCAGGATCTATGATATTGGCCTGTAGTATTTTCATAAACGCAGTCCCACGTTATATAACATGGCACATATGCAATAGCATGTTATCAACACATGTAATCTATTTGGCACCCAGAGTGTTGTACAAAGTGAACATGGTAGGATATTTTAAATGCCATACATATTATACAAGCAACAGATCAAAAAGAAAAGAACACAGACAAAACTGGTCATTTTAAGAGATGTCATATTATTTGCACCTAAATATCTTCCATGTTTTGGACTTTTCACAGGTTCAACAATGAATTAAGTCTGTACATTTTATGGAAAAGAAAGTAACATGTAACCCAGTAACTGGTTTATTTTTAAACTTATTTTGACCCATGGACCCACCACTAGCCAAAATAACACCAGTAAACAGTCTCCTAGTGGTCTTCATCCAATTCGAGATAATTATCGTCCAATTGTGGAGTTTCGATTATTTTCATCTCTTGCATTGCCCAGGGAGGGAGATACCTATTAAATATATTTCTCCATTGCAATGACTGTATTGCTCTGCTGGTGGACTGCAGAGGGAAAATAACTGGAAACAAGCAACAAAAAACACTCTCCTAAATTGATGGAAGACATCGCAGTGATGAGACAGGCTTCAAATACAATTGGACATTCAAAATTGGGAAAAAAGAAGGAGCCCGGTATCATTTGTCCCCAGAGACAGTGAGACGATTCTCTATTTTGAATGATTGAGTGATGGTCTGATGACAGCTTCAGTCACTTGCTCAAAACTACAAATAAAATAAATCCTATTTTGAGTTATCTGTGCCCTTGTAATAGTATGATAGTTCTCATTCGATCTTTTGCAGTCCTAATTAAGGAGTCATTCATTCCGTGTTAATTCGATTAAAAAAAGAGGTGGGGCTGGCAAAAGCGCAGTATTTCTTGAAACCGAACTCAGCCATGACATTTGGCTCAGTTCATGCCTGTAGAGCTGAATCCTGGCTGAATTTCTAGTGCTCTCTGGCGCACTCGTACCCACGCGGGGCCAAGCTGACCAGTGTCAGCCACTCAGACAAATTACTGAACCTGATTGTGTAGTGGTTCGTGGCTGTTTGTTTGCTTTTCTTTTGCGGCTCTCGTCCAGCCTTCACGATTGAGAATCAATCTGCCTGCGGGGTATTGAAGTTTCTCACTTCCGCTTCTCCGGTGCTTGATTGTCTCACGACATTGCATTCGAGCCAGGTATAGCCAGGAACTAGCGACCTCCTGATATTAAACTCTGTTTATGTTCAGGGGGGACTTGCTATAGCTACTTAATCGGCTACAGGATTGTTTTCTACCTGGTAATGTTTTGTGCTATCTATTTTGTTTCTTTGCTGTTCTCTCTGAGACAGTTTTTCTTTGTTTTTTCTTTTTGGTTTTGCACTCTTTCCGGCGTTGAGCTATTGTAGCCGAGAGTGTTTTATTTGACAAAGTTTCCCGTTATTAGCTCATTAGGTGAGCTCGAGAGATTTCGTTTGTATTCTACTAGTTTTAGTAGTGCGCCCGGTTTTGTGGGTTGGGTTTCGTTTTGGCTGTTAGCCTTTGGGAATTAGGTTCCTGTCTTTTCTTTCTTATTTTATTATTTTCTTCCCCTAATTATTGGTCCTCACTGTCGTGAGCTGACTTGGTCTGGTCTCCCCACCTTTGCATTTGAATCTCCGAACAATCAATAAAGCCCTTACAGATTGTACCAGCCTCAAAGAGTTCAGGCCCACAGTTTATATATCTGTTACTGCAGAGGCATGCCTGCGGTATCGGTCGATGCAAGCCAGGCTAGAGGTTGCATCAGGGCCAAAGGCATTGCTTTTTGTTTAAATGAGCAAACGGGTTATGGTAGCATTGAAGAGCAGTCATTTATTCTGAATCAGGCCAGCCGATATAATATATAATATAATATAATAATTAGCATTCACTGGGTCGAATGGCTGTAGCGGGGCAGTGATATGATCGTCTTAAGGAAACCCCTAAACTACAACAAACAGGACAAACAAATCTTTAAGTAAAAACACGTTGGGATGAAAACCGAGAAAATCACATCATCCTTAATGGGCTGCTGCAATGTATACTTGTTTGTTTCGATTCTCACGTTTTCCGTGTTTAGCCGTGGGATTTGAAACTGCATCAAAGCACAGGGCAATGTTGTTGTTGTTGAGACTGAAAGAGATGGATGGATCAATATCAGGTTTTTTATTTTGAAATGAGCGAAATTCATGCACAGCGCAGGAAGACAGGCGGAGGTTTGAAATGGCCTCATCTGGCTGAATCTGGACATGGCTCAGCTGCAAGCACAAATTCCCTCTCCGTCCTCCACTCAGTTGAACAGTAGACAGCGATAATATTTAAATATGTCATTAAATATGTCACCGAACTATAATTGCATCATTATTATTTATATTATGTTTACTTAATGACGTTCTTAACAGTTTTCAAGAAGGCTCCATTAACTAACATCAACAAACGCCTATAGATAAATGTGTAAACAAAACATTAACAATAGTTCATCGTGTTAACTAAGCCATCATGAAAAGCATCAACTTATGTTTTGTATGATCTTTGCTCATGGTTATTCATAAGGTCACAGCGGCATGTACTTCCCATTCCCCTACGCTCAATACCAACCCTGCCTGCTTTCCGTCGTGGCCTGAAAACACACCTTTTCAGGCTCCACCTGGACTGATACTTATCTAGGACCTCATGGTATGTCTTCTTGTTGAACTGTGTATTCAAGTTTATACTATTTAGAATAGAATTGTAGTAGAGCTGATTTACCCAGTTCACTGTGAACTGCATTGTGTTCATTACTAGGGATAGCTGCTACTGTATGGGAAGAATGTGCTTTCTTATCTGTTCTGTAGTTACTTCGATGACCTTTCTATATGCACTTACTGTATGTCGCTTTGGATAAAAGCGTCTGCTAAATGACTGTAATGTAATGTAATGTACTGATGCATTTGTTGATGGCTTCAATTGCTGCAGGCATGTTAGGCAACAACCTGAACCTTAGCCTGAGCATTTTAACTAATCTGTGGTTACATTACACATGTGCACAGTTGCGCAGAGCCATAACTGTCGGCATGCCAACCACGAGGGACCAGGCGTATACCAAAAAACCCCATACCAAGGTCAGGCTGAACTAAGACTGCAAAATGTGTTTAATTAAGTATTTAAAATTGAAATCCACATCATTTGCATTTCAGAAAACAACCACCCTTCTGTTTATAATTAAATACAAGTTGCCCAACAAATGTACATTTCCCCAGAGATCACAAGCGGTTTCATTTATCACACAAATGCGAAGCACAAGCTAATGGCACCGGCACAGCTTTTTTTAGACGGGCAACACTGGAGTGTAATAACAGAAAGGTGCAAGCTGCGTTTTATAAGAGAACACATTAACACAGCTTTTATGGTTTATAATGCCCTGTGGTTTGCAGCCCTGTGTTTACACCATTACGCCCAAGCCATTTTTTTTCCAGTTATGTGTTTGTGCCCATCAGAAAAAAACAATAGTTGCATTCAATCAATACATTTTTGAAAGTAACATAAAGTTATATAACCTAAAAACAAATTTCAATCGTTTAAAGGTTGTTACCACACGTTCTTAAGAAATACCCAGAAAGAAAGTCATAGTGGTGATGATGTTGCGCTGTGCTCACCCTCCCAGGCGTTTTCTTCAGAGAAAACACCGGGTGGGGCAAAAAACACAATTCTTAACACGGTTAGTTGCTTAGAGACACACCAAACACGCCATAATCAGGTGCTGGGAGGAACCTGAGTAGGGTCCTGGGGGTCCTGCCTCATCTAATGTGCTGCCCTGGACGGCTGCTGGTTATGGTTTTTACCTAAAATCAGTAACCAGTTCAGACCCAACTAACGGGTGAGGCAAGTTATCTGTGCGATCCAATGCTTTAATTGCTCAACTATAAGTACTGAGTAAAAACCAGGGTTTGGTGACCACTGCTCCAATGGCGCCACAGTATTGATTCTTTCCTCCTTACCTTGGGTCCCCCGGATAAACGACAAGCCATTTAATACATGTCTACAGAACATAAGGGGAAGCTTTACAGTAAATCAATACATAACACATCTATAAATGAACAATATCGTGGCTGAGGTACTGTACATCCAGATCTCCTGTGTTATTGGATATGATTATTTTAACCACTCATAATGATGAGAGCACACTTCAGTTAATCACTTGTGATTCATTTATTCGGCCTGCAATTATTCAAAGCAATTTTCCTCTTCCAATAACGGCCTGTGGAGGTGGACTTCATTGGAAGGAAGCGTAGATGAATTTCTCAAGGCGTCGCCCCATATGAGGCTTCTTGACCTTCTCCCTAAGTCCTGAATTCACTATCCCATCTAACTGCTCTAAACCGCAGTCCGTTCCTCACTGTTACTTCACCTCATCACTCCCTTCCTCACTGTTACTTCACCTCATCACTCCCTTCTTACCAGCAAATATCGTCAGGCTCCTTCAAATCACCTCACATCTGTCAGAAACGGAGGGAAAGTCCCTTAAAATTGGTTTGAGGAGTCAGTCAAATTTCTGCATTTCTGTCCGTCGCACGGGAAGCTTTCTCTCACCGATTGACGTGCCTAAATGTCTAATGGTTTTCTTCTGCTCCTCGTGTTTGTTCAAAAAGGAAGAAGAAGAATAGCGAGCTGACCTCATTTCCTTGTGCCTTTTTTTCTCTCCAGGAGAAAATGGCATTTCTTGGAATGAAAGAGACAATAGATTGATATTTTGATTGATTAATAATTTAAAAATCATTAAAACTATACAGAATCTTACTAAGCACAATGATGAAATAAATTAAAAAAGGATTTTCATATACGTATGTTTGCTTCATGTCAGTAACATAATTACAAACTTGATTATCAAGCATGTTTCCATGAACCTTGGGTATTGGATGTTACATTCACTATGAATGAATGACTCATGATGTTAACATCATTGGGATCCAGAAAGAAGTTCAAATCTTTACTTTAAAAAAGACAAATTGACTCAACCAGAAAGGTTGAATAATTGAAGGCAGAATAGGAGTCAGGGGAATGTATTTATCCATGATTCACACAGACGTTTGCAATGGGCCATTTGTTGCTTTATTTTACAAAGACAAATCTTCACCTTCAACATCTCCATTTTTCTTTTCAAGCAACCTTGTTAGAGGAGGATGAATCGAATGTCAGGCAATAAACGGCCGAGCACGTCAGCGAACGCCTCTTGATCAACTTTGAAGTATCCACAGAGTAAACAGGCCCATGTTGAATGGCCGCATAAATAATAATAATGGCAGAGCTCCCTCTAAATGAATAATGTTATCTTACCATCAAAGCAAAAATAGATTTCAAAAAATGATGAAACTTTGGGTTCAGTTAAGCAACAACCAGTGCCGAGCCATGATGAACGGTGCGTGTAATTGGCAACTGAGAGAACGCCGCGGTGCTGTGTTTGAGAGAGACTTGACGTGGGTGTGCCAGCTCGACTTGTGTTACCGGCGCTCTCTAATTTGGATGGGCTGCATATCTCTGTCAGCACGCCCGAGATGATGATGCAGCCGTGGAGGGCGACCGCACGGTTCCCGGGCCCGTTGGCCTGGCTGCCCGTCTGCGAGACGCGATAATAAAATTGTATTTTATTTCATACTGTGCAAATACAAGGGTCTGAGTGAGATAAATGCCCCGTGAAAACATCAGAATCAACAAACGTCTCACGGCAGAAGGTTTATGGAGCATGCCCAGATGAACAGGACTGTACAAAGACTTTCGTAAATCCCTCTTTCTCAGCATTTTGAAACTACATTCCGGCTTTCCCGTGTCCTCTCGTGAATCTTTTTCATATGACTGCACCCTCACCCTGTTCCTCTCAACATTCACAGACTAACAGGGGGATATGTATGTGTACTGTGTATGAGGTAAAATATGTACACAGTAAAATGTTCAGTATACTATCACCTCTGACAGAGTATATTTTTCTCTGAAACAATAAATTTAAACCCTCTTAGACTCACAAACACTGTCAGAGTTAAATTAACACTGAAACTTTGACAGTGTGTCTGCGGTGCAAGAACATGTAGTGGTTGATGGTTGTTTGTTTGCTTTTCTTTTGCGGCTCTCGTCCTGCCTTCACGATTGTGAATCAATCAGATTTTTTCCTCGTTCCGTTTCGTGGTTTGCCAGCCTCGTTATTGTTTTCACCTGGGCTTCTACGTGCGGGTTACTTAAGTTTCTCGCTTCTGCTTCTCCGGTGCTTGATTGTGTTACGACATTGCTTTCGAGCCAGGTATAGCCAGGAACTAGCGACCGCCTGATATTAAACTTTGTTTATGTTCAGGGGGGACTTGCTATAGCTACTTAATCGGGTATAGGATTGTTTTCCGCCTTGTAGTGTTTGGTGCTATCTCTTTTGTACTTTGCTGTTCTCTCGGAGACAGTTTTTTTTTGTACTTTCGTTTTGGTTTTTCACTCTACCGGCTTTGAGCTACGGCAGCCGAGAGTGTTCTTTTGTTTTCTAAGTTTTCCGTTTTTAGCTCATTACGTGAGCTCGGGAGATTTTGTTTGTATTCTACTAGTTTTAGTAGTTCGCCCGTTTTAGTGGGTTATTTTCATTTTGGCTGTTTAGCCTTAGGTAATTACGTTCCTGTGTTTTCTTTCTTCCTTTATTTATTTTCTCTCCCTTTAATATTTGTCCTCACGGTTGTGAGTTGACTTGTTCTGATCTCCCCACCTTTGCGTGTGAATCTCCAAACCATCAATAAACCCATTACAGAATGTGTATATATTTTTAGGTTTGGGGCTTTCATTTATTTTTATTTTGTGTTTCAAGGTCTTTTGCGGAACGACTGTTCAGTGTTACCCAATGTGACAAGTCAGTCTCCTTCAGAGAAAAATAAATCTTTTCTAATCTAATCTAATGGAGCAATGATACTGTGTAAGATACATCTACAGCTAATGCAACCATCCATAAAGCAGTCATACCTATTTGTGTTCTTTACATATAGATGCTGCACAAAGCTTGATGCCAAAAGCTCATCGAGCATCTGAGATGTCTGGGATTAATGTGCCGTATTACACAAACCATTGCATGTATCTGTGAGATTTCGCTGTCTGATTTTTGAAGCAGCCCAATTCACATTAATTATAAAGGTTATTGCATGCAAATCTCAAAATGCAGGACTTGTTATGTTCTGAGATTTGAGTTCTGTCTGTTTTGTATTTTTAAATTATTATTATTACTATTCTGGATTATTACTTTTCATTCATACCATTCCTCTCTTTTCGTGGGTTGTCTGAGTCGCATTCGTGTGTTTGTTTACCCCGTCTCTCCCTGTGTGTAAGTTTCCTCGCTGTATCTTTTCTATCTGCAATACTAAGCTGTCCTTTGAGACCACGCCTCCTTAATTCTAGTCACGTTCCGCTCCTACTTGAGCCCGTTGTTTGTAATGCTTGTTTCCGAGTCCCTTCCATGTTTTCGTGATTTCCTTGTTATCGAGTTATTGGCTCCTAATGTGTTCACCTTACGTTGTTTGTAACCCCTCTCACTTCCTTGTGTATTTAACCCAGTCGTCCTAGTCCCTCTTCGCGAGTTCCTCATACTTAATAGCGTTTGTCTTTTGTCTGTTTTTCCCAGTTTTCATAGTATCTGTTTCCCCGTGTATTCTTTTTTTCCGAGTTTTGTTAGTTTTTGTGTTTTGTACCTTATTGATTTCCCGGTTTTTGACTTCTGCCCGTGTTCTCGCGACCCTGATTCTGGACTGTGATTTTGTACCTCTGCTGTGCCTTCCCGTTTTCGACCTCTGCCTGTTTTTGGACTCTTCTTTGGATTGTGATTTTGGTACTGCTACCTGAGATTAAACTTCGTTTTTTTTGTACTCCTGCCTGCTACTGGGTCCCTATTTCCACCGGTCATAACAGTACTTGTATGCATATTCATTAAATATTCACAAATAGTATGACCACATATACGTTCACTTTTGCATGTAAATTCCTATTTCAAATATTCCCTCTTAAGTGTTAATTATCCATGTTAATTACCTGTAATAGTTCTATGTATTCCAGATCCGCACATAAAATGTATGACATGACAGCTTTTGTTATTTAGATGAGAAATAGTGCTCATTTAGCCTCTTCTACATCAAAGTGCATGCTGATGAATATGTTCTTGACACCTCCATTGAAAATGCTACATTTTATTTGAGCGTGTTTACAAACTAATTAAAATGGCATCTAAGCCATTCAGAATGGTTAAGAGGAGCTAATTACAGAAGAATTACAGAAAAGACTTCCCAGTAGTCGCAGGAACCCCCTCGTCCCAGGTGGTTGTCTCAAGCTGCTTCGCAGCAATGTGCAAAGAACAAAGCAGACGCAAACATATCAGCTGGGTTGCCGAGAGATCCCAATACAGTGTCATAATCTAAGCCCGGTTTCTTTGATGTCATTACTGCGCGCGCATAAAGAGCGTTCTTACAACTGTGAATACCTTTTAATGACTTGTTTACAATGTGCTCCCCAGCCGGAGTCAGGCGCGTTCCAGCTGGCCCGCCGATACATCGCATTCGCAGCCGCAAAAATCTGGGACGGAGCAACAAGCGTGAAATTTGCGACAAACAATGGAGGTTGATTCGGGCTTCTTTTTAATTATAGATGCGCAACTCCCCCGGAGATGGCACGTAAATCCCGGCACGTGATCAGCGCTGTCAACTTTTGCAGATGTTTCGAAACTTTGCAGAAGACAGCTTTTTTTTCCCAGTTCAAATGCAATTTGTGTTTTATAAAGGTTTGAGCCGTTAAAAAGTCTCGTTTTAAGAGTTCTCCTCCTCAGAATAGAGGACTTGGTGGGGTTATAAAACACTGAGTTGTAGACCAATGTGTCATCATAGTCCCTCTGCTGCCATGTTCAGCAGACAGACTATAACTGTAGTGTCTGACTGACCTAAGAAACAGCCTAATATATATATATATTATAGATATATTCATTGTATATTTTATTTCAATATATTACTGCATATTACATTTCCATATGAATGTGGTTAGTCTCATTATTAATTTTGATTCATAAAATAAATAATTCAACTGGGGAAGTCGGATGAATGCAACAAAATGGCTTTGCTGCAAACACGCTGCTAACCTGCCGGCAATAATGCTATTTCATTCGAGCTCAGAGACATTCGGAATGCGATGATTTTGTTTTGATATCACTTGTCATTATCATTATCACATCATTCGTTTTGTCTGCTGATTGTCACTGGTTAGATGCTCTGCATTGCGGCACTAAAGTAGTAACCAACATATTGCACTAGTACATAGGATAACCCTTGATTAAGATGCAGTCAAATGCAACAGAATTTTACATGCATTGAGGGGATTGAGAAAAAAAAAACTATTTTCCCTTTTGGGGCCTGTAAATAGAGCCCGCTCCAGTCCAAAGAGCCGAGAGCCCTCCTGTGTGCTCGAGTGGCTGGGGTTTCCAGGGCAACGGACAGATTCCATGCAAACCTCAGTCTTTAAAAACATTTCACGTTTACCACTAGAGAGAGAGAGCGTGAGAGGAAGTTGCGGGTGGGCAGAAAAAAACCAAAAAGGGAGCCGTCCTTGATCTGCGGCGCAAAGAAGGTGTGGATACGGCGTGGGCTGTTACAAATGGAAGCGTGTAAGGAGAGTAGCGTAACACACAGCGCACCGTCGTGGTTTGCTGACACTCACGCCAGCACCAAGTGACTCACAATAATGATAATGCTATCAGGGCGCACGAAAGAAACTCTAAAAATGCCCTTATTGTGAGCGGCAGCGTTTGGTTGGCTGAAGGGTGAAGGCTCAATTCAGTCATTGCAGCCAGCAGCTCAGCTGCGCAGGTCGCATACAAATCTGCTTCCCTGTGTGTTGCATGCTGAGAAGAGTTCCAGAGAGCACATCTGATACAACTGAGGTCCCCGGGGTGGCTACTGTCACCCTGCTCCAGGCAGGGGTGTGTGTGTGTGCGTGTGTGTGTCTGTGTGTGGGTCTGTGTGTTTGGAGGGGAGGGTGGCTCACATACACACACACACACACACACACACACACACGCACACACACACCTGTGTCTTTCCTCTGGAGGAATCCCTTTGACAGGGTTTTGACCAGGGGGATTGAGAGCATCAGTGTCACCCCTCGGGACGGATCAAAACGTGCCGTCTCTCTTTGTTTCTGGATGAAAAAACATCCCAAATCCTAGTTTCGACTTCATTTGCAACACAGAGCACCCCTCCCTAGGCCCTGTAAACAGCTTTAAATTTACACAGCAATATAATATTTACAAAAAACAGCACGTTAATACTGCAGTTGAAAGATTGGTCTTTAGTAAAAGACGGCGTAACAGCAGGTTGCCTAGCCTGCAAAAAGGAAGGAGCACTGAGTGTGAGTGGTCAGGAGAAGGTTCACAATGAAATTGTGAGTTTATACGAGTCGAATGGGGACATTATGTACTCTGTTAGAGTTAAAAGTATGTCTATCAGAGTTCATTTTACACTGAACAACTATGTGTAGAGGTGAGGCTCGTGTAAGATTAGAGGCAACTGAAGAATAGAAACAAGTGGGTGGGTGAGAGCCAGGGCAGCGCAGAAGGAAAGCCCGGTTTATGAGTTTGGAACAGGGCTGAGGATGGTTTCATGTTTTTTGTTTCTGTCGTAAATGAGTTATGCGTTTGTATTTTTTGTGTGAAAACTTTGGGGACAGTGACAGTTCTGAGAGATTGGCAGGGAAGCGGCTTGACATTTTGATGTTAATGGAAAATAATGGCTGCCTGATTTTAAAACAGCCTCTTAGCCATTGCTAGCGAACATGCAGCAGGTAGTGTTCGTCGTGCACCGGGCTAGAAAAGCGCTCTTTGGTCAGCTATTGTTGTCGTGCGGCACAGCTTTGCAGGTGTGTGATGTAGTGGGCGGTTTGTATCCAGGGAGGACAATGCAGGCCGATAGTGGGAGAAAGTTATCGCATATTTTGCTGCAAACAGACTGCACTCAGCTTTAAAGTTAAAAGCCACAACAACGCACAACAGACTGTTTAAAATGCATTAAAGTGCGCTAGACACCGTGTAAAATTCAGATGGCGCACTCTGAGGGATACTCAAATCTGGCCCTAGAAGACTGTGATACTTCTAGCTCTCTTTCTTCTCCTCTAATCAGGAACTGATTTACACCAGGTGAGTGTAATCTCTGGCCAAACGGTATCTACCTATCAGGTATAAAAAACCTGCAGACCTCAGGAGTCAGATTTGGCTAGCACGTTATAAAATTCAGAATGGTACACTCTAGATGCATTTTTAAATGTTCATTGCCTCACAATAGACACTGCAAAATGTACAGACGCACTCTAGACACACTACTACTACCACCACTGTTATCTATGAGTTATTTTTCGGTATGCAAAGCAAATGAACGAAGGAGAGTTTACAGGGCTATGCTACTTTTTTCAGAGGTGAAGGTTGCGTCAGGCACCAACATTAATTTATGAAATACCTCGCCCAGGCTGGGGCGCACTAGGCTTAGTTTAAGGGTAAACCCTGAAGAAAAGATTGCAGAGATTAAAAACTAGCAGAGAAAAAGTGCCAAATTGAGAAATGATTTCCAATGGGGGTAAGCAGAAAAGTGCAGACTGCTAATTCTTAAGGCCGTGCATTTTAAACAGCTGTGCTTTTTAAAAAAAAAGTTTTTTTACTGTTCCTTCAAGAAAGTGTAGTCAAGGTAGGCATGGCAGGCATCGCTGAACTTGTGAAAATGAAGCGAAAATAAAATGATTACATTACGTATAATTGATCTTTAATGTTTATTTTCACTATACATTTTACCATATAAATACCATTACATTAATTTTATGAATATAAAGTCATGACATGCCATTTCAGGAAGTGTGTGGTTTAGCATACATCCCTAAAGACAGTGAAGTTCTGGGCCTTTCCGCCAGCTTTTTCCACAGGATTTTATTCCACTGATATGCATGTGTTAATATTGTCTGTGCACTTAATGAGTGATTTAACTGAAGGCAGCGATGCTGTGCCTATACCTACCTTTCCTATGCTCACTGCACATCCTTATGTTCTTGGGCCTTCCACAGGAGGCAAGACAGCCAAGACTGAAGGTCTGAAACTGAGAACGTTTTCGTGGTGCACGCCACGGTCTGACAGGTCTATATTTCATGGACTCTGGATGGAAAAGCTGGCCGGATCTCACAGTCCGCCCACCCTGATCTGCGAGGATGTGCTGTGCTGAATATGAATCTGCCCCCTGCAGTAGGTAGGTGGTTGTTTGTTGATGTCTGGTGTTTGCCAGACAGCTTGACATTATGGGTGGCTGATTTTCAAAAAGGAAGAGAGTGATTATCAGACAATCTGATGATTGCCTGTGAAGAGTTTTTTCAAGCGTCCTATTGCCAACTCAGAGTTATACCTGTCTCTTTTTAGATTTTTGTCTTTTTTGATATAAGTTACCGATGTTTTGAGTGCCGAGCTATAGGAACTACAGTCGTTTTCTTTAGTTTGCTGTAAAACATATGGCTGCACTCTACATTCTCATCACATACCCTCTTCCATTTGCACAGTAAGATGAGCTTCCGGATTGTTCTCTGTGCTCACCGAGCACTACACAAACAGTCACTCTGAAGCATTGCCTTCTTGTAAATGAGAAAAGGCTTTCGCACAAACAAATAAGCATAGAACCAGCCCCAGAGGTCTTGGGGTGAATAGACTATTTTCACCTGAGTAACAAATGCACCTTGGTACATTGTGCTGAAACGTCTCAGGAGCGAGCCAGCGCATTTCACTGGGCTGAAGAAGAACAGCCAGCCTCGTTTCAGTGATATACTGTATATATACATATATGTGAGATGGACATGGCTGTGGGGAGAACTGTGGCATATGCATACGAACAAACGAAAAGCTCTGAAACAATAAAGACTTTAAGGCATTGAGCACAAGCGTTTTCGGCGGTCAGAGAATACATTATTTGTCTGGTTCCACAGACTCCTTTTTCCAAAGAGCATCACAAAAACATATAATCAGCCACTATAACGAGTCGCCTACGACGAGAACATCAAGAAGCGAGGCAGTGATGCGATTACAGTCAACCCGGCGAGGCAGAAACGGAAGCTGAACGTCACACGGAGACAAGCTGCAGTCACACTTTCAGGTCAAACACTAACATGACGAGCCACTGCTTTCTACTTTACCACATTTAGACTCCAGCTCAAGTCTGAATGTAGCCTAAATGTAGCCTAAGTGACCCACTTCCCAAATTTTTCCCTCATATGTGACAGTTTGGATGTTTTTAGAACAGTGTGAACAGCAACATCAGTCTGTTCACTCTGTTCTAAAAGCATCATGTTATAGTGGCTCCATGTGACATGCTAATGTTGTCATTATTCTGTTTTGGCAGTACTGCCAAGTCGCTTTCAAAAACTAATATGCAGAGTCAATCTAAATAAAATCGGAAATTATGCAGTAAGGCCTGCAGTCTGAACATTGCCTTAGACCAGTAGTGCTTTATTTTGTGAGTTGCTTGTTAATAGTCTATGGCAATGGTGCCCAAGCATGTGCTATGGAGGGCTGAGAGTATGCAGGTTTTCATCTCAACCAATCAATTCACCAGCTGATTTTACTAATTAGTTCACTCCTCTCTGGTTGCAGGTGTGTTAATTAGTACAATCGGCAGGTGTAGTGATTGGTGGCCATGGTAACCTGTATAGTCTCTGCCTTCTATGGCACAATGATTGGGCGCCACTGGGCCGCTGCGGTGGTACAGCGGTAAGAGCGCTGACTTTCAGTCAGCGCAGTTGTACTCCGAGGATCGGGGTTCGCGCCCCGGTCCTGCCATATCCGAGCGTGGCCGGTGCCCTGTGGAAGCGGCAATTGGCGGCTGCTTC
The DNA here is from genome assembly GCA_022702515.1 of Ilyophis sp. 1 JC-2022. NCBI lineage: Eukaryota > Metazoa > Chordata > Actinopteri > Anguilliformes > Synaphobranchidae > Ilyophis > Ilyophis sp. 1 JC-2022. Next base: position 21,741,340 of record CM040400.1, read on the forward strand.
CGGGTGGGGGGAGGGGCTCGGAGAGAATCGCTGCGCACAAAAACGGCCCTGGGCGAGTTGGAATCACGGTCAGGAGCTCGAGGAGTCGCGCCCTGTAGAGGACGTGGCGCCCTCCTTCCTACTACCGGCTGACAGGGTTGTATCGCGGTGGTTCTCAAGCGGTTGCTACATGGGGGGAATTGAATTAGAATAGGGGTTCAATTGGCTACTAAATTGGGAGAAAAAGGGGGAAAATCTGAAACAAATTTTATTTAAAAAAAAAAAAAAAAAAAATGATTGGGCGCCACTGCCTTAGACTATTTTTACGAGCAACTCACAAAATAAATTTGGGCCAGTACTGACGTATTTATCCAGTGCTGATCCAAAACCACAACATCATGCTGCTTAAAAACACGAGGGTCAAAGGGTCTGCTGGTGCAGTCATTTCTAGTATTCAATTATTGTATTAGAGTGACCAGAGAAATGGTACGTTCTTTTGATAAGACATTTTAAATCATGCAAAAAGGCTTCAAAGGCAGTGGAGATATGGGTAGAATTTCATCACGTGGAAATAATAATTGAATTAATTGACTACTGACACTTGAGAGAGAAAAAAACACTTTCTATTGTGGTCAGATTCTTGTTGAGGTTCACCTGGAAATTAACAAGATGTTTAATATCACAAAATACTAAAACAGACTCCGCTTACTACATTATTAACCGCTCCCAAAGCATTCGAGTAGGCTACAGTAGCACCACCTCATTTTTACTCTCTCAAAGGTCACTACAATTTAATAAAAGATTACTACTGTTACTATGTTTTTCATTAACGTCGCTGAACTCATCGTGACACGATTACATTTCCTTACAAAGCAATGTTTCCCAGTGGGAGTGCTTTTATTTGGCACAGTAGTGTATCTTCACAGGGTGTTTTGGGGGTTCGTCGAGTTAGGGTTGTAAAAGAGAATTTGTTTAATTTGTTTAATAACTTAAGGTTACCTTCCCATATCTCAGAGAGGCTGGTTTTATGTGTGCTGTTATGTGAAAGGTCTGGTGTACAGGAAGCCTGATGTATTTCTGAGGGCTCTTTTAAACCAACGTGCGGTAAGACTCAGAGAGCTGTCGCATACTGATGCTTTAAACAATGTAGCCACCGGTGGTTCAAGGCACACATTGAAGCAGTGCTTGATCGTTGAAAGACATAAAACACACACACTTCCTTTCCGGGATCGACAGCCCCTTTTTTCAACTCTCACAAACTTGACTTTGCAGCTAAATCTCATTAGCGGCAATGCCTTTCAACACAGGGAAATTCTGCTCGGGCCTGAGCAATGCAATACAAAACAGCCTCCACATTCCCCGACTCTATCCAAAGGAACAATAGAAATATTGATTGGAATGTTGAAACTTAGGCATCTTGGATCCACGCCTTTCATAAATTGATAGTTAGGGTCTGATTTACTAAGGCCTTTAGCACACGCAAAACCAATAACATGACCAATGATTGTGGGAAACCGGGTGCCGATGGCAGCAGGATCAGCTGGCAGCGGTGGTGGGGAGGGAGGGGCAAGCGGCGACGGACAGGAAGCTGGACAGCAACTCTCGAGATGCGGGGCATGAGCCCCGCCGGCGGAATGTAGAAAAAGAAAGAGAGAGAACAGTTAGGAAAAGTGTAATAGAGCACATGTTAAAGGTTTTAGTAAACCAGGCCCTTCATGTTATTAGTAACAGGACTTTAGCATTTCACATTTATCCTTCCGAAATTATATATTTTTTAAATGACGTATTGAAAATATGTGAATTGTGCAAAACATAATGGTGAATACACTTCAAAGCAATGTACCGTAAAAAAAGATCTTGGATATAAATATAATACCGTATATTCCAACTGCAGGTTTTTCAGTAGTGTTGTGGTGAACAAAGGAGTTGAACATAAATACTGTTTTCCTCTCTTGCAATCATCTGTAATCCTACACGAAAGAAGTTCAGTGAAGATATCTCTCCTAAAAGGCGGGTCACTCTGGGGGTAAAACAGAACTGACAAAGAGAACAATTGTTGAAACATTGCTTTTGTGCCTCTAAAGAAAGGCGAGCACTGCTGGGTGCAAGATGTTGAGCTGATTTCATCTGTGGCATTATCTGGATAGCCCTTTCAATCTATCCTGACATTACAACAATGTGAGGAAATGTTACAGAGCAACAGTTAATACAATACCTCTGCCATGGCAAGACTTTTCCGCTACTTTGACTCCTGCACAAATCTTCTAAAATATTGGTTATGATCATGGGACCGAAAATTAACAGTTGTTAACAAAATGTATCAATGGCTTTCGTGTGTTTTTTACAGAAATGTACTTGTGTTACAGCCCCTGTCTATTAGTAGTACTGTAGCTGTAATTTGTCGTTCGCCCATTTTTGCCAGTAGCATACCAGCAAATGGGGAGTTTATACCACAGAGAAGATCAGATGGAGTGAAAAAGACAGACAATAAGACCTAGGCGCTCTCTCTAAGAATGAATGACACTCCACAGTCCTGACCCTGACACCAGTGTTCTCCTTCAGTGCTGATGAAGACGCACTGCTGCTCTGCACCGCGTCTCAGACGATGTCGGGAAAAAAAATGAAAAGTGTTCAGGAAGAAGTACAGCCTCTGAATTACAGCGAGTGAATGCTTATCGATATTTAAGAACCACAGAAGTGGACGAACGCTTTAAAACAAGCTCGAACAAGCACAGAACATGGTGACGTGACTTGACTTGACACGCAGTGATGTGTGTGCTAATTTTCGAAGGTTGCCCCTAAACCGTGGCTCAACAGACATCCACAACTATGAGATAAGGCTAAATCTCTTAGCACGTGAAACTACTGACATAAATAAGTTGTGGATAAAACAAATAATTTTGAAAAGTTAGGTGTTTTCAACTCTTTTTAACCCCAATTTTCTCAACTGTGAGGGTATAAACAGTAGAGTGTGGCCTACTCTTAATCTCTGATTGTCATTTCCCTATCTCACATGAAAATACTTTTTTTCCAAACTGCATTGTAATTAAGATAAGGAAACGCAAATATAAGATGTCTGACAGTTAAAGTGACTTTGTAAAGCGGGTGTTCTAATCTGCGTTTAGATTTACATTAAGATTACATCAAGTGAGTAATAGTGGATTTTGTCAGGGAAAAAAGGGTCATTTAATCAACTCAGTTCAATCAACTTGAGTTAATTTACACCGTTGACTGATACTCCCCTGTCAGTAGGGAGCCTCTACTCATCACAGGCCTTTCTGGTGAGATGATTCAGTGCCGCTTTATAATAATGACACTGATCCCGCATACCCCTCTGGACAGACAGTGAGAATGCACTGGGAGAGACCTACGTGTCAGTCTGGTCTAATTACTGTTTTTGCGAAACGAGCCTAATATGATCTGTTCGCAATTTGATCTGCGCCCCGGTGGTGTTGCAGGTACGAACACGATTTCAATCAGCCAAGTGCTCGGATAGCTCTTCCGTGGATGAAAGGAACCTCTTTTTGGATTTTTTTTTTGTCTCGGTCCCTGACATGTCTGCTGTCACCATCTTCCTTGCTGTGGGCCTCCCCCGTTTTGGATCGAGTGTCGAGTGCGAAGGATGGGTCTCTCGACGTATTCTTTCGGAATAGAGCAAGGAGGGAAAAGGAGAAGAGGGCGGAAAAAAGAAAGACAGAAATGTTCTCTGAATGTGTGGCAGGGGTTGCAGTGTCTCCTGGTTTGTGGCGTGTTTCAGCACTAAAGTGATTCATTGAGGTCACTGGTCGGCTAAATAGTCCACACGCCTTGTTTCCGGTGCCTAAATTAGCTTTTGATTAAAAGGAAACTACAAAATCATATATATACTGTAGATACCTTGCCAATATACACAAGATACATTATTTTAGACACTTCTCTCTTTCTCGTAAGTATGGACACACCTACGCAATTATGCTTTAAGTTTCAAGTGTCTAAAGAATCGATCTCAGGACTTTTTTGAGAAAGTTGTGAGAAGAAAATAAAGTAAATAGTGGCAAAGTAGGAGAGCAAGGGAGAGAAAAAGAGCGGGAAATGTTCCCTGCAGTCTCATCTACTCCTCAACCCTGAGGACACAAAGTTTAATCAGTGGCGTACACCTCTTTTCTTAATTTTTTTATTTATTTTTTATTAAATGTTCCTGTTTTTTTCCCCAATTTAGTAGCCAATTGAACCCCTATTCTAATTCAATTACCCCCGTGTAGCAACCGCTAGAGACCTACCGCTACACAACCCTGTCAGCCGGTAGTATGAAGGAGGGCGCCACGTCCACTACAGGGCACGACTCCTCGAGCTCCTGACCGTGATTCCAACTCGCCCAGGGCCTTTTTGTACACAGCGATTCTCTCCGAACCCCTCCCCTCACCCGGAAGCAGCCGCCAATCGCCGCTCCCACAGGGCACCGGCCATGCTGGGATCTGGCAGGACCGGGGAGCGAACCCCGATCCTCAGAGTACAACTGTACAATACTCTTACCGTTGTAGCACTGCGGCGGCAGCGGTGTACACCCCCCCCCCCCCATGAATGTCCTCTTTCACAGCTCTACAGCCAGTCCACTGGGAACTGCGTCCCTTTCGCTGTTTTACTGTAAATGTGGGGCCTCACCTCCACTTCCTTTTCTTTGTTCAGTGTCAGTGTTGATAAAACTCTTCTTTTAACCAAGTGGAGTTTCTGATGATGTGGGTGGGGGGGGGCAAACAGGAAAGAAGTGTCTCTCACAAAGAGAGTGCTGACATGTTGACTGGCGCACCAAAAGGATCGTGATTATGTTCAGGGGAAAACCATGCTTTCACATCAAAACGTCTTTGTTTAGCACCCCGCCCACCTCCTGCAGCCATCCGCCACAGTGCGCAGGAATGCTGCGTTGGGACGCGTGTGGACTATTTTTTCCGGTGATTACGAGGCCTTTGAAATTATGGATCTTGACGCTGAAATCTTTACGAAGCCACGCATCTGTGCGTGGTTGCGAAACACTGATTGACTGGCTTCTGTAGATCCCTTTACTGCAATGAGATTAAATGGTGTCAGATTTACTCTTAAAGGGTAACTTCACCCTAAAGTCACATTTAGACGTCAAATTCATCTGTCCGCTGATACTAATTATGTGGCAATAATTATATCTTCTTAATTTCCATCTCCTGACTTTGGAAAAATCTACTAAAATATAAGTTTTGTGATTTGCATGCTTCAGCACCTACTGCAGGGAAACTCACATCTGGCCCTCGAGGCCAGTAATACTGCTGGTTTTATTTTCTACCTAACCGATTCATTAGTGCCGCCGATTGGCCAGAGATTTAACTCACCTGGTATTCTGATTCGAGGGGACGAATGAAAACCTGTAGTACTACTGGCTTTGAAGGCTAGATGGGAGTATCCCTGGTCTACTGTATGGACAGTGCAATTTTAGAATACTGTAGTTCAGTGCTGCTTCATGTTTTCTTAGTGTAGATGCCCAGTTGGTCAACAAGCCACACCCACAGCTTTTCCGGTTGGCTCTGCAGTTAAAAACTGCTTACTGGTAGCCAATAAAGATTCTGCATGTTGAAGTGCATCTGCCTTCTGAGCCAGGGTTAACGCTGCCCTCAAATGAACTGGATGAAGCAGGAAGGTCAGGAAGTAGGGAAGTTCCTCCCCATGTTGTCACAACAGCTTACCATTAGCCTGCGTCAGTTCACATAGAGTGACAACCAGTGCCAAACAAAGTATTCCTGTCCAAAATCATATATAAAATCAAGCAGATTTGAAGCAGTGTATCACACAGAAGTAGGAGTTCCACAGGATGGAGCGGTGTAAGTCCATCTCTTTGTTTCTAAGAGTAGATTTAATTATTCTCTAACTTCCTTTAACCATTGTAAAAGGCCGATAGGAAGGCAAACAAGACTCCTGTCTTTTTTAAGGGGGCGTTATAGACGTCAACGCCAGACAGCTCCTTTGTGCCCTCGGATTGATGATATTGCGTGCTTGCTGGTGAACGAGATGACAATTTTTACCAGCTTGGGTATTTTTTTCTCAGCCGCTTCAATCAGCTCTCCCTTTTTTTTACCCAGCCTTATCTTTCTGTCAGAGAGCGCTCTGAGCATCGCCTCACCTCGAGAAGAGTGCCGTTTCAGTCCAAAAATAAAACTGGTCCTTTAGGCCAGCTCTTCAGTGCATTGGCCAGATAGGAGGCTCATCTCAGGACAGATGGGCCCCAGTGACAGACTGGCCACACCCGCGCTGCTTTTAAGTGAAGGCCACGGCTTGTTTTTCAATTTAGAGCACAAAGACAGCAACTGAAACACCAGGAATGTCTTTGGGGATTGACTCCATTAATTTCTCATGGACTGTTTGAACAACTTTTCATTTCCTTTTTTGCCTTTTCTTTCTGACCCAATTTTGGAAGCTATAATCGCAAGTGTAGGCCGGTCCCCTCTGCAGCATCCAACATTAATTAGGGTGAGAACATGCTAGCAACCTCTCGTGTAGCCTTTTTCACTTTTTGCAATACCCTGTCGACTGAAACCCCAACTCACTAAAACCAATTATACATCACCTCATCAGACTACATAGGAATTACCCTACGTAACAATGACACATTGTGTAGATTGGATGAAAGTTGCAACCTTCACATCAGAAAACATGTGTTTACTTTATTATTAAGAACATGATGTTTCGGCCTGCTCTGGCCCTCAATAGATAACATATAAAAGCAAGAACTGTGTTTGTAACTACATAATCCAGAAACAACAGGTGAGAGCGAGGGTAAAAACAAATTCCAGCCAATGAGGCTGCAGGATGGAAAGACACAGACAATGCTCTGATTGGACAGTGCACAGCTGTGAAGACGGAAAAAGCACCAATAGGACAGTTTGCAGTGGTACGGTCATGACACAGAGCAGACTGTGGGGCAAGTCGTTGCACGTGTCCAACGTGGATATGCTGCCCCGGAGCCAATCTCTTATATTTAATATTCTTTTCAGATGATTTCTCTACAATATGAATCTTTAATATCACTTTTTTATTCAAACAACTCTGCCGGCATCTGCCATCTGTAATTCATATGCATTTTATGAGTTCAACATGTTCCATAATGACTGCTAATTGGTGGCTTAACAAGGTCAATGCGACTCAGACGACACATGGAATTACTAAATAATGCCGTATGCTTTCACCGCGCATCACTTTGATTATAGGTCCCCAGACTGGCTACAATTAAATTAATATAACAGGGCACGCAGCCTCAAAACACCTCATGACCAAGGTGACATTAAACCAGTGTTTTTGAAGCTTTGTTTTCAGACACAAATTTGTGTTGATTGCAAAAGTTTTAGACGTGAATATGAAATACCCGAGGATGGTGGCAATTATACTCAAGCATTAGTTGAACTACATGGTGTAGAGAGAGTTCTGTACGCTGCCATCATGTTGTGAACAAGCTGAGTAACATCAAATGTGCTGATGAGGCCGGAATCAACCTTTCTTAAATGTTCAATTAAAACACGCCACTGTTTCAGGGACAATGCAGAGAGAAAATTAAGTTAAGAAGTGCTGCAAATAGCTGCGCCTCTGAAATTGCGATTGACGGCTGAATTGTTCACGCACACACACCAAGGAATGTGACGCCCTTCGAGGCTGCCAAAAACAGTGGCTTATATCCTGCATTAATTCTGAAGGTTTTTTGACTGGGAGTTGAAAATATATAAATACGTGCATGAGACAAGCTGACATTTTTATCCCCGTCAAGCGCTGACCGGAGAAAGGATTCCAAACGCATTTTCTGTTCACTCAACAATCGCCTCTTGTTTACTCTGAAACCTGTTTTGAGTCTTTTTTTTTTTTAACGCCACCTTTCAAAATTACTTTTTCAAATTGGCAATGTCATACATTTTAGAATTATGTCTGAACGTCAGCAAAGTGGCTCAGGTATTTAAACAGCTGTGCCAGAGCTTTAGACCAGTTGCTGGCACTCTGGACCACGACAGACTGCAGGCACTGTGCATGCTTTTATGTTTTATGAATAGCTTTCACAGTATTCATATATGCTGGGCAAAAAAACTGTATTCTTCAAGACACGGCTAATGCTTTCTGCTACCTTAATCCTTTTAAGAAGGTCCAGGATACCGTATGTCTCTACTGATAGAATAGTTTTTAAATAATTAATAGAATAAGGGGCATAGCTTACATTTTGTCTGAGTCTGCCTTAATGAAAATTATTCAACTCATTAAGATCGACCGTTAGCGGCAGAGTCTAATTTTTCTAAGAGGAAAAAGCTATTCTGTGCTTATTAATAAGACGAGGCACTCAAATTTTCACTGAGGTTTCACAATTATCACCATTAGTTTCAAGTACAAGTGCTAAGATGCGCTAAGTATTGAATTAACATCAGCAAACATTTAGTTTTGTCGACGATGATATGTTTTATAATTATACTGAATGATACTGAATGCCGGGGTTCGGCTGGTACTGGTATGCATATCATTCACAGTGACAGCAGATGGGCCACTGTAGATAAATACATTCCTTTTTGCATGGCTCTGTTACACACCTGCCTATGAGCAGACAGTGAAAATGAAACCAATAATATTTATTCCCCCACAGCATTTTGGAAAAAGTCCTCATTACGGAGCCAGAGCCTCTCCACACGGCCAATAACTGGTAGGCTAGCTCAGGTGAACATTGCATCATTTATTGTCATATTTGTCTCATTTATGACTGATCTGATTAGATGTGTTCGCTGTGGGATTACTGTTCCAGTCCACGGAGTGTATTGTTTACCAGGCTAACGGCTACACAATCTTTGTTTAACCAGGAGAACTCCGTGCTCCCGGTTAAATAATGCTCAATTCAATTTTGCATTGATAATCTAAAGAGGGGATTGCATACCCAATTGGCTGCCGGGGAGATGATCATGTAACCAGATGTAGAGAGTCTTTCTTGGTATTTTATATGGGCATCAGTGAAAACAACATTCCTCTTGAAAGTGCCATCTTAATTCATATGAAGATAGAATCATGTCTGAAATACATCACAGCAATCAGGCTTTGAATTTACTTGGTGCAAAGGGTACAATGGCCCCTACTTACTAAGCCTTATAACATATAATGTTAATGGCTCATTTCCTAGCAGCAAGTACAAATGAAACCTAACACCCACTACGTTTCCACTGCAGAATATGGATGCAGACACACTTCAGTTTTTTTTTAATGTATATATGCTGATGAATATGTACTGTAGGTGACTGAGGTTACTTAGCCATAGAGTCATATAGGTCAGGTCATATACTAATTCAGTATCATGAGTGGAGTTAAACCTTCACTGACACACACTGTGTGTCCTGTATCCGATTCAACTGAGGCAAGGCCACGTTAATAGTGGTTGACGGATGTACAAAGAAAACATTAAAAGGTTACAATTTGAATGAGGTTTTCGGGGCTGGTGCTGGAAAACAGGACTCACTCAGGACTTCACTGATGTCTACCTTCACATGACTGATCTGTGGTAGATCAAAGATGGAGTGGGTAAAGTGGTCTGGCAGCAGCGCAGAGCCAAGGCACTTGAAAGGTGTCAATCGATGGTCATGAGTCATGATGCATTTGAGCAAGGTCACAGTCGCAGTGCGGCTAAAGGTGGGACACCTACAGCAGTGCACACTGAGGAAATGATGAGAAAACACAAGCGTGTTTGTATGTCAGGCCAGCCACGTCAGGCTTAACATCTCTTCTATGATAATAGTAATACTACTACCACTACCACTACTACTACTACTACTAATAATAATAATAATAATAATTATTATTATTATAATTATTATTATTATAATAATAATTTATATTGTGTCTTTCTCAAACTCAAAGCATTTTACAGTGATGAGGGGGAAACTTGCCTCAACCACCACCAATGTGTAGCTCCCACATGGGTGATGCAACAGCAGCCATTTTGTACCAGAATGCTCACCGCACTATGAGCCTGATGAAGGCAGTACATCCACCCCTTATGGAACTGGAATATAAAATATGCTGAAATAAATATATTATCTACATATCGCAACACTTCATAATATATTGGCAAATATACTAATTATTGCCACTTTAAGATACAGCAATATTACACTTTTGTGAAGTTAATTTATCATTACATTTTCCACATAGGTCCACATATTTATAATATATTTCAGCATATTCCATTTCCACAAGGGACTTTTTGATACGTAATCAATTTTCTAATCAATCACATCAACACAGTGAGAAGAGGTCTGACCAAAGGTGATGATCAAACCAACAATTCACACACGAAGTATGAGACAGAAGGGAAGCCGGTTTTATAACGACAGCAGATGTGTGTCAGATACGTAACACCTCCGTGAACCACCCTCTAGGAATCTCGCTAATTTCTAAGATGACACGTCCCCGCCGTGCCTGTCACTGCTACAGTAAGACCCGTTCAGGTCTGGAGAGATCTGAAGACGCTATCGCCTTGCTGCCTGGGTACTGAGCTAGCGAGACACAGGCATTATCTCACAAGTCAATGTCCTAACCTCACTGTGCCGACTCGCCGGTCGGCTTTACTCTCCACGTCAGAGAGAGAGCGTCCAGCCCTGACAATCCGAGCGGGGATATCGAAGCCGTGACCTCCACACCCCTGCAGCGCAATCCCTCTGCCGGAGACACATTGGCTCATTCCATTTAAGCCCCTGGGTCCAATACGCCAGGGAGCCATTTTCTTAACTGAAGAGTCAGCGTCGCGGGCCAGACTCGTACAGATGCTGAGCTCCCTCACACGGTCGCTGTCCGCTTCCAGATCTCCGCCTTTTCTCCCCATTTGCGATTAAAACGTGCATCCTGCAGCTCGTGCAGGCAAGGACATTAACGTCTTATTATCGCCCGTCGCCATGGCTGCGGCGCGCACGCATCCGCGGAGCACGATTACAACCGCAGGCATTTACCAGCAGGGGTGAACACAACAAGTAGAGGGGAAAAAAACTCCTGTGGGCTCTGTTAATGGCCCGAACAATCAAAGAGGCATCAATTAGGCGAAGAGCAGCAGCAATTTCGCGTAAATCACAGAAAAGGAGCGGATTCCAATTAACGGGTCCCCTCAGATGACGGACGGGTATAAAATATCGCTTGTTGTTTTATAGCTTCTGACATTAGAAAGCAGAAATTTCGATAGCAGGCAAACGAGAGCTAGCTCGCCGCCGGCGTCGCCATCCAAAAGCAAACAGCTCGTTTTGCTCACGCGGATGCATTGCGAATGAAGGGACCAAAACAGATCGCTTCCTCTGTGCAGCGGTTGAGCTACTGACTGACTGCAGGCTGTTTGGATAATGATTGTGCTGATTATTTTTGTAATGCACACTCACAGAACAATAATTTAACCACAGTGCCAAGCAAGCACTTAAAGCGTAGATGTTTTTGTTGTTGTTGTTGACTTCGTTTATTTATTTATTTTTTTGCCTGACAACGATCAAAGCGTCTGTCGCTCCTTCCCCTCTGACTGAGCACGCTGCTGACGCACGGACACCGAATCCGCGAACTGGTTCCCATCAGCCAGTCGGCTCATGCCTTTGCTCTCTCACCAGCCCCTTTATAAAGAGCGGTTTGCAAATGAGAGACAAACCCAAGATCTGGATGGATTTCTCCTTCTGTAGCCTGTTGAAATGTCTGCTTTCTTTCATATCATTATCATACACACAGGGTAATTTAATTTAAAAATCATAATCAGATACTGAAAGTGCCTAAAAGTATGTGGTAGGACAAGTTTAGACCCAAATCCCACAGTAGCAGCAGATAGTAGGAACATAACGCCAGATAAGAAAGATTTTTGTCTTTGCAATATAGTTTTTTGGAAAAGCAGGCATTCTGTATTCTGGAGAGCTGCATCACAGGATATCTCTTAAGGCCACTGACACAGAGGCTGCAAGACAACTTTTTGAGGAAGAACTTTGCAAAGACAATTTTCAGCTTGAAGGAAGAACTGCAACTCGTATATTACCTTGTCAGCTGCCAATAGAAAATACCACAAACATGTTCTGACATTTTTCTTTTTTACAAAAACAGTACGAAATTTTATTTTGAAATAATTCCACGCTTGGTCCTCGGCATTACAAGAGATTTCCGCTACCCACTACCCTCACCTACTGCCAGTAATTTGTCTTGAGTGAATGTCTTCCCATAGGTAGGAAACCATTTAGGTAGGCCCATTTGGTTTGCCAATTTTTTTTCAAATCAGCACGACAGCATCTCGCAAGCAGTTGGTCGTCAGGGCAGTTGAGATGATGATCAGCTGTTATGAGAAGCTAAAGAAGCTAAACCCGTTCCATTCATGTTTATGTATACTCATTTTCCACTCCTTGTGATTTCAAAGTCAAAATGGCCAAGTTCCTAAACTTTAGGCGTGTTCTATAGCACAAGCAAAGCAAAGAGAGGCGGAAGCAAAGAGATGTTAAGCCCCTCCTGTGTTCTTCTGTTCCTTCATGCTGAGGTTCAATAGTGTCATGGTTTGTGGTTTATCTTTTCTGTTTCGCTGCAGTTCTCGTCCTTTCTCTCCGGTTGGGAATATATTGGATTTTTTCCCACGTTTCGTTTCGGGGTTTTGCTTCACCTCGCCTATTATTCGTTTCACCTGTGCTACTGCCTGCGGGGTATTTAAGCTCTTCACTTCTGCTTCCCGTTGCTTCTTTGTCATTCGACTTTCATTGAGCCTGGTATAGACAGGTATAAGCAACCTTGTGATATTAAAGTCTTGCTTTATGTTTACGGGGGACTTGCTTTGTTACGTTAGTTTTTACGTAGATGTAAGGGATCTCTGTCAGAGACAGAGATGGGAATGTTGGAGATCCAAATGCAATAGCTGGGCAATCTTAAAGTGTTCCTAAGAACACCACTAGAAACGGACAATGATCCGTAGTGGAGAAACAAAAATAAAAGAACACAAACCTCGCAATGAAAACGAGGAGCTCGATAATCGAGCAAAACAAAGAGATAAGCAATAACGCTTATCTAACTCCCGTTTGTGGAGTGAAACAACAAAAACAGAGAACTGAAAAGACCCCAAAAACTTTGGGTAAGACACTCGTAGGTTAGAGTAGAGAAACAAAAGAAAACGAAAACCTCTGCTCTGAAATAAGAGCGTATAAACAAGAACTGCTTTCTTTCTAATGTTGTACTGCTAACAAGTCCCGCGTTGCTAATCAAAGCGTCGATAGCAATACAACTACCTATACCCTTTTTTACCGGCTCGAATGTCATGCGAAATAACATGGAAGCAACGAGAGAGGCCGGAAGCGGGGTATAAATAGTGAGCGGAAATAATTGCCAGGTGAACTCACTAATGACGAGGCGAAAGCAAAACCCGTGGCGGAACACAGGAAAATCCGATAGATTACCGGCAAACGATAAAAACGAATAAAGCGACACGGAGATAAGGGAGAAAAGGTGAGATCCATGACAGTAGAGGATCATTCCTCGGTTAGGCTATACTGTTCTACTTACTCCGTGCTGTTCTCTCTGAGACAGTCTCTTTTGTTGATTTGTTTATTTTTATTTGACCTTCTTAACGGCCGTTTTAGTGTTACGTGCCGAAGGTGTTTCTTTTCCATTGTTTCCCTGTTTCAGCTCTAGTATTGGAGTTCGGGAGACTTTGTTTTGTTCTCTCACTCGTGTTTTCAAGTTCGCCCTATTTTCCTGGGTTGATTATTATTTGGCTGTTTAGCCACAAGTATTTTTTCTTTTTTCTTTTCTACCCATTAGCGGCTGAAGCTCCTTTTGTGGTCCTCACCGTTGTGGGTGCCTTGTTCTGATCCCCCTTACCGTCGCGATTGATTCTCCACTGCTGAAACCATTACAAATAGACTATAGTTTGTAGTGCATGACACCTGTGTTTGATCACTGTGTTGAGTTCAGGAGTTTCCCATGCAAATGTACTTCCCTTATTCACCCCATGCACTAGAGACATTCCTAGACCTCGGAGGCAACCCTACATTCTCACACAAGGTCTTGGACCTGAATCTAATCAACATTTCTTCCTTAACTTTGACTTATGATTCAGTTAAAAAGTGTTGGGGGGGGTTTGCAGGTTTTAAGAGTTCAATAATAACGAAAAGTAAAGTTTTAGCCTACTCGTATATCAAAGATAAGAGAAAATGTCAAATTAATCAACCTCTCAGGTTCTATCACCTGTGGATATTTTGTGTTTGTGTACAATATAAAATCCTAACATCAAGGTCACTGTTATTTAGACTATTTCATTTTAATATATATTTGATGTACTTTATTTAAAAAAGAAGCACGTTTTCCAGGTATGCAATGCAAAAGCATTGGTTGTTAAGCTAATAGTTCTTTGTTCTCTTTTAAATTAATTTGCCTAATGCACTGCAATGTTGGAACAACTAAACAAATGAAACAAGCTATATTACTCAAATACTAAGGTGGCTTTTCTTTGTCTGACAAAGCTTATCCTGGGCTAACAATTTAATGGGTTTACAAGTGCTTTTTCACTCTGCAGATTTCCTGGTTTGACGCCGTTTACACTTAAGAATCCCTGCACTGTTATAGCTATTAAAGACAAAAGATGGCTGCCAATGTGAATGCGTCTTCTTTTTGTGTTCTTCACAATTGTGTGTGTTTTTTTAAGAAGCCTTTATGGTGGATTGTTCTACGACTGACAGCACAATTATCATGCTGTCACTAGTCTACATGTTTTGTTCAGTGTAAGACTCCGCCCATTCTGCGCCAACCCACCCTCCTTGCTGCGAGTAAAGTCATCACATGCAGTTCAGAACTGCATGTGAGGCCAATATGGCAGAGATGAGCTTGGCTGCAATTTTTCTCTTTCTATAAACCTCCTTGTTACTCGTAAATTATTTATTCTGACTATGTGTCCAGTTCGATTTTGTTTTTTTCACCACACAGTTAATTTGGCTATGAACCTTTTTTTTTAGGTCTTCCCAAATGGCATAATTCCAGAGGGTATCGGATATAAATATTCCATTTATTTGCAAAACTATTGATCAATCAGTAGTTGCAGCTCTTACCTGTACAGAAAAATCCATCAGCCCTGAGGTAATGGATCTATGTCTCTTGGAAATGACCACTGACTTCACTGTTACTCTACTCAAAAAAAGATGCAAACGCCTGGAAGGAAGATTATGTCTCAAGCAGAATATCTTTAAATTACCCAATTATCAAAATACTAATCATCAAAAACAGTGGGTTTTATTTGCAACATCATATCCCAAGAAAGCTTGGCTGATTTACAATCAAAGATCTTTCTGAACAATAATGACATGCCACTGGGATTCAAAGCCTGTCATACAAACATTTCTTCTGATATACAACACTCATTAAGTAGCATTTTATTGAGTAATTTAGCAATGCTTACATAAACAAGAAAGTGAATGTTTATGTAGTAACATATAGGGACAGCAACGTTGTTTATTCGAATGCCCCTTCTCTTGCTGAGAAAGTAAAATAATGCTCGATAATGAAACCGATGAGCGCTTGTTTTTTATTTGCTGCAACTCTGCAAACAAGCATCTCCCAGACCAATCAGATGATCTGTACCACTGGCCAATCAGCGAGTGTTTTGCAAGCCGGAACTACAGCGGTCCCCTAGAGGTAGAACTACTCACTATCTACGTTCATTTCTATGTTCTTTTAGCTGATTCTCATCTCATCTGCCTTGCGTCAACTCTCTGCTAGCAAAAAAAAAACTGTAGTGATGATTTGCTAAACCCTAGCGGGCCGATAACTGTACCAACAGGAAGCTGGCGGTGAGCAGATAATGGTCTTGAATGTTGCCTTTATATCTTTGCTCCCATTTGACTCTTTGCTCATAGACGTATCAACTTCTTTCTCAATCAGTGCTGCTATTGTCTATGACAATGAAACTGAAAATGAGGAGGGAAAAAGGGAATCTTCAATTACTCCTCAATTCAATTAATTGCCCCCTGGTCTGGAATCTGTCGATTTAAAAATGTGCTAAGTGGATGTGTTTTCTATTTTAGAGCTATACTTAATTTAACAACTGACAACTGTTTGAGAACAGTTTGAGAACAACTGTTTGTAGATTTAATTTTAAATGGATAAAATGTCCATTTTTGCCCATTAATGTACACTCAATAACCCATAATGACAAAATGAAAACATGTTTTTAGAAATTTTTGCAAATTTATAAAAAATCTAAAACTGAAATCTCTCATTTTCATAAGTATTCATACCTTTTGCTTTAACGTATTTTTAAAGTATCATATTTAATATTTGGTCGCATATCCTTTGCATGCTGTTACTTCCTGAAGTCTGTGACCCATAAACATCAAAAGACTCTCGATATCTTATGTTCAGGTACTGTTATAAGCGATACTATAACCTCTCTGCATTTGAAAAGATCTCTATGGGAATTGGGGGGTGAGACTAGATTCAGCTGTAAATTAGGCTGGTACCGTATGGAACACATGACTGGCTAAATCACTTTGTCATTATGGGTTATTGGGTGTAGATTGATGGGAATTTTATCCATTTAAAATTAAATCTACAACACAATAAAGTGTGCAAAAAGTGAAGGGGTATGAATACTTTCCGTCCCCACTGTGTGTGTATATATATATATATATATATATCAGCCACAACATTCCGTACTTCAGACAGTTTTAACATACAAGTATGTGTTTTGCAACATGGCCCAAGGAATTGTTACAAAAACAATTTTTGAAAAAAAACTGGAAAAACCTTCATCACTGAATCCTCAGGCAGTGAAGAGCAAACATTTAATTTCTTCCTTCCAACTCTCGCCACTGCGATCGTACCACAATGCACATAATATTAAATATTTCCAAGTAGCTTACTTTCAATTCAATCAATATACATTGCAGAAAAAATAATATAGAATCCCAACAAAAAAATCTAATGAAATATTTACTTATGTTTTTAGGTTAATAAAGAGGGTTTGTGGAAGAAAAGCAAATGGTGAGATAGTCAGGCACTGCCTGTTTAATTTCACAGGACATAAAGCTGCCTTTTATTATACATTTTGAAATGCATAAGAAAACCTTGCGGTTTTGAAAATTAAACTGCAGTACGCATCTTCCTTCCAACCTATAAATTATAGTGCTGGAAGGGACTGTTAAAGAAGGAGTGTAAAATTCACTATCTCAATGACTGAAGTGTTTTTTAGAAGATAAAAACAGGATGAAAGGTGTACGATTCATGTCGTAATTATTATGGTAAGAATTTTAATAATAAATGGCCAAAATGAATAAAACATTTCACAATGGTCATTAGAGTGTCTAATAATGATCAGTGTGCTTACCTGTTAAGGAATCTTTTTGCAATGCTCTTCTTGTTTGTCGTATATTTCTATGATTTTGTCAAAGTACTATACATGTATAGCAGAGTTCTGTGTACCCCGCACAATATTATAAAATGCATATTTTATGGTAGATGTATATTTATAGTTGTAGATTTAAAGGATTCAATTATGGCTCCTATATGTACTATCATTGGAAGATTTTTCAGCTATGTAATGGAAGCATAGGTATTTCAAACATTTTCAACAGGCCATTAAAATGGAATGAATAAATGCTCAAATAACATCCGCCGTTTCACAAGTTATCCCTCTGGAGATGGTCCTCTTGTAAACCCAGTTTGAGTGTTGGAGAGGTATAAATTTCGCTCTCCGTTTTGGAAGTATATTGTAATAGGTATTGCAGAACTTCAAAATATGGGCAAATATATTTACCATCATAAGTCCACACATTTTCAATAGATTGCTGTATATTCCATTTCAGTAAGGGTATATATTCCAATGTCCCGGCTAGTGCCCTCTAGTGTTTTAGCTTTGAATAATGGTCTTTACCATCGTGATTATTTTCCAGTTCGGAAGTTGCTCCTTGGCCCGGCGGTTATGCACCAACCCCCCACCCTGATCACGACTCCCATTGTTCCCTAAGTCGCTTGTCTCTGGAGGCCCCTCCCCGTCCCCCACGCAGATGTCCGTTTCTCCCGACACCTTAGCTACGCTTCATTCTCGCCAATGCGTGCTCTTAAGCACCTCATTGACTTGCGCTGAATAAATTGCCATGCTAAGCCTGGCATATAAATCAAACTACGGGGACATTTAAATATGTGGTGTGTGTCCCCTTTTGCCGAGGGCACCGGAGTGGATGCATTTTCGTATGGCGTGATTGAATGTCTAATTAAGATCTCGTTTCGGAAGAGACGTCTTCATGTGTGCTGCCCGTTCTAATGACGGGCCGTCTGGGAACGTAAAAATCAGCCCGTGTTGCTCGGCTGATAACAGCCCGGGAAACAACTCTGCACATGCCGATCCGCGCGTCTTTGGCTCCCGTTTTAACACAGCCACCAGGGACTTTCTACAGTGCCCTTAAGACGGGGGGGGGAGGGAACCAAGGATAATGGACTTGGGCCAGCCCCTATGTACGTGTAGCTCTTCCAGAAGGCGGCATTCTGAGATAGTGTTCTGTAAGCAGACAACTGAATAACCGAGCTTTCAGCAGTGATGTGATGGGGTGTGAGAATCATTTACGGAGATGGTGATTCTTCGCTATCTGATCAACCTTTCCAGACCTGCCAGTCTCCTGACCCTGCCAACAGCTGACAGAATCCACTGACAAGTTCCACTTCTTGGTGAGATAAGTCCAGCTCTTCCACTACAAACCGCCTCAGACCCTGTCCAACAGGTTTTTTTTATAAGGCCTAGGTGTGTGATTGAGGTGCTGCTTAATGTATTCTCTGCTACCCAGAGGAGGAAATCATCCGCAAAACGGGAGCGTTACTGCCTGACGTACTGCGGGCAGCATGTCTCACCTCAATGTCATCGGAGTGCATAGGTATTGACCTCTTAACACATAGTACACATACACACGTGCACACTGTGCACACTCAAACATATATGACCGTGTATGAACACATGCTTGGAACCTACGTTACGGGGACACAGCAACAGTACAAATGATGGTTTTAGAGAGTTATTGTTTTTGACAAAGACAATATGTCGAACGTTTCATTTTGTAACAAAAGAGTGAGTACATTTGAAGATGTTGCGGTCCATTCTTTGGCGTTGATGTCTTCACTGTGAAATACTACTACGTTTCGGTATTTCTGACATATTTTATGAGAGCTTCCTTAAAATATTGACTTTTTACAGCCTTCACACACACACACACACACACACACACACACATGTACACTCAACTACACACACACACATGCACGCACACACTCCCGCACACGCACACACACACACACACACCATTAAAGCATCTGCTGTATTAGAGCAGATTATGGCTGTTTCACTCACTGGGAAGAATAAACAGGTGATATAGCAGCATGTAATACTCTACTCTTAATGAAGAGAACACACAGCTAAGCTAACTGACCTGTAGCAGAGAATGGTCACCCATGATAGCGTAGCAGGAATTCACAGCAGGTACTCGTTACTGGGGACACGCAGTATTTACACCCATAATTAATTATGCACTAACAAAGGTGGATATATTGCATCATTTTATTTGTAGACTTGTCCTGTTTATTTTTGATTGTCATGTTTAGTGAGTAGGACTGCTGGCCAGCCTGCTTTGTGTAATAAAAGAATATTTATAACTCTTTACTGCGCCGTCAGTGAACTGGCGTCTGGTACCTGTCCATAGGATCAGGGTGACTTTGTCTTTCTATACGTATTTCAATGGTTTGTCAACGTCCTTGATGTCTTCGCCAGACAAGAGGCAACATCGGTGTGAATGAGCTTGAGACTTTGTAAGCCTTATTCACAGGTTTTTGTAAGCTTAATTCAATTCCAAAATTCATCATTCAGATTGCAGGGCTATAAATGTAATCACAATAAAGTGATTCGTTTTCTAGGGGAAAGCGACACCAGAATAATTTGCTCCGAGCAAGGCTATTTGAACAAATTTGTTGTCTGAATCCATTGATTTCTTTTTGGATAAATATGTGTTTCTTTGGCAGCCTGTTTTTTTTAAAGGAATGAACGATACAATAGTTGTTAGCTTATAATGGTTATACACTGATGGTGTCTTGGAGCCCATCATGTGAAGAAGGTGCAACTCAAAAGGGATTAATTTAAACCTTAAACATTTTTCTGTTTCTCACACATTGCAGTGAGTTCTGACATGCATTTGTCTCAGCGCGGAACAAGGCCATATCACCACTATAGCAGGAGTCGAGGCCAGACGGCGCACAAGGAGGCTGATAGTCTCTGGAAAATGGAAGGTATAGTCTCTCCAGAAAATTAGTGAGTTTTATGATTTCTTTGGTGGTGATCCATTTATTTTATTGCTGTGTCATTTCTCATCTCTGAAGGCAGCTCTGAAAAGATTGTTTTTCTTATTTATAATCCAGAGGCATGTTGACGCATTTTCTTCTTGTTCTATTTACATAATCACTTTCATTAAAAAAAGAGAACTCACTTCTCAGAGAAGGAACCGTCTGCATTCCTTGCACATGCAGGAGTCACAAAGTGGTGATTGGAGAGAGAGGGTTTTCATCTGTATTTAGGCCGAAACAACACCCTTTTGACGCTCGTTCCATATACTTGTAGAAAACTAGCGGCGATAGGTTCATTGAAAAGACTTTGATGATGCTTGCGTTCAATTTCACTTGGGTGCTATTAAAAAGTATTATGCAGTGTGTCATCACTTACACGTCGTTTCAAATTTGCTAATGAATGCTAATTTGATCGTTAATAACTTTAGATTAAGTGCCAGGGACGGAGGCAGGCGGTGGGACTGTATTTTTTTTACACCCCCTTGTCTCTGAGGTAAACCAAGGACCCATGGAGGATGAGAACTCCGCTCTGCATAATAATGGCTCACTTGTTATCCAGTCTGGTCACACCTTCCCGCAAATTACTGCTTATTGCCCTGCAGACAGTATCGCTGCGTTAAATCAGACTGAATTATGGGATAAAAACCTGGCCTTCACAACAGCCCTGTTTTTGTTTTTGTAGCTGCGTAAGGGGAGACACACAATCTAGTGTACCTGTACTATCTGAGTACCGGTGTGAACCTGAATGCCTGGAGTACGAGTCCAATGATGTTACCTAAATGCGTTAAATTACATAGGCTGCAACCGTCTAAACGATCCTCGATAAACTTAGGCAGATGTCCATTATTTTGAGTCATTAGCGTGAACAATGTTCAAGGTGTTCTGTTGATGATGATGACCAGATCTGATTATTCCGCTGGACTCTGCTGTGCTCTGTGATTGGGTGGCAGAGGGAGCACGAATCAGTATATTAACCTAGATTTCAAACTGCATCTCCCTTAGTCTCTGACATCTCAAAAATCTACCAGAACACATGCCGAACACAAAACCTGACGCGTTCGTGCCCGTACGGAAAGGACATTCTTTGGTATAGGTCCATAATAACATGGGTTCTTAAGAACGTGGAGGCAGGGTCCTGTATTTCATTGAAAATGGTGTGAGGATTTTTTTTTTGTCCCGAATTTTCAGCTTTTGCTCTTTTGTGATTTGGACTTCCTGAACACGGGTTGCTATGGGCACAGTGCCAAAAATGTAATAGCGAAATATTAATCAAGATAGCATATGGAAAATTACACCCAACAGAAAAATTCAATTCAGGTAACTTCAAAGCAGCTTGGCATTATGGTTCCAGAGGCCGTACATGTGAAAAAATAAATTTTACAGTTTATTCACAATTACTAACATATGATATCGGTTTTTATGCAGTGCTGATACTTCTGTTTTTGAGTGCAGCGGTCTACTTAACCCAAGTGCGTAGGTCTGTAAACAGTTCAAATATAAGCAAGGTAGGAGTCCGCACACTGGGATTTGAAGAAAAGACTTGAAAGTCGGTATTTAGAAAAATATGTTTTATATACTTTTAGAAAATTGTAAAAAGTGCAAAAAACTAAATATTTCCAAGTGAAAGTTATATTAAAAATAACTTTTTGAAGAATAATATATATTCATACGCACAACCTCTGGAGGCATACTGTCACTGTACATGATTTTTTGGAGTTACTTGAAGTGTATTTTTGCATGAAAACCACAAACCAACAAATGTTCTATACCTGGCATTGAAAAGCATGCAGAAACCTCATCAGAAACTTCATCAGGACATTTGAAATATCCTCTTTCACACACAAAAACTGTCTGGGCCAACCGGAAATATGCACTAAAACTGAAATAGAATCTCAGAAAGTGCGCTATCTTTTCAAAAAGAACCATTTCTACCACTTCCTGGGAAATGTCCATCATAGCCACTGCACGTTGTTCCCCCTGAAACAACCAAAGGTTTACTTTACAGATTTCATATTTTGACAAGCTTGATTTTTTGTCAGATTATGTTTACCCAGTTCTTCCCAGCTGGTTTGCACCCCTGAGACAGCGTATGTCTGTTGACAGAACACATTTCTCCCTACGGAATTAGTCAAGGGGTTTTTAAGTGTCCCAACATAATTGCTGGGTATTTTTTTTCTCCCTGACACACAGTTGTGAGTAATTGTGAAAACTGCAGCAGCGAGTGTGACATAATTCCGAGTGAAGGCCTTTTAACGAACGCAGCATTCCCACGCACGGCTCTTCGGAATGAACAGGAAGAGGTGCTGTACGATCTCTCAGCGCGGTGGCAGAGGACCAAGCAGTAACTGTTGACAAGTCACCTTTTTAGGAAGGTCATATTTAGTGTTCTTTCAGTCCATGGCTGTGTTCTTATCTACTGTGCCCTGTCTCCTGTGTACAGTGCACTGGCAGAAGTGTGCTGTTTAATGTGCACTGTTTAGCAGTCCGCGAAAAATATCCGCGATACTATTTTCCAACCGCACTGTGGAAGTGTCGTAAGCAGGTAAGACGTACCACCAGTGATGCAGTGTCCGCGGTTTTACAGCTAAATTGGGATACTTTCAAAGTGCAGTCACGGATGAAAATGAAAAGTCGCAAAGCACACACTTATTTTAAAAAGTAAAAACATGATAACACACGTTGCTTTCGGTTAAAAATAGCCTATAATTTGGGCTAGTTTTGAGTCGCCATTTGGCTGAAAAGTCTTACAAGATCTTGCAACCCCAGAAGTAAGTGTGTCATCCGGGTGTTTGAAGTATACTGCAATTTGAAAAATATTCGCATACTCCACAACTTTCTGGCCCTATCTACTCACCAAGGCTACTCAACAGTGTGGAAGAGTGCTGATTTGGACACGGCTGCCAGACAAACTGAGCATGCAGTAGAGATCATCTGTGTCTGAATTCAGAAAACATGCAAGATACAGATCCCACAATTCAATACCAATAAAAAAAAAAAATTTTTTTATGAGTATAATATATCCCTTTTCGCAGAATTTAAATAATTTAATCCATACAGTACATGCATAAGTACATTATTTGCATTGCATGCATGTGTTTGGTTGTGCGTCTGTGTGTCCTTTTGTGTCCTGGTAGAATTCAATTCACTCTGTTTTTTCAAACACCATCCACAGAGAAAATGTGATTTTTGTTGCCATGGTGCTAGCCTTCAAGAGAACTTTCTCAAATTTTTTTTTTTCTGTTTGCGATTTTTGCTTTACGGATTTGCCACAACAACATCACCTCTCGCAGCATGTGTGCCCCCTGAGTGTACAGCCAGTCGGATTGGCCTGCGGTACTCGCGGAAAGATTAGCACCGGTGACATTAAGGAAACGCAGAGGGTTTACCACACCCTCTCTGACGGAGACTGTGGACGATTGATTTCTCGTCGAATCGGGACATGACTGCTGATGTCGATAGCCCCCCCCCCCGGCTCGCCCTGCAGTCATAGGGGGGAGCCGTAAAGATTGCCTCGGCACGGAGATGATAAAGCTAGCGAGGGCACCCTCGGACGCGTCTGCTTTGGGATCAGAGCGAGAGCGGGCGGCGTGTCTAATGAACATAAGGGTGAAGGCACGCCCCGGAGCGCTCGCGGCTTCCAGTGCGCCACGTTCCCCGTATGCCCTGCCCGCACCTGGCAACGTGCGCCTCAGTCGGAGCCTCGGTCGCTGCTGCCATGACCACCCCGCCGCCCCTCCATGCTCAAGTGACGCTGGGCCTCCGAATGAAGGGGCGTCTGAGCGCAAACAAGGGCCCCAGTGTGACAGAGGACGAAGAAGTGATGGGGGAACTGTACGGGGGAAATGGAGCACAGCACTATAGCGCTCATAAATTCAGTCCCTTTAGCACCGTTTCCTTCCGCACATACTGGCATATATTAATCTATTATAGAAATATAGATGTTTTCTACTGACTTTTAGTACTATATATACAGTGCCCTCCAAAATACTGATACCCTTGATAAAAATGAGCAAAGAAGGCTGTAGAAAATAAACAAAACAGGTGATGATCTATTGTATCCGCAAGCAATTCTATTTTTATGATTAATTTAAACTAATGCAATTGCTCAGATAGAAAGATTTTATTTAGATTATTTTTTATTTCCAAAAGGTATGTGTCACACCCCTAATAATTCTGAACACTCCAACAAAATAAACCTCCATTAAAAGTTCACTTGGGTATAAAAATGATGAAACACACACAATTCCACGTATCATCCATCACCGTGGGGACATGCAAAGAAGTCCCAGGAGGAGCCGAACAAAGGGTCGTTGACTTTCACAAGTCAGGATGGTTACAAGCAAATCAATTTAAAACAGTACCTCTTTCCACAATTAGGTCAATAATTAAGACGTTAAAAACCACTGGAGCAGAGGTAAACATTTCTTGCTTGCCAAATACGGGACACTTTAAACAGGCGGCTGGCGTACAGGAAAGGTCTTGGAAGGGTTGCTGTCACAAGGGGAGAGCAGCCTTTGACGAGGCTCTTGACCAGGAGGCCATCGGGAACAGTGGGAATTATTTGCAGTCGCTCGGCACAGAGGTTGTAAGAACAGGTTCAAGGGGTGGCTGGTGTTTTCAAAGTGGCAGTGAGGACATGCATGACCAAGTGAGAGGAGAAATGAACAGGTGGCTAGTGTACAGTAGCAGTGAGAAGAGGCATCTTGGACCAGCTGGCATTCTAAGCAGCAGTTGTCTTTTCACATTTAAGAATCATTCATACACGGTTTCCTTCATTCGAACGTGCGCTAGCATGTGTGCGGATGGCCAAACAACATTTCTTCGGCAACCACATCCTAGTGTAAGTCACCCCCACATTTTCTGAATCTTTCATTTGCGCTGTATTACTGGTTTGTGTCACATTGTTTGTGCTATTTTGTTTAGATGAAGGTTAGGGTTAGGATTATGGTGAGGGTTGCACTGCAATAACTGCAAGGCATCTTAAACCACTGTATCTGTAATTACTTTATTCTTCCCTATGTCTATTGTTGTATACTGTGTATTTTTAAGTGTATATTTTAACTTTGTCGCAACCAAATTACCCCTCAGGGACTATAAAGATCGATTCATCGACCCATGACCTTGAATGACTTTTAGCCGGGCATGCCAGAGGATGTGGTACAATAGCTCACTAGTTTGTTAGCAGTGGCTAAAAGGCTGGTGAAAGCTAGGCTGTACTCGGCTATAGCTAACATTTACAGTATCTTTTTACATGGCAGACAATACGTGGCTATGTTTTATTGAGGTAGTTCAGATCAAGCTCTGTGACTCAGGGTGCCTTCTGTGTGTGTGTTGTGTGTGTGCGTGCGCGCTTTCGTGTGCTTTCAGATCTACCGACGCGCAACGAAACTACATAAACAGCGCAGTAGCAGCTGGCGCAGTCATCCTCGCCTCCCTCTGTGCCCCTGCTCACAGGCCGCTTTCTCGTCTCTTCTTTTCCATTTAATCTCAATTCCAGTGGCGGGCGGCCACTGTTTGGAAAACATAAGGCTCAGCATGGACCCCGGGCAGACCCAAGAGCTGAGAAACAAAACAAAAAAATCCAATCTCTCCGAATGATTGACCTTGGTGGCCAATCCTTAGTCCACCACTTTTATAAAAGGGGATCTTATTGCAGCTCCAATAACAGACCCCTGTCGCTGACTCGCTGCCTTATGAATGTTACATGGCTCTGCATAATATTTTTGCTTTTCGCACTTCTGTCACCTCCCGTAAAATGTCAGCGGACAGGCAGGCGAAACTCAAAGTCCCTGCCGCCCGCACACTGGCCGCAGAGTATCGGATGAGCTCGTATCGCTCATGTTCTCTCGCGCTGCAAGCCGCTCGTGGGGAGAGCGGCTGCTAAATGAACGCAATGGAATGCAATGCAACCAAACTGCTGCATAATGTGTGTTTCTGAGACCAGGGTGAAGGATTACAGAGTCGGGCAGCACATCACTCTCACAAAGAATAGCTCGCCGTCGAAAGCTCCATCTAAAGCAGAGGAGGGCTGTATCTGTTTCTGCTTTTCATGCCAACTTCTGGTCTTAATTACTTGATTAGCCCTAACATTTACACAATCTGACATTTTAGCTACATTTCTTGATAAGCTCAGGAACGACAGCCGAAAAGACTGTTTTTGTTTACCTATATGAAATGTTTTTACTGTGATCTAATCTACGAGTGAACCAGTGTTGGTGTATACAGCAAATTAGCTAATTTAGCCAGGGTAATTGGCGGGAACAAAAACCTGCATACACACCAGCCCTCAAGTACCAGAATTGCCCACGCCTGGTCTAAAGTATGCGCGTACATTTTTGTGTAATCTTTTTACAAATTAAGGGCATGCTTCACTAGTTATTTAAACAACAAGGGCAGCACTTGCTCTCATTGCAGTGATGCAGCCCTGAGGTCCAGATCAAATCCTGATTGTGCCGGTGGGACTGTGGCCGGCAGGAGTCCTATATGGGTGATGACACATTACTACCAGGAAGGGAGGGCCTTAGTAGCCAAGGTACTCGCTCCTCAACTCCCCTGCTTGGGGAGCCTGTGCTTGTCCTGCAATCTGCCTGCGCTTGCTGCATAAATTGCAGCCCTTCAGCTTTACATTGAAACAGAAAGCAGTGGCTCGATAGCACGTGATCCAGAGGACATCAATGCTAGCGTGCGCACGCTCCCAAATTGACAGAGGTCCTAGCGGCTGTGCGATTGGCCGACAAAGTTCGAATGAAGAAAAGCTGCGATAAGACGTTGCTTTTCATCCCGTTTTCCCAAAACTACAGAGGGAAAAAATGCTCTGGTTACTAGGAGATCTAAATAACAAGGAATGGCTTACCATGAAAACTGTAAACTGTGGCTAAAGCAGTGCACAGACAGGAGTGCCCAGAAAAACACACACAAAAAAAACATTGATTTAGCCATGCTGCATTCATTCCACGCTGGAGACCTGTAGCCCTTGGGCAACAGGGACAGGGTGGAACTAATATTTCGACCATTTTGTTTCAGCCAC
This sequence comes from Ilyophis sp. 1 JC-2022, assembly GCA_022702515.1. NCBI lineage: Eukaryota > Metazoa > Chordata > Actinopteri > Anguilliformes > Synaphobranchidae > Ilyophis > Ilyophis sp. 1 JC-2022. Next base: position 21,768,659 of record CM040400.1, read on the forward strand.
CTTTTTTTCACATTTTTTTCTATTGAACAAGACACCAATGATGTTGTTACATCTCTACTTGCCCTGTGGAACATTGAACAACACAGCATCTGTAGTCCACCAGACCCTCTAAGGGACTTTGTTGGTTTTAAAAGCTTTGGATAAGTCCCGGAATGGGAATCATGTCCGGGTTTTTACCTGTACAGGCTCGGAGGAATTGAGATTCTCTTAGCTTCCGAGATTGGTGGGTCTAAAGTTCACTGATCTAAGTCAGGTAGTCAAGTGAGCTCATCATCACCTCAATGTAAAATGTAGAGCAGTTCACCAGCAGCACAGTGTGGGTCATGATTTCCAGGGTATTTGTATGACTGAATATACCCCCCTTTTTGTCTCCAGCTGTTTCTGCTCATCAAACTGTGACTGGCACCCTCCCAGGCAGTTGAAGCGAACATCTTCACCGAAACCCTTTTTTTTTCTTCCAGAGGTGCCAGCTTTGCTTGCTCTAATTGGCGTGTTACGTTTCGATGATCAATTCATTGGAGCAAAGCAGCGCGCATCTTTATCTTGCCCTAATTAGACTTTCACACCTCTGCTAAATAAGTGTCTTTTGAACTGAATGTGAGTCACTAAATACATGCTTAGTGCCGTGTTCTCAAGTAATTTATTATGTGGGCAATTACAGTAGCTTCTCAATTAAGTAGCTTCCTAATTAATGCTGCTGTGGTGGCAACATAATTGCAAAACTATTTCACAATCAAAGTAAGGTGATTGTACACATCTTGGTAGATAGTAGTGCCAGTAGTGTTCAGTGAGGAGATGAGAGCAATGGCATATTAATGTGGCCCTTGCACAAGGTGAGTGGTATAGGTTAGGAGCTATAGTGGTAAATGTGGTGCTATAGTTGTGGTCCAATAGTGGTGAATGATATAGATTTGGAGCTATAGCGATGAACGGTATAGGTTTGAAGTGATAGTGGTGAGTGGTATAGCTTTGCTGTTATAATGGTGAGTGTTTTAGGCTAGCTGTTGCTATGGTAAGTGGTATTGGTTCGGGTATGTGTTGAGTGGTACAGGTTAAGTGCTATAGTGGTGAGTGGTACAGGTTAAGTGCTATAGTGGTGAGTGGTACAGGTTAAGTGCTATAGTGGTGAGTGGTACAGGTTAAGTGCTATAGTGGTGAGTGGGAAAGGTTTAGTGCTATAGTGATGAGTGATATATATTGGTAAGAGTTATATTCTGTTTTGGTGACCCACATGTGGACCGGTGACCCAAAAACCAGGCCATGGCAGGAACGGAGGAATGGAATGCAGCTGAGGCTTAAATTATACAGCATACCCACGGGTCAGAAGTCAAATCATTATAATAACATCATTCCTTGTTCCTTTGCTCCAATGTACCCAGAATGCCTCTGCCAATGGAGACAATCACATTTTGACCAACAGGGAGAATTCCTGGTCAGAGGATATGAAAAATGTCAAGAAATAGCTAAAAAATATATATAATGAAAGCCACTTGACACTTCACTCACTCAGGTTCATCGAGTTATGCAATTAACGGGACCCAGAAATTCTCTGTGTGTTCACAGCGTGTAAGTTCCAGAAACTGTCAAATTAACGAACACAACCACACTGTCCTGGCAGCTGCTCTCAACCTGGCAAGATATTATTCTTGAACCTCAAATATGTCTGAAGGGCGAATCGGTTGCTTTGTAGTGTCTCCAAATTAAGTGTGACTGCATCAAGCGCATAGGTCCTAGAGGCTTGAGGGTTGGCAGATAGCTGAGCCAGTATGTACAACCCACCTAATGGTGCCATGTAGAGACGGTGTTGTAGAAACTGTCCAATGAAACATAACTGGCGTATTTTGTGGGACATTTATTTACACCTTTGAATATCACAGCCAGCTCTCCAGAATGCGCTCATAACTCAACAACTAATAAAACTTGTTCAAACCCCAATGTGCCTACAGTCAAGCTGGAAAGTCTGCCCACGCCTTGCACCTTCTCAACGTTTTATTACATTACAGACATATTCTACAATAGATTGAGTTCATTTTTTGTCTCAAAATTCTACACAAAATAGCCCATAATGACAAAGTGAAAACATGTTTTTAGAAGGTTTTGCAAATGTATTAAAAATTGAAAACTGAAATCTCTCATTTACATAAGTATTCATACCCTTTGCTTTAACATATTTTTAAAGTATCATATTTAATGTTTGGTTGCATATCCTTTGCATGCTGTTACTTCCTGAAGTCTGTGACCAATCAACATCAAAAGACTCTCGATATTTTATTTTCAGGTACTGTTACAAGCGATACTATAACCTCTCTGCATTTGAACTGATCTCTATGAAAATTGGGGGGTGAGACTAGATTCAGCTGTAAATTACGCTGGTACAGTATGGAACACATGACTGGTGAAATGGCTGTACGTCATCAAGGGTCTAAGGTATCAAACGAGCCCCAAACCATCACTCTGCGGCCAGATATGGAGTAGATGTGGATGGATCCCTTTAAGGGTTGTTTCTCCTGACTTTTTTCCCCATAGAGTTCTATAGGAAAATGAGTCAGGAGAAATAACCACATCTATCCATCCACATCTACTCCATATCTGGCAACAGAGAGATGGTTTTGGGCTCGTTTAGAGATCACATTCAACTTCACAGTCGGGATACAGCTTTGTTAACTTGATGCTGGAAATAATGTTTTAAACCATTGTAACCACATTCACATCGATGGACCTAGAAAATAGATAATTACTGCAAACGTTGTCTCCTCAAAATGCATTCTATACATGTGGCTTAGCTCAAGCCATCTTTTCTGTTAATTATGAGAGTAAAAAAGTTTGCCTTCATTCTGAAACATTTTTCCATTCAACGAGCCCCCTCAGATTTGACCAGATTTCAGATTAAGCTTTCTCAGAATCTATCTACATATAAATAAGTAAATTTTATTTTATTTCCAAATGTTATTATACATCCAAAAATATTGTAAGATGACTGTATATTCCCCCAAACAGGATTTTGTTATCAATTCTTATCATTATTTCTTTGTGCCCCTTTTTACAAACAGACATACAGGTGCAGCTCAAAAAATTTGAATATCGTGAAAAAGTTCTATATTTTTTGTCACTCATTTCAGAAAATGAAGCTAATATATAATATAGATTCATTACACATAGAGTGAAATATTTTCAGCCTTTATTTTTTCTATTTTGATGATTTATGCTTTACAGCTAATGAACCAAAAAAAAAAAAGTCTCAGAAAAAAATTAGAATTTTTTGCTTTTTTTTTTTTTTAAATATCATATTTTAATATATGGTCGCATATCTTTTTGCATGCTTTGCTGTCTGTTCCTGATGACCAAATCAATCAAAAAGACTCTCTTCTCTTATTTTTATTTTTTTAGGTAGCGATACTACTACTCTCTGCATTCTCTCTCTCTCTCTGGGAATTTGGGGGGGGGACTAGATGGGCTGGGAATTAATTTGTGCTTAGTATACGGTACAGTACAATGGCTGGCTGGGGCTGGCGTCATACTGGGTCAAGGGGTCAAGGTAAAAACCCAAACCAAACCATCACTCTGTTGGCCAGATTAGGATGATGTGTAGATGATGGATGGCATGGTTATTTCTTCTTTTTTCTTTTTTAAAAAAAAAAAAAAAAAAAAAGAAAAAAAAAATCCATCCATCCAATCCCATCTCCATCCCATATCCACATGGGTTTGGGGGGGCTTTGTTTGATACCTTTGATACCATGACGTACAGATGTACAGCCATTTCGTGCATGTCATTATATACCACTGTACAAATAAATATATAAATATAAAATAAAAAAAAAAAAAAAAAGCAAAATATTCTAATTTTCTGAGATTTTTTTTTTTCATTTTGTAAGCCATAATAATCAATCAAATAAAATAAATATAAAAAAAAAATTAATATATTCACTCTGTGTGTATATATCTATAATATATATTGAATTTTCTTGAATGAAATTGAAAAAAAAAAAATTTTTTTTTTTTTTTTATATTTTTTTTTTTTTTTTGCACTTTGTATGATTTGTCCTGCGCTAATAACGAGCAGAAGTGGAAACCGCGGCATTAAACCGGTATGACTGAGAAAGAATAATGTAATTTAGCCTACATCAGTGGGCGACTTATAGTTTTTGGGGGGCCCAAAAACAACACAGGCATGGCCCCCACACACACATGCCTTCCCCCCCCCTTTTTTCAATTATTATCTAAGAGAAGACCTACTTGTAACTTCTTCTTCATCAGTCGTCACACACAACAATGATGTCCATGTCCTGATATATGGAATTGCAAAAAAAAACAAAAAAAAACACAACAGTTTAACAAACCCAAAAAAAAAATTTATTTTCATTTATAATTATCATATCTGTACTATATAATAACTTTGTATTTGTAATTTTGTCATTGTGTGTGCTAACATTTGTCAGCGTAGCTAACATTTGCCTTGTTTTTATTAGCCTACTTGTTAGTAGTGACTAGTACTCTACTGTTGGTTGTTCTAGTCTCTCGTTATCTTCCGTAGTCGAAGTCTTCTTCTGTTCAGTTGTGATGTCATCATCATCATCATCCATCATCATCATCATCTGCTGAGGCACTCTATCAGGCCAGCACCAGCAGCAGCACAGCATCTGCGTTAGCAAGCACAATGGGTAACAAGCAGTGCTAAGCAACAGCAGTGCTAGTGCTACTAGCCTCAGTGCAGACTGCTGCTGCTCTTCTAGTACTCATTACTACTACTACTACTAAATACTAGTACTACTGGTAGTTGTGTTAGCTTTGGTAGTTTTTTTTTTAAACTTTTTTACCTTTTTCTCCTCCCGCTTCTTCTTTTTCTCCACCGCTTTGGTTTTTCAGCGTTTCATTTTCTTTTCAGGCATAATTCACTAATGAAACACAAAACAATTATACATCATTTCTGCAATCAAATCAGAGTGAGTCCAACAGGGGTGACAAGACACTCATGAATTATTGTTAGCATTCCTTTTTACCATTTAGCATTTGCAGAATTTATTTAGAGAAGAAATTTATTAAAAAAAAAAAAAAAAAAAAAAAAAAAAAAGGGAAAATGAAAATTTAATGGGGCCCTGGGTTTTTTGGGGCCGGCCCTTGCCTGGGGGGGCCTAATGGCCTTGCCTACATCTATTTTTTATCATTTACCGTATGCTATAGCCTATATTTCATGCCTGAAATACAGCGTCCAGTAAAACAGTAGGCTAGGCTACCATTTTCAGTGCAAAAACAAGCTCTGAGACAAAAACCATCTTAAATGCCAGATGATACAGCTGAGCAACAGCATTAGTAATTGACATCGCTTAAACTGACGCTTGAATGAGCAAGGACTTTCCGTTTGCGTCATGCATGTTGCCTCGATTCCTCCGTCCTTGCATCTCTTCGTCACGTCCTCAGGTTGGGCGGAGCTAAGGACCGAGGAAAGGACACGAGGAAATGATGCAAGGAGTGAAAATAAGCGATTGGACTGAACCCAATGCGTATCGTTTTATAGAATTGCATATCTTAGCAAGGGGGAGGATTTTCCCAATTTCCCTTAACAAGGGGAGCGGCGCTCCCCCGCGTTCAACGACAATTCAAACACTGATTATCTTATTGGTAATTGCCTGTGAACTCACCTATGATCAGCTTCGTACTGTCTTGGTTCTAGACTGAGAACTGCTCTGGTCACAGAGAGAATTATTTGCTTACAGCAGAAATCAACATGATTGACATTTTAAGTATATTTTAGTATATTTTAGTACATCCCGGAGCAGAGCGGAAGCGCACAGCTTAGTTGTCTTTGGTCTCTTTATTGTGAACAGTGCCATTGGTTAGGCTCTAAAGTTAACGTTAGTAAAGTGATGTGCAAGAGGTAACCTACATTGTGAAAGAAATGGAGTCTGTTTAATGCTGTTTCAGGTTTGACCCTGAAAGTGCTTTTACTGGTGATTTTTTAATAAATCAATGGCAAACCCACATTCACATATGCAAATCCTAAACTTAAAACATAATCTGTCAACAGCTGGACAGTGGAACACCTCGAGAGTAAGCAAATTATTTTGTTTCAGTGACTGTTTAATTTCCACCTGGCAGTCCACTATTTAACAATGACATTTTCTCTAAAAATGAAACTCCATGTAATGGTCACTTTTAAAGAGCATGCCCACTGGTTGCCCACTCAAACCTGGAGTTGGGAAATTGACACCAGGTGGAGAGTTGAAGAAATAAATGTATTCTGGGAGTGGGCTCAGTAATGCGTGTGGAATATAAGTGCACTTCCTGATGCAGAGTCTGTTCAATAACACTCAGGTGAAATTCAACAGCTCTTTCTTTAACAGGAGTCTGAGGGTGTGCATCACGCGCGCTGATGAAACCCATAGCCTATCGCCTCATCTCCCTCATTTGAGATTTCTCCAAAGCTGTCTAATCATTTCATTTTGTGATCAGGGACGTTTCTTAGAAACGATTCATTATCATGACAGGCTGCAAACTTTTCTGTTTAACCATCTTCTATGAGCAAACCAGGTTTTTTTATTATTTTATTTTAAGATTCAATTAGAAAATATTAAATTAATTTTTGCCCCACAGAGAGATAAAATTTTTTATTTTACAGATAAATTCAGCAATGGATGTAACAGAGTGTGATTCCTTGCAGCCACTGATATTATATAGTGATGTGCTCTACATTGATTTTATACCTTTAAATGTCACACTTACACAGAAGCAGTGATTCTAAAAAATATAATTGCACAAATTAGGGATTGTACTGTGTTCTAATTAATCAGAAATGACTCTGGTGTCTATGGAAGTATGACAAGCATAAATTGCAGCGAAGTTCTCAATGCAGCTACCCTTGCTCGGTGTAGTATAGCACTACAACTCAGGCAAGCGGTGGGAACCACACTCTCAAAACAGGGCTGCCCTTCTCCAGGGCTAAGAAGCCCACAGATCTCTTTTCCAATCAGTAAACAAAGCAAGCAAAGAGCAGGCAAATGAGAGTGCTCCGAGACTCCACTCTGGAGACCACTAGAATTATTTACTGCTTAAGCCTGGCACCCCATGCCAACACTTTGTCAGCCATCGGGGAATTTGGTGCCGTATCAAGTGGGGCACACAGCCGCCGGCCCCCGGGCTCTGCCCCCCGCGAGCTCCTGGCGCATCCCACAGCAAAAAAAAGCTGGCCATCTCTAGTGTCCGTGACTGTCTGTTTTCTAACGAGGAGGGATTCGTCTGTCCGTAAGCCAGGCAAGGAGACTCTCCTGAAAAAGCGCTCATTAAAGCAACGAAGACCGGAACTGTAACCGTGGTGCAGAGGCCCCCTGGGAGAAAGAGCAGCCAGTGCAGAGCTGAGTTCACTAGTGTGATCAGTGTGTTGGAACTTTGTGGGACAATAGGATACCTTGCTATTTTTATCTACCTAAGGAACTGATTAACCTTTCCGATTAAAAGCAACACGGCAATAAATAGTTCTCCAAAAATTTTTATTATTTTATTTCTTAATGAAATAGAGTGTCACATATGATGACCTTAATAAAGATGTGGTTTCAGTCCAGGGATTTTCTCTAGCACTTTATAACATTTGGGAGGTGTCAAGTCATTCCTCCCGTCTTTGTGCCCATCTGGATCAAATGGCTGTAGTAACAACGTTTTACCACTAGAGGTTTGATAAAATGGTCGATTGTGAGCAGGCAAATCCTATATGCTGGCATAATTTACAATACATCAGCATAATTTTTCCTGAGCCCACAGACTTTATAATTTATGTCATCACCATCAAAACCTCATATTGCTCAGAAGAACACATTATCCTTGTATAACATGTCTCGTAGGACATGTCCAATACCAGAACTGGCGATGCATAATGCATGAGCTCACACATGTGATCTTAAAGGGAATTTATGTATGCATGTTTTTTTAAACTATTTATGTCCGCCTGGGTCATCTCAGCGCTGTGGTGCCCACTGCGAGGAAAGTGGGGAATATGTGGGCCTAATGAGGGGTGAAGTAGACTACGTCCTCCCAGATGACTAGGCTTGGTGAGCAGCCCACGTAGGCTAGCCTACCCGGTGAGGCTGCAGAGACGACTCGAACATCCCGGAGAAGAGCGGAAGCGCACAACCGATGATCATGTGATGAAGGTGTACAGTAGCCTACGGGTTATCAAGACAAGGGCAAGCAGGATCACTGCTCTCTCATCTGCATTCTGTGTTTCCAAGACTGTGAGGTACTCATACAACAAGTCTACAAACGCTGTATTATTGAGAATTCAGCCCTATCCGGAAACAGCATATAGTATGCTGCGAACAATCACTGATCATCTTTCCATAAATTGCATGTGTATGAGATGCGCGGAGTGAATCAAGCCATCTGTTTCAGACAGTTGGGCTTTAATAGCGAGACCGCGGAGGTTGCGCTCACGGTGATGTTGAGCGATCAGAAGACCATTTTACAGTATCACGCTGACAACAGTAATTTGGGTCATCTGGATGCCTCAAATGGTCGATGGTTGAGCGAACGCTATTGCATTTAAAGGGGACTGGTTTATCCATAGGTGACACAATGACCAGCAGGGAACATTCAGTTTAGTTAAACACAAATGGGGACTATGTCTCCAATGTATTTTTTAATAAAATGGTGATGAAATACGGGAAGAGGCCTTTAATCGTGTTCCAAAGGAGCACCTTGCATTGAAAGGCGATGTTTTAAACAGTGACGGCTTTCTCTGAAAGCAGAAAAAGACTGAAATAAGCATCCAAAAACATCTTTAGATTCATTCACAAATTTATATTATTATACACTTATTATTCTGCATACACGTTCATATTTGTGCTTTTTGTTTATTTTTCCCAAAGAAATGTCCCAAAGAAAATTGTGGCTATTCCAAAATGAATGTGAAGCATTCTGGGACATGTTCTGTCGCTTAAAGCAGAAAAAAAGAGTAGAAAGACATCAAAATACATCTTAAATTTTGTGCCTGAGAATTTGTGAAATTATTTCTTCTCCTATTGTGCTTCTTCTGCAGCGACGGGGCTTAGCTGGCCTCTTCACTAGGGGTGGGGGATGAACTACTGTACACACAGCTGTCAGCTCACAATGCCAAAGCTGGTGGTGTGTTTATACACACTATGTAGCAGAATAATCCAAATCTGTGCATTATACTGCATTCACTGCCATTAGAAAATCCACGGCATTCCTAAGCTCTCAGCCCTTTTAAAATGGTTTCCGTTAATACTCTTAACTCACCTAGAGATTACCTTGTAATGTTCAGAATGAATATACATGTTGGCTGAATCTGGGAAATCCAGGTCTGGATAAGCGGGACATGACTGGAATTGTTTAAACAGTCTGAGGTTTATGTAAGTGTGCTGCTTTTCTTTCCTGGGTTTTGGCAGCAAATTGTCACATGCCATGTGACGCCCCTGGGAGGAACAGAAACAGGAAGATGTGGATGATCCAATTTGGACCGTCTTTGTTGTAGCAAACAGGGAGAGCACACAAAGAGGCAGGCTGTTTGAGAACTTTGCTGTTCTCCCTTGTGGGGTCTTGGCTAAAAATAATGAATTCAATCAGCAAACCGAAAACAAAACTAAATTAAAAGACAAATTTTCCGCAAAATATACACTTAATCAGTAGGCGTGGCCCCAGACTCACCCGATTCCCTCTCCTAGAATGAGCCCCCCCACTATATACAGTTGAGGTCGGAAGTTTACATACACTTAGGTTGAAGTCATTAAAACTAATTTTTAACCACTCCACAGATTTCATGTTAGCAAACTATAGTGTTGGCAAGTCAGTTAGGACATCTACTTTGTGCATGACAAAGGTGATTTTTTCAACAATCGTTTACAGACAGATTATTTTACTTTTAATTCACTATATAACAATTCCAGTGGGTCAGAAGTGTACATACACTAAGTTGACTGTGCCTTTAAATTTTCTCAAATTTTTTATATTTGGTCACATATCTTTTGCATGTCATGACTTCCTGATGTCTGTGACCCAACAACATCAAAAGACTCTTGATATCTTATTTTCTGGTACTCTTACAAGCGATACTATAACGTCTCTGCATTTTAATTTGTAAATTATGCTGGAACAGTATGGAATACATGATTGGTAAAATGGCATCAAATAAGCCTCAAACCATCACTCTGCTGCCAGATATGCAGTAGATATGGATGGATCACTTTAAGGGTTGTTTCTCCTGACAAATTTTCCTATTGAACTCTATGGAAAAATAAGTCAGGAGAAGAAACCCTTCAAGTTATCCATCCATATCTACTGTATAGATATCTAGTCCCACCCCAATTCCCATAGAGATCCATTCAAATGCAGAGACGTTATAGTATCGCTTGTAAGAGTACCAGAAAATAAGATATCAAAATATTTTTTTGATGTTGTTGGGTCACAGACATCAGGAAGTCATGGCATGCAAAGGATATGTGACCAAATATTAAAAATAAAAAAATTTAAAGGCACAGTCAACTTAGTGTATGTAAACTTCGGACCCACTGGAATTTTGATGTAGTGAATTAAACGTGAAATAATCTGTCAACAATTGTTGGAAAAATGACTTGTGTCACGCACAAAGTCCTAACTGACTTGCCAACACTATAGTTTGCTGACATGAAATCTGTGGAGTGGTTAAAAATGAGTTTTAATGACTTCAACCTAAGTGAAGGCAAGGTCAGTGCTAATTACTACTTGATGATTGATCATCTTCACCCCATGTTGCATAATGTCTTTCTTGCAAGGAGGGGTGTCTTTCAGGATGATAAGGCCCCTGTTCAAATACGCGGCTACCCTGTGGTTATAACTACATGTAAAATGACGTCCATATTTCCACATTCCACACTATGTAAATTGTTAAATAGGATCAAATCAGGTTTTTAACAAAGAGTTAATATACGTTCATGAATTATTTCCGTATTTTATTATGGGGTGAGAATGATCTCTTGCTTGTCAAAGCAACTGGAAGCAATCCCATATCCAGCAGTAATATTTCAAATAGTTCTGACTGCTCTCTCTCTCTCTCTTCCTTCCATTAAGCATGCACAAATCAGTTTTCACAGTTTTGTGCATGTTCATTGGATAACCATACCAGTCTGATATGGGAGAAATACCTAGAACAATCATCCCAGAACCTTGAATTACTGCTATCCGTCTTGTCTTTGATTTTCAAGTGACTCAGTTCATTGTTTTGTTAAACGAGTATGTGCATTGAAGAGAGAGAGAGAGAGCTCCTCCTTGTGGTGACATTTCAAAGGCTCAATGAGGAGGTGCTAAACACAGCTATGCTGCCAGCCTCTTCCATAGCAACGTCCCTACATAGCAACAACATCCTTGAATACAAGGTTGCTAATGTATAGTTTGCCTCTTTTCCAAGAGACATTGATCCGTGACTTTCTTGCTGAAGAACCAGATGTAAGATTAAGACGAGACTGCTCAATTGCTAAAAACCACACTGCTTCATAATTACATTTTTAAATGTTTTTACTTTGTCATCTTATTAAAGAGACTGTTGTGAAAAGAGACTCCTGTGAAATGATTATAAAGATAAAGAGACCAAGGGAGAAAAATAGAGAAGGGGAAATATTCTCAAAACAAAAAAATCCAACAAGTTTCAAAGCATATTGCATTTCCATCTACAGTCGTACATAACAAGCCCATAATTATCAATAACAATTATCATTCCAAAGCCTGAATCTCTCCCCACACTTTGTTGGGATTCAAAATCCAAATTAGCTGAGGGAATACTGTCACAAAGGGTGCAGGTCCTCCGTCAGCCAGATGCAATCAAATTCGGATCAAGCTGTACACTCCGCCTGTAGCAAACACCCATTTGGCCAGCTTCTGGGTCTTCCGAGAGAGGCAGTTTGGAGAAAACAGACTCTGCTGATTGTGTCAGATGGTATAGACACTACACAGTGCACTATGTATTGAGCTACGGCTACTTTTGCATCACCACGGTTTGCATGAAATCAGAAAATCTAAATCTAAAAATTCAGGCAGTTAAAAGCTGTTTATTTATCAAAAACAAATTACACGACAGTCATATTGTGGTCATACCATCAGTCAAGCAGTCTTGGTTGCAGATCAGCCTGTAGCCTTTATCTTGAATAAGGAACCACTGGAGCTTGTTACAAAAAGATATATAGATACTTTATTTTCCTCTAAGAGGATATTGTTTCTGCAGCTGTTACAGGTAACCTGATTGCGGCAGATTAACATCCTTCAACAGTTGCACACGAAAGACGTTTGGATTAGTGTGATTTATTTATTTATTTGAATCTGGTTTAGTCACACCTGCTTCAGGTTATGTTTCCATTAGAGTTCTGGGAGTAGACTCGGGGGAATGACTACAGAAAACTATTACCGCCGTCTCAGTGGAGAGAATGTGCCTCCATGCGGTTATGGTGTAATGGAAACATAAGCAATGACTGAGGAACACCGGAGGACATTTTCTGTAGCCAAAATGTGGGAGGCCCTTTTGACACTCAGTTGAAATACTGCGATTTTCTTTCTTGCCGAAGCTACAGCCCAGCAGTGCACAGCAGGAATCTCTTGCCACTTATAAAAAAAAATCTACTTTCCTTTCCTTTCTTTGCTTGCTAGAATTGTTTTCCGGAAAATTTCCGCTTTCCTTTTTGTGTGTGTGTGTGTGGGGGGGGGGGGGCTGTACACCAAAACCCCACCCATTTTTTGAAGCACAGTGCTTAACCACAACAGACTATGTGGATATCTATCGTACCTCAGTGTACTTAAATCAGTTTACATTCAAATGAAAGCTAAGCATGCTTTAATGGCATTTCCTTAAGCTGGGCCATTAAACATAATTTTCAATTAAATAATCTGTTACCATAGCAGCCTGGTTTATGATTTACAATTAGCACCTTCGGAATAGAGTTTGAAATAAACAAAATAACACTGTAGCCTGAATCTGATACACAGAATGTAGTTCCAAAAAGATTTGATCGGGGCGTCACATTCCAGTCCTGAAGGGCCGCACGGTGTCTGTTGGTTTTCTGTGTTTGACACCAGTGAACCCCATTGATTCATTGAAGTCCTTGATTGGCTAAACAGTCCACACATGTAAATTTGCTGCTTATTGAAAGGAAAGGTACAGCGGCCCTCCAAGACTCGCATTTTGCCTTTGCGTTCATTTTGGAAATAAGTGAGCTATTTCAGGTATAATGACGCTTCGTAGTTCAGAGAGGAGGGTGCCGATATAAACCTGGACAGGGGCTGACAATAGGTCAGGTCTACAACCCTGGTCCTGAGAGCCGCAGGCTCTGCCAGTTGTTCTTCTCACCTTAAAATGAGTAAGCAAGAGGCGAGCGGAGGAGAGTTAACTGCATAATCTACGGCTTAAATTGAAAAATTAAGTGCTGAGTGACCAAAACCAGCGACTCTCCAGGATCATGGTTGCAGACTAATGCTCTAGGCTCTACCCTACCTGCCACCAAACCCGCCCCATTTCTCAATAAAACGGCAAACACTAAAACAAAACATTTTTATTAATACCAGGCGTCTCACAGCAGGTGTTTCAAACTATTTCAGTCTCCTCCCCGGTGGAGTTCGATTTGGCCGACCCCTGCGCGAAACTCTCATTTCTACGTTTCTCAGTCGGTGGCGTCCTGAATTCACTTATCAATCCAGAGGAGGTGTACATATCCAAGCGGTACATCTGTTTTTGATAAACAAACATCTTAATCATAACTTTAATTTCCACCATTACATCAACATTTTCCACTTGTCAGCGGGATAATTTGATAAATCTGTCAATATATGCAGTCAGGTTGTGATATTTTCAGAACTACAGGGAACAGCTTTTTCCATTATTGCAGTCTATGCTTTGACACTTTAGCCGATGTGGTAAAACATTAACAATACCATAATTGTCATCATTCAGATGTACATAAATATAACTGTAGCAGTGTTGGTCTATAGGAACATCAGACAAAATGATAGCAAGTGTTCACTAATATTATTGCTTGCCTGGAGAAACCATGATGCATTGGTCTAGTGATGTAAAGTAAACCTCCTGAGTCTGGTCTTCCGTTCATTGCCAGCTGTGACTGTCTTTCTCAAATATCCCAATGTCCATCTATATATATATTATTGTACCTAAAGGGCTTCAGTATATGCAATAATTCATAAATAATCTGATGTTAGTTTGCATCAACCACACTGTGAACTGCTCTGCACTTTTGCCAATGTGATCTGATTTGCAATGAGCACCATTCAAAGACAGCAGGACTACTTTTCCCATAATTCCCAGTGTATTTCTTATTGATTATATGCTTAAGCAGAAGGTTAAGTAGTTGTAGTCTTGCAAGTAGGCCCTATGCACTGATCATTCTAAATCCACCAATATATCTGCCAATATAGCTTTCTTAAGAAAATAATTAAAACAAAAATATGTTTGCACCTAACAAACCTTTTTTTGTAAGCAGTTCTGAAGCTGATTTCTGAGTAAACAGCTTCAAAATGGACGTTCTGCAGCGAATCATCACAATTTGATGGAAACTAAACTGAAACCCCAGAAGGGGATTTATTGAGATATTCTGAGAGAGAACACGTAAAATGGGCCAATTAAATTCTCCAGAGTAAAGTCAGAAAGAGCTTCCAGACTGGTGAGTTGAAACAGCACTGCACTTACCAAAGAGGGGGAAGAAGCTTTGTGGACCCCAGGGAATCCAATGTACGCGGTACAGCATGGACAAAAAGTCCACTAATAAGATGTAAGCTGAGCATTTTATCACTGACTTCAAATTTGTAATTGTATGCCAGAAGACTCGATAAAGAATCCAGAGCTGAGATTGTGAGTTACCTACGTATTACAGTACATATACAGTTATTTTGTTGAGTGAAAATGATAAAGGTAAAGCCGTATACTGAAGCTACAGTACAGAAAAACACTAAAACATACAACATACAAAAGAGGGGATCACTCCAGCACAGTATACCAACAGTTCCCTTTTTTAAGAAAAGTATCAGGTACCAAGAAGCTGCATGTTTATATGAATAGCAATGAACCTCATTTGGTTGGCAAAACATATCTTTTGAATCTGCAATGACACCAGCTGTCTTTCAGCTGTGAAAGATTGATTCCACATGGCCTCCGGGGGCATTTACACATATATTTCATAGGGATAACTCAGCATGGGCATTTGAACGAGGAGTGAAGCTGGCTGTGTGTAATACGAATAAATAAAAAAACTCACACAGCATCCATTTAATGAGACATGTGCTGCAATTACACATACAAAAAATAATTACAAATTACCCTCACAACACGGAAACTGGAAACGACGTGTTAATTCATGGTAATTTGACTATAGATTTAGGAACAAAGTTGTGTGTGTGTGTATGGGGGTGGGGGGGGATATGAGAGAGAGACAGAGATGCAGAGGTGGGTGTGGAGAGTGTGGGGGCAGAGACAGTTGTCACGGAGGAATCCATGAATATTTTTTTAATTCATTATGCAAACTTGAGAGACGCGCCATTGCTAATTTTCTGAATTCTTACAATAATTATGCCAAGATGTTAATTTCACAGACAGTAAAGCAAACCTGACCTTTATGCTAATGTATTCCCTGGGTGGGCCGGCTGTGTCACATTCATAGGCTAATTAACACACCCCAGTCTCTGACACCACTAGACTAGGTCTCTGGAAGAATGGTTTATAAGGATGAATGAGTGCCTGTCGGTGAAAAATATGTAGCATTACATACAGAACAGCTCTGACTGGTGCGCTCATAATAATTCAGCATAACCTCTGCCCATCCCATTTCTTTAGGTCGTTTGTAACCACAGGGGTCAGCATCGCTACACAGATGTTACATTACCATAAAAGAGGAGCTTTTCAAAGAACGGCCCACGTCCATGCAACACAGCTGTCAGCACGTCCAGTCTGAGCGAACCGTTCACCCATTCATTCCGCAAAAAGGAATGTTTAATTGGTCAAAATGTAACCCCATATCTTGACCTGTATACAATCGGCTTGAAATTTTGGATGCGTTTTGAGACGCATGAGGCTTGTCGCCATTTTGAGACGCATGAGGCTTGTCGCCATTTTGTCGGCCGATCTCGTGTGATGCAGAGAGAACTTTGGAGCGATAACCAGTCAGGCGTCGAATCAAGAAAACGGCGGGGTGCCGTAATTCAGACAAAAATATATTTTGTTTGAACGTTGCGCTTCGAATTAAATGGTAGAGGAAACAAAACGATAGTCTAAGCTTGATAGTCGATGGCACACTGAACAAAGAACAAGAAAAGATACCTCGTTTCCAACTTTTCTCATTTTTTGGCCAGTCACTGCAGATGATTATTTTTCTCAGTTTACATAGCAAGACATTGGTACATTTAAAACCAGAGCCTCGCATTAGCATTATAGGCACACATGCACCTTCATAATAATGTCAAACATCATCTCTCTCCGCATCGTCTCTGTTACAGCAGCAGCTGCGCAACGCGCCGGCTCCCCCAGCATGCACCCCTCCCACCGCTTTGGACTATAGTGGCGCCCTATAACGTCCCGCCGTTTGCAAAAAGCCCGCTGCGTTTCCTTTTTACCGCCATGCATCGTCAGCACAGGCACAGGCATCCACGGCACAAACCTCACACGCTCTTCTGTGAGCTCCCAGCGCACCCACTGTGAGGTAATCAGTCTGGGGAAAAGGCAAAATATTCAAGTTGTAAAAAGATTTCTCCCAGTTATCAAACTCTTCCGTAGGCTTGTTGTGGGAGTTGGTTCATCTCTAATGATGGTGGTCGCAGTGTGGTTGTGTGGTGCGTGTTCAGTTAACCAATGTGGTTGCCGGCAACAGACGCCTGCACTGTGACCTCATTATATATAGACCTAAGAAATTCAGGATCACAGCGAAAGGCTTTGCCGTCTTGAAGCATTTGTATGTCTTGCAAAATACTTTCAACCCTCGCGTTTCCCTCAGGGTCAAAAATGACCCTTTAACAGCAGTTAAAATACCCTAAATGTTTTTTTTCCAGCATTGTGTGATCTGTGTTTCGAGAGTAAAGCTCTGTACCCCAGTGGTTTACTTATTCTCTCCTCTTTTGGAAAGTTGCAAGGGAAATAAAAATCAGTTTTCATGAAAGACAATGCCACACTGCCACAGCCCATTTCCCAGAAATGACAACCACAACTTCTCATATCAACAGTGTTTCATCCAGGATTCATTTAGAGGGGGCCAAATTGACCCCCTACAATTTTTTTAGGGGGTCATCTCGAGACATGTCATGATTTATTACTAGTTCCAGTCAGGATTGGAGCCATTGAAGCCCAATGTTTTGATCCAGGAATGCAGAGCTTTGTGTGTTGACTAGGTTAAACCTGTACAACAGTGTCACCTACCCCCCCTCCCCCCTCCAGGAATACTTTATCATCCCCTACGTAAGTACCATCAACAACTATCAAAGCTAATTAACACAGGCACCCACCAAAAACACAAAATTAAAATTTGATTGCAAAAATCAAATCAAAAAGCTTTTATGACTATGCCCTTGTGAACAACCAACCAACAAAAAAGCTGTTGCATTTTAATTCACAAAAACAAGATTTGGTGATACAGGTGCTCAGCTGAGGACTTGTATGACCATGCAACAAAAAACATGAGAACTTTGCAACATTCCTTGTTTTCATCAAAAACAAACCGAAAAGTTACACGAGGAACTTGTTTGTAGAATTATCTGACCCTCAACATAGAGGCTTATGAATCTAATCCGACATCCTCATGTAGCGTTATCGGAACTGAAGAAAAAAGAACACCAGAAAGGCAGCTAATGCTTTGTGTGATCTGTGTTTCGAGAGTAAAGCTCTGTACCCCAGTGGTTTACTTATTCTCTCCTCTTTTGGAAAGTTGCAAGGGAAATAAAAATCAGTTTCCATTCAACGGGTTGAGACAATGCCACACTGCCACAGCACATTTCCCAGAAATGACAACCACAACTTCTCATATCAAGCAGAGACTAGTTAGCCCTCCCCGTAGATTGACGTTGCTTTTCTGTACAAAACACAATTTTGTCTTCTTTCATGCAAGGATAAGCCTATACATGTTTCAAGCCATCTAAGCTACCAGTTGCATTTGAAAGTCGCCATAAATCCCTTAATTCGTCAACAGGTAGGCTCTCTGACAAATCAGTATTTTTAAGAATCTAAATATGTGCTTTAGTTAACAGGCTCTAGTTAGATGTAGACTAATCAAATCACAAAACTCCTTGCCCTTCATTTAGAAAGGCATGTCAAACATGGGATTTCTGTATATTGTTTTTATTTCAAGAAAAATATACTGAAACCACCTAAAAGTTACCGGGCGTTAAAACGGAACAGCTTGTAAGAGGTGCAAGACACCGTAATTTACCAGAAAGGAAGCGTTTGCAGCGAATACCCAATCCCTCCAATTGGTGCCGCTATTTTTTGTCATGCACCTGACACTCAGACCGTCTGTGTACTGTCAACTAGAAAAGCAACCCCTTATATTTTAGACATCTTAATACCTGGTAACCTTGGCTCGCACACTAATTACTTGTGTATATGCGACTAAACCAGCTTGCCCCACTGCTCCATTTGGAAATAATTTTAGGGGTGGCTCTGTTAAATCACTGGCCAATGGGCAAAATAGGTCTCGACTCAAACCACTATGTAGTGTGCAATGTGCATGTAACACCACGGTGTCTCTGATCACCACTCTCCACG
The DNA here is from genome assembly GCA_022702515.1 of Ilyophis sp. 1 JC-2022. Taxonomy (NCBI): domain Eukaryota; kingdom Metazoa; phylum Chordata; class Actinopteri; order Anguilliformes; family Synaphobranchidae; genus Ilyophis; species Ilyophis sp. 1 JC-2022. The sequence goes on from CM040400.1 coordinate 21,787,374, forward strand.
CCAATGTCAACCAATCAAAACTGTTGAAAGATGTGAAATAATAAATCCACACACATCGTATTTCTTTAAAACGTGGTTTATGTTCTTGCGCAAAAAACATTTGCTGTGTAACAAGTTCTTACTAAAAGTAGCTATCACAAGCTTGATCGATGAAGTGGATGGCTTTTGAAAATGAATCGTTGTCCATTCTAGGAGCCTGTACATTCCATCACCTGGTGTGCTAAATGATAGTATTGCTAACTAGATGCACTGACTCGTCAAACTGTTTTCTAACAATAACACAAATCCAGCATCGAGCATTAAAAGGCATTGATACAGCTCAGAAAAAAATAATATATATTGGCCTAGCGAGAAATGCACTGCCACGGAAACTCAAATTCCATTCAAATATAAAACAGTGCAGTGCTGTGTGATTAAATTATGTACATTTCTTCAAATTAAAGTACATAATTAGCTAGCCAATCAAATCATAAACTTTAAAAAGCGGGCCTATTTCTGGCTAATAACAATAAAAACAAAACTACAGCGCAGGGCGTTCGCTGTGTATTTCAGTCTTGGTACTCCGTGTATTTCTTGGCCGAACCGTGCACTTTGCTGGCCGGGTACTTGAGCCGGTTAAGAGCCATTTTTTTCAGTACCGCTTGCGGGAGGTCCACGTGGCATTTCTCAGCCAGCTCCAGAAGGTAGATCAACACATCACTGAGTTCATGGGACAGTTGCTCGCGCTCTGCCCCAGTCCAGCCAGGAAGACCCTCCGCCACCTCCCCTCTCCACTGGAACAACTCGGACACCTCACCGACCTCTCCCACCATGGCGAGCAGCAAGTTCCTTGGCTGGTGGAACTGGTTCCAGTCCCTTTCGTCCGTAAACTCCGCCTGCAGTCGTCGGATGTCTTCCATGGTCGGTTCCGCGCTGAACGAGAATCGTTGCGGACATTTAAGACCATTTTGCACTGGACGGGTGTCTTGGCCCCCGTGATTTGTGTCTGCACCCTTGGGAGTACCGTTAGTCAAACTAGAAGGTGCTGTCGCATCACTGAGATTCCCTTCCATTTCCTCCCTCCTTTCAGCCATCTCTTTTATCAGGGGAAAAAAGTCGTAAGGCGTGCGAAATTCCTCCACGGCAACTTGCTTTTCTCATGAAACTACGCCTGTACGCTACTGTTCGGTGGTACTCACACGCGTTAAACTCCCGCCACAAACACAGTCCTTCAGGAAAGATTTGACTTTTAACCCCGGATATGAACACTGGGTGTCGTAACACAAATATATCGTTCACAATGGGACTTGTAGTGCATACATTCCAATCCGGGTGAACATTCAGGCAGAAATGTATATATCGGAACTACAACTCCCTTAATACCGTGGGCTGCAGCAGTCATGGCTGCCTCCTCAGGAGGAATGTGTACTGTTATTTGCTATTTAAATAGACAACTTGCAGTTCATTATCCGAGGATAAACATTCTAAATGTTTGCAATAATACATGCAGTAACGTTAGGAGTTTACGGACCTCTGTTCCTCGTTACCACAGTCAGCCACGAATTAAAAAGAAAAGGTTCGTATTTAATTAACATAGCGCGATGTGGTGAATGTCAAAATTGGTAAGAAAGCTTTGTGTTAACCGAACATATTATGTCACTAAGTTTGTTATACAGTTGAAATTGACATTATTTGTCACCCTCGTCTCAGTGTTGGCTGAATACTGATGAACCGTTTGTCTGTGTGTCAGTAGTTCTGTCCGGGACCTGATCTCCGTTGTTGGTTTGGAGATCCACGCTCAAATCAACTCCAGCACAAAGTTGTTCTCGAGCTCTCGGGTCGGGTTCTCCGCTCCACCGAACTCGCAGGTGTCCTTCTTCGATGCCTCGCTGCCCGGCACTTTACCGGTAAGTCAACTGGATTTCCACCCCTCAGTTATAAAGATATGTAAATTGGTTGGAAGGACTGGTTATAAATCTCAATTCATTCTTAGGTTTTCTATGGCCTGTCTCTCTTCTCATTTGTGTACCCTCTCTCTTGCTTTAAAGCTAACGTCCACACGCAACAAATATTAAAATAGTGCAGACATTATTATTATTAAATCAGTATAAAGTGATTGACCACTTTCTGATATTGTTTTATATTCTGTTTTAGTGTATGATTTTGATTGGCGCAGACCGTTTTTGAGTGGAGTGAAGAATAGTTGAGATACCGTAGTTAAAGAAGTTTCTGAAAGTCTGCTGGCTTTACAGTGGCTGGTACAGGGACATGTGTTTGTGTTTGCGGTGTAAAACAAACAAAAAAATGCACTTCAAGTAGCGTAAATCCAAGACAGTTTAGTTTGTACAGTGACGTTATTCCTCCAGAGGTTGTATGCGTGTATATTACCTGATTATTCTTTAAAAACAGCAGTTAATTCGTAACTATTTTGTTGCGCAAGCAACCTGGCACTGTTGTGATCAAATTATGTTATGGTTTCCTATGTCAACAGTACTACAGGCATCATTGAGAGTGAAGTACTGGTAATTACGTTTATAATTGCAAAAAAAATTAAATGATAATAATATTAACTTACTCATATGTACAGCATGTGGAAACGTAATATTTCTGTATCAAATAGCAGTATTTGGTCTGATTCTTATCCAGAATTATCTTTTAAACTGTGTAAATTAACTGTGAAAGAAACCCTTCAAGTACTGTCCAGCTATTGAAAAAAATTTTTTTGTTTTATTTGCCCCCTTGTGGTGAAATAATGAATTTAAATTTGATTCAGTCATTCAATGCTTATTCTGGGGAGGGGCCTCACAATGGATAAGGACGATCTTGTACACAATTATGTTGTACACAATGTTCGCACTTTATCTGACAATTTGAAAATGTTAGTGAAAATCCATTTCACATTAAATTTCTCGCGCTCTACGACACAACCCTGCCATAATTTAAATGAAAATTAAAAACCACATTTGCATTTTTTTTATTGTAATCGCATGATCCGTGACAAAAAGGAAATCATAATTCAATTCGCCATTTAACATATAGTTTTCATGCTTTTGCGGCACAAGAGTGACATAATTCAAATGCAATGGCATTGCATCCGTTTACATTATCATTTCCGCGTGTTCACGCAAAAACCCTGCCAATACTCCAAACTGAACATGCAAACTGTCGAAGCTGCCCATCAAGGCGGGGCCTCGAAGAAAGGGGCGTTACAGGGGACTGTTCAAACCACCGTTGTCTGTGATTTCGGTCGTCAGGCAGTTACCAGGCGAGATAGCGACATTTCCTCGTCCTCTGTGTTTGAGGCTAAATGCTAAAAGCTAGAAAGTAAACGAGGTAGCCTAAATGTTACGATGAGCCTAGCCAGCCCGTTGTTAACTAACTTAACCTTAACAGCCGAGAGGACTTGGATTGCCGTTCACCGGTTTGCCTTAGACAGGGCTGTGTGATAAGCCAACGTTGAGCTATTGCTTAGCCTATATTCCATGTCACTAAAATAAAATAAGCATGCTATCAATAAAATAAGTGCTTATGTCTCGAATTTTGTCTGAGTGGTAGACCTATTAAATTAAAATTAATTATTCTGTAGCCTATGCTCGTAAAAGAATAAGCATAACGGCACTGTGCCAATACTGACATGGATTATTTTTTATTTTATTTTTACATCTGTGTCGATAGGCTACTGTCGGAACTCACTGTACGCCCTCTAAAAAGGCCAATTTCGTTCCGATCGCTGTCTCAGGTTTTCTGTGGACTACGTTACCTTTGCTCTGCACATAGCCTAAGGGCTAAGGCTATCTAAAAAACAACAACAACAATAATATAGATAAATCGTGATGGAAAATGCCAAAAGAAAAGGGGGTATTTTTTTTTTCAGGCATAGCCCCCCAATAAGCCGGTTTTTTTTGACCACGGAAACCCCACAACATTAGGATATCGGCTAGTTTCCACACCAGATTAACGACAGCAGGCTAAACTGTTAAATTAATTTAGTTAACATTGGGCTGGCTATTGCTAGTCGTAACTTTTAGGCTACATCGTTTCCTTTTTAATTCCTACAGAGAACTTGGAAATATCGCTATCTAGCCTGGTAACTGCCTGACGACCGAAATCACAGACAATCATTGAATCATATGTTCAGTGAACGGTCCCCTGTAACGCCCCTTTATTTGAGGCCCCGCCTTGATGGGTAGCTTTGACATTTTGCATGCTCAGTTTGGAGTATTGGCAGGGTTTTTGCGTGAATGATAATGTAAACGAATGCAATGCCATTGCATTTGAATTATGTCACTCTTGTGCCACAAAAGCATGAAAACGATATGTTAAATGGCGAATTGAATTATCATTTCTTTTTTGTCATGGATCATGCGATTACAACAAGAAACTGCTAATGCAAATGTGGTTTTTCATTTTCATTTAAATTATGGCAGGGTTGTGTCGTAGAGGGCGAGAAATTGATTTGCATTAACTTTTTCAAATTGTCAGATAAAGTGCGTACATTAACTTGAAAATGAAAACGCAAAATGGCCTTTTGCATTCATTTGAATTATGTCATGGTTTTTGCGCACATCGAATGTAAACAAAATGCAATCGCCATTTTCATTTATGCTTCCATATGCAGTAACTTCCAGTGCACAAGATGGATAATGTACACATTATAAAACATCAAAGCCAGTGGATTAACACTGTCAATAAGTAAGGTTAAATAATTATTTGTGTTATGGGTATGACCCAGGACGTTCTCAGTTTTGAAAAAAGCATCCTTTGGCTTAAATGGAAGCAACCCTTAATTTTCCTAGGATGATAGACAATTTAGATGTCTTCTGTACATTAAACATTTTTGGAGGGTATCTGTTTCTTATATTATGGAAGAACTGATATGACCATACGCTTACACTGAACATTTGTTGCTCCATAATACCAGAGCATGTGTGAGCTAGTTACCTTCCTCATTAGCCTTTCAGAGAAACCACAGTGTCTTTTCCAATAAAGCTGGAGTACTGCAGGCACAAATCCACAGTCGGTCTGCAAGGCAGGCATTGCGGCCTCTCGAGTCATTTCAATGTGCGTGGTCCCCATGGTCCTTGAAAATCTTGGAAAGTAATTGGAATGTCACAGTAAGTGTTGAAATATTCTACCTTAAGTGGCCCAAACTTAAAAAATAAAAAATTTTTTTTTTTTTTAAAGAAATGTTTTTTCTTCCACAGCAAGAAAATATATCCATCTTTTTTTTTTTCTAACACTGAAGTTTGGTGTAATTTGTGGTGATATTTCAAACTGCATTGCAGGCTTTTTGTTTCACCCTTCTGGGTGAAAAATACTTAAAATATTTGAAATACTGCCTTTGCATGGTTTGCCAAAAGACGTGAATGTGCCTAGATTTAAGTTTCTTATGTGATGATTCGGTGATCTGTTTCAGTTTCTTATATGATGTCGGTGAGTTCTGGTGTGTTGGTCTGTTCCAGTTTTTTATATGATGTCGGTGAGATCTGGTTCGCTGTTCTGTCACTCTTTAGGTGCTGAACAGAAGATGTGTGGAGGCCGCAGTAATGACGGGGCTGGCACTCGACTGCACCATCAACAGGAAGTCGCTGTTCGACAGAAAGCACTACTTCTACGCCGATCTACCCGTGAGTCATCAGATCGGTCTCGTCACAAGCATGCTATCGCCACAAAACTGCTTGGTTTGTTTCCTTGGCTTGTCTACAGATTAATTTATTCCACCAATTTACAAAAAAAAAAAAAAGAGCTGTAATTGAGCTGTGATTACAAATCTTGTTGACCACACAGGCGTGCGTATATATTTGCATATTAATGGCACCCTGGCTAATACCAGTTGTTGTAAAATGACGGGCCGTGCTTGTAAGTGCCGCTTACGGCCAAATTAAGGCTAAGTCATTTTCACCCCGCTGTGGAGAGACGGCTCATAATAGAAGCAAGCTCTGTCTCCCATTTTCCATTGCTCAATGCTCCCCGGTTAATATGGCAACCACAGATGGCTGTTGCTCTGTGACAAATTGATATGCAGATAACAGGCTCAACCTCAGCACTTCTACCAATCCTTCACCCTTCTAAAAAAATATATATACTGTATATACATGTACACTACCTGGCCAAAAGTATATGGACGCCTACTCATCCAACATCTCATTACAAAATCATGGGCATTAATAAGCTGGTCTCAATTTGCTGCTATAACAGCCTCCGCTCTCCTGGGAAGGCTTTCCACTAGATGCTGGAACATTGCCGCGCGGATTTGTTTCCATTCAGTCAGAAGAGCATTCGTGAGGTCGGGCGCCGATGTGGGGCTATTAGGCCTGGCTCGCAGTCGGCTTTCCAATTGATCCCAGTGGTGTTTGATGGGGTTGAGGTCAGGGCTCTTTGCGGGCCAGTTAAGTTCTTCCATACCAATCTCGACAAAACATTTCCGTACGGACCTCTGTTTGTGCCCGACCTCACTAATGCAGGGCATTGTCCTTCTGAAACAGGAAAGGGCCTTCCCCCAAACTGTTGCCACAAAGTTGGAAACCCAGAAATGTCATTGTACTATGTAGTGTTAAGATTTGCCTTCACTGGAACTAAGGAGCCTATAGCCTGAACCATGTAAAACGAGCCCCAGACCAAGGGGTGTCCACGTACTTTTGGCTGTATAGTGTATGTTCTTTGGCATTGCAGTCACTTAGCAGTCACTTTTGTCCAGAGAAGCTTCAAGTGGAACATCAGTGTTAGTCACAGATACACAAAGGGGGGATATCACAGAGAAGACGCAGGACAGAACTTATCGCGAGGCCCGCTTATAATCAATAAGTGTAAACGTAGCCAAACAAACCAACAATTGGTATTGTAAATAAAAGATAAAGTGAAAAGGCCCAGAACAAAGCGTGTATAAATCATATTGTGATCCTTTTTGCTCCCTCAGTAATGTATCACAGGAGAGAAGAGAGGCAGGAATAGAAATGCTTTACTGCCAAGTCAGCACGTAGCTTCTTATCATTCATCATTTTTTCCGTCTAGTAGGGCATTATTTTATGAAACCGGAGCCAAGTGGTGGCCACTCCCAATCGCTTTATGTATGGGAAAAGTCAAGCCCGCGTCAAAGGCTACCGCTCAAGACTTGAGCTATCCTCATTATTTTCAAATATCGGGCAGCTATCGACAGACGGGACGGCCAGCAATTCAGAAAGGACACAGAAATGGTCCTGATTTCTACGTCTGCGCTTTCCTCTCCGGCCTTTGAGCATCTCTGGGCTCTGGGCGCGGGCGGCTAACGCTGGGCCGCGCTTCCCAGCAGTAGTCTTTCCCAGCAGTCATCTTGGTTAATCTTTGACACGCCACGCTGCAGGCTAACTCTGTTCGGTTTGATAGATATCCGGTTGCGTTTAACGGCCTGCCCCGATTGGTGAGGGGGTTTCTGGGAACCCGGCGGGCGTATTGCACTCCATGATGGAAGAGGATTTTCTTTGTAGCTCGGAAATAGATGTCTGCGAAATCCCAGCTGCAGGCAGATGGATTGCTTAGCGGCGCGCCCGCTTGGTATTACTCTGTGTGGCCACTAGAGGTGATGTTCTCTCTCTCTCTCTCTCTCTCTCTCTCTCTCTGTCTCTCGCTTTCTTGCTCTGGATTTCTTGCTCTCCATTCTTCATCTTTTTAGAGGAAGTGCAACATTAAGCCCAACATTGCAAACGGTGTTCTTTACCTTCTTCCCTCCAAATGAACGTATAAAAAAATAATAATAATAAGGTTTACCTGTGTGTGATCAGGCATTTGAACAGACAGGTTCATTAAGGCAACGGTAGAATAGCTGAGACCGTAATGTTCTACATGCATTGTAAGCCGCATCATTGGAGCAATTTGATTGGGCCTCAGACCTGAGGGAGAATTGGAGCTTGATGAGATGGTGCCGATGTGCTGCCAGATCCTGTGCATTAATATTGTGTGTCTTTCAGGGTCTGTTAAGTTTCCCTGGGCCTCTGGCAAGAAAAGGGGCACACCAATTCAGAAATAGATTTTTCCATTATCAACACTCGATAAAAACCCTCCGATTTCATCCTGTTGAATAAACACCTCGTTATCCAATTCAATACTTCATGCCTCTGTCCGGGCCGGCGTCTCTCATCTGAATGAAAATGACGATCGCCTTCGATATTTTTAACAGCTCCGCCGAAATACTATGCCTCACCGACTCTGGGCTAATCTGAAATCGGCAGTTTGTGATGGGGCTCTGCTTGAGAAATGGGATTTGCAGCGGGCTGCGCCGGCCTGACGCGTGTGACGGGTCTGTTGATCTCTCAGTGGTAGCATGGCTTCAGGAGGAAGGTGGGGAAATCGCGCCGGAAAACATCAAAGGCACTATTTTCTATAATGGGATGTCATTTACTTAGCCTACATTATTTATTTGTTTGTTTATTTTGAAAGCAAGCAGAAACGGTCTCTTGGTGAAGAAGTCATGCAGCCGGTATAGTTTTCGGAGCCCCTCTTAACTGGCAGCAACCTTTGGCTGTTGTGGAGAGCGGGAAGAAGGATGGATGTCGGCCGTGTTTCCGAGACCCCCGCTGAAATGAGCCGTCTCTTGCGCTAAATTGTATTTGTTTTTGTGCCCGCGATGAGTTTGTTGATCAGGTACAACACGCAGATGGCAACGTTTAATTGCTTCTTTTTTTTTTTGCTTTTTTGTTTTTGTGCGCCATGCCAATAACCGTGATTAATGTTTTGTCTCCTCTGGTTTCCGTTGCCATGGCAATGTGTAAAGTTCTAGGGCTGCCTACTTTGAGCGGGTTCTATAAATTGGAAGTAATGAAATATGTACGCGTCTGTTGTGCAATTTTGAACTGTGAAGAAATGTCAATATTTTAATAGCAGATTAATTGCTACAAATTTCACATTTGTCCCAATGTGGCTAATTGGTTTTCTTTGGCACATAAATAATGTCAGTTCCGTTCTCTTCATAATATTTTACTCTGGAAACATTGCGGTCCATTTTGAGGTAATTGGAAAGGTAATTTATTGTCGGTAGTTAATTTGAAGTTTGTTTTGTTATTGACCCTGTACCCTTTCACAGAGACCTTCATTAATGTGATATCATGTGCACTAATAACAATATTAATATGGAGCGATCTGTGGCTGCTGGGTGTCTTGCCCTCTGAACCCTGACTTGATGTCATATACTTCAACTTGGCAGGCAGTGTGATTGATAGTAGTGATTGGCTGCGTGTTTTTCTGAGGCGAACGTGTGCTTGCCCGTTATTGGTGGAGGGTGTCTCGGTGATGTGACGAGACTGCCGATAAGCCGAGGCGTCCCAAATTTACGGAAAGTTGGTTAAAACGGCATGCCGTGTACTGTGTGTACGCTCGCTGCAGGCAGGCTACCAGATCACCCAGCAGCGGGTGCCCATTGCAGTGGGCGGGACGCTCCGGTACAGCCACCTGATTGGACGCAAGCAGGGCGAGGTGGTGACTAAGAGTGTCCGGATCAAGCAGATCCAGCTGGAGCAGGACAGTGGGAAGAGCCTGCATGATGAAAGCAGGAGCCAGACCTTCATTGACCTCAACAGAGCCGGTCTGTCTGTCTGTCTGTCTGTGTGTGTGTGTGTGTGTGTGTGTGTGTGTGTGTGTCTGTGCGCGCGTGTGTCTCTGTTTGTGTGCGCTTCTGTGTATCGACGTTTGTATGCGTACATGTGTGTGAGGTGCCTATAAGCGTGTTTGTCTGTGCTTCTGTGCGTGGTATGTGTGCATTTGTTCATGTGTACGTGGCTAGCTCTGTCTCCGTAAACGGTGAGCGTGAACGACATGTGCGTATGTTATGGGCGTAAACGGTGTGCATGTGTGTGCAGGCGTGGGGCTGATGGAGTTGGTGATGGAGCCGGACATGCAGTGCGGGGAGGAGGCGGCGGCGGCGGTGAGAGAACTCCAGCTCATCCTGCAGACGCTCGGGACCTGCCAGGGCAACATGTCGGGTGGGTACACGTTCCAGTTTGGAGGCATGAATTAATAAATGTATAAATAAATAAGAATGCAAAACGTCACGAGTGGCCTTTAGCGTAACAACTGGAGCAGGACAGAGGAGCACAACCTTAAGCCCCGTCGCAGACGACACACCCAAAACACCCATCGAAGCATTATTCAGAACACCCAGAGACCGCTACGTTGGCTACTTGATAGAGACTGCCCGCACGTAATCCCTCTTGCAGAGACAACAGTTCTGCTACAGAGATACAGCCGCTCACACTTTCCTCCTGACATCTGGCTAGATGAGAACAGTCTCCTGCACGAATCCCGAACGGGAACTGAGTGTTGTCCATAGGGTTTATATCACTGCTATCCCCAGGGAATTAAAGCATTAAAACAACTTGTTTCAATTAAAAACCCAAGCACTTAAAGTGGGAGCGTATAAGCGAGATTCTCTCCCGCTATTAAAGACTAATGGATTTTTAAAAGTGTACCTGTGTCACGGTGTGTGGGGTGCACTTGAGAACTAATTTAAAAAATGAATGCTAATTTCAAAATTAGCATATGCATTTATGCACAGTTTGGCACACATTATCTCACTGTGTTCCCACTGACAGAGGGTCAGCTGAGGGTCGACGCCAACGTCTCCGTGCATCGCCTGGGAGAGCCGCTGGGCGTGAGGACCGAGGTGAAGAACATAAACAGCGCGCGCTTCCTGGCCAAGGCCATAGGTGAGAGCAGGGGCCCCCTGGTGGCGGTTGTCTGAACTGCGAGCCGTTTTGAGCCAGGCACCTTCACCAGCAGCGATCACAGTGAAGTAACCTCATTGTCATTCCTCAGTGCTGGAGTGTATTGTGGGAGCACTGGAGTGGAAAGTGTGCTCCAGAGATTCTGCAGGGACTAGGCTGGCTGCTCTGGGTTTCTCTGAGCGACGTGTGGGAGAACGCGCACACACACACACACACACACACACACACACACACACACACACACACCCATATTTTGCCTTTTCTCTAGTTGTCGTCTGGTTTCTTAAACAGTCACCCTGAAACAATCAGGCAGCGAACCTGGTGACTGCTGGTGATGTAATTATCCATGTGCTCCCAAGTTCAGCTGTAAGTCAAAGATTAGACCTGTGCGCAATGAAGCGTCTCTTCCACTTTGAAAATTATTAATCTGTCTTTTTTTAATGCTCGGTTGAGCTGTAAGCCGCGAAAGTCCCGAAATCTTCGGCGTCTCTAGCGAGACGAGCTAAGTAGTTTGGCACCGTAAGATTTATTCCAGTGGTTCATCCCGGCAGTTACCTTTTTAAAAACACCCTGAGTTTCTGTGTTCGTTTGGGAATCAAGCAAGATACACTTCAACATACGCTTAAAAAGGGAAACGAGCACTGTTGTTTGTATGCGTGTTGTATAATTGGATTGATTACATCTTTGAATAATTGCCACTGTACGGGAATATGCCTCTATATTCTTACATGTGGAGTATTACTCATGCACGGCGTTTACATATAAATTTTGCAATAGTGGTGATAGACAAATAAAACATGTCCGTCTTACCAGTCTTCACCCGGGCACCAACTAATGTAGAGAATACTTACGAATCTGGTAGCAGTGAGCAAGATGATTATTAATATTATTTCTGAATCATCAGAGTCCTCACGCGGCACCAATTATGTAGGGCAGTGATTTTTCAACCACTGTGTGCCGTGAGAGATCGTCAGGTGTGCCGTGGGAAATGATCCAACTTCACTTAATTAGTAACACTTTTGGTTGGTGGTGTGACTCAGGATTTTTTTTTAAATGTAAAAAATGTGCCTTGGCTCAAAAAAGGTTGAAAAACACTGATGTAGGGAATATCCTCGGACCGGGCGCCAATAAATGTAAGGAATATGCCTCTGTATATATAAACTCTTACATGGGATGCCAGAAATATAGGCAATAACTATGGAATAATGAGGTTTACCCTTATTATTCTTAAGTTAGGTTCAAATTAAATCAGTCTCATTTAGATTATTATGGATTATAATTACTACTACTTCAATTTACCATCAAAGCACTAATAACTCATAAGGGTTGAAGGTATTACGTTCTAATGATTAGGTTGACTCAGCCCTCGTGTTCATATGATATCAAAACAGACACCAGGTTTAACAAAAATAGATTTATTAAACAAGGAAAAACAGGAATATCACATTATACTAAATAGACATATCATGTTGTGTGCGTATTGGAGTATTTGTGTGGGTATGCACGTGTGTGTGTGTGCGTGTGTGTGTGTAGGTGTGTGTGTGTGTGCCACGTGTGCTCAGAGAACAAAGGAGTGTGGAGTAAACTGGCTGTGTCGCAGCACGATGGTGGTTATTGATCTCAAATCTAACGTTACTATAAATAAGTTCACGCACTTCGGTCAGGAAATACTGTTAACCATCTACAGTAAGCTAAAATGAGATCATATCACACAAATGTTCGTAAATGTTAAAGAAGAGGAGCAAACCATGAGGCCTGCTTTGGTTAGTTAACAGTACTACCACATTAGCTATAAAACGATAGGCCAGCCGGCTAGCTTGCTAACCAGCACAACAAGTTTATACAGCTATTATTATCGCACAAAGTTGAGATACAATCAAATTACCGATAAACAATTCAGACTAAAATCCTAAACTATACCTGGGATGTTTGATCAGTCTTACTGAAGTCCGCGGTGAGTTGATTACAGCTGGCGTCCGTGAGGTGGGTGGCCAGGGCTTCTCCTTTGGCCTTTCTTATCCTGGTAGGGAGTTTTGCTGGTCGGCCCGGTCCGACGTCTTTGTTACCGCCTGGTTTGCGTCTTTGTCCGTGGCTGGAACACACCTCGGTTGGAGTTGCGTTTATTCAGTCCTCTGTTTAGATGCCGTAGGCAAGCTGACTCGTTCCTTGTGTCTCTCGCCACGGCCTTTCTGAATGCCGCTGGTGCAATGGAGATCCACCTTCGTAGCTGTGTAGCTATTAAATAGGGAAGACAAAATGGAGTGCTGCCTCTTGTGCAGTTGTGCTGCTGCACGATGGAGGGAGAAGGAAAAGTGGGGGCAGACTGGAATGTCTTCAGTCTTATCTGTTTTTAGTTTTATGATCCTTAGTCTCGTATTTCCAAGTGATACGACTGGATCACTTAAAACGGACGTTACGCTGTGGCTGTGTTGTAAATGTTCTTTGGGTTTCCTGTGGAATGAATGGAAATGTAGTCTGTTGTCCCTACACCACGTGTTTATTTCAAAACTATGTAGCGTGAATTTCACAAAGGTAGATTGTCATCGTACTGTAATGGTCCAAATTCAAAATTTGCTTCATACAACCTTTTAGAGCCAAAACAGTAAACGACCCTGTTATCTTAGAAGCCATTGTGATCTGACAGACCGTAGATTCTAAAGGACGAGAACTGGATGCTGATTGGCCACCAGGCCACCTGTGGCGCTGATGGTGAAATGTGTTCCGCAGACTACGAGATCGAGAGACAGATGGCGGTGCTCGGGAGTGGTGGGACGGTGCTGAATGAGACTCGGGCCTTCGATTTCAAATCTGGGTAAGAGCCACGAGCCGTCAGAAACGTCTGCCCGGCGCGAATGCGTCTGCAGGCTCCAGTCGAGCACTTTGAATAAAAAGGCCTCCATAATGAATCTTTGGTTGGACCCCCCCCCACGCACATGCACACGCACACACACACGCACACGCAAGTTCATGAAATTAGCTGGTCTGAAGGCAGCTGCAGCCTCGCCATACGCAGCACCGTTTCGGACTCTTAAGTGACTCAAGCACGGGAGCAGTCTGGCCTCAAGTAGATTGTGTCTGACACGTGGCCCCAATAAAGCATGTAATAGACTGTGGCCTCGCAATGACTCGTGTGTTATGCTGTGGAGAATGTGTGAGACCGTTCTAGTGCGTGTAGGGACTACTGCCAGTGGACCATTGGGGGAGGAAAAAGAAAGCCAGTATATATGGGTCATTCCATGTCAAATCAATCGGTGCTTCCCACCTGATCCCCTCAGAATCACCTGCAGTACATGGACTATAATCTATTTAATGAAGCTATGCAAAATTTTTACTTTATACTATGAATATAGTTTATGTACAAACAAAATCAGGTGAAGTCTCAGGGAGTCAGGTGGGAACTTTTCCCAGAATTAATAGATTTTACATGGAATGACTACACAGTATTTTATATATATATATATATATACTGTGTACATATATATGTTTATAGATTAAATAAAAGCGCACAAACAAAAACCACCATCTGTTACAGTGAACTGATTTCAATTTTTGAACAGAACAGAATTTAATCTTAGTATTTCTTCATTCTTGTGCAGAAAAGGGCTTCTGAATTAAATTATTTCTGTGGCTCTTGTTCTGTGCCGTAGAGTTATTGTGTTTGTGAAAAATTGATGACAGTCTGCCCCACACATTTGCTTCTGTGAAGACGCTAATCTAATTGAATACAAACGTGGGCATGGTGTTGTATCACATTTGAAAATGGAAAGCGAGATTAATAGTGATTTATAAAGGCAGCAAAAACAACAGTTTAGGGTTGTTTCAGTCAACTGTGCATCGTGTAATGCATTGCAGATAAGAAGTCTTAATATTGAGCAAACAAAACGTCATTATTACCGCTTATTGTTATCCTAAGCTGTGGAATTCAATAAGAGGAGTCGGCATGTGTTAGTACGGCAAGGCCTCTAGAAGGTTCTTTATTGGTGGGTTCTGAGGAAGGTGTAGTTGCGCTTCCATAAGAAAACTAACACTGCGGATAATTGGTCAACTGCAACCAATCGGATTCACAGCCAGCATGTACACGGCGCCTGAAGAGTTGAGGTTACTTTGCTAGGAGCACAGCTAATTGATCTGGGCCCATATTCATAAAGCATCTCGGATGCTCAGGTTTCACCTGGTCTTATCAAAACCTTTTTCATTATGAAACGGTGGTTCCCAAGCCAGGCATGAAATGTAACTTTTTCACTCACTGGCCAGAGTGGCTCGTAGTTTCTAAAAAAATCACCGGTCATTTTCAACATTTTAGCAGCAATGTTACTGCACAACCTGGGCCCCGTTTCCCAAAAGGTCATCCGAGGCGATTTAGATTGAATATTAATTTCATTGTTTGCTTTTTGTCATTTGTTTTTGTCTTTCTCTCTCTCTATTTTTATTATCTTTTTTAAGTAATGGCAGTAAATGTTAATAAAATAAAATGAATAAGGCAAAAACACAAGACACTCTAAGATTATCTTAACTCTAAGATGCTTTTGGGAAACGGGGCCCTGCTTGGTTTCCTGCCAAAGGGGCTCGAGGAGAAAATCTTACCGGCCACAATCTAAATTTGACCAGCATTTGGCTGGTGGCAGGTGTTCATTTCACATACTGTTCCTGAGCTCTCCAAGCCCAGGGCCACGTAATGAGTAAGTATGCTTTCAGTAGCTCATTAAGTCATAGCAGCCACACGCTGAAATGTTTTTGCATGCAGTCGTCAAAACAGCCGCGTATACACTGTAACTCAGGTAGCGCTTGTAACTGTAGCACAGGGGATCCTCAATCTAATCCAGAAAGGGCCGGTGTGGGTGCAGGCTTTTGTTCCAACCAAGCAGTTACACACCTGATTCTACTCATCACCCGTTAGTCTTTTCTAAGGACCTTGATTAGTAGAATCAGGTGTGTTACTGCTTGGTTGAAACAAAAGCCTGCACCCACACCGGCCCATTCTGGATTAGATTGAGGATCCCCTCCTGTCGCAGATGCAGCCTTTATCTGTGTGAGTGATTGTGGAGAATTGTGTGATGTACTGCGAGTTATGTTTCCGGTACATATTTCACGACCAACCTGAAACCTTCTCACAAACCGCTTTCTATAAAAGATCGAAACGATACTGGATCAGCACGGCTAGTCTGAGATGCTTTGCGAATGCTGGCCCCCGATTTCCCGGATGGGAGTAGATCCTGTGTGAAGCGCAAGGGCGCGATGTATGAAGAGACACTGCAGTATCCCAATAACGTGTGTGGGGGCGTGACAGACGCTCATTCGTCACTTTACTGTTCAAGTTCTTCAATTCGGGTCAGCGTTCACTCATCCCTAATATGTTAGAGTATTTCTGTTGAATTCTGCTTCCGGCTGATATATGTATAGCACGCAAAGGGGGGGAAATCCTGCATTACCGTTGTTCCTGAATTGGTCAGCTGTCTGTATTGAGAACACCACTTTAAGTGGCATAGGCCACCGGGTCAGTCTCGGGTACCTTGTAATCGGCACTGTTGACCAGAAATTAAAGAGTCCAGGGGTGCGATTTTTACATAAATATTAATGTATTTTTCTGAAGCAGTTCCTACTCGATGGAAAAAATACTTGGACCCACTGAACTGAAGGCCGTTTAGGATCGAGCCTATAACTTTTGAGCTCCCGTCCCGTGTCTCTAACTACTATACCACACTGCCAGCCAATCACATTTGTCTTTGACTGTGTCTGCTCTCAGGCAAACGATTCCTATGAGGGAGAAGGAGGGCCTACAGGACTACAGGTGAGCATCCGGCTCGTGAACTGTAGCTTATGAAAATGTCATATTGATGATATTGCGTTAATAGGGCCAGCTGCCATCCTGTCTGACTGCTGATTGTTTTTGGAAAAATCAGAGTTGCGCAAATAACATCTGCTCTTGTGTCCCTTTTAAACATGCTTTTAATCCCAGTTCTCATGACATTATCTACTATAGTTAATAAAATATATTTAGTGTATTTTACTTCGATACTTACTATGTTTAATTGAATTGATATTGCACTAGTCTACTTTGAACTATTGTGCAGTCCATGAGTATTTGGACAGTGACACAATTTCTGTTGTTTTGGCTCTGTACTCCAGCACATTGGATTTGGAAATGGAACAGTGACTCTGAGGTTAAAGTGTAGACTTTCTGCTTTAATTTGAGGGTTTTTATATTCATATCGGGTGAACCGTGTAGCAATTGTAGCAATTGTTTATGCATTAATATTTGGTTGCATATCCTTTGCATGCCATGACTCCCTGATGTCTGTGACCCAACAACATTAAAATACTCTTGATGTCTTATTTTCTGGTACTTCTACAAGCAATACTATAACGTTTCTGCATTCGTATTCGTAGTATGGAACACATGGTTGGCTAAATGGCTGTAAGTCATGAAGGGTCTGAGTTATCGAACCATCACTCTGCTGCCAGAAATGCAGTAGATATGGATGGATAACTTGAAGGTTTCTTCTCCTGACTTATTTTTTAAAGTTCAATATGAAAATGAGTCAGGAGAAACAACCCTTAAAGTGATCCCCGTTTCAAATACAATGTGCTGGACTACAGAGCCAAAACAACAAAAGTTGTGTCACTGTCCAAATACTTACGGACTGCACTGTAGTGTATTGAGATTATTTCAAATGGCTATTATTATTTTATTCTAATTATTTTATCTATCTATACTTTTAACTTGTTTGGTAAGTGCAGGAGAATCATGTAATAACAGCACTTGTATCTAATAACAGTAGGTTTAATTGTGGTGGGGTGGGGGCCCTTTCTTCAGAAAGATTAGATTAGAGTTTAAAGACTTGCTTAGACACAGAGAGGAGTCAACAGTAACCAAACACAAATGTGCGTTTGATAAGGCGAATGGGAGCACTGGAGAACTGAAGGTGGAGTGACCAATAAACCCAGTTTATTGGTCACTATTTTTTTAAAGGGGGTCTCTGTTTAATGAGCTTTTAAGTGCCTTTCTCTCATGCATTGGCTCTCTCTCTCTCTCTATCTCTCTGTAAAGGTTTATGCCGGAGCCCAACCTGCCCCCCCTCATGGTGTACGACAGTGAGACGGCACCCCCGCCCGCGGGGACAGACCCGGGGCAGGTGGTGCTCATCGACGCCGTGCGGGACCGTATCCCTGAGCTGCCCAGCGCCACGAGGGCACGGCTGGTGGACACGTTCGGGATCCGCCCCGAGCACAGCTACACCCTGGTGGTGAGCGTGGGAATCAGGGGGCACCCTCGACCAGCGATAAACCAAACACGGTTAACTCATAACATATATCCAAGGCCTACCAAAATGTGCCTGATGGAAAATAACCTTAAAATTCCACATATATGCAGACTTTCATGTTTCAGAGCTCACCAGCACCAGTTATGACAAAGTGACTGTGACAAAAACATCTGTGATTGACAACCCCCCAAGCCAATAAGAGTTATTTAGTGTTAAGCGCGTGTCGACCCTGCAATTTTGAGCACAGAATGCCCCTAAAAATAACAACATGGCATCTACACAAATCTCATAGGCCCCTGGTATTCAAATCACGGTCCTGTAGGTCTGGGAACTGCTGGTTTTCCACCCTCCCTTTACCTGGTAGTCAGGTCTGAAGACTGTCTGGCCAATTACCCGGGAGAAAGAAAACCAGGACCAGATTTCACCAGCGTTGCTTGTGAGGTGCGAAACGCGTAAATCTGCATATCCGCAGGGCTCTTTCAGCTTTGGCATGCGTGCGTTAGCCTTCCAGAGCAGCTGAGAAGCTTCTGTACCACAGAGGTAATGCTAATAACTGGAGGGCCGTTCCACACGGATACCGAACAAACACACTCTAAAGATGACCGTTGTTTCAAGCCACTGTGGTAACCTGAGGCGCTGTCTCTTTCGTTTCGAGCGCAACCATCTGGACCGTAACGGTACCGTAATTCTCCGCCCGCCAGGTGCCCTCGGAGGTTCTTGGTTATGCATTCAAACGGGTTTTCATTGAAACGGCGATGAGGGATTTGGATTAAGATGGCAGACAGACTTTTTTCTGAGGTTTCTTGTCCTTTGACTGCAGTCGTTGTCCGAGCCTATAAGCGCAAATTTAAGCACCAGTAAATTGAGTTGGTATCAGGCTCGGTCACAGCATAAGCGCAGGGGCCCTTCGGACAATACTCCCTGCGTGGAAGGGTCCTCTCCCATTATCCGTGCAATCTGAGAGGACTCAGAAAGGTCGCTAGGAGGTCTTGAGGAACGGAACGTGGCAGTCTGCTGCACTTCAACCTCAATCCAGCAGAGGGCAGCAGAGGTCATAGTTGAAGGTCTGTTATTTGTGGCAAGACTGTGTCATTAGCCAAGGGGCAACGAAGCCAAGTGCAGACAGTGACATGGTTGTGTTTAACTATTGCACTATTAAAGCGCAGCAATATCTTTTTTGTCTAAGATGACAAACTAAAGCCAGCATACACAGCTTGTGTAGATGCACACTGGAGAACCATAAAATAATTTGCAAGTGCATTAAGCGGGCAGATTTTGTCTCCGTTAAAAAGTCCAGGCTAATGTGCCTATGTGAACTGTGACTGTGCATAATGACTCCCATTTCAGAATGAGGACGGGCTGACGGACTACTTTGAAGGCGTGGTCAGAATGTCCAGGGCGGAGCCGAGGAAGGCGATTGGCTGGGTAATTAAGGACGTGTTGGGCCTCCTGAAGCAGCGGGGACTGAACGTGAGCCAGAGGTGAGCGAGTCGGACGGACTCAACCCTTCACCTCACTTCGCCTCCACCCCTCTCCCTTCACCCAGACTAGTTTTGAATGGCAAAGAGACTGCATCAGAGCCATGGTGAATTTTAAAGGACGGAATCAACTTGCTGTAATGGCACACTTTATCTCTGCCACACTGCATTCTGGGAGATGTATTTCAGAGAAAAAATGTGGAGGGAAGATACAACGTGCAAAGGTTCTTAAAGGCTTTCTGAGGCACCGAAGGCAGTATGTGATCTTCTAATAAATGCTTTCAGTTTTAGGACCGACGCTCTTCGCATTGCATCCTTCATGTATTGAAAGCTTTCGTAATTTACCCTGTAATCATATTCACCGTGTAAACACAAGCACACATTTCTTAATTAACGTGTAGTACTTTTTTGAGTTTTATGTGAGTCCGCTATAAAGAGGTAGATGCGTTTTCCATTTGTCTTGAGGAGACTCAGTGGAGCCGTTGTGGTTCTCAGAGCAGATTAGCACTCGCTCACTCCCCGCAGTGACAGTGGACAGGTGTGAGAAATGGGCCCCTTACTGGTGAGAGGTTCTGGCCCGGGCCGGTGTGACAGCTTTAATAGGCCCCGCGACGCCCTGTCTTTCAGCCCCGTTTCTCCACACGCTCTGGCTGAGATGCTGGATCTGCTGGAGGATGGACGGGTTTCTTCCTCTGCAGCCAAGACGGTAAGAGACACACGTTCACTCGCTTGTGTCCCTCCTTCACGCTCTCGTACCTCTCATTTGCCGTTTCTCCACACCTCCGTTTGACCATGATCACCGAAGGCTAAGCTGACGAGGGCTTTAGTCTCCACTCCGCCAACAGAGTGATTTCTCCAGCTTGTTGTGTTAACCCACGTTGAATGGTTCTAATCAAACTGGACGGTACGATGACCGATCGTGTGATGTTTTCAACCAATGGGACGCGTAAGGAAAGGTATTTTGTGTGTGTGTGTGTGTGTGTGTGTGCGTGTGCGCGTGTGTGTGTGCGTGTGCGCGTGCACGTGTGCGCAGGTGTTCCAGGAGCTGTGGAAGGGTACAGGGCGGAGTCCTGCACAGATCGTGGAGCAGCAGGACTTGGGTCTCGTGGACGACAGTACTGAGATCCAGCGGATCTGTCAGAGTGTCATCGACTCACACCCAGAGGAGGTGAGAGCAGGGGCAGAGTTCACGCAGTTAACCATGGGTTCTAAGGCTGACCTCATACGGGTAATAATGGCTTCTAATGCTGACTTCATACAAAAAATAATGGCTTCTAAGGCTGAACTCATACAGGTAACCATGGGTTCTGAGGCTGGCCTCATATGGGTAATAATGGGTTAAGGCTGACCTCATACATGTAATCATGGGTTCTAAGATTGAGCTCATACTGGTTATAATGTGTTCTAAAGCTGACCTCATACAGGCTATTATGGATTCTAACACTATCCTCATACAGGTAATCATGGGTTCTAAGGCTGAGCTCATGCAAAAAAATTAAAAAATGAATTTAAAAAAGAACGATTTGATTGACAGTTGTATTTGAGCGCTGGCAGTAAATGTAATGCATTTCTGAGCCGCAGCTTCTCTCTAAATAGAGCGGAGTGCAGGCTTCAGCAGAACCGACACACTGCTGCTAATGTAAAGAGTTCCAAAATTAGCCATGGACCCGAGGGTGAGAAAATAACCACGAGAGCACGAGGTCTTCAGAGCCGTTCCTGTTGCTCGTCATGTAGTATTATTGTACGAATGCGAAAGAGGTTGTGTGTCTGTTTTGCGATCACCATGACAAACCTGGGTCCATAGACTGTTTACTAGGAGTAGGTACTAGGTTTACTAGCTTCCTAGGACTCCCTGGACAGTTTAACTTTGAGCCAGTGGATGATGTTTGTGGTACATAATATATCAGTGAAGAATTCCAAAAGACTGACTGCTTCACCACAACATATTACTGATTACTGCAGTACTGTCAAAGGTAATGGAGGTGGAAACAAGTGTGAATAATGGTCGGAATTGTTTGGAATAAACAGTCACGATGTTTGTCAGTAGCTTGCACGCTGTGAGAGGGATACTTTTTAATGGCTCCAGCTATGAATAATATTTGCATGAAAACAGGTGGCAGCAAAAATACATTTGGCTGGAGAGTGACGAATGGGCGTATGTGTCCTTTCAGCAGAGCTGAAACAAGTAGTGGGGTGACGGCCTGCCCAGCGCAGGCCTCGATCCACGTGTCCTCTGACTCCCACCCCCACTGGTCTCTGTGCTCTGCAGGTTCGAGCGATCCGCACGGGGAACCGCAAGGTTCTGAACAAGCTCGTCGGCCTGGTGCAGAAGCAGACCAAAGGCCGAGCTGACCCCGTCCGGGTCAGAGCCATCCTGGAGGAGGGGACGTCCTGAGAGGAGCCCTGTGATTGGGCGAGGAGAGGGAGGCGGGACGGGAGCAAGAACCAAAGTGGGAGTAGGGGCGGGCGCTCTACGTGTCAAAATGCTAAATTTACAGCACACAGCAAATTTACCAGCATTAAATCAAATCGTAGTTTATATGAGTTCGGTAAGAACCACATGTACGCTATTAGAGTAAAAAGGTACTCTATCAAAGACTTTACTGTGAACATTTTGCCGTGCTGTAGTGTACCGGACTGCTTTGGAGACTGTGAAGCGGTTGCTGCGTCAATTCCAGCGATGGGCACTGCCGATGTACGCATAAGCAAGGCGTGTAAACGGGATCACTTCAATGGGGTCTATAAACCATGTAAATTATCTTGGATTAGGGTGTTTGTTTAGAATATTAAAAATTATGAAAATGCAATGCTGCAATGCCAAGGAGGACGCAATTATCCAAGCGAGTCTGAATGAATCTGTGGGCCATTCGTATCTCGTGTAATCCAGCTCAGCAGCAGGCCACAGTCCTGCCAATCACTGTGCATCGCTATGGCGATGTATTGGCTTTGTAAAATCGCTTGTTGTGATTTTTGCACTTTAAACTTGGCTCAGCTACACTGGTCAGCGTGTATTATGTCATTAAAAATAAATTACGTTTCTGCTGGAATGTTTGGTTCCACTTTTCTACTTGGAGTGAATTTGTGGCGTCAGATTTAATATGCTGCCTAATTTGTGCGTTATGGACTCCCTTCACCAAAATGGTTTGTAATTAAAGCGGGCTTGCCTGTGGAGTAATGCTGGTGTCCTTCACCGCGCTAGTGAGAATAATACGGATATCAGAGGGTGTGCGATGGGGGAGATCTCCGGTATTATCCCTTGTGTTCCAATTGAGCATAACCCGCCCCCCCTTCCTCACAACGTGGTCCCATTGGTGCAGAGGCCTCTGTTGTCTGGGGCGACTTGGTAATTAGTGTGCTTGGGGAGGTGCCAGGTGCCCTTAACAGTTCAGACACCATTGAACAAATTGCAGCCCTTTAATAGATGGCTGGCCCATTATGGGCCCTTTTGAATCCCTGATAGCTCGTTCCAGCGATGTTATTGGTCCGTTCTGCTTCAGGACTCCATCAGCACAGTGACAAATGGGATGAAGAGCAGCATGTGATGCATCTTAAACGGTTTTCTCTTTAAAGCAGGGCTAGTTTTCCACTCCCGTCCTGTTACTGGGCAGATCGCACCCTCCCGTGGCCAGAATAAGTTACTGCAGTTGGGGGTGGAGGGTAATTTTCCTACTAGCCTTGAGAATTTCCGACAAAACAAATCATTAGCCAAAGCATGGCAAGTATTCAAAATAATTGTTTGACCCAAGACCGTGTGCATGCGCATCGAATCTGGCCAGAACAATGCAGCGGCTCATTTCAAAATGTGTCAGAGCCGCATGGAATATGAGTAATGCGTGGGCGTGAACAGTTTCAGCGCTGACAAACTGCTCATTCTACACTGTCTGTTTTACCCTTAGATATAGAACCATAGATGTGACATATGTCATCGTTAGTGGCATAGTTTTTGAGGCCATACCCAGGTAAGATGGTGGCCAGTAACCACGGTTTTATATCGATGAACCAATCATCAGCTATCTGGCTTCTGAGACCCAATTATGACATCACAGTGGGTTAGGGAACATAGGTTCCTAATAAAGCTGTACCCAGGTAAGATGGCTGCCAAATTGTTCCATTTCAGAATTCCAAATGACTATTACATTACATGATATGTCATATCTATGGTTCTATATCTGTGGTTTCACCACTGAGAACCTGTCTCTGATCGGCCGCAGTGGAGACCCTTCTTCGCATTAACTTTCCGGAACAATCCCATATATTGGAGACCATTTTAACAAGACACTTATATTGAAATTGAGACATTGTTATTTCCTGGAGGTAAAATAAGTGCCTTTTTTATTGTCATTGTTGTAAATATATTGGCTATTAATGTGTTTTGTGCTGCTGAGGAGGTTTTTGATGATTCCTCACCTCAAGGGCTTGTTACAATGCCAATTTCACCATCCATTACGTGTGTAAAAGCACTTCAGTTTTTTTTCTTCTCTCTTCCATCATACTACTTTGTTCATTCTAACATTATGCACTTTTTTTTCATTGTTATTTTAATTTTCTGGCTCTCAGCCACCCCTCCTCACATCCCAGATACCAAGGGAACGTATTTATTTCATTAGGCATTGTCGGACGGTTTTTGGAGTGACTTTGTTTGCAGTGAAATTAATCGTCTTTGTCCCTCTCCACCAAACCGTTCTTTAATCACCCTGTTTCTTTCATACGCCGTATCTCATGGCGAAATTGCATGCGAGGGATATGCGGATAGGGGAGCAGGCGTCCTGGATGTACAGCTAAAGAATTAATCTGGACAGAGAAACTGGGGCTCTTGTGACCTGCTGTAGCATTAACATATGCCCCGAAGGCATACCCCGATCTTGGCAAAAAAGTTAAAAAGTT